>JACATO010000351.1:340000-1540000 GCA_018389105.1 Nautilus pompilius | reverse complement strand
ACGCTATCCAGTTTGCTGTCAGAGTTCTCTCTTCCTTGTCAAGGATATTCAAGCAACCAAAACAACTGCTGTATACTTTTGTGCACAAAGACAATTTCTCTCTCGGAGCATTTCTTGGGTGTTTTTCTGCACTTTTCCGGGTAAGTGTGCAAGGTGCTACATCACTGTTGGGCTACTGGCCCTGTTTTGAAAGTCAGCACGTAAAACAGCCGTGCATCTTTCTGCAGATAGAGTGAAGACAAACAAATTCAGCATTCTTTATTTCCTTTTTTTCTTATTGCAAAGATGCATACTGTTACACACAGAGTAGTTGGAGGTCTCATTGTTGACTGAAGCATTCACCAGTATATTTATGGGTTCTGTCTCTGGTTATCGTTGTTTCCTTTACAATACTTTTCTCTATTTCTGATGCTCATCTCTTCTTTATCAGTTGTGCATATGCATTCATAGATCCAGAATTGATGAGAGACACTCAGATTACTGGCTACAGGGTATCAGAAAGCCACCAAGAGTTTTGAATCTTAGATATTTAAACAATTATGTAATGTTTGTTTTAGATTTCATTTTTTGTCAAGGGTGGTAATTATACAAATTTTGCACATAAACGATTTCCTCCCTTGGTTAAGATGAAAATAAGTGGTGTAACGCAGCTGGAATGATGTTTCTTAGTAAACATCAATTATATTTTGTTTAAAATTATTTCAGTTTTATTTTCTCTTTAAGTGCTGATTCAGTCCATCTGATTTGCAGACAATTTAGTCAGTGTTGCTGTTCTTGGCAAACCCCTGTCCTGACTTTTGAGATCTATGGACCTCTGAAAGCAATGAGCTAGAAGGGGGAAGGTGTAGGGTATCAGCCTTGGTGACCAAGCGAGTTATCTGAGTATGGTTGGACTCTCTTGACCAATGGCCAAGGTGCAAACCAATCAAGAGTTACCTGGAAAACCATACTGGAACTCTTCATTTATCTAACTAGGAGAGGGGATCAACCATGGCATTTTGGTAACCACTGGACTACCACCCACCCAATGTTTAATAAACTTTTACTTCATCTTTGTAAAATGGAAATGCTTTTAATTTTTACGTTAGTTGCTCTTTAGCTGGAAGTCAGTAATTTATATTTCATTGTTAACAATAGTCTGATAGTTTCTATCCTTTAATGTGTAACAAAAGAAATCAGTGAATAATTGTAATTTTCATAGTAGCAGCCATTGTTTTGTACATTGTATCTAAGGGACATAATTTTGAATACTTATTCCTTAAAACAAATGTTACCTCCCTTTTATCAACTAAGCAATTTTAAAAAGATTTAAATATTAAATAAATTGATCGCATTCTTTTTTTCTTCATTCTGACATTAGAAATAAGGAAAGTAATAACTATAATTTCTAAGTTCAAAGGCTAAGCTGTTGTGAATTTTTTTTCTTTTTTCCTAAGCCAACAGTGTTTATGTTCAGATATATGATGGCTCTCTGTTAACAGACTGTGAACTGCGTTCTGCGGCAACTGAGGAATGAGGATGACAGCTTAAATGGTCTATTGTCAGGGTTCATTGCCGGCTGGTCAATGCTCTGGTACAAGAGCTCCTCTATAGCCCTGTATCTTGCCTCCAAACTGGTCGAGGTAAGACACTTTTAAGGGGGCAATAATAAGTACATGATTGCCTCTCTTAAAAAAAAAAAATTGTAACTGAAGATATACAAGTGTTAATAAAATTCAGGGATGGGATCGTTTTTAAGTAAACACATTATTCATGCTTTTAGTGAACTAAACCTGTTATAACTGATTCACCGAGTATGGATGGCACTGCTATAACAATACTCTATATAAACTAAAGTGCTAGTGTCAGCTCAGAGCAGTCTGGATTCATGAGTACAAGATGGAACTTAGGAGCAAATAAAAATGGATAAACTCAAAAGACTAATTAGTTCTACTGCATTAATGGAATTCTTAAGAAAGGTGACAATATTATTACTGTGAATTCCAGAAATCAGACACTGATCACTTGTGAATTTAAATTTCCTTTTATTTTTCTAGGTGCTCTACTTCAAAGGTATAGAGAATGAAATTTTGCCTTACATCAAATGTGCTGACATAATACTGTATTCTATATCTACAGGATTCATATTCCATGCTGTAAGTGCACTTTTACTGTTTCTGTGTATTTTTTAAATTTAAAATTTATAAATCAAAACCTAATGTTTGGGATTAACACACTCAGACAGTATGGAAAAAAACAGCAGCTGTCAAAATCTAGATTGGCAGGAAAGGCAGCAACTATATCCAGTAAATTCACAAAGATTGTCTTATAATTCTAAATTTCCAACAAACTTCAGAAGCCATTCACCTATTATCTATCAATTGATAACACGGTTTTTTTTATTCTTTTTACACAATCACTCCACTGAGTAATTAGCTTTCCAGTAAAATAATTTTCAGAAACAAATTTCTTGGCTCCCAAGTCTCTGGAATGCTACTGATGCCTGTTTCCAGGGTTCTGGTTATTAAGAGTATTGTTGTTACTGTGAACCAGTTGAATGTATTCTCAAGGAAAATAAAACTTCTTCCTTGTTCTGATAGCTGAGATAGTTTGTCACAAAGATCAACCAGTGGAACTCTATAAAATAACATACAGTTAAAACCTAAATTTGACCAATCCTTTTTGTGTGTGGTTGATAGCTTGCAGATAGATCTTAAATCACCTCACACTGAATAGTCAGAAATAAGTAGGAGCACATGTAGTTGCTGGATAGTTATAGAATATCTCAACAAAATGAACTTGGTCCGCATTGAAGCTAAGATTTTCAATCTTCCCTTTGCAAGGACTTATCAGACCAAGACCTTTTTTGTTAGTCAGCCTGTGCACAAAGAACCTTATTATAGTTTGTGAGAGGTGGGACTGAACCCTGGTGCCTAATGGAAGTGATTTATTTTTGTTGCCTGTATCAGCTGAGAGGTCCAGCAGCCAGTGTTAGCGTGGTTTTTAAAAAGATGTTGCCTCTCACACTGACTGACTGTCTTGGTAAAATCCCAGCTGTTTGGATTAACAAAGATAATGGAGGAAAACAATCTACAGATCATAATTGATAATATCCTGAGAATTCAGATGATTTCAAGAAAGGAAAGACTGTTTTTGTTTTTACTCTAGTGGTATAACAAATATTACCAGAAGTCATTTAAAGATAAAATTCTGCATCGCCTTGTAGAGTCTTCGAGGTAGTAAGTGTGAATACCTTTAAAAGCTGGCTTGGTTTGCTTTAGCAATAACAAAACATAGCATACACTATTATATTTCATAAAGAATTCCTGTTCCTCTGGATATCTGTGCCAGTCAGGTCTGAATAGCATACATATGATAAAGAATTTTCACACATTTTGTTTGCAGGCTGTTCTGGAACCTCACAACTTAAGGCCAGCCTATTGGAAGTTTTTGATCAGGATGACGCACAACAGGTAAGATAGGTCTCACCTGCCTTGCTTTTACATTTTCACAAATGACAAAAATTGTTCATACCCTATTCAGATATTTTTTTAATCTTTGATTACAAAAAAAATATTTTGATATGGGGGATGATAATAATTTGTTTTGGTTATGCTAGATGTAAGGAACTGCAGTATTTATACACAGTGGCTAGCCATGCCGAATATGTCATTCTACTGATGGTTCAATTGAATTGAGATCCAACAAAGAATACTGGAGATACCTGAAATCTCCGTCATGTTCCTCAAACTATGAATTCAGGGTAGGCACAATAGATGGGAGCACTGTCATCTTAAGTAACTGTCCCCATCAGAGTACACATGAAGCATTGCTGGATGCAAGGTAAGGTTTGGCATCCATTCTGCCTGGGATATGCCAGCAGAACATGCCCAAAATTATGACTCCTCCACTAGGGCTGCAATAACTACTCAGAGCACATTACTTTTCACAATATACTGATTTTAATTTGGTAAACATTGGACATTTAAGTATGAAAATCAGTTTTTTCAAAAACCTTTAATCCCTGCCCATAGATCTCCTATTTCAGTTCTTCACAAGGTATGACTAGAGATGTGTGAATTTGGTCTCTAGTCTGATGATTAGACTTCACTATCTTCTGTGGCATCTGTTAGATCAGGCCTAAGTCTAAAAGGGTAGATAGGTTCTAATAAAGTGGTCAGCCTGCTGTAGGTATACCAATGCACTGTATTTTCTTTTCTTTTTGGTTTCCTGCCACCAAAGACAGTGCAGAGACCAGAAACCCAGCTGATTTCCAATTTTGCAACTATCTACCATGTTTACAAAGTCAAGTGGTTAACCTGTGCTCATATCTTTCCAGGTAACTGAGCAAGGCACTGGTTACTACACTGAGGTGCATCAGGTGTCTAAGCAGAAAGTCCTTGCTAGAACTCTTCTTTTCAATGTGGGAGGAAACCGGAGTGCCCAAGAAAACTTATGTAACTAGCTAAATGTCTCAGAGGTGCATCAAATCAAGCTAGTGCCAACCGGGATTCAAACTTGGGTTATCAATATTAGCAGTCCAGTATTCTAACCAATCGATACCACATAAAAACTATAAATCTTTTCTCTCACTGATGTACTGGCCAGAAAAGTTGGAATGATTATGGCTTTTATTTCTTATCTCCAATATATTTCTATATTTTCAGGTTTTCAGAAATGAACAGAAAGTTGATGGATGTTTTTGGAACAAATGCTTCGAAGCTGTATCCAGATTTTTGGCCAGACTTAGATCCACAGGTTTCACAGCTCACCAAACCTTTATAATTTGGCCATCATACAGATACATCATCTCCAGATCATATTTTACATGAGAAAGTAAGACCTCTTAAGGAGACTGCATTAAAATTTTTAAGGTGAAGGAATAAATAACATATACTGTAAAAAAAAAAAAAAAAAACTTGTCTTACTAATAAAACAGTTATGAACTAGTTTAGTTTAGATTAGATTAAAATTTGGACCTGCTGAAGCAAGTTATTGATCAGAAAAAAAACTTAACTAATATCTCCATTACAGATTTCTCCCTCCTTACACGTGCAGAGAGAAGTCAGCATGTCATCGTGGCCCCCACTTGATATCAGAAAGTCCTTGAAACTGTTTCTGCAGCAATTTGTTATCTGCCCAGGCCGAGTTAAGATAGTCATCATTTTCCTCCTCCTCCAACTTCTGAAAGTTGATGAAGGAAGCAATTTCATTTTCACACTAAAAAATGTTGTATCTTAAGGAGTCATACATATAGATTGAGCAATTATATCAGCACATGGAAACATTTAGAACTTTTAAAATTTATATAAAACCTTCCACCCAAAATATACCTACAACCTGGTTTGGTAAAGGGATCCTAGACAACTATTCAAAAAACATTTCTTAAGTTAATATAATGTGAGCTCTCAATTTTATACATTAAAACCAGATCTACTGAACCTTTACCACACCTACTGACTTTAGGCCCTACACTGTTTCCATAACTAAAAAGAAGATTTAGCCTCAATTTTAAATAATACCTTGTAAGGTTAGTTCAGTTTTACCTTTAGTTCCTCCTGTTTTCTGTAATAGTAAGCCATCATCTGTTTTTGCTCCTCCTCATTGATTACTGGTTCTCTGGCTGGAGCACCTTGACCCTTCTGGACAAATAAAATAACATCATTAGACAGTTCTCATAAAGTTGATGAAGGGAATGGGGTCCACTGTATAGGGCATGAAATTTAATTAAACAGACTGACAAAAGGAAAACCAAACTATCCAATATCCACCTTATTCTCAGCATTCTAAAAATTGTAGTCCCTAATCTCCTTAATGGGAATGTTTAAAGTATCAATTTGCATGCCAGTGCCTAGGTAAATGGCCTATACTTACTAGGATCACCCTTTTTAAAAATAACAGTTGCTACTTTATATTTTTTGCAACAACATCTTTTTATTATCTAATTTATGCCACTTCCTCTTAGACGACAGTCCAAGATATCTGCTCTTGAATCAATACAACAGGCTTTACTATAGTAAATAAACTGTAGAATGAAATGATGTCTCACCAAGGGTGGCTAGACTACTACTGGACTGCCATGATTGAGGACAGGCTCAATTTGGCATATCTCCCCACCAGATAGCTGAGTTTTCTCTGGGCAAACCAGTTTCCTCCCACATCTAAAAATGAAGAGTTCTAATAGGGTTTCATGAGTAACTGGTTTGCATCTTGACCACCATTCAAGAGACCTCAATCGTACTGAGGTAACTTGCTTGGTTTTCTAGCTCACTTTTGTAAGATGTCTCACCTTTAGCAGTTTAGCCACAATCTTTGTCTTTTCATTCTTCCCGACAAAATCCACCAGTTTCTTGCCTCGAATCAGTTCTTTACCTGCCCACCAGAGGGAGCTGACCTCTCTTGAAATCACCTCCAGGGAAGCCTGCAAAGCCAGAACAGGGTGTAGTGTTTAAAGACACCATGCTAGAGGTTACATTTCTTTAAAGCTCTGCCATGTGGACCAGTGGGGATAGACTATCAACTGTTGATGTATCACCACCAGAATCAATTATATTACTAAGATTTTTTTTTTTTTTTTCAATTAAGGATTTAATAAAAATCAACAGTTAAGCCATACTCTAAAAACAGATGTGGAGAAAGGGCTGAGCCAAAGTTACTTTAAATCAAACTTGGATGACCCCCTCCATGGTTTTTAAACATTTTATCGTGGTGTAAATAATAAATAAAGCAGAGTTCTCAACATGATTGTTTAAGTCAGGTCTAGCTTCCAAAAGATACATCTTGACTGCTTGTCTTTTTATTTCCTCTCTATAAATCTATAGAAGTTTTGGAGATAATAAAAAGTTGCCTAAACATTTGGCACTGAATCACTGATAGTCTGGTCTGTAGCTGCTTACCTGTGTACCTGACAGATCCTCATTGTTCTCCAATTCCATTTTCACAGGCTCATGAGGGGGCAGTCCCATTGGGTAAACTATCATTACTGCTCCCTTTAAGATATCTAAGGCTTCTGACACTGTTGCCTGAGTTACACAAGCACCAGCATTTACCTTCTTCTGCAAATCGACAAAACAATTTTAACTAATGTAATGAAAAATAGATAACACGAGTGTGGTCGGTCATATGATCTACAGAGAAACCTCTTCATCATAATGATTTGAGGAAAGATATTGAATTATTAGAAAGAGTTCAGCATAGATTCACTAGAATGTGCTCAATGACTTAAAATATTAGTGCTGTAGCTACCTTGGACTTAGAGATTTTCAGAATAATTAAGAAATCTGAGTGTAGACAGACAGACAGGGGTCATAATCGCAAGGTGGCTAGGAGCTTGGCTTAAAGTATTTTATTAATTAAAAGAATTACTTGCAAATGTAGTTAATGGTGATGGTACGAAGCAATTTTAAAAATGATACTGATGGCTATTTCTCTTGCCTCATCTGTGATAACATCCTGCCTCCTCACAATTAATATTTATATGAAGTACACATGGATAATACATTTCTTACATAGTGCCATGGACAAGTTCAACAAAAACATCAATTTGCTTCTCATAAATAATCCACACTACAACTTGATGAACTTAACATCTATACCAAAACACTAAACAGGTACAGTATGTACTACTAATTAAAAATTTAGTGGGATTTTAGCAGTAAAGTTGTGAACATGAGAAACAATTGATTTTTTTAAGTTATAAGCTTCTGGATTTTGATCGTTAAGTGGAAGTCCCATGGATAAATCTCAACTGGCTTGTGGCTTGTACCTTAACCACTGATCAAGAGCCCTCAACCATACCTAGGTAACTACTTGCTTGGTCACCAAGGCTGATACCCCCACACCTTTCTCTTTTAGCTCATGCTGTGAGACATCCTTAGACCTCAAAAGTCAGGACAGGGTTCACCAAGAAGATAGTTAAGTGGACTATATTGAAACTTCTTTGTTTATCAAGAAAAGAAACTTATAAAAACCAATCTGATCTTTTCAAAAACAAGTATTCAGAAGCCTCCGAAAAATCCAGGTTTCAGAAAGCTCAGACACACCACACTTGCTGCATCATCTTCATTATTTAGAAGGGAAGGTGGCAGTATATATCACAAACTGAAAAATCAAAGTAACATTATACATAATAAGCAAAATTGTTGCCTACCTTGGAAACCATATCTTTTGCTGCTTTTGTTGTTTTTGTTAAAACTTCTGCCATTTTTTCATTTGGTGCTAAAAGTACAAAATATATTTTCATTAGTTGTAACTGCAGAGATTAAAGAATTTATTGCAATAAAAGCAAACATCATAATGCTAAATATAATAGTTTACCAAAAGAAATATAAAGTGAGGCCCAAATCATAAAAAAGAATTTCAATTAGAGCAAGCAAAATCTGTGATAACCAGAGCTAAATGGTCAGCTGAGTAAATAAGGTTTAATCTGAATGCAAACATTGGAGACCATTTACAACTAAGTTTTTTTTTTCAACATTTACATATTGAAAGTCCAACACTTCATGTTCTCTTGGATAAAGTGGCATAAAGAATTCAGATCATTGTTTAATAATAATTCAAAGATACTATGCATCTAGAGTAAAGTACTGAAATGGGTTAACTAGTTACACTGGCTATGATATAATTGATGAGCACTAGCAACACGTGGAAAATGGAAAACTGGCATAAATGGAGTTTATTTACTATTTGATGACAGTCACAAGACACGGTCTTCAATGAGGCAGTACCTGATAGACTATGTTTTATAGCAAAAGTTTCCCTATGGCTCATGACTGCAATGGTATTCTGCTCTTGTTGCATTGTTGCAGCAGCAAATTTCTAATGGGTGTGGCATGTTGTTGTGTAACCAAAGATGACACCCAGATTCATCCCAAAAGTGTTGAGAACAAGAGATTTGGATAGTCAATCAAGCACACTTGACTTTCTTTCTTAAAAGGAGCTTGTATCAGAACTGTAACTTATGTAAGAAAATGATATTAGTTCAATATCCCTGGCAAACACAACCACCCTGTTCAGTTGGTACCAATTGTCTTTCGAAGAATCTTTCATCCAACAAAACTATGATGATATCAGCTTGTTAGGCAATTATTCACACAACATGCAAAACTGTTACTGTTCAAGGCAACAATGACTCTTGATGCACAAAAAATGAATAAAAAGACAAACAAAACTCTTCTCTGCATATTTAAAGAAATCATCAAATCATCATAAACTGTTCTAGAACAATATAATTTCATTGGTGTAAATTATGATAAACTGTTAATGTCTATATCTTTCATGTTTAACATTAAAACTGAAAGATTTAACTTCAGTAGTCATGATTTTTTGTTTTTTTTTACACACCAAATAAAACAAACAAGTTAAGCTGCATAAAATGTCTTCCTTACCATGTCCATTTCGTCTTCCGACAGGATCTTTGTTGTTTGTGCTCCCCCCACTAGGGTAGCATTTTTCTCCCCACTCATCCCTTAGCTTCAGCTCTTCTACCTGCTCATCTGTCAGGCCTTGCATATTGGGAGGGAGACTCAGGCCATGTTTTGCTAGGTCTTCCAACTCTGAAACAAAACATATCACCATATATGACTTAGATTTGTAATCTTGGTGCTTTAATTGTTGAAATGTTCATCACTACCTTATCATGTCAGACAAAACAGTTGTTTAAATTTAAAGATGTAAATGCTATGACCCTACACTAGTGGACATACAAATAAAGCAACTCATTAAGCATAAAAAATGATATTTTAATAAAAGAAAGTCTTGTGAAACAAAAATCTTTTAATAAACTTTTTCGATGCTATAATAATCACATGCTTGTATACTTATGTACTAACCAATTTCCTCCCATATCTAAAAAGGAGGAGTTCTAGTGGAGCCTTTCCACACCCCAAACCCTGCTAGTCATCTTGCACATTTACTACTGAAGTACAGAGGAGCAGGTGAGACAAT
Source organism: Nautilus pompilius (assembly GCA_018389105.1). Classification (NCBI taxonomy): domain Eukaryota; kingdom Metazoa; phylum Mollusca; class Cephalopoda; order Nautilida; family Nautilidae; genus Nautilus; species Nautilus pompilius. Next base: position 1,530,076 of record JACATO010000351.1, on the reverse strand, counting down.
AAACAAGATGCAGGACTTCTGTTGTCAAGAGAACATCGTTAACATCTAAATTGTTTTTAATATAAACTAATAAACTTATTTATTTATTTATAAGACAGGGCATATTTCATTGGTGTACCTGTACCAAACAGTTATATATATATATACCAGTATATATGTAAAAGAAATTCATCTCTCAAAAGCAAACTTAAAAAGGATAATAAATTGGAGCACTTAATATTTTCATGCATTAAAAAATTATCTCGTAAACTAACTACAACATCAAACAAATGCACTTAGATCATTTAAAAACATTTAACCAAATCATGACACAGTACTTGAAACAAACAATATGAACCAAAACAAAATGGAAAGGAGAAAGCTGTTAAAAAAAAAACAAAATTTTATACTAAGTAAGTATAAGCAATAGCTGGGAACTTCAAATTTATAACTACGTGGTGCTTTAAGCTCTATCTAAAACATGCTGCTTTATTTTTTACAGAAGCAAAAAACAGAATAGACCAATTATACATTGAACAATAACTCAAAATGTCTAGTTTACAAGGATATTAAACTAATTTGATCTCTGGCTTAGATGCAAGCCTGAAGACATTGGGGGAAAGTCATTGGCAGTGTCTCAGAGTTGTTCTTGAAGGATTTTGTCCCATTCCTTGCACAATCATTGTTTGAGTTCTTTAACATTTTTTGTGGAGCTTTGAACAAGAATTCTACTGCAAACTCCCACAAACAGCAAAATCCAATGGATTCAGATTGGTCAAAAATGGTGACCAAACATCCTTGCCTATCAAGTCCAGAAAATTCTCAGAGAACCACATCTGCACTGTGCAGGTTGTGCATATTTTTTTTTTCATTCAACAAGTGGGGGCTTTTGTTTTCGATGGATAGAGGAAAATACAGGGCATTTTGGGGGGGGACTGGTGCCTTAGATTGGCAACAACAATCTGGCCACCTTTGTTTCGACTGCACCATCAGAAAGTGGCCTGTCTCAACTTTGTAAGGATAACATTTCTAAATGCAAATGTCTTAGGCTTAAACAGATTAAAATAAGCCACTTATGTAAAGCAGACCATGCCACAAAAATACCAGTTAAATAAAAGAATTATAGTCATATAACCCTAAAAAGGAAGAGTATATTTAGGTACTATCAATAATAAAACTGCAGGTTCAGTTCCCATGTATAAATCAACAGTTAGACCACTTTTGAGTATAGATTTCACACAAGGGGCCAAAACACTAAAACCATCACTTTGACAGCGACATGACTAGAGTAAAATCCCTCTGTAGGAAGAAATGCATAAGCTTAAAAAAGCTTTTTTTGATAGTGATATCTGATATTACTAGGGATCAGAAAAAACAAGGAATATTATTATGGAGAAACATTAAACAATTTTTTAGCCATTTCATAGTATCACCCTGGAATACTTAACCAAGGAAACAGGAAGCATAGATAATATTCCTTAGAATATAAAAGATGCTTATTTTGTGAAGAAAGGAATTTAAAAAAGCTTCTACCCACAAGATTTTGTTTTTTCAACTATACAACAGAAATTGCACAATTATCACTCCATACACTCAGAACTAAATTATAGTGCAGATAAACATTTGTCCATAACAGATTTCAAGCACACATGCAGTAAGTGCTATCTGTATTGCTATAGAGCCTACTTATCTAGCTCCCTCTCTCTCCTCACTCGGATATTATAAATAAAATTTGTCGGTAACTATAACCACTGTATAAATGTTAGAGGACACAGACACAAAATAAATGAGAATATGCATGACCAAGTTGTAATTATATTTATGGAAGATTGTGTATATATATATTATTAACTTATTAATTCACCTGAACAGAGTCGTCCAATCTTCAGTCTCCCATTATATATATCTGTCACATCATCCAAAATACTATTTATGGCTGTATCAGTTGTAGTTTCATACAGAAATAGAGTTTCATCACCTTTCTTAATTAGTAATTTTACCATGATAACCTGAAAAGAGAATATGGTGCCTGGATGAAACATTCATTGTGAAGCTACAAAGAAATTTCAATTAGCTTTTTTGTTGTGCATTTTTAAACATAAACAGATTAGAGTGACAAGAGAATGCACAATTTGTTTTTACAGTAAAAAAACAATCAGAATGCTTGCTGCATAACAATATAAAAATAGGACTAAGGCTGGTTGACTGACTGTTTTGTGAATGGAGCATCTATGAAAAAATAATAAATAAACATAAAGGTATTTTAGCTCACTACTACTGTTAACATACCGGCTAAGTTTTTACTTGCCTCTCAGCTAAATAAATCTCATTATAAAATTGTTTACATACTTGATTTCTAGAGAATCAATATTACATGGCAGCTCAATAGTGCACAAAACAGCATTTCCCTAAAGACTCACTAAACAAATCATCTCTTTAACATGTCACCAGTGCTTCGATTGTCCTTACTTTCTTTGCCCAAGAATAGTCACTGTAATTTTTTTAATGTAAAACTCCAAACCTGTGCTAGTTTCAACCTTACCAATCTTTTCATTTGTATGTGCAGCAGCTTTTATCAGTTTATAATATATATTATTACATTTTTAAAAAGATAATAAACACTTGCCAATATTTTTGCTACATGTTTGACCCTTTCCTGAGATGTGCTAGTGACTTCTCAGAAGAAAATAGCTATTTTTTTTTTCATGCTTCCTTACCCCAAGTTTGAAACCATAAGTTTTTGCAAACATTATTGCTAAGCCACTAAGTTGCTAGCCTGCCGAGTGGAAAGTCAGTCATAAATTTGTTAGTGAAAGAATGTTATTATAAGATCCATTTTAGGGATTCAGGATTCACCAAGTGGCTTTATTTCAGGGAACAATCAAGAAACAAATCAGACATTTTAATTGGCTTCATATCCAGAGACTGACCAGGTTACCCTCATACTGTAAAACCAGAGTGAACTGAGAGATTTTCTTTTATAAAAACACTGCTTGGAAAGCTGACCATCAGAGCAAATTTACTGCAACTTCACAAAATATTGGTTGCATCTATTCAGTGACCCACACAATAACAGAACTATATTGTGTTGACAGTGATAAACAGTATCACAAACATTGCCTAAGGACAATGCAGCTGTCCATCCTTGTCCATGACACTCTGCTCCCATTTAAAATGTTGCTTAATATTGCATAAAGATGGATGTAGTGCAGTCTTGTACGGATAACATCTCTGTGGGTTGTGGACAATTTGGCTATTTTATCTTGGAAAATAAGTTAGCTTTTTTTAAAAAAAAAAAAAAGAATGGAAGATTGCACATTTTTGTGGTCTTATTTGACATACACCAGCATTGCCTATGAATTTTTGTTAAGGAAAAGTCAATGAAATAAAAGTACCAATAAAAATGAATCGGTATTAAAATATCTTAGGTCTAGTGCATGTCAGGATACATTCAAACTAAAATATAATATCTAAACTGTAACTGAGCTTACAGAAGAGTAGAATATTTTTAACTTAAATACAATTTTTAGCCACAAAGAAACACCTCCAAACAAGTCCATAAAAGTTGAAAATTAAGACCTTTAAAAAAAAAAAGTGGATAATTTTTATAGAACATAAAAATCAAAACTTTGCATGTCTGACAACAACAAAGAAAGAGGGTAAGGGGACTGACTATCTGAAGGTACCTGTATGGGCCTTGTTTTAAAACACACAGACATGTAAAGAAAGATTTTTCATGCTAACCCTACTACAATATAAACTTCTTCTGGAGGTAGCACAATTTTCAGTTTTTCTTTTCCTTTCTTTTAAAAGAAAAAAGCTTAAACTGGTTATTATTAAATACACTTGATAGCGACATTTTCAAAAGAGATGGCAAACACTGGTCCTGCGATGAGCATAAGTCTGAAATTAAAAACAATAATTATTTAACCAAGTAATAATCTAAAGAAGCATACAATCTCAGCTTAGCTGACCTCAGTTAGTATGGATACAGCCGATATCCACTGCCCCAAGACCTTATAAGCCGCCATTCTCTGCACCACCCAACCTGGAGGAGAGCGCAGGCAGTGCCCCGCCCCGCCCCTCCCCTAGATCGCTTCTCCTTCCAGGTGAACGGCTCCCAATCCGGCAGCCCTCAAAGTTCGGGTACCTCCAGTGATTTGACTGAAGGCCCGGCAAGGTCTACCTAAGCTGTGTGTGTGTGTGAGGAGCCAGGAACTCCTCGCCACGGAGCAAGCAGGAGAGTTCACCATGGTATATAATACTACTACAGTGAGTGATAACAATGGCGCCTGGAGACAGACGCCGCCATGTCCTTCCCACTCCACCACCCTGCCCCCATGACTACCTTCGTTTCTCCCTGCTGCCACTAGTGTTAATAAAGCCTACAACGCTCCAGGAGCCGAAATACGCACCCAAACATGTTCCATTAAAGCTGCAACCTATCAAGAAACACCCCTGCCCCTTACCTGGCCCGCTGTCCCCCTCTCGGCTCCACAAACGCACTTAACCGTTCCTATGGCAACTGAAATCCTTTTTTTTTTTTTTTTTTCCGGAAAATAAAATAAACAAAACGAAAACCTTTTGCTTACAATTTTAAAATGTCGTTTCCCCTTTTTAATACCGATTCAGGCGTAGTTTTCAATAGGTTTCTGGTTTATAGCCCGGTATTGCAGTCGATGCCGCACTTCCTGTCTGACCGGCGGAAGTCGGCTTGAGGCCATCTGTCGGGGGGGGGGTGTTGACTATGACTCTCGGTGGAGCCTGTCACCGCGACATTCGGTCAGAAATGTTCGTCAAACCTAAATAAAAGAACTGAGGGACCTTTCTGTGCTTGTCTGTTCGCTTTAATGTCTGACGAGCGACCTCGTCGCAAACAACAAATAGTTTTGTTTTTTTTTAAAACATTTAAAGTCGTTATGGATGGTATAACAACCACGGCAACGATCCAGGAAGGTGCACTTAGAGATTCCAGTACTAACTAGGTGCGGTGGACCAAGCCATCTCCGCTCGGCTGGGGAAGCCTCTGTTTAATGTCAAGATGGGAAGCAGGGACACCGACCGACCGACCCAGGTCGTGCTGGCGTGGAAGAAGCAAGGGGAGATCACTCCGCGTGCGAGGAGAAAGTTGTACTGTACTTTGAAACCGAGTGGACCAGGCCACGTGTCGCGCACCTGCCGATGGTAAAGGCGCTCAAGTTTGATGTTTAAGGTACAAACATTATCGTTTGTCACGTGTGATTGCCCCCGGGACAGATGTACATCTGATCCTTGGTGTCAGTTAACACTTCTGGGGGCTGTGACCCGCTGTTGTGGGCGACAGATGCTCACGGCTAATATAGGTCACTTGTTTGGAATCTGATGGGAAAAGTTGCTGGGGGGGTGGGGGTCTTTCAAAGACGCGAGGGGGGTTCCCGCTTATCGCATTCTTTCAAGCCGTGGAGTAAGGGTTAATATATGTATACTAGTTCTGATCGTTACTATTATACCTCTGTATTCATTTGTTAGGATACTACTAACATACAGAGGCGTGGCAACCCCCGACGCATTTCGCGTTACCCTAACCCTTTCCCGGCGTGTGTCCTTGTCTTATAGGTGTTGTCAAAAACCGCGTCCGATCTGGCCCAGAGGTGTTTGTTTTTTTTTCTGACTAACGCCGAATAGTTTACTGAGTTTGTAAAACGATTACTTAGCGCTGTGACCAGTGCTGGATTTAGACTTGGTGAGCCCTTAAGCTAAATAAACCTTGGAGGCCCCTTGTTAAAAAATTACACCAAAGGTCTCACAAAAAGCTAAAACACATATGCCTTTTAATTATTTAATAGCAAAGCATTTGAAGTGAAAAATACAAATTATTTTCAAATGAATGCATTTACTGATTACATATTTATCATTTGGTTGGCTTGATCTCTATCACAGATTATAATATAGTATACCCTGGAAACAATACTTAAGTGTAAGTTTTAAAATAATTTTAACATACATTACTTATTTTTTGTATATATATATATATATATATATATTAATCAGGATCACTTTTATTAATATAAGTAATAATGAACTTGTTTGCAAAATCAGAAAAATGATATCAGATAAAAACTTAAACATTTTCCTTCTTGATTTCCCCAAAGCAAGTTCATGAATTGTGTCCTCAGATGGTAGCTACGCAGCTTATCACTTTCTATGCACATGATGCTCAGTGCAGACAGTTTTTCTTGAGACATGGTTGCTCTCAGTTCATTTTTGATTCTCTTTAGCTGTGAAAATGACCTTTCTCCTGAACAATTTGTTACCATCAGACATAAGAATAGTCGTAATATTGCTCCCACATTAGGGAACACTATATGAATGAAACATCATAAGACAATTAAACATAATTAGACATTATTATTAAACTTAAATTATGCGATGATTGAATTAACTGAACAAAATTATAGTATAAAATATAAGGTTATAGCCTATAGGTTCACAAGTTTATTTTTTTACTATGCTAAACTCAGAAACAGTTCCTTCAGTATACCTTTTAAATAAATTTATAAGTAAATAAAGTATAATAAAACATATCATGAATGGAAAGCCTCCCCCTCTCAAAATTCATGTAAAATATCCTATATGGCAACGCGATTATGCCAGTGTTCCATCTTGGGAACACCATATAAATAAACGTAACTATAATAAAATATTAATATTCTAGATTATAGCATTATAAAAGAAAGCTAAACACTGAATTTAAATTATTTAACTTAATTAGTAAAGTAAATATATGGAAATAAACTTACGTTGTTTTCGCTGCAACAAAATGTATACTAATATTATATACAACAGTATAAAGATAGAGAAGGTTCATGCTCTCAATATTTTTATACATCTCTACCAGATGTATAATGCATGGTGTTCCTGATCTGCTCGCACTGACAATTACATTAAAAAATATAGGTGTTTCTGAAATGGAACACCGCTGCAGAAAGGGTTAATGACCATATTTTGTCGTGATGGTTTCCCACACCAAGGTAGCAGTTTTTTAGGCCTCATCCACACGTTTTTACACATCTTCTGTCATTTTTGGAGGCCCTAAGCTGTAGCTTGTTTAACTTATGCCTAAATCCAGCACTAACTGTGATATCACTGGCTGCACCAGACCTAATCGAACTTCGGAAACAATTTGAACCAGTCTTGTATTGGTATAGGAGCTTTTGGGGTGGGGTACTGTTTGTTTATTTCTCTTCCCCAGACAGACAGTGAGTGGGTGCCGTTCTTGTGTCGACTGGTTCCAGAATGCTGACATCATGCACTGATGATGTTCCTCAGCTGTCTGCGGACACGCTAGCAGCCCTGTTAGAGTTCTATGATGAGGCTAAACAACAGGAATTAGTAAGTGTCAAGATGGGAAATCCCATGCCTCAGGAGAACTGGGTGAGTTAAAAATTAAATTTTTAAATATTTGTGTGTGTGTGTATGTGTGTAGAAAAATTAGATAATGTTGTCACCCACTTTGATTTCTAGATGTTCGTGGGAAGATCTTTTTCTTGATAAGACATTCAAAATTCCTTAGCTAAGATAACTGTCAGCAATTTAGAATGTGTTTGTAAAATGAACCAGTCGGGAGGTCTCATTAAGTAACTGTAGAACTAAGAATAGGTGGGTTGAGTGAGGAAGGGGTTTGTTTTAAAAACGTTTTAATTACCAGTGAAAAGTGACTGATCTAAATATTAAATGAGTGAGATAAAAAGTTTTTTTTTAAATTTAATTAAATAAATATGTCACAAGCCTCAATAATCACTACTGTTTTGGTTTAGATGTTACAAGGCCACATCATGGCTTGCAAATGAATTTTGTAATATTTGTGAGTGATTAATAGAACAGTATTAATAAATTAAGGAATCATATTCATGGTTATCTTTCTTTCTTGGAGACTTGCATAAATCATGATGGCTAATACCAGAGATGTTCAGATGGAACCAGCTAGATGCAATTGCAATGATTCTGTTTTAGCTGGTTTCATATGAACATCCCTAACTTTTTGAATATGGACTGCATACCTGCCCAGGGTATTTATTTAGTATGTGGATGAACTAAGTAAGTTATATATATACTGGGTGAAATCAAAATGTTGAGTAGCTCAGTTAATTATTCTTAATATGCTATTGGATTTGTTGGCAGCTAAAATATACTCTTCTCTGCATCTAAGGGTTTTTGTTAATAGCAATTCCCAAATACTTTTCTGAAACATTTCTATGGTTTAGTATCTGCCATATGGGGAAGAGGAAGGCACAGTGAAATAAAGCTGATAAATTAAAGGTGCATTGCATTTGTATCACCCTTTATTTTGTCAACCACCACCACCAAACATATGACAACCTACTTCATTTGTGGCTGCCATATTGAAAACAAGGAATTTTTAAAGATGGAGAGCTTCCTGTTCATAAGATAATGTTTTGGACATTTATTACATCTCAAGTTATTAACAGTGATCTATATATTTAAGTGACAGTCATGGTGCACATGATACACATGAATTAATGTTTTTACAAATGTCCTGAAGAAAGTACTGGGCTTAGGATTTATGCCCCATAATTCAATGCAAGTTATGATGGGGCACAATCAAGGAGGTTATAATGGGGGAGGCGACTTGGCCGCCTGGCAGTGCACCAATACGTGAAGCCAGTCTGGGTTATTTCCGCCATCTTGGTAAGCACAGAAAGAAGCGACGCCTAAATGAAGGCCCATTACGACGGCGGAGATCGCATTGGAAACTCGCCTTTGAGGTTAGGCCCCAGTGTTTCCCTTTGGCTGGTTTTGTGTGTGGAAATACTAAGATTAACCCTTTGAACCCGCGAGCCGGTTTTCGTGCCTCCACGTGGTTTTGTCTACAAACATCCAAACCTGGCAACACAGTTGAATATTGGGAATAAATTCAAGAGAGCCTGGTGCGACTTCCTTCATCATCTATCATCCATCCATGTTTATTTCACGTTATACGAGTTTCGTAAAACGATGATCATGTTTCCTAGCTGCCACGTGCGCGTCACGGACTCAGCGTTTAAACAACATCAGTCTTTTGAAAAACAAATAAAATCAGATTTTTTTATTTCAGATCTATGTACGGTCAAAGGTGAACAAGAAACCTCTAGAGAACTAAGAAGTATTGAACAGCAAATTGATACAATTTTCACAAATAATCGATGTTTTCAACATGAAAACTACAAAACCAGTTATATATATAAACAAAGTTTTTTTTACCATTCTAGAACTGAACCTACAGTTTATACAGGTTGAACTTGAAAACTCTAGAGAAACAAAAAGTATTCATTCAAACATTTGTGAAACTTATTGGCCTGAAAATATTACCAACTTATTATGAACTTGCCGACTTAGACATTGTAATTCACTTTTCTAATGAGCTGTGTGCTGTCTCAATGTGCTTGCGTAAGGGCGCACTCCCCAGGACCTTGATTAGCATCAAACTTCTGTTTTAATGCAGAGATCGCAGCCTGGTGGAATCTCAGTTTGTCACTCACGGTCTGATACCATTTCTCAATGGTTCTGGGATGGAGCAAACAAGGGTCAGACATCTTTCGTACATATCTGTATGTCTTTGGTGAATGGAAATTTAAACTCATTGCAAAGCTCCTCAGCTTTGATGAATGTTTGGAGGGCAGTTGTTGATCAGTATATTTTGCAATCTGACGCTTCAACAAATCTGACACACCACCTTCACTACTTACAAGGTCATCACACCTCAACTCTCTGGTGATGCTTTTTTAAGTCAGCATTCTTTTTAATGAAGCGTCGCTTTGACTGCTGCAGTAACTTCATCCGTTTCCTTGATGAGGCTAAGTTCGGTTCAGCTTGTGCTAATTTACTACTGTCATTAATTGCTTCAACAAAGGGACAGCTAAAGGGTGACAGATTATGTAAAAGTGTTTTACACAAACTGAATCATGGCAGTGGATTACACAGTTTTATGCAAACAGAATTTTAAAAGTAGATGGAAATAGAAGCAGATGGGATAACTGTGTACAAATAGCACAGCTAATAGTAGAGATGGCACTAGACAGAGATCAAGAAACATATTAAGGTATTTTGAAAATGATTCAATAATAGCTGAGAGATTAATTTTGCCTTATTATTATTATGCATTTCAATGAAAGTGCTTTAGACAAAGTGATTTAGATGCATGTACTTGTGTGTGTGTGTGTTTCTAATTCCGTTTAAATAAGCTGTTTGGGGAACATAAAGTCTAAATCGAGGAGAGTTGCTTCCCTGACCATCATCAAGGTTGTCTTCTGAGAAAGGACTCATAGCGGTTCACTCAGTGTATTAATATTATTATCAAGGTAATGCCATGGTTGTATTAGATTCTAGTGGACAGCATGTGCTATAATTATTTAACAAGAGCATGGACAGAAGCCCATCACATCACTGGGGTAGTGACACATTAACTCGTAGCGCCGACTTGTCTGTCTGTGTCCCACCCGCTCTGCCAAAAACTCCCTAAAAGATCTTTTTACAAAACATCTTCAATGTCTGTAGAAAGTTTTAAAGCAAGCATGCACAATAAATACAATTCTTACCGATGAAAGGTAACGGAGGGGTTATTTTCACGATTGGTACAGCCAAAAGCAGAGCAGGAGGGCGGCATCTTCGTTCGAGTTCTCTGTTTATGAGCAGACCAAGATGGCGGAATTGGCTTCAAATTTGTGACGTCATGCCGCCTCCCCTATTATAACCTCCTTGGGCCCAATGATACAGATGACTCACGAGACGAGTGCACTTTAGTAGAATTGATATTCATTAACAGCAAGCTAGAAAAACTCTCTCATATAACAATTCTATTAAATAAATCTAAATAAGCACAATTGCATACTTTCAAGTTATAAAGATAGAGGACTATATAAAAATGTACATAGTAGAGCACAAAACAGGATCCGTTGTACATTCATTGGATGAATTTGTTAATGTTTAACTGGTTTTGTTCCCTACACTGTCTCAATGTACTCTATCAGGTGTCCCCTTTAGTGGAAGGAATGCAACAAATAATGGCTGTTCTTTTTAATATTTTAACTTTATCTGTATTATAATTACCAAAATATTGGCCCCACTGTAATATGAAGTCGAGTACAGTCGTCTGTGTTGCTGCAGTGGCTAAATTCAATTAAGAAGAGTGATATGATTGAAAACTTTTGCCTCGCTATGCCCCCCCCCTACCATATATAATAATAGTTGGACTTTTTTTTTTTTAGTGAATCATTTTCCACTTTACTGGCCAATTTCACAAATTATTCAAGTTCTTTTCCACGATTAACTCCTACCAAAAACCTCGTTAAGATCTTAGCCATACCCACACTATCGGCAGCTTTCAGTTAAATCGAGGAGGGGCGTAAATTAGACCCAGTGGCATACCACAAACTCAGAAACTGACTAGTAAACAGCTCTTGAGGTCCTAAGTCTTTGTCTGTTGTATTATGGTTTTATTTGATTATAAGATTCATAATAGTAGTTACTAGCTGTCCCCCCCCAAGGTTTTACAATACCAATTATTAATTCTAGCAATGGAATGTTCTTGATGTAATAGTCCAAGAAAGAAAGCTGTAGATTTGTTAAGTCTGTTTTACTGTCAGACTTTCAATTTAGAAAAGCTACCATTTTTAGACTTTTTGCAGTCTTCAAGAATTTTAGAGATTTTTAAAGGAAAAATAACATTTAACCTTTTCTCATTTAACACTTTATAGGAGATGAATTCAGTGGCCCACAAGCAGAGTGCCTTTCTTTCTTAGTCTAGGCTGTGGTGGAACTACCATAGCAGTTATTGCTTGTTACTGGATTATCTCCCCTGACAACAAGTTTTAATATCTTCTCTTCCAGTGAGGACTTGCAGGTAAATAGGATAAGCAAAAACTGTTGGATAATAGGTACACGTGCCCATATATCAGTTTAACAAAAGTAATTGCAAATAATACCTAGTTTTTAGATAACAAACAAAACTTGATTATCCTGTGCAGGATTTGAAATTAGCTTTGGTACAAAAACCATGGCTATCGTAATGACATATCAGGCTACACAAGCTTTATCCAAGTGGTTCCTAAACTAGGGTTTTCAGCAAGACGAGATGGGCGTTGTGAAGTCAGCCAGTATTGTAATTATTTTCGTGCACCATTTAGTCTTTCTGATTTTTAACACTGCTCAGAACACTGGTTCCTTTGATCGCCACCAGTAATGTATGCTGTGAGTAGTGGTATTATGACATCACTTGCGGCTCTGGAAATCCACTGCCCGATCTGATAGATGGAAGAACCTCCTGAACAAGGTCAGGATAGAGTAGTCTGGCCTGTTAGTCCTGCAGACTTTGGATTGAGACAGTTGCTATAGATCAAAAAGATACTGACCAACCGTTTGCTCAAGTCTACATTAGCACTGAGGGCTGTGATGTACATTTCTTCCCCTGCATGCACAAAATCTGGGAAGGAGACCTCTTTGAGGTTGTACTGTTTTGTCTATTTCTTCTTGAACGCAGGACAGCACAAGGAATGTTCACTATGCTACAAGGCTACATGTGAGAAGAAAGTTATAGATTCTGCTCTGATGGAGCTCCCACTGTGTCCAGATATAAAGGAAGTTGCACTGTATGTGGTGTGGACACATTGTGTAATTCAGTGAGAACAGCTGGTATCAAAACTGAGTAAAGCGATGCAGGCTGTTACTTCTACTATAGTGAACTATATCAAAATTCAACCACTTCACACTCATCTCTTTTAGAACATAATCTACTGTTTCTCCACATGCCTGGTGGCTCTCAAAATGAAAATTATTTAAATGCTTCTTCAGATTCAGTGATGAGCTACATGCATAAAAACAGTGGGCTGCAACACAATAATTTGATGATCTTTCTCTGTAATGAACAGATGTGTGTTGTAGCCTACCTCAGCAACACCTTTAGGAAACTGAATCGGCAAATGCTAGTTTTCAGGGGACAATGCAAACATTCTCCTGCTGAGCTGTTTTGTCAGTAGATTCATAACAAAAATCACTTCCTGGATAAATAACCTTGGATTGATGGGCTACAAAAGCATTCCCTAATATCTGCAGCTTTCTGACTGAGCAGTGGCAGTCAGACACCCACACAAGTTATGGTTGACTTTCTCAGTTGTCTGGAGGATTAGTTTGGTTATTCTTCCTAGACTTTGACAAGCTGCAAGTTGACAGGATGTGATGGTTATTTTAGCATCAGCCCGATGCAACAAACTCGCCACCAACTTGGTGTAGCAAATCATCAATGACGTCTGGCTCGGTGCAAAGAATGACCATCCTACCTTGTCAACACACATTCTCAAGGTGCTTATGCCTTTCGCCTCAACTTACCCGTGTGAAGCAGGGCTCATTGCACTAGTTTCCACCAAGTCCTGCTGTTGCTCTGCTTTGGACATCATTCATAAATGCAGTTTGCCATCTCTGTCAAAAAAAAAAAAAGCCAAACTTCAAGAGGCTGTATCATAATAAAGACGAGACAAACTTAGAAGAGATACTTTGACTGACCCACTTGGGACTAGTCTCCACATATCAACAAAGCTACAGTGCTCAATGTCCTGGAACAAAGCTTTCAACATCAGTACTTAATGTTGACTCCAGCAGCACAGCTGAAAAGATTCTGGTTGCTGGTGAGTTGTCAAATACTTATGAATATATAAAATCCAGTTTGTATTTGCTTTAGCATAATACAGAGCAGACTAGTCATTGTGACAGTAAGCTAAAATGTAGTCTCTCTATTTTTTTTTTTAAGTGGGCTACATAAGAATTTCTAGGACATACTACCTGACTTCTTTTGGTTTGGCTAACTTTGATGATTCCAAATTTAAAAAAAAAAAAAAATTTCTGATCACCTACTTTATGAACACTAAGCTGAAGTGGGTCAGGTAGTTAAATACTATATGAAACTGCTATACTAGGGAAAAGATTAATAATGGTTATAAAGATAGGTCTTTGAATTTCATTTTACATCCTTGATGTTTACGTAGGCTTAACGGAAAACCACAAATTATTAATTACTTTTTACACAAATAAACAATTTGAGTTTGAGAGAGAGAACATATTAAAGATGGGATGGAGCTGTAAGGAATTTAACGAGTTTCTCTCAGTCACTGCAAAGGCACAAAAGCTGACTTTCCGAACTGTGTGTGGGTGCAGTATTTTATTTCCACATTTTTTCCACAACATCCTTTTTCAGCAACTGAGTCAATTTTGGTATGATAGGGATACTGCAAACAAGTTGGCAAGAGAAGCCATTAAAGCTGCTGGGGACGATGGAAGGTAAGTGCTTGTTGTCATCTGTCTCTAAAATATATTAAACTTAGCCTATACAGAGTGTCTAAATGCCAAATGAACCTGCAAATATTTAAATTGAATAACTAATCAGACTTATTCTACCTGTTCTTCGCTAAGACTACATGCAGATGATGAACGTACCGACCTTATCCACTGTCCTTAAAATGAAGTATTCCCTCCACACCATGATTTCTCTGACATAATTTAAGCCAAATTTAGGTTATCTCCAGTTAGTTCTTTAAGAACTAAAGCTACTAAGTATATAACACACACACACACATGGTGGAAAAAAACATTTGAGATCTAAGCTTACCATGCAAAGGTGGCAGGAACTCTGAATTTATAATTTGGTCACATTTAGAAATAAGTAGCCCGAAATGAGTCCTTGCCCAGAGGAAATCAAACTTTATAGAATTATGCAGTGGCATCAGAACAAACTCATTAAAAACTGACTGACCAACACAGTTAAGTTTTCTTTTTAAAAAGTTCCAAGTGCATCACTGACATTCTTCTTTGTGACATTATTCATATTTCATTGCTTTAATCATTTTAATGATCTTAAACACATTTTGAATTAACCCACCCCTCACGGGCTAGGTAGTCACTCTTTACTATGGGGTTGTTGACATTCCCTTGGTCGTCATTGCGGAAGCGGTGATTGTGCAGTACAAATGTATACCAAAGTACGCAGATATAGTCCCGAGGTAATACAACATGGGAAGCAGGCAGCACACACGATCAATTCTGACCTACTGCTGTGCGCTGCCTCCTGCGCTTCTGCTTCAGCGAACTGATGAAGCTTTTAACTTCATCATTGGTAGGAAAGCTGCTCACCTGACTGTCTTCCTTGAACATCACCAGCGCTGCCACAGGGACTGATCGTGTGGTAATTCGAGGTACTACTTTCGTTTTACCAGACATTATCAACGCTTCACTGGAGTTTCTACCTACAAAGTTGGAGAAGAGGTTTTTCAATAATTTCTCACTTGACGCACCGAAAATAAAACAGGGGGCGACAAACGGCTTCTCTCCGCCCACGGAGATTCTCAAACAAGAAATAAGAACGAAATCTATTTTTCCTCACCGACCTGGGGTTATTGTACCAATGGGAGAGCGACCATCTATCTCGTGAGGGGGCGGGTTAAAAAACGTTTTTATATTAAAAATATTTTAGATTTCTGTGTAGTCAAAAACAGACTGCACAGTTTCAGAGTATATATATGGTCAGACAGCTCGTTTGTTAAGACCAGCTAGCAGTGAATTGTAGCACAGATCTTTCTTCTTAGCCACTATTTTGGATATTTGAATTTCAATAGCATGGCACCAACCATTTTGCTAAAATAGTGTTGGTTCGTCGTCCTACTGATTCCATTTTCAGAATTCAGTTGCAGCTACATTCATAACATCACATGGCTAGTAGCTGACCAATATACGTGCTTCAGTGCTGCCTTGGCAATTGCTTCATTAGCTTCTGACAGGGTTCCCTGGGTTTATGATTAAGTTCTGTCTGCTAGCATTCAGCTGTCTGTACACACCTCTCTCAAAACCACGAGTCTTTTCTAATCTCCAATAATGTGCCTACTAGGTCAGAAAGGCCATCTATCAATGCGGCGGCTTCTTTTTTTCCTTCAGAATAGCCTGCATCAGTACCCCGACGGCTTTCAAATACATCCTTGAACAGAAGCCAAACAACATCGAGGCAAAGTTGCTGGAGTTTGACAAGAGATTCAAGGCGTTTGACACGCACTTTGTTTTCTACGACTATCGGGAGCCGGTGAAGTTGCCTTCAGGGTGGAAGAGCAGCTTTGACATTGTGCTTGCTGACCCCCCCTTTTTGACGGAGGAATGTTTAAGTAAAATGGCAATGACGGTCCACTTTCTCACAAAGGGCAAGATAATTCTGTGCACAGGTGAGTTCAGCAGGGCCGGTTCTTCCATTAATTGCTGGTGACTTAAGTCCAAACACAAACGGGGAACACCATTTGAGTCTGACCCCTTTACCACATAGATGTATTTAAGGGTTGCCAAACATTAAATAGTAGTGCTGAATTAGTAGCATTATGTAAATTCCATGCAAAGGCAAATATATAGATTAGTAAATCTTTGTTTGTAAGGTGGTACACACACACACGTGTCTGTAATCTTCATACACCATCCCTTTTAAGGTGGTAGTGACCAAATTTTTGCTGAAACATCCCAGCATCAACCTAGGAAAATAACTAAGTCAATGAATACACACACACGCACACACACAGATCATAGTGGGTTTTGGTAAATTTTCTATCTCATGTTTACATTGGTTTCAAACCCTTAGACTAAGTATTTAACACGTCCCCTCCCAATCAGCGTATTTATTGGAGACTTTGTACTAAATGCCACAACAAACTTTAGTTAGGTTTTCCTACCACAAACGTTTGAAGCTTTCTTCTCTTTCCAGGAAACGTGATGGCAGATTTAGCCGAGAGGTTTCTCCAGGTCAGGCCGTGCAAATTCCAACCCAAACATCACAACAACTTGCAGAACGAATTCAGTTGTTACACAAATTTCGAACCTTGTATACTGAACACACTATAGAGTTAACTGATTTGTGTTTTTTTTTTATCAAGATCTGGAAATGGAAAATAAAGAAACATACTGATAGTTTGGGAAGACGCATATACACTCCTTGTAATTCCGAATATGTTATGCATCCAGGGCATTAGCAATCACACTATTTGCATTTAATGAATTGTTACTTTAATATTTCGGTAAACAGATATCTTTAGAATTTACAGAAAAATCAATGGCATATAATAAAGTACAGGGAGAGAAAGATAAGATCTGGATATTTAGTGTATTTATTACAAGGCGGCTTCCTGGTTTATAATTATAATTTTAAAATCATTCACAGGGTTTATACAGAGTTGACAAATTCAAATTCAAGGATTTTTCAAAGATCTCAAAATTACCTGTTAAACCCCAGATCCATTCTTCCTCGAAATATTGTCAGGCCACACAAATAGAGCATTTCCTTTGCTCTGCAGGAAAACTTTGAAGTGTTCACATTGCTTGAAAGAATTCCTACAGTAATTTGAGTCAGCATTGTGGCGGCCTGATACAGGACGTAAAGTCCAATAGGTTGTTATTTTTAATGCATTGTTCCCATAACAAAATCTGTAACCAAATTATGCACACCAGTAGTGTCCTTATTCTCTTGGAGGTGGGGCCCTTGGTTAATATTTGAATTAGCCTTAAGAAATTCACTTGTGATTCCAAATTACCAGCCCATTTAGCATTGTTCTGGTGTCCATGAGAGATTTCCATGCACTCTGATTATCCAAAACCTCTTGAATTGGTCTACTATTTTGCTGATAGCTTTTTCATTTTTTGTGCACTTTAATTGGTGACATGAGTTTGATATAATCACTCCATCCATTTCAGGCCCTGACAACTTTGTTAATTCTGATATTCATAGCGTGAAATTAACCTTGCAGAAAGTTTGGCATGGAAGTGAGGCGATCAGTGCACATTAGATTTTTTATTTACTTTGCAACTGTTTTAATTAGTTTTCCCAAGTTTTATCAAGGGAAATGAATTGGTAAAGAAATTCAAGACTTTGCAAATTTACATTCAAATCCTCTCCCCTACAACCCTATTTTAAGGTCAAATGTCGTATTACAATTATTTGAAAATATTGGAAATCTGGTTCAAAGACAGTACGGAATTTGGTACCACCTTTCATTCCTCACCAGAACTGGCATTAGATCTTTCAATTATTATATTATGTAAATCATGTTTCTGACAACATGGTGTTTGCATGGACCCTGTTTCCTTTCATTAGTGATGTAATGATAACCCATTCGTTGTTCCTGCTCAACCATCAAGATGTCTGAGGTGTTGTAGTTCTTGACAGTCATACACAATATGTTTGTTTGTTTCATGTGCAGATTTGCAGAGTGGACAGGTCGCATCTGGGGCTTAAGTGGAGTCTGTACAGGTAATTCTGGCAAGGAAAGTGTTGCAATCTGTCGTGATAGAATTACTTGTTCCTGTACCTTACTGAGTTTGTCTTTCAAATAGAAAGATAACCAAGACATTTACATTTTCTTTCATGCAAAATGTCACACAAATTAGTGATAAGAATTGAAACCAAGCTGAACATCAACTTGTGCTATCAAAAATGAAATTTCAATTTGAATTTCTGAATTAATGTGCTGTAATATCTCAAAATCAAATAAGTGTCAGAGATAGATAAAACTGACACATCTGGCTTAAAGTAGCCAATTCAACACAGCACAAATACACGATCACCTGATGATCACTGGTGTCATGCAGTAACTAAAAACAGACACCAAACTTTCGATACCAAAAGTAAAATTTTCAGTTTAAAGTATCTCTGAAAGATTGTCCCAGTGGCTAAATGATATGCACTAACAACTTATTAATATGCAGATCTGATGGTTGAAAGTTTGGCTAACTGCTGTAGTTGATCTAGCCTTGTCTTATACTCCAAATTGACTATCTACAAATGAAGGAAAAGGAAAATTAGCCAATTTGACTTAACTCCACATCAACTCATAACTGAAAAATATGGTAGTTAAATAGATATCAAATAGCAGTTTGATTTGACACTGGCTTCTCAAGAAGAGAAATGTCAGTTTTTGATTCTTAATGAAAAAATTAACTTCTAGAGACATACAACAAAAAACACTGGCATAACATTTTACTCTCTTGATATACATATATATGTCATGAATAAAGTAAATATACAATTTGTTTCCAATATGTAAATAGATTTACTTGGAAATTCCGAGCCAATGGAGTAAATATGAATATCTGGGACAACTTAACAGAATCAAAATAATGTACTTGGTTAAAATGAGAGACAGAACAGCAGGATACAACTTGTAACGGAATGTCCAACACAGACAAACATTTGCTAAAGTTCAAATGTGCTTCATCCACTTTGAACAGCAGAACTAAACTAGAAGCATCCTTGTAACCCCAACATTTGTAATGGGGATCTGGCTGTCATGAGCAAGAGTCAGGAGGTATAATTTCTTATCTCAATCCTAAACACCACAATATTGAAGGATTTATTTTGTATTCAATCAGCTTCCATTGGATCAAGAGAAAACCAAACAGGATGTAAATATAATTTAAAGATTCAGAGCAGTTTATGTTTTTCTTCACAAATGTTTGTACGCCTTTTAAATTTATGAAAAATAGCAGACCCATGGTACCGACTAAACTCGCTGAGTGTTTAGCGAGCGCTGAAAATCTGATTCTTCGTAGCATTGCATGGCTACCTACTAGCAACCCGAGTGTCAAGATGTTACTGATGCAAGCAACTAAACCACCATCATTGGATTTTTCAGAACAATGATAATGTTCTATATTTGAGTTAATTCTTAACATTGGATTACACTTCACAAGCATTTGTTTCATGAAATTATTAGCTTTGTTTCCCCTTTTCTTTCCCAATATTACAAATTTAAAATATGAGAATGGATTACAAAATTTCATACTTACAAATGAACTGGTTGTAGTTAAAACATGGCAAACTCAAAATTGATTTCTAATTTTTCAAAAGATATGTTCATAAAATAAACTTAAATCTTGTCTATTAGCTGCAAAATACAAAAGTTCACTATTCTTTTCCAATGCAATTTTAAGTGTTAAATTTTATGCAAATATGATGCTCATTATTATGGAAAAGTCCCCTCTTCAATGCATGCGTGCACACTGTAAATTCAAACCATTTTAACAAAGCTAATTAAGACAGTATTATCTAGTATTATTTACAATGAAATGCAAACTTATTAAAAAAAAAAGTTTGAGAACTAGTCTTAATTTTTGTAACAGTTTTAAACCTGAAAACAATACTAGTACTAAACAGCAAACAATTCAGATACTGTGGTGTCGGTAGAGGCCGCGCTGACTGCTGTCCCATACCAGCAAACTTCCCCCTCTTGTTACTGCCATATCTCTTTGTTCTACAGTACCTATCTAAACACAGACTTTAATTCATGAACCGTCTGTTGACATTTTTGCCAAACATGATTTCTCTGAGCTCTGGCAACATCTGAAAAGAGAATAAGACAAATGAACCTGTGATGGTCTTCAGAAGTTTATTTTACTGTCAGTCAATTACCAAGATCAAATCACAGAAGTGACTACTGGGCTACAACTACAAATAATTAAAATCAGTTCTATTTTAAACTGTTAACTGTTCACACAAACTTCCGTTTTGAACCATTTATATATAAGCAGATTATAAAGCCTTTCACTATACAATTTTAATGTTTGCCTTCCAAAAGCTTAGGTTAAACCATCTATTAAATTTAGCTTTCACAAGAATATAAAAAAGGGCTGGAAGGAAGAACAATCATGTGGGTGCAACTCCCAGCAAACAAAACTCACCTGCTGACTGATCATATCCAGTCTACTTTCCATTGTGTTTACCACCTTCAATTTACCTTTCTGAGCATAGAGTTCAACACCACCAGACCTGTAATAATGATAAAGTTCAAGCAAGTGAAAGGCAAATTAGGACTGTCCCCTATGCCAAACACTGCTAGGGTTTTAAATGCTTGTCCAATGGATTAACTGATCTCAATTCTAAAATACATGTAACAGTAGTCTTTGGTCTTGTTAAACCAAAATAAAATCCAATGGAGAAGATTCCTCACATCAAGAAATAAAGTGCAATGTCCAGGTCAGCTACTATTTAGTTTTACTTGGGTCCATTCTTGATAATCAAGAGAATGGTTACCAGTTTACCCTGGTTCTATTCCTGTCAAATCATTTAGTTTTGTTGACCAGTTGAGTGGAGTTCACACTATTTTGCAGGGTAGCATGACGCATACAGCTGGAAGAACATGTACCACAATTTCTCGTTCACTCCAGTAGTCACTGTATATTGTTAGTGGCCAGTTATATCCAGATTTTAAATGAGTTCTAGTAACTTGACTTAAACAAAAGTAGTTAATAGATTTGACCGAGGAAAATTTTCTGATCTCATGGTGTCCCTTTTATGAGTCAGCTATTTTGATTGTGTAATGCATCATGGAAAAACAATTCAAATACAAGCTACAACACAATACATTTTAACTTAATCTTCTTGCTAAATCTATTTCCATCTTATTTCACAATAAATGAAACAGTCCAAATGTTTAAAAATGTAAAGACCAAAGGAGGTAGGTGACACATGGTTAAGTATTTTCCAAGTCTGTCTACCAACCAACCAACTGCTAGCTGTAATTTCCAACAATATTTCACTGCTACTAAGTTTACAAAACATTTATTGACACTTACGTGTCAGCTCCCAAGTTTTCTTTGTCAATGGTTATCTTGATATCGTTGTGAGTAGTGCTTTTATAGCTCTCTATAATTTTTGGAAGCATATCCTACAAAACAAATTCACAATGGAATTATTTTAAGGTGAAAACTTTAAATAAAAGTTCTTGAAAGTTGAAAACATCTTTTATCTGAGTCACAGATGTTAAAGATGGGAATCCTTTTTCTTTTTTTTTTATACTATAGCCCTTTCCCACTGCACAGAGAACTTTTCTCAGTATGTGGAGATTAGCTCATCAAGATACTAGGACACACATTTGAGAAGCTGAAGCCAGATGGTATTAGAACATCGTTAAACTTCCCTCACAGTTTGCACAAAGAAAAGTCCCTACTGACCCATTTTTACAAAACATGTGCCGAGAGAGGTGAAGAGCAGCGAGAAGAATCCATGTTACAAGACATCTGTAATCAGTGGAGAGTAAATCCAGGCTAGCATGCTAACATACACAGAGCCATCTGTCTTACAGGATGAGTTTTATGGTTTAACCCTTACAATGCTGATAGTGGATGTCTGCTTTGACATAGCTGTTTGATTCTGAAAGCAGATTTATCCACCCACCAACTTCAAAAACGTTTCCTTCTATTGTGATAAGCAGGAATATTCTCACATTTTTGAAAGCCCTGCAACTTTTCTGATCAAATTCCTAATTTCATTTTTGGTGGATAATTGAAGTTTTCCACCCCAAAATTTAATTAAGTACTAGAAGGGTTAAGAAAGGAACACACCAAGTGTGCAAGAGAAGAAACAAAACGTTTAAGCTCAGAAAAACAGTCTGTTTGAGAAGGGAAGAAATGTATGAATGTGAAAACAGTGAGCATAAAGAAACTGAAGCAAAAAGGACAACAACTGGGAAAATCAAAGACAACTCACCGTAATTAAACTGCAATCAACACTTCTGCACTTAATAAAAACATGAGGTTCAATAAGTTGATACAGACCCTGGAAAAAGAAGTGAGCAGCTCACATAAGCAATCTGATGATATTAGTGACAATGACTAGAGAACTAGCAACTTGCTACCACCAAGAACTTATTTTGAATCTAAAACTATCAAAATAATCAGTAATTAAAAGGTTAGTATTTCCCTTTATCTGTGCTTTGTACTTACCAAATGCTATATTCTTTGACACACAAGCAGCAAGTGACCTTACCTGAATTATTAGACCTTCCAAAATGATCTTGTACTTGTGCTTTTCTTGAGCAATCTGTGCCAAGCGTTGGTGTGCATCCTCCAAAACAGCCTGCAATGTTAAAATTAAACTACCAGCTGGTGCTTTACAACTACATTCTGTTCTAACAGAAGCAAAAAAATCACTATCAAACTATAAGTTTAAAACAAAATTTGTAACGAGTTTTGCTGTATATTTAGAAAATAAAAGTTCTGGTAATAGTGATCATGATCATCTCCATATTCACAGAACTGGAAACTTGCCAACTGCCCAACACAGGTAATTGTTTGGTTTTTCAAAACAAACAAACAAGCAAAATATTGTTCAGTTTTCTATAATCATTAGCAGCAAAAACATCATCACTACAGGGACGTGAACTGTCAGATGATTACATTAAAAAAGCACATCTCGCAAATTTCTAATTTGGCAAGAACAGGCATACAATGCCCCAGAATGTTTTCTTGTCTCTTTAGATGCTAAGATCTACTGTGTCATTTGAAACCTGAAAGTAAACCAATTATTTACGCGTTATACCCTATGTGTTGCAGAGTAGAGTAAATGAAAGGTTAGGATTTTCAAATTCAATACATGCACCGATTTAAAAATTTAAAAAAAAAAAAAAACAATCTGCCAAAGAAAATTCTTTGAAAAAAATAAGCATAAACCATTTTTGTTTTAGTCACTTTATGGATGTGAAACTACGTGTGAAGAAAAGATTGCTAATGATAATTAAGGAAGGTATGTTACATATACACAATAGTAATCTTAATTTATATATATATATATATATATAGTACTGGCAAAATGTGCTTGGTGAGAGTTAATACTTTGTGGTAGAACTGTTTACTTTATGTGAAACAATGTGTTTGCTAAAACTGGACAAGATCAGCAAACCTAGACTGAGATTGCACCCTAATCCTGGTACAGAATCAGTATTAGGAAATATGTAAAAGATTGTTTAACCTATTTGGAATCATCCACATCACAGCATGATGTTTGTTCTATTGACTTTGGGTGACCATGGTGAATATGAACAGTTGCTTTATGGCTTCTCTTGAAATGGATAATTACCAATTAACAGTCAGCAATGAAACATCCAATGCCTTAAGGATTCCCCACTGGCTTCTACCAATGTTCCCAACTTTTAATGTCTATCATTCTCACAAATGTTAATTGTGCTTCATTGTTTTCTTCACAATTTATACTTGAAATGGCATTCTTCACAGCAGCAATGCTAATATCTGATATAAAGTAAAATATAATAAACACCTTAGTGAAAGACTGTCAGTTAAACAGAAACATCAACATGAAGACACCAGATATTCTTGTTACATTATCTACAATTCTAATTAAGCACTGCTTACAGTGTGCAGTTGAGGTATTTGGTATAAAGATGTTTCACCTGAACGATTCACAGATCTTGGTTTTTCTGAGTGATTAACAAAAATGCAAACTGAATGTTGGATATCAAAGATTTACTTAATAATTTGAGATTTAACCCATTTAGAAGCACAGCTGTATATTGTTAGGGAGTGGGTGTTGATCCTGAAAGTAATTCCATAAATATGTCCATAAGGTTTCGTAGACTGTACATGCTGGGCTTCCTACAAACAGATAAACCTTTGGCTTGCATACTCCTCAAAGGGTTAAAATTTTAAAAGGTGAGGAAAAGGTAAACAAATCTTGGTAGTTAATTTCAAACTTTCAGCCCACAAGGGTACTACATCTCCAAGTCGTTCTTGGCATAGAATGGTGATGAACACATGAAAGCAGTCTACCTGGTGAGAATTGTGACAGATTTCAAAATGCATAGAATGGATGAAGATAAGTCAGAAGATGTTCTGCCCCACCCCAGTTTACCTATGAAGTAAGTTTTTTTTTTTTTTTTTAAATCTTGTGTGAATAACATTCTGACAGCAGACACCTTAAAGTGTTTCTTCATACAATGAATCTGGTTAACTTTTTTGGAAAGCAATTCAGAACCTGTATTAAAAATGTGCACAAAATGGGTTGACTACTGGTAGTAATATATTCACAGTGAACCCTCTCTTAACAAAATTAACTGGTGTACATCCCTTTCAGTCAATGGATATTTTAGAAACTAAAATTTTATTAGGTTATATACATTTCCATAAAGGTTTTGGAATTTAAAAAAAGAAATCATGAAGTAAATTAGATAATTTTAGATAAGATATCATCAAAAAAAACATTTTAAATGTGATATAGTGCCTTAATAAATTTAGGAAATACATAGTAATCCCACCACTACATGGAATCATAAGAGAATGATCTACTTCACTACAATAATAAAAACTAATATATGCACATATGGCTTATGTTTATGTTTAAAATAATGAGAATGAATTTTCTATATTATTATAACATATTTAATTATAATAAGATCAGCCTTGGTGGTCACATGACCTACATCACTCAATGGTCATCTCCCTACTTGCGGTTCATCACTTTCACAATAAATGACATGTAAATATCTTGAAAGTTGTAAAAAAAACTATTCTATTAGGTAAAAATTTTTGGAAATCAGATCAGTTAACCAAAATTTCTAATAAACTAGTTCTATTACCTGAAATTTGCCAAATTTTTTTCAAAATTTCTAATCTAAAATTAAATTTTAATTTCAGTCTCTGAAATATTTTGGTTATAAGAATTATGGTTAAGAGGATTCACTGTACATATACAGTCGACCCCCACGTAATCACGGTTCGGCATTCGCATCCCCGTTATTCACAGAATTTTCCTTAGAACCTAACTAATAATTGTTCGTGGAAACCCCCGCATATTTGCAGAATCGCAAATATCTTTCGCAATTTTTTTATGGCTTTATTTCTGGCAATATATTTTTTTCACGCTAAATTATTAATAACAATATAATTTACTAATTTTGTAATATAAATACTAACGTAAATTCAGCAAAATATCAATATAAAATAAACGCTATTGGCTGGAGGTTTGAAAGTAGCCAATCAGAGAGCGTCATGCATTTCTCCTCGCTGCTGATTGGCTGCTGCCCACGAGGCGCTGTCTCAGGCAGATGCAGCCCAGCATCATCCCAGTTTACCGCGTGTAGCTATCTCGAGTGTTTCGCTGAGTGTTGTATTTTTTATTAAATTATTATTATATATTTACTTATATTTTGACATTTATAGGCATTTTTATGGGCCACGTCCAATATTCGCGGTTTTTCAGTCTTCGCGGGTGCTCTAGGAACGTAACCCCCACGAATACCGGGGGACAACTGCATACAAGGTCTGTCCAAAAAGAAACCAAACTCCTTCAAAATAGTTCCCTCCACTGTTGATACACCGCTCACAATGTTTTTTCCAGTTTTGTAACATGTTCTGGAACTTGTTTTCAGGGATAGTGCGCAGTTCTCATAGCAAATTTTCTTCGATCTCATCATCTGAAATTGGTAACCTTTCAGGGTGGATTTCAACTTTGGGAACAAAAAAATGTCCGCAGGGGCCAAATCTGGAGTGTGGGGTGGCTGGGGGACAAGAGTCATCAGGTGCTTAGCCAAAAAGTGACAGATAACCTGCTTACACGTCACTCCTTTTGTTTTTCCATGCCTCAGGCCTCTTCCTTCACACTGCCTCTCTCAACCGCCTCAGGATATCCAAGTAAAACTCTTTATTGATCGTCTGACCACATGGAACAAACTCATGATGAACGATGCCCTTCCAATCAAAAAAGACGATCAACATCACCTTCACATTTTAGCGACTCTGACAGTTTTTTTGGTCTCAGTGACAATGATCCAACCCACTGCGTCGACTGCCTTTTTGTTTCGACATCATAGCCGTACACCCACTTTTCATCACCTGTTATGACACTTTTCAGAAAGCTTTCATCAGCATTCAAATCATCAAAGAGCTCCTGACTGACTGTGACTCAGTTCTCTTTTTGTTCATCTGTCAGCAGACGCGGAACAAATTTTGCGGTTATGCAATGCATGTTCAATTTTTTTTAAAATCATGTGGTACGAACTTTTACAAATGCCTACTTCTTTGGAAACCTCACGGACAGTCAAGTGACGATTTCCACAGATCACAGCAGCACTTTCTCAATGTGATCATCATCCTTTGTCGTGGAAGGTCGTCCAGATTTGGGATTGTCTTCGGTGGATGTTCTTCCCGATTTTAAACACTGGTACCACTCGTGACATTGTGTACGGCTCAAACAATCCTCCCCCATAGGCCTGTTGCAACATTAGAAAAGTCTCCGTAAAAGCTTTTCCCAATTTGAAACAGAATTTCACATAAACACGTTGTTCTTCAAGATCCTTCATTGTTCAACTTGTGACAAGTCGCCAAGTGCACTAAACATGTCCACTAGAGTGCGTGTAGATCGACAACTAACTGACGTGGTGTGATGCGGCTATTATTAGACTGAAGGTCATGGTCACCGATACACAACACTGCAGTTGCGAGCACGCTGCACCACCTGGTTGGCACACTGTTTGAGGTCTATTTTAATAAGAACACAAATTATCAGTTGGTAGACAAATGGGTCATTATATAGTCAGAATAATTAAATACATACACAGAAACATCACTGGTTTGGTACTGGTTAATGTAAAAAGTCCCCCCTTTCAAATTCTGTCTAAGCTGACAAACCTTGATGTGATCCTCCCTGTTCTTCAAGACTTGGAGTCTAGCCTGATTCAAAAGGTTGGAGCTCTGACTAAAAAAGAATTCACAGTAAATTTATCAAGTTCATTTAAAACAAAAAAAGAATACATAATAAAACCACCCAATTTTATAACATATATATCATTAACCCTAACCCTGCCACCCACACTTTTCACTAGTGTAACTGCTGCTGCTGGCATAAGCCAGTCCCTAAAATAGAAATACCATGGCTGTCTCCAGTGTAATGAGGTTGAGCATGTCCACTAGAGAATACTGATTATCCTGCATCACAAGAGAACCGGCAGCACTTCTGAATCAATCAGGACAACCAAATCAAACTTCTCATTTTTAGATGTGGAAGGAAGGAAACCCATGCAAATGGCTGTTGAAGAATGAGACAACAATCACACCAGAGAGATATACCAAACCAAGCCCAACTGTGGCCCTCAGTCTTACCATTCAGTAGGCTAACCACTGACTGCCCCTATAAAAGTTTATTCAATTAGCAATTAGTGTCAAAGAACATAATACACACATTAAAATTATTGTTCCCTTCAAACTAGATTTAGGATCTTTCTTTTGCAATATGAAAAAAATGTTACAAATTTTCTTTGCTAAAATCCAATGACTATGGTGGTCAAATTGTTGTTGCTATCTTAACACATCTTCCAACTTACATTTTCTTCTGCAGTTCAACCTGTTTCTCTTTTCGAGAGTAGAACTCCAGAATCTTCACTCTCTGCTCCTGAACAAGCCGGCCCTTCTCAATGTTAAACTCTTCCTCTGCCTTTGTAAATGAAAGTGAAATCCACACATGCAGTTTAAATCACCTACACATCACTGTTCATTTTCACTTCCCTAACCACAACAATTCACTCAACTCCCTTTTTTTTCTTTTCCTTAGTCTGAAAAGAATTTTTATTGCTTCCTTTTCAAACTGCAAATTTTCCTAAACTAGTTCTATTAAAGTTGCCAACAAAACAATCCATTGGTTACCTGTAGTCTTTTTAATTTAACTTTATTATAAAAATGATAAATAAAATTTTTAAAAATTTAATTTCCATTTTTATTAAAGACTTAGCTTTTAGATAAAGATCCAGAACAGCTGAAATTACACTTTTTTTTAATATTGTTCTCAGAAATCCCCTGATTCTAAATATGATGATTGTTCCAGCAAGGAAAATGCAGATGTTGGTGGACAGCAAGTTGGAGAGTTACATTTGACCGCTGCACTAGTGAACCTTCAGATGACAAAGACATACTCAAACCACAGATGCACCTACACTTTGCAAAAGTGGCAGGTATCCAAAACTGCCAGCACAAGGCATCCCATCTGTTCATGATATCATTTCAGATTCAGTTTTGTTTGGACACTCAAACTCCCAGTCTGCAAACCTCTCTCCATAATCTATGGTTGAAAGTCATCTACTCTACCCATATGTTACAGTTGATCTTAAGAGTCTTTAAACCTCTTTCTCTAATCAAAACTCAGTTGGAAGAATATGGGGTTTGGGAGCTTGGAGTTTTGCATGACATATATGATCAATCCAGCATAATTGAGCTGTATTGACTGTCTCAATGCTGATTTGGCTTCTAAGAAAATGCTGGTATTAATTTTATAGTCTTGCCAGCAAATACAGTAAATAGCACAAAGTACATGCAGAATAAGACATTCTGGAGCCTTTAGAACTCTTCTCTATTCCACCCAGGTCTTGCAGACATACAGCAGGATGAAAATGACTGCTTTGTGAACTAGGAAATTGATTGGGGTCATTAATTTTTTTTTTCAAAGACACAAGATCTCAGATCCCCAAAGGCTGCTTCATGCCAATGACTGCAGTTTTCAAAAGATAGCCAGCTACACAAGTGCCAAAAGCGTTTAATGTTTTCTATGGAGGTTTCATCAATGACAATGAGTGGGAAAGGATTAGTGGACTTAGGGACCAGTCATTTGTCTTCCTGACATTTAAAGTCAAACCAAATTGATCGTTAACTTTAATAAATTTATTTATTATCATTTGAAGATCTAGTCCCAAGTGGACAGTGATGGAACAGTTGTCAGCATACTGCAGTTCAGAAATGGTGGTTGCAAAAACTTTGATCTTCACCTTCAAATGCTTCAGATCGATAAGCTTCCCATTATGCAGTACTGAATGTGTATTCAGAGGCCAAGTTTGTTGGTAGTGCATAAGGAAAATTGTCAGGCAGATAGATAAAAGCATTAATGCATCTTTTTCCTGGCTCCAGTATTGACAAGAGAGAAATTTAATTTAAAGTGTTCATATTATCAGTTTACCAACTATGGAAATTTAGCTTTGGGGGGAGCAGCCAAAGCATCAGAGGTATCTCACAGAGCTCCTCCATTAAATGAGTCAAAGGCTTTGATGAGATTGATGAAAATATTGTCTCTTGTTCTTGGCCTTTCTCTTGAAGCTGATAGGTGGCAAAGATCATGTCAGTGATGTCCTTGCTAGGTCTGAAGCTAGTTTGAAAAAGGAAATCCTGAGTCTTAAGACTTTCTTGAATCCAAACACTTATCAGATGAGCAAGCAAGTAGCCTTCATGCATAATACTTTATATATCACAGCAAGTGGGCCAAAATTTCATACATGCAACTAATTTACAAATTTTAAGTATAACTTACACCCATATGAAACATTTTGCTTTTTTTTTTTTTAAAAAAAATAATTTTTCCTGCCAAGTTTTACACCCAGCTAACACCCATTGAGTAATCGGCAATGTTTCTTAATGCATAAGCAAAATGAGCAAGAAAGAAATGCACCATTTTAAATCAAAAGCTTTTTTTTTGTTTTCTTTTTTCATTAATGCCCAAGTTTAAATAAACACATTAAATTTGTCAGGGTATAATTAATTATTAAATCTGTAATAAAAAGTGACCAGCACAAGCAATTCTCATAACCCAGAAATCAGGTTTTCCAGTTTATCAGCATCACACCTATGTCAGAGGTCTGAATTTTATAAGTCGCACAACCAAGAATCTCTTCGGGTTTACAGATCTACAGCATTCCTGAACAATGCTACACTTGAAGTGATGCTACACAACAGTAAGCACTAATTGACATTTCACACTAGAATTTTCTAATGCCTACCTTTACATCTATTTCTTCTGCCTTTTCACTGGCCTCTTGGTCAATGAAGGCCATCATATGCTTGATCTGGAAAAAAAAACTTTTTTTCAATAGAGAAATCTGCTCAAAAACAGAAAAACTTTTTTTTTTTGGTTAAAATTTCTCTCTTTTTTTTTTTTTAGGTAAAAGGTAAAACGGGTAATAAGTTTTTAAAAAAATCAGTGTAGTGTAGTAGGCCAGCAGAAGAAGAAGAGCAAAGAGAAAAACCCAAGTCCCAAATCAAAAATAAAACCGGCAATAAGATGGCAGATTAGCTCGCAACAGTTTCATCGTCCTGGGGGGGTGGGTGGGTTTGTCTCCAAAGTATCCCAACCATCCAACCGATGCTGTGACTCCTTCCATCCATCCATCCGTCCGTCTCTACCAGCCCCAATCTACATGGGATTCTCCTGGGTAGGTACACCATTTTTTAGCATCTCACTACAAGTTTTTTTAGTACTTTTTCTTTATCCTGCTGAAGTTAGTGATATGCAGTTTCCTTCTACACGGGGAGTGGAACCACCAAGAAGGACACACACACCCCCCCCCTTGCCCAGTTAGAGGAATTCGGTTCCAGGTAAACCTCAAGATTATGACTGTTCCACCCACACCTGGTGGTCGGCGTGCGACCACGAGTGTCCCTACCGCCAGCTCCTGCTTGTTCTCAAGGTAACCCCCCCCCCCGCCATAAACGAGCGCTCTAAATGGTCCTTTATGCTCCCTTGGAATGACAGTAATTCTCTTTATTTCTGTCGACAGGGGATCGGTCAGTCTGCAGGGTTGTGGCCGCCCCTCCCAATGAGATCAAGTCCACACCGCCAGGACAGGACTGCACTCGGATGTTCGCTAGATTCATGTACCTCGCTCTATTACTATTACTACTACTATTACCGAGGATCCAAAAGGTTCGGTCGGAGGAGACTCCTACAAAGACCAGGGACCCGGGAGATATCCCCGTTTGTTTGTCGGCAGGGAGACCGAGTCCCGCTCAGCGGACATGAGGACGGCGGCCCCTCCTCCACAGAGTCACCACCATCCGGGGTTCTGAAGAAAGGAGCGCCTGCTGCGCGGCGGCAGAGAGGGAAAAAGAGGGGATGGGGACACAGAACTTGCCTGCTTTTGAACATCTGCGTCGCTCAAAGCCATTTTCGCAAGCAGGAAAAGAACCCCGATCAACCCGAGAGAGTAACCAAGGCGTAGAGGTAATGGCGGACCAAGCTCGTGACTCGGCTCGCGACCTTCACCTTGCGAGCGAAACGGCTCGCGATTGCTACTCTCCGCGAAATGAATTAAAGCCAATTGTTTTATTTATTCTTTATTTTAGTTTATTAAACATCACAGGCTTAAACTTCCATTGTTCTTTTTGCAAATGCATTATTTGCAACTTCAAGGATGAAGAAACTTTGAAAAATAAATAAAGCGTTTTTGGTTACCAGGGTATATGTTATTTATAGAATTCCTGCTCCTCCGATACTAGATGTTTGCCTTTACTGTTAAGGAATCTGCTCGGTTGCCGCTGATGATTATAAATGGGGTTTTTGCTTATTTTTTTTAAAAAGAAATTAACGGTAGCAAATTTGACTGTGCAAAGTAATTAATGGATAATAGCGTAGTTACAAAGGAATTTTCTTGAGCCTCCTGGCGTAGAGTTGTTTTAATAATCAAGGGGAAATAACCGGGTTACGTTTTAAGGACACCTGTCTGCATTAGTCCTAAAATCTCAGTCCGACTTTATGTTACTGGGGTGATGGACTGATTGGAAATTTCCGATGATAATTCCAAATAGCACTGATTACTGTTGACAAGTAACTTATACCATTTGCTGGGGATGTCTAAATGAAACCCGTGCACGGCGACTCTATCTTCAGCCGGGTTTTATTTGAACATTCCTCACATTGGCACAGGTTATTGGTCCTTTCCATACATCTGCCTTTTTTGAAGAATATTCTCTTTCTATGTGCAGCCTAGTAACTTGTCCTGAATATACTGTTTGCTCTAAATAATCTATACGCATAATAAATAAAGAGAAAAAAGAATTTATTTTTTTTCGCTGTTCATATTTTTTCTAAAAGAAGAAGAAAGACATGGTGGAGCACTCTCTCTACACCACAGTATGTCCGTCGTCATAGCAACCCGTGAAATCGGCTATGAGTGCACGGCTTTGTTAGCACCCACTGTGTAGATATGGGGAAGTCGGTGTTCTGGCAGGGTTCCTCAAGTGGGACAGCTCGTTACCTGAATAACATAAACATTGCTGGAGTTAATGATGTCAGTTAATGGCATTTACAGAAATGCATAGCAAACAACGTGCAGGATACAGAATTTAAAAAGAGAAAGATGGGGCATAGGAAGAGATGGGAGAAGTAGAAGAGATGAGAAAGATGGGACATAGGGAGAGATGAAAAAGATGGGGCATAGGAAGAGATGGGAGAAGTAGAAGAGATGAGAAAGATGGGACATAGGAAGAGATGAGAAAGATGGGGCATAGGAGGAGATGGGAGAAGTAGAAGAGATGAGAAAGATGGGGCATAGGAAGAGATGGGAGAAGTAGAAGAGATGAGAAAGATGGGGCATAGGAAGAGATGGGAGAAGTAGAAGAGATGAGAAAGATGGGGCATAGGAAGAGATGGGAGAAGTAGAAGAGATGAGAAAGATGGGGCATAGGAAGAGATGGGAAGAGAGAACTTTAATTTTGATTTTTGAATTTTTTCAAATCAAGTCTTTACTTTAGAAAAAAAGGGGGGATGTCGAGAGACTATAACTTCTTTTCCCCCCCTCCTGTCATTGGTGGCGGAAGCTTTTACTAAAGCTCGGGGTGATTTTTTTGTTTGTTTCCTCGCGCAAAGACAGGGCTTTTGGTTCGTTTCACCGTGACGCCCGAAAGTAGTTTTCGTTCCGTCCCCGCACTCAGTTCACTCTTTCCAAAGTCCCCCCGCTCGCCAGTGACGTCACGTACGAATTTTTTAGGAAAAACTGAACCGAGCTCGGGCCGGAGAGCGAGTAGGTAGGTGATGTTTCGTTTGTGGGGTGGGGGTGTGTGTGGTGGTTTGGAGGTTATGTTATGTGTCTGAGGTGCGATCGGGGGGGGGGGGAGAACTGTCCTGGGGTCTAGTCGCCGGCGGCGAGGAATCCGAACGGGAGCTGTCGGGCACCGCCTGTCTCTCTGTGTGTGTGCTTGACGATGTCGGCGGCCCCCCCCCCTCCTCCTCCGGTAACCAGGGCTGGGATCCCCTCTGGAACGGTGCCTTCCTTACCTGTCGCTGTCCGCCAGCCCCTCCTCCTCCTCCGGTAACCAGGGCTGGGATCCCCTCTGGAACGGTGCCTTCCTTACCTGTCGCTGTCCGCCCGCCCCCCCCTCCTCCGGTAACCAGGGCTGGGATCCCCTCTGGAACGGTGCCTTCCTTACCTGTCGCTGTCCGCCCGCGCCCCCCCTCCTCCGGTAACCAGGGCTGGGATCCCCTCTGGAACGGTGCCTTCCTTACCTGTCGCTGTCCGCCCGCCCCCCCCTCCTCCGGTAACCAGGGCTGGGATCCCCTCTGGAACGGTGCCTTCCTTACCTGTCGCTGTCCGCCCGCCCCCCCCTCCTCCGGTAACCAGGGCTGGGATCCCCTCTGGAACGGTGCCTTCCTTACCTGTCGCTGTCCGCCCGCCCCCCCCCTCCTCCGGTAACCAGGGCTGGGATCCCCTCTGGAACGGTGCCTTCCTTACCTGTCGCTGTCCGCCCGCCCCCCCCTCCTCCGGTAACCAGGGCTGGGATCCCCTCTGGAACGGTGCCTTCCTTACCTGTCGCTGTCCGCCCGCCCCCCCCTCCTCCGGTAACCAGGGCTGGGATCCCCTCTGGAACGGTGCCTTCCTTACCTGTCGCTGTCCGCCCGCCCCCCCCTCCTCCGGTAACCAGGGCTGGGATCCCCTCTGGAACGGTGCCTTCCTTACCTGTCGCTGTCCGCCCGCCCCCCCCTCCTCCGGTAACCAGGGCTGGGATCCCCTCTGGAACGGTGCCTTCCTTACCTGTCGCTGTCCGCCCGCCCCCCCCATCTCCGGTAACCAGGGCTGGGATCCCCTCTGGAACGGTGCCTTCCTTACCTGTCGCTGTCCGCCCGCCCGCCCCCTCCTCCGGTAACCAGGGCTGGGATCCCCTCTGGAACGGTGCCTTCCTTACCTGTCGCTGTCCGCCCGCCCCCTCCTCCGGTAACCAGGGCTGGGATCCCCTCTGGAACGGTGCCTTCCTTACCTGTCGTTGTCCGCTCGCCCCCCCTCCTCCGGTAACCAGGGCTGGGATCCCCTCTGGAACGGTGCCTTCCTTACCTGTCGCTGTTCGCCCGCCCCCTCCTCCTCCGGTAACCAGGGCTGGGATCCCCTCTGGAACGGTGCCTTCTTTACCTGTCGCTGTCCGCCGCCCCCCCTCCCCCGGGGGGTGGGTATAGAATGAGACAAATCGACCACTCTGGCCCTGGCTGGCTCCATCAACAACAACAACAATAACAACTATCCCCAGCCCCCCCCCCCATGCTGCCATAGGCCTATTAGAGTTATGTTATGGTTATCACTTGAGTGTACACATCCTCCGACCGTTCAGGACAGTGAGGGATTACACTTGATTATCATTTGAAAAAAAAAAACAAACATTAAAGAACGAACAGATACCTCACTCAGTAAGGAGGTGTGCTCTTTAACAAACAGATCACAAGCACGTTAGCTGTAAATAGGTTTAAAGAATTGGCGCATATTTCGAGACGTTAACCAGGAGTGCCTGCCATCCAATGGCCTCAGAAAAATTATCCGGTTTTTCTTGCCATACAGTGGCTGGTCCAAGTTTAACCGCAAACAGCAAATTTCTAACGCCGACAGAACACCTGTGTATAGTTAATCGTCATAGTGTCAGATGTCAGAGTTCTTGGAAGGAAAAGTACCAAAAACCTTAGTTCAGGAAGTTTTCTTGTACCTATTCTCAGCCTTTTCTGTCAGGTCATTTTGGTCTGATTCAAATGTTTTTGAAAACCGTTTCTGTTTGTAGCCCTTTTTCTTGGTTGCTAAGTCTACATTGTTTTTTGTTATTTAGCCAATATAAGGTGGCAGGCCTCGGGTCAAAGTTGGCTAACACTGGCATGTCCATTTTTATGTACACATAATTTGCAATTGTAGAATTTTGTTGAAGAGATCTGCCAGGGGATTTTAACAAATTGTATGAGGATATCAGATGTTCACGGTCAGCAGACTGTGGTTCGCATACAAGAAATCTGCTCAAGATCTTTGGTAAAGTGGAAACTTCATCCCGTCCACACATGATTTGTAGAACTTGTTTGCATGACTTTTCAGTACCCTGATATTTTTGTCTTATTGTTTCATATTGATCTGCCAGTTCTGCCAAATCTGTGTCAGGACCAACACCTTCATGGACATTACGAATGTCCTCATCAGTTGCCGTCAGCTTGCAAAAGACAGCCATGCTGTCTGTGAGTTGGTCAGATATAGCAAGTTCAAACCAGTTGGACATGAAGTTTTCAAGGGCACAAATTACTGCATTACAAATGGCACTAAAACTTCTGCAATCTGTGACAAATTGATTTCTTCAAGCAGTCCTCCTTTCTTTCATCCACAGGGATACATTTTTCATCTCTGTTTCATCGAGTTCAGATAACAGTGCTTCCTCCCAATCTCCCAGTAGTGGTTTCTCCACAAGGCACTTGAGTTTTTTTTTTGATAAAGACCTGAATTTCTGGTGCAAGGTCCACAATTTTAATACTGTCAGACTGAAGCCTGTGCTGAAAATTCTTCAACAAAAACAGAACATCTGCTGTGAAGCACATCATTTGCAAATTGTCTACATCAGTAAGAAATTTCCCGAAGCCTTTAGCTTGGTTTACATCACTCTGTTGTGAACATGTAACTAATGCCTTCCATGAAACCAGAACAGCATCCACGAGATTCAAAGCAAATTCTGCCCATGGGAAACTGCTTTAGAGGGAACGAATCAGTTGCTGCAATTTTCTCCAGCTCTGAAGTTTGTCGTGGTGTTGAGTGAAAAAAAACTGGCAATTCCACCAGGCTTTTCAATCACATGTTGATTTTCCGCGACTGACTTGCAGTCATCCTTGAATGCAAGTGCCGAGGTATGTACTGTGCATACTGATTTCAACATAGGATACTCTGCACTGAGCTCCTCCCTCATATAATTCAGCTGTGCCCATAAGCCTTTGTGTCTCCCTGTGTTCTTGTTCTCTCCATCGGTTGTTATATGATTTATGTTTTTGAGAACATCCTTGTAACTGTATAAACTGCTCTGTGCCTTTGAAAAAGGCTTGCACATGCCCTGCTGCACCATATTCAGTTACTTCATCAATTCCCGAGAAAAGTGTGCCGCCTTTACCATGACTGTCTATAATTTTCAGTAGCAGAAACTAATTTTCCTTCTGCATTCTATCAGCTGAAGCATCACATCTGAAGGAGGCAGCTTGAACTGAGGAGATTTGCTGTCGGAATCGATCTAGATCACTTTAGAGCCGCAGTGTCTCCTTACTCTATGGTTTTAGATAGTATCATTTCAATACTGCACAAAATGAGGATGATCACTGCACATTTTGGGAACACTGCTGTCCTTAAAATTTCCCAAACCAAAAAAACTGTAACAGCTTTACCACAGTTCAAGTATGTCAAACTGGTGGCCCGGCCCACTTGATGACGGTCGTCTTTTTGGGGAAGGAGAACTTCAAGGGAGAAAGAGAGTAGTTATGGCCGCATGTGACGGGTTATGAGACGGCACCAGGAAGGGAGCTATTGCGATTAACGGACAAGCATTTGTCCATCATTAAAACGAAAGTAGTTATCAGCGCAAGAACTGGAACTTGAAATATTTGTTATCTCAGTGAAGTCCCAATTCAATAAGTTGGACATACCTGCGTAGCTGTCATAGATGTTTAAAACTGGGTTATCTGTCCCTGTGAATGTGGAAACAGAATTTGCTATGTATTGTGATCCATTTGAGCTTTTAAAAAAACCCATTACAGTCTCCTTTCCTTTGCTCCATATACTTTTTAAATGTTGAAAAATAGGAAATGAGAATCTCTAAAAGGTTTTTTTTACGAAAAATTTGAAAACAAGCCATTCTGTACATCAGCTGTGGAATATCAAGTCAGTATAGAACAATGAAAAATTAGTATGTTCTTCAGTCTTACAGGAGATGCACATTTACTCTTAATATGTATTGTTAATAAGATAATGGTCCATAAATAATTTCAGTGTGTTAATTCTATTGTATTGGACCTACCATTCCCCTAGAACTCTGCAGCTACTCCAGATGGCTTGTTGAGCCCCACCAAAAATTATAAAAGTTTGAGAGACCATACCTCTCACAGAGTAAGTCTGCATGGGCAATTTGCTGAATTTAGTGTGTGAAATGTTAAACATAATACCTCTATTTCTTTGTGATCTAAATCGGCTAAGAAGGAAACAAAGTTTGATTTAAATCAGCTTCCCTAAGAATTCAGGGAAATGACAACTAAATTGTGTCAGATCTATGGGACCAGCAATTCCAGAAATGTCATTGTAGCACATGGATGTTATTTAAGTTTGAAAATAAGAGGGGGATAGTGATGATACACTATCTCTCCTACATTTGTAAAGTTGGAAATCTCAGATTCTTCATCTCTGTACAGCAGAGGTTTCCAACCAGTGAGGGGGTCGCAGATTCAGTTGTTTTGCTTGTATGTACCGTATTTGCCGGCTTATAAAGTATACAGAAATTACCCTGCGTCCAATAGGCCGGCATCACCGATGGGAGGCCGAGAGCCGAAGGTGTAAGGTTTGTCTCCCACGGCAGGCACTCCTGGTTGCGTCACAGGTCTCTGCGGTTAGGCGCTTGCATTCACTCCCACCCTACCCTGCGGCTCCCTGTCGCTCTGCCACCCTCATAGAAACACGAACAATACACGCTGGCGACAACCGGAACTCAAACTGTTACCACAGTAGACTGATGCAATCGAGCTGCGCTCTCTTTGGCTAACGCCATTGGGGACTGCAGCTGAAAGACTCAGCTGGGCGCGCACCTCGAGTTTAGGCAGACATGGGCACCAACACAACACACCACACAGCTGTTCTGATCAGAGGTAGAGTTCACTAATCCCAGTAGATTTCTGTTTAGCTGTTGTGAATCTACTATATGTGCAGATGTCGTTCCTCAAAAAATCACTAAAATAATTTGTCAGTAAATGTATGATGAAATTGTACTAAAATTCTTTTTTCTGATATAATATACAATATATTGTTTCTGTTGCTTTTTAGTTCAGGGAACATTTACATTGATTTTTCTCCAATAATATTCATTTGAATTTGTATTGATTAAACTTTTTTTTTGTAGTTTCAAATTTCAATTTTGCTTTAATGGTCCTTCATGCTTTAATTTTCAGCTCTAGTTAGTATAAGTTAAGTTTATTCTTATTTATGTAATTTTTTTGCTAAATTTATTCTTTGATTTTTCTTCAATTATGGAAGTATAGCAAGGGGTCACAGGTCTTCTGAGTATTAGAGAAAGGTCCATGAGTCCTAAAAGGTTGGGAACCACTGATCTAGATAGACTGAAATGTGGATAAAGCTCAGCATAATATGGAAAACACAGAGAGAGAGAAGCCATATTTCAGTTCTTTCTGAATAGAAAATAAGTTTTCAATTCGCTGTTATAAGTCTAATAATCAGCCACTCAATCAATTGGCAAATTAGGGAGATTACTGATTATCTGATGATTAATTGGCATATCCTTAATTCATAACAGTTATTTAAGTTAAAGCAGCAATATAGTGGTAATGTATCTTTATTTGGAAGTTTTCTGTATTTATTGTGAACATTTAATTTAAATTCAAAAGTTGTAGTATATATTTAATGACATCTTTGGATATCTAATTATTTAATTATAGATGCCTTGTGATAGGTATTGTATTTCATTTTTAAAAAATATTTTTTTTTTTTATTTTCAGGTATTAATTAAAACAGAAACAACTTTATTTAGAAATGACAGAAATTACAGAAAATTTTCAACTTGAAACAAAGTTTATCATCTTGAAATTTTTCAATCATATTGATGCACCTAACTCCCATTATTCTGCATCCACCTTTCCACAAGTTTTTCACTCATCAGATTTTGACAAAGGCCAAGAAAAGCAGCCTTTTTCATTTCCAATGTGTTCCAAAGCCTTTAAAAATATGTTGCTGTCCCAAGATCTTCCCAGAATGCAGAGTAGTGAGGCCAGCCATACTGAACAAGAAGAAATTCCAGAAAATTTGAAGATGGCTCAGATATATTATGAGCAGCAACAGTGTTTGAATTCATTTGGCAGCTGTTCTCCTTATGCTGCTGATGATGAGATGGAGTCACTGTCAAGCTGTGGTAGCACAAACAGATCAGTGGATAGTACAGTGGACAATGTTAGAGTCAATCGACACCAGTGGGCACCTCGCCTTTCTGCGTTGCACAGTGAGTCAGACCAGAGTGCTGAGATTGATGATAACCAGGCTGCTGACAATATTGCTGGAGCTTCAAATGCAGGTGACATCTGCACAGGAAGAGCAGACAACACAGGCTCCCAAGAAAGGTCACTCCTTTCACTCAACATTAATAGGCCGCATAGTAATTTTTCCTGTGAAGAAGAAATCATTTCATCATTCCATGCTGATGTTGCTAAGGAACTTCAGATCTTGGGATCTGAAATGGAAGCTGGTAAGTGAAGAATGTGGGAAAAAATAGGAAAATTCTATTTTTTATTTAGTTCTTGTGGTGGTAAGGATTAAACATAATTTGTTCTCCATATATAAAGACTGAAAAAAAAATGGTTTTGAACAAAAGATTAATTTTTGCCAATTTTTATTTTACAAGCTCTCTTTTTTTATTTCAAGACAAGTAACATAATTTTATTGACTTCATGATGTCTAAACAAAGGTTCCCCTGCAAAATGTCCATTTCTTTTGTTTCCTAGATATATTTTTTTTATGTATGATACATACAAGCCATAAGACTTGTCTTTGCTTCTCAGTTGTCCAGATAGACACAAATGAAATCCAGTGTTAATTCAGTCTTGTAATCTGGACTTAGAAGTCTATGGCCAA
Organism: Nautilus pompilius; assembly: GCA_018389105.1. Lineage (NCBI taxonomy): Eukaryota > Metazoa > Mollusca > Cephalopoda > Nautilida > Nautilidae > Nautilus > Nautilus pompilius. Next base: position 1,489,403 of record JACATO010000351.1, on the reverse strand, counting down.
GCTCAGCTCCCAAAACACTTTTGGGTTTGTTTAAATGACCTCACAATATTGCATTTAGTCATTTTCGATTCTATATGCTTGTTGTGTCGTACAGTGATGTCTGCAAGGGAGATAAGCTTGGCGGTGGGGGAGGTGTGGTGCCATGGCTGTCTGTCTCTCTAAGAAGAATTTCATCCAACACCACAAGGACTCAGGTACTTCTGACCAGAAGGAAAATCCCTACTAGAACTCTTCCTTTTTAGAAACTAATTTCTGGAGGAACTCACATAGCCAGCTGATGAAAAAGAGCAAGAAGAAACTGTACCAAACTGAGATGGTCTTTTGGGGAAATCTAACTCAGGCTCTTGACATTACCATTGGACTACACGATACCCTTTCTATATTTTTTTGAGATCTGGTAAAGGTTTTCAGAATAATTAAGGTGTTTCTCAGTATTTTTGTGTGAATGCTTAAATGTTGTGTAGAAAAGTTGCAGTCCAACTTGACATGAGCCATACACTTAGTTATCTGATAATATTAAGGATTGTCCAAGGTGTGGAAGACCAAGAATAACCAGTCTGCAGGGGGACAACTTTTCTACAACAAGCAGCATACATTTCTTTTGCCAACATAATTAAGTGAGAATAAATACCATGCTTGTCAGTCAGTTAACCAAGCTTTGCTGATTGCAGGAGACTTTGATATGGTATCATGGAAGAAAGGGTTCATTGCTTAGTTAAGAGTCCATTCATGCTCCATTCTTTTGATTGCAGAACTTTTGGGAGGGTCAAGGGGCCTTGTGTACAACTAGCATGATGCAGTTCTTATTGATATGGACTTTGTAATGGTGTGATGAATCTTTTCCAATGACTCAATTTGCTAACGGTTCCTGGAAAGCTAAAAGAACAGGGCTATCTACAAGTCATCCTAGTAGTAGTTGTGGTACTTCATTTTGATAACCTTGCATTTGCTACTAGTTCTGTGTCCACAGATGATAACACGAAGCCACATTGCATGAGAACCATTGTTAAATTTTTTGTTCAGCAATGCCATAGCCAGAACCTTTTACTTAAATGTTATAGAACATTTAAGGACCAACAGAGGTCTAACTATAGTTAAGTGAAAAATTCATATAGGCCATGCCGGTTGTTGGAAGCCTTCCTTGTTGGCTGATGGTTGGTGCTATGACAGGAGCCATGATGAGCAAGATGTTGGAGTAGCTCTTTCGTGCATATTTTTTTTAAGTGGGATAAATAGCAATCAGGTATTGGGTAAAGAGAACGGTTGTTAAGCAGAGATACTACTGTAAATGTGCTGGTGTGCTGTTGTTTAAAACTTTGGTTAGACCTCTTTTAGAATATGTGGACTAGGCTTAGTTGTCTTTTTTACAATTTTGAAATGGATGCAAAAGAGATTTACAAAAATGATTTTGGAAATAAAGAATTATCATTAATCAGAGAGATTTATGCAAAAACTAAATTTCCTGGTCTGACATATCTGGCATACTGAAGATTATGAGAAGATTTAACTGAAAAATTTGTAATTTTAAATGCTATGGAGCAGGTTGATAAATCTCCAGTTTGATGTTCTCTCGGGTTCACAGGCTACAGGGGGTCATGACCTAAAACTATAAACATCACAGTTGGCTGATCCTCCAGTACAAGACCACTATCTGCTGCACTTAGATATCTATTTTGTAGCCATAGCATCTATACTTTATTTTTCACTTAGATAACTTTTCCAAAAGTGATTATGAATATTTTCTCTTCAGATCACAAGCATCAGTTTTACTCTCTCTCTCTCTCTTGGGGGGAGGGAGAGGAGACTATTATAGTGTAGTGTAATGTGAAAGTTTCATGCTTGACACCCTAAAGCATCTAACCTAAAAAGATAAAAGAAAATGAAAAATAGTGATAACTGGGTCAGGGCATCACTGAGATGGACCAAAAGCTACAGTCTGTGATTTTCATTTTTTTTTTTTATGTTTTCATCAAAACCATGTGCTTGCTATCATCTAAACAACCCAATTTTGGTTTAATGGTGGCTAAGAATATTCCTAGGGGCTGAGTTTATACCATATTGTTTGCATGAATGGTTTCAGAATCTGATTTGGCCCTGCTCACTTCAGTTTGAGCTTAACTTCTGGAAGCCAGCATCTTTCATACACACTATGGTAGTGGCATTTTAAGGTATCACTTATTAGTGTATATTTCTAAGCATATGACCGAATTATAAAATAGGGTATTCTTCATTGGTGAGTCAATATTTATGGCCATCAGCCTATGTATGCATTTAAAGTGTGAACCTGGAATTTTACACTTTACCCTGTGTTATTTCTGGTTTGGGCTCAAAGTTGGAACTTCTCCAAAGCCACTGCACCGATAAGCACTACATCTTATTGAATCTGTGTTTGTTGATGCTAGAGAAAGAACAACAACAGTGAGTGAGTGAGTTATTTTCACTGTCTTCATATAGTTAGCAAGACATTGATCTCTCGTCATTAACTGTACCTTGACTAATATTCTTCCCCTATACCTACCTGATGACTGCTATAGAATTGAAACTGGCCCTGATTTGTATAAAACCTTAGTTTTACCACTCTCTCGGAGCCCTTAAGCTCCAGGAATTTTAAGGGATTTTAGTATTGATTATAGTCATCTTATTCAGTGCTTAGTTTCTTTAGTTGAAATCTTTACAGATTTTTGTTAACACTGGCATCTTTTTTTTCTTTTTTTGTTTCTCAACAAACAACTGCGTCTCTCTTAGTTACCTGGACCAAGCATCGCCGGACTTGTTGCTGTTCTAGAGTGGGCGGCCTGTTTAAGTGATTTGACACATGGACGTGCTGGTAGTGATAACACTACATCATGTTTGAATCAGGAACTTATTCAATCCACAAATGTGTAAAAATAAATTTAAAAAGAAGCCACTACAGTCATAATGATTCCCTGTTGTTTTTTTTTTGGCTTCCTGAGTCCTTTGATCCAGTTTGCTTAATTAATATTCACCAGCAGGGAAGTGGGTACAGTGGACCCTCCGTTTAGGAAGTTTGAGGGACCCTGCCATCTATGATTTAAACTACTTTTGATGCAAGTCCTTGTAGGGGATAATGGTAAAATTCTAGGAGGCCATTAAAGCAAGGTGGCAAAGCTACTGAAAGAAAAGAGCTATAATTTTACGTTCTGTAAAGCTGCTAATCCTCTCAAGCATCTTGGAGAGGAAGTCGCAGGAATATTCCCACAAAAATTGGGTCAATTGTAAACCCCACCCACCCCCCACCATCAAAACCAGGATACATAACTAGGAGAAGGCCAAAATATAGAAAGTAATGCATCTCTACAAAAACAATTCAAAATTCAATGCGTTTGTGAAATTTCTCAAAGCCATAAAAAAAAAATGGAAATTTCCTGTTAATCTACATTATAAACCCATCCATCTTTTAAATATTTTTCAAAGTCTGCAATGTATCTGTTTTGTTTTCTTCCATCAAAACTGTATATTGGCAGAATGTTGCGATAAATCACAAGTTCTTAAAGTTTAAGTGAACCGAGCAATTATTCAGGGAATTTTTACTCTCTAATTTTTATTAGCAAATAAATTTTTACTGTTAGGATTTTGGCTAACTGAATAAAGTTTGGACTCAAATTTCCATGTGGCCCCCCCCCCTCTGTTCCCTTTGGAAAGAGAAGAGGGGCCAGCTTGTCAGACCTATATATCATCCTGTTTGTGATGTTACTCTGTACATAGAAGTACATTTTTGGCTTCCAGAAGGAGCAGGCCAAAAATTGTGTTTTGAATTTTACTGATCTGCAATTAGTAATTTTGATAGTTGGCACATCCCTAGTTCCCTCGGGTAAAATCTGTTTATAATGGGAATGTGACTGTCCGTTTCAGTCTTGAAGGAGAGTGAGGATAAAAGTGGAACAGTGTTGACAACGTTACACCAGCCATCCAGTCCCCATACACAAACAGTCAGAATTCTGTGGGAAATTGGTGATGAGATTGAGGAAAGGTACAGAGAGCAGCTTGATGAGGGCATAAGAGAGATAGAAGGAATTATGGATATAAATTACGATCTTTACAAGAATTTCATCTTACATTTTGTAAATGAAAGCATATCAACTTGGAATAAGGTAAACCAAATAAAATTTTTTTTGTTCTTCATGTGCTAAACATGGACTCTTTTGAATTTCATCTGATAAGAATTGTGTCCATTATGGTACTAAATTCATTTGATCTGGTAGAAGCTGGAAAAATCATAATAGTTTTTTTTTGTTTTTTAAGTACATAAGCAGCACAGTAATGCCAATGTTTAGCATGATGGTGAGATGCAGTAATCCTCTCCTTTAAGAGGAACTGTTCTTTGTAATGAAACAACACCGAAAGAAGGACATCATTGCTTTCTGTGTAAGCAAAAAGTTACCTGTGCTTTCACTTTGTTAGCATTTTAATCTGAAAAAAAAAATCTGTCTGCCTATCTGTGTTCCATAGAAGTCATAATTTAAGAAGCCATATTTTATTATATTTGTACCTATTGCATTATACAGGGGTGGAAGGGCATCTAGCTACTTTGTTTATCTGGACAAGATGGGAAAACTTTTACATGTGAGAAACAGCTTTTCTGAACATCATAAATAACATACAGACTTGGAAGACTACTTGAGGGAAGGACTCGGACAGTCTTTATAAAAGGATAAATATTGCTTTAAAATATTTGTTGCAGCAGTTGGAAAAAGTTTTGGTTTTACTAATATCTCAGATTTTCCATTACAAGGGAAACCAAACCACTGAGGAAGCTATTTAGTTATTGTATACTGGTCATGGACTATTGTCTTCGGTCTTTGTGTGCCGCCATGTAGCTCGTACTCTTAATAAACTGACTTATTTTACTCAACCAAAAGCATTAAACTCCCATTAATTTCAAGAAGAGAATCTCACTAAATTTAAGCTTTCATTACTTTTCTATTACAAATGAATGACAACAGATCTTTTCTGCAACTCCACAAATATCATATGTACACAGTTTAATTTAGTTTAGAAATTATAAGGAATTCATTATGGCTATACAAGGGACCTTCAAGGATGAGAAATAGCTATCAATATGATTGTTAAATTCATTAATATCATTACTATTAATACATCTGTTAGCGATTTGTTCCAAAAGTATTTCTTGTTATGTAACCATACTAAAATCATACCTAATTTTTAATTATGATCCCCTAATATTAGTAACTGTACATAACCAGAAAAAATTTGTCCCCGTATTTATATTTAAAACCCTAATTTAAAAACTTTCATTAGGTTTATTCTGAAGCATCTCAAATTAAAATTTGGTAGATATAATATTTCATTCACTTGTTGTATTCCAAATTCTAAAACCTGGAAGCATTCCTGTATCCTTTCTCAAAGATGGACTCCACCCCTGTACATCACATTTGAGATGTGAACAAACCAAGAATTTATACAACAGGATAAAAATTCTTTACTTTTATGTTTGATGCTCTGGTTGTTTGTTCAGTTTGCAGCTGAAACAGTTATGTCTAGAATCTCTCTTAATTTCATCTTCAGTTTTAGTGTCACTTATCCAATGATGATGATCATAGTTCTCTCTATTGACTGTTTGGATAATTTGACATTTTTTTACCATTAAATTTCATTTGCTCCCGCTAACCAGACAATATAATAAATAATATAAGATTTGTTAGGAAAGATGTTTTAGCTTGAAACCCGTGTTAAGAACTGTTTTTAAATATCTTTAATTTGACAATTTTGTAAACGTTCTTGCTTATTACTGAGATTAAACTAACTGGCTTATTATTATTACCAAATGGCTTTTGAAAAATGGGTGTAGTGTTTCCAGCCTTCCATTCTTTGGGTGGAAGAAAGACCGTTCTGTAATGATTATTGTATGGATGTGTTCTTTGTAAGTTTGCAGCATTCCTGGCATATTAAGTCTCCTGATGTTAGAATACTAGTGAAATAGCATTTTTGCTTCTTTATTTTTGTATGTTGATGCTTACAAGGGAGACAACCCTGGCGTGGGAGGTGGGGACGCAGTACTACAATGGTTGTCTGTTAGAAAATACTTGAGGCCTCACCAATTTTTTTTACTTTGGGTTTTTTGGATCTTTGAGGAAATAAGAGAATCCAGATGAAACCCACACAGCAGGCTGCTGGAGAAGAGTAAGTAAGAAAGTAAGCCAGGAAGGTACAATGCTGGGATTTGAACTTGAGCCTTCAACCTTGATGATATTAATACGATAATAGAATGATGAAGATGATGACAAGAGATGAATGGTAAAAAGAGATGGGAAATACTAAAACTGGTGAGATTAAGGAAAATGATAATATTTCTGAAAGTAGTGGGTAAATAGCAAGATTTTTATTATATTCTAGGTGGCGCTAGTGTTGGTGTGTGGACGGAGATTGGCTTACTACTTGTTTGGATCTAGCCAGTGTGACTTGAGTATGGTGGTGGAATTAACACAGAGACTTCTGTTTGACTTTGCTGCAGACTTTATCCTCTCGAATGGAGGCTGGGTAAAAAAAGATTTTTAATCCATTATTCACTCAGGTGGTTTAGGATTTGCTTTTAGAACCAATGTTAGGCTGCTTTGTCTTAAAAAAAAAAAAAGCAACAACAGCTTTGATAGGAGGGAGTTGTATAAGCCACATTGGCTTCGAATAATTGAATGATCTTCACACAGCAAACTGCCAGACACAGCCTACATGAGATTTGATTATTCTGGACTCTCAGCATTTCTTTTTATTGTCATCTGGTCTCTCTGTTCAATGATTTCATTCTGGTGGACAAACAACAAAGAACAATGCCAGTATCACCTGTTTGACGAATAGAGGTTGTGAATTCTTTTTCTTTTCACTACTTACAGGGTAAAAAAAGGTGCGCACTACCTTCTCCTAGAGACTGATTTACCAGAAAAAAACAATTATTTAAAGCTCATTTGTTAGAATTTTAAGAAAGAAGTAGACAGACAAACTTTTGGACCAGGTAAAAATTGGCTAAAACAGGTAGGTGATACTTAATAGTGTCATCTGCTAATGGTATCTCATTAAAAATAAGCAAGCTGAATGTAAAGTAGATTTTACAATTTTTAATAGTTGGATCTTTCTCTCTCTCATATACCATCTGCTCTTTGATTCCAAAGCAGAGTTACTTACCTGTCCTTGGAAGCATTCTTATTTCTGCCCTGTCTTATGTGCTTTAATGTCTTTTTTTCAGGAAGCCATCTCACATCTTGATGTTCAAAGTTCTGGAAGCAACACAGAAGACAATGCAGTTGCATCTATAGAAAATTGTTCCAGTGATCTCAACCAACTGCATACCTCCACCAACAGGAACCTAAGCATTCATGACTCCTCTGCTTCTCCAACACATAATGAACAACAGACTGGTAGCAGTTGGCACAATGCCATTTACCCATGGTTTTCTCGATATACTGTAACAGGTTCTATGGCAGTAGTTGCTGCATTATTGGGAGTTGGCTTTGTTTTATCCAAGTCTTTAAAATAGCACTCTCTTTTGTTGCTTTTTTATTACTGAATTTTATTTTGTGCATATATTTTGAAGCTTTTAACTATAAATGGATTCCTCTTGTCGGAAGTCAATAACATTAAAAACGCGTGAATGACCAATTCTGTAACCAAGTGAGAGAGTTATCTTCCTTGCTCTCTCTCTTCCCTCGCCAACAACTAAAGCAGTATAACCAAGATCATTTGATTTACTGCACACAACCTATCAGATAATCACTGTTATTACAAGAGATCCCTTTCTCTTTAAACTTTGAGCATTTCAACAAAAATAAATAGCATTGCATCCAAATACCAGATCCTTGTAGTTGTATGACTTCAATGCCATCTTTACAGGAGCATTGGTAACTTATAAATGAGCCACTAGGTGGTAGCAAATCGTTTTTGTTTTTCCTAGTTTTTTCGATATGCTGATGGAGAAGGGTGAGATGGGTGTGAACTGCATCACGTGTTAGTTGATTACCAAAATGTCCAGTCCCAAAGACTGATACATGTAGGATGCATGCTTTAGTGTTATTGAGTTTCACTCTTATTAACCCATTCATTCAAGAAAGTTTTTACAAAAACCTGTCAAAATCTACATGAGAAATTGTAACTTTTTCCTTTCTCTTTTAATTGTAGCAATTTTGGCAATGAAGATAACTGTGCCATGAGCCGCGCCAATGTGATTATCTCCCTAAAATTTTGTTTTCATTTTTTTTAAACAGCTAACAGTGGGTGATTAGTTTTCTGAAATGCTGGAGTGGCGGGTAAATGAGTCTACAAAGAGATTTTGATAAATATTTGTCAGGATTTTAATCAGTTTTTTTTTACTCAGAAAAGAATTTTTTTGTTGTTTTTATGATAGTGTCTGTGAGTCATAACTCATTGTGGACAATGCAGATGGCTTCTGATGTTGCATCTTGGGCCAAGTAATTAGTACTTTTCAGATGGCCAGGCCTTCAAGATGGTTATTTGGTATATATCCAAATGGAACTAACAAAAGTACCTTATAGAACTATTCATTTTTAAATATAACAGGAAACCCACATGGCTGGCTTGGGAAGAGCAATGGTGAGGTATGCCAAACTGGGTTGGCCTCAACCAGGATTCAAGCTCCCACCATTGGAAGTCCAGTATGTACTGTATGATCTACCACTGGAGCATTGGCAATAAGAATAGATTCTTGACTTTTTTGGATGTTGCAGAATACTAGGATAAACTTTAAACAGGAATAAAACGCTGCAATTCAAGTGTGGGGGGGTTTACTACTCTGAGACCTGGTTTTATTGTTGTTTAAAGGTTATACACAAATTGTTTCATTTGTCACTCCCACTGTCCCAGCTAATGCCAAGCTTGTGTAACTTCTCCCCCAAACACACACCTTCCCACCCCTTTCTCCATTTAAAAAAATTACTATTGCATATGTGCGCCTTTGTTATTGATCTGATCCATGTTTAATGTATTGTGAAAAGGGTTTTCCAAAATCTTTGTTATTGCCTTAATATTTGCAACAAAGTCTTTTGCTGCAGGTTGTGCATTTGTGTGTATATATTTATTTTTTCCTCTGGTGATTTGGAGGGTATAAAGCTGCCTCCCAGTGGGGTTGAGAATTAAAACAGCATGTTATTGTTAATACCGTATTTCCTGCTAGATATTATGGTTCCAAAATTTATTTATCCCCAATCATTCTTCTGATTCATTCCTACAGTTGCCTTTAAATACTTCACTGTGGCTTTCTCAGGAAAATGGAGGCTGCCATTTTTTCTTGCTCATTGTACCAAATTGTGTTCCTTCAAATTTAAAAAGAATCTTTCCTTTACAACAGCACAGCATTAGATGGAGAATTCCCTCTACATGTACAATGTAGAGGATAGCATGCAGCAGACAGAAAGCACCCAAAGCCACCACTAGACACATCACACAGACCTGAGACACTGCCAACACACAAATTTATTTATTTAAAAGTCTAATTTAAATATATGCTGATTTTTTCTGTTGTGACTTTTAAAACAGAATTTCAGTGCACAATTTAAAAGTATTAGATCACCAGTATAAAAACAATGATAAAGTTAGAATCTCTTCCTATTTTTTTTGTTTTTTTTTAATTAGTTTACTCAGTTTGCTGCAACAGGCATTCTAATGTGAAGCATCCATTTTGGATCACTGATTGTATACATCTATCCACGAGTGGTAACTCTTTTGCAATATAAAATTGTTCTTTATCAATAATTCATTATCTGTCATGACTGATTGGCAATATTTTCTGGAGGTGGTTTGACTAAGAAAAGTATTATGGGCAAATCAGGTTCAGTTATGTACAACGTGCCCACCAACACCACCACCTTAAGGCAACGTAGAATATTTAAAAACTTAGAGCCATATTTGAAATCTATTTTTTTAATATTATATATTTAATTTATTATGGTTAAAATTAGTAAGAAAGAAAGATGCAATTTTGACCTAAAGGTGGCAGAGATAGGGCTTCAGGCAAATAATCAGTCATATATATTTTAAATGGAGTTTTTTTTTGTACTCCTGACTTAAGACCAAACCTATATTTTCTTTTTATGTTCCTTCTTTCAAATTCCTTTAACTTCTTTTGGAAGGAAGAATTTAAAGAAAAAATGTAGTTTTGTACTTTGTTAATTATGATAATGTAAAGGGCATGTAGTTTTAAAAGGTGGACAAGGCTGAGCATTCTGACTGACTTGCTAAAATTCTGTTGCTTTTGATCCATATGAAGGTCACAACTGCTACGAAGAACTTGTTGTTGTTTGGAGAGTTATCTTACAGCCTCTATTGTGATGCACTGATATAACCCTGGCTGTACCAACTGAATAAATTTTGATATTTTTTAAAGCACTGGCGTTGTATTCTTCATTCAGTGGTTCAACACAAATTGATAATTGCGCTTTATTCTGCCATTTGTATTTTCTAAAAATTCTCTTAAGGTATTATCTGTTTTCCTCCTTGTCTACCATAGTGGGTTTCCCAAACGAGGTGCTTTTTCTCAATTCTTGGAATTCTGTCACCCATAGATACTGTAAGTGTAGAGTTCTCCAAACATGGTTTTCATAATTTTTCAACTCCCACAATGCATTGCTGTCCACATAATTGGTCAACAGCAATAATACTAGAGTTAGCTATTTGTTTTCCGTGTGAAGTCTCTTGAATGGTAGCTGGTATTTATTTACCATCTTGATGAACTGACTTGACAAACAAAGCTGGATGAATTTTATTTGTGGATTCTTGCTGTTCCATTAGATCACAAGCTGGGGGGGAGGGACTAGAAATGAAAATTAAACACACGTAGCACATAGATGGAGCCAATGACTTACAAGGCAAGTCTGATGATTGCAGCAGTCTTCTCTCGTTATCAAGCCCATACATCTAGCATTGCTAAGTAATCCTCCATGACATCCAAGTACCAAACAACAAAGGCATTGTAGAATATATGCATTGCTGACATCCAATATGCTCATCGTTTTGTACTGCACTAGCAAGAACGAGAGCTTAACAGGGCCCAGGTATAAAGAGCATTCACCTTTAGTGATTACAGAATTAGAGAAGTGTTCATGTACACGGTTCTAATACACTAGTGGTTACGAGAAGCTTTCACAACTTGCTATAAAGATCCACAGGTTAGAGAAATATCTTATTTATCCAGTTTTAGTGCTAACAAGTTAATCTCCATTTCCTCGAGTAACTATAAAAATATAAAACATTCTAGAATGAAACACATTTTCAATGTTAAAAATATTTATTAGACTGTAGAAACAAACAAAATGTTCAAGATCATTATAAAATATAATTTGGTTACCTTTAATTGCATCAAAACTTTTTTTCAGGAATAATACACAAAAGTAATACTACAATCATCAGAAAAGAAAACCCACCCAAGTCCTTTTCCCCAGATGATATTAAGTAATCTTGGAAAAATTAAATATATGCAGCAGAATTCTTAAACAGTTTCTTGATTTCACAAAGGATATCATCAATAAACTGTAGCTGAATCTAACTACACTTAGATCCTGTAATAGATGTGGCCAATTTAACCTGCTTGAAGAGAAAAGGAAAAATCCCTAATCCAGCAGTTCCCAAACTTTTTCTCCGTGACCCCCTGTTAATACATTGAAAAATTCATGCGGCACCACTTTAGCACCATTAATACAGACTGCAGGAACTCGCACTGCCAGCGGGATTTCAGTGATAATTCCTGCATTCTAGGCCACGGAGTAATGACATTTTGGCACTGCTGTGCTGGTGATATAATAGTGTGGATTATATCACGGAGAACGGAGTATATACATACATCGGTCAAAATATTAAATGTCATGGCTTCACAACCACTAGTTTTGGAACTGCTGAAAGAAAAGGATGGGTGTGGATTTCATACCTGTTAGAAAGGACTCACAACCCAACAAAAATCACGTTGCCAGAAAAAATGCATAATGGTCAGGAATTTGTAGTGTAAAATAAAAAAAAATAGTAGTAAAACTAAAGATCATAATACCCCAATGAACGGGAAAATGTGATCACACGCGAAGTCTTATAAACATTTTCCCTACATAAAGCAACTACAAGACATCACCACTTCAATGTCATTTTATCTAAAATATTATTGCTACAGGAATTTTTTTTTTAGGTACTAAGTTTTCCAAATTGCCAAACTTTTGAATTTAGGACTTCAAAGAGCATCTGTAATAAAGTTCTTTTGCAAATGTTGCAAATGCTGCCTGCCATACACTGAATCTAGGCTTTAATCGTTTTTCTCCATGACTGTTGCTATCGGTTTTTCTTAGGACTGGCAACGAGTTACAAACTAAGTGGAAGATGAGTACGCAGAAAAGTTGCAATTTCAAGCAACAGTGCAAATTATCTGCCACCCACAAATGTCTCGAAGTTTACAAGCCTTAAGAGCTGTGATAACTCCAGCTGCACGTTGTTTTTCTTTTCTTATTTGTAGCATTTCCTCCCTCAAACTCTCATTACAGTCTGTTTCGGTTTCACCACAACTGGATTTGCATTGTAAAAATTTCATTATTGGTGGTGCTTTTTTAAGGAACTTACCCATTTAATGGCAATGCTAAAATGTTTAGAAACCCTTAAGTGCATCTAGGTTTCACAAAAATGCTTACATTTTCCTGGTATGGCTGGAACCGGGACCTTTAAAAACCAAAATGGTAAACGACTGGTATACATTTTAAATGTTTCACACTTCTTTTGCATCACCTCTAAGCATTTGTGCACAGACCCAAGCAAATAGCTGGGAAAATGTTGGAGGAATGTTAAATGGAAAGTACGTCTACCTTAACGTTGAAGATTTGCCCATTGAGGCACACCAAAAATGGTAATAACATTGTGACTGATGAGACTTCATCTGTACAGACATAGTGTAAACGTATGCATGACTGTGCTAGGGATGTTGCATTTATCTGAAGGTGTTGTGTGTGTAGGGCTGATATGTGATAAGAGTTTGTGCAATTCCAAGTTCTGCCGAAATAAGCTGCAATTTTAAAAAAATAATAATTTACAAATTTTTCCACCTAAAAGGAAATTTATGCATGGATCAATGTAATTCATGAAAAGATACCGAAAATCTCCAATTTTAGTATATTTCTATAATTTCCCTGTGTATTAATCACTGCAGATAAAACAAATTCTTCTTTTATATACATACATATATCTTTTTTAATTTACTTGTCTGCTCGTCGATTCAGCTTAGAGAAAAATCCGGCAGTGTGTGCACTAACAATAACTAAAAAAAGAGAGATTACATCAGTTTCTTCCTCCACACACATCGATGATATCAGTTGTTATTTTAAGGTCTACCAAATCCACAACAAAACAATAACAGGTACAAATATTGTCAGTTTGCGTTAAAAAAACAAGCAACGTCAAAAAGATTATACCGATGACTTTCTTTGGAAATTAGTAAAGGATTTCTCATGGGTAATTTCTGGATATTCTTAAAGGAAATACATGCCCCGTCTGACTCAATTGGCGGTATTAATCAAGCAGTTTGTTCTTGCAGGGTAAGCAAAAACATTAAAAACTTAAAGAAAGTTATTTAAAAAAAAATGTTTTTGATGGGAAACAAACAGTCATCCTCAAGTACATCTGCTTCTACTTTGTTGTACATTGAGCTCAATTCAAGAATCACAATTGCAACCTCACAATTTTAAAATTAGGATACACTCACGCAAGCATGTCGGGTACCTGCATAAACAACGATGGTGTTGTTTATCTTCACACTTGGGGTTTAGCAGAATGTGACAGCTGTGAAATTGAGAGAAAGCCAGATGTATACTGGATGGCTACCTAATAACATGTTTGCCTTAAAATGTTGGAAAATGGAACACAATAAAGTTAGACTTCATACTCTGGTGTTTGGGCTGGAACCGTAAGGTGCTCTTGTACGTGCATCTCTTGTAGATGAAGAGGAACTTGACCCAGAGAGCAGTACTTCAGGAACCAGGTAGGAAGCATTATGCGAAAAAGTCACAACCAAGGAAACCGGTCCAGAGGGAAATATTTGAGATTGAGAGAGCAGCACAGAACCGTCACCAAGAAGCCAGACTAGTGAGGAATCTGACTCAGTGAAAAATAGTTCAGAGGCTAATTCAAAGCCATCACCAGAGAGTCATACTACAGAAGAGACACTGAAAGCTCTCTGTGCCCTATGAAGATGAACAAATTAGAGAGAGAGAGAGAGAGAGAATGAGCACAGCAAAAACAGTTGATAAGATGGAGGAGAATTTCAATAAGAGAAAACTTATTAATGCACAGGAATTCAGACTGGGTGAGTGACTTGGTCTCTGTCAAAGTTCCAAAGATTAACAGAACCGCAAATGACCCATCATCTGGACTCAAGGCAAGAAAATTTAAAAGTAGGCAAAACATTATAGTACGGGCATGAGTTTGGAGTTGTGAAAGAACAGTAAAGGGGCTGTAAACTTACTGACACACAGAGGGGTGGTAATGGTAAATAAAGGTACCTGTGAATTGAAGACAAAACCCCTAAATACATTTACTTTTAGTTCCACAAGGTATACAGTGTATTTGTTGAAAAACAGAACCAAGGTTTCCATCAGTCAATAAGTTGATCTAATAAAATCACTGTGCATATTTTAGCCCTCTTAAAACTTTGTTATAATTGTTAACGTTACAAAATTGTTCAAGTTCAATTTCAAAATCACCATGTAATTTCACAATCCCAAGATTATGCTGCAAATGTGAAATTGTGCTCAACATGTTTGTAAATTAAAAAAGCATAAAAAAACCTAGAATGGCGTGAACACATAATTAAAGTACATTTCTCATTACTATTTATTTTTCTTAAAGTAAACACCCATGAATAATAAAAGTCTAACACTGAATGACACCTGTTTAGCTTTAGTTTTTCCAATGTACTGTTAGATTTACCTGCTGAAAACAAATAAATATACTCCCTTTGTACTAGTATCTTCAATAAATCTGTATACAGTATTTAAAAGAGTCCAGGAAGATGGAGAACACAAAGGTTCAGGGCAGGTAACTGAATGGACTGTATTAATTTTTAAAATTTTGTTTTCTTTTTAATCTGCATAAAATTAATAGATGCAAGAAAAAAAAAATTCTTATTAATGATAAATTCTTTTTGGTAAGAATAAAAAAAAAACAAAACACAAATTCATTGACAAAGTTACAGTAAAACACGTCTGTGTTCTTCAAACAATTCTTATTTAGAAACAAAAGTAGCAACTACTGATTTTAAAATTCTACAGCACGTACAAGGTAACTCGTCATGGAAGGTTCTGCTACAGAAAACCCTAAAATGTCATTGTTTTCTGTTTATAAATAGTTTTTGTAAACTGTCTCCAGCTAGAGAATTTTAAGAAGATTCCATGTATGTCCTTTTCTACTTCCTAATTCCATATCCTGCCCCAGGGTTATTTGCGAAATCTCTCAAACTACCTACTAAACATAAGCAATCCGTAACATTGCAGGGAACCCTCAAGTCATGAACATTCAGGTATGATATTTTTTACTTTATGAACATCATTCCAGAGAGCCGAAGGACCAACAAACGTGTGCAGACCAGGTTGCTATACAAAACACTGGGTGTGTTGGTAAATTTAGTTCATTGGTGGAGGAATACAAAACAATGGCACCACCAGTCAAGTGACTGAGAGTGGGGTAGACATGGGGAAACAATTTGAACTGGACTAGGAAGAGGAGGACATTGAGGAGTTACTTGACTCCCATCAACAGGATCTCACCAACAAGGACCTGATCAAACTGGAAGAGCAGAAGAGTACCCAAGAGTTAATGCCTGAAGCTGAAGACACCCCACCATCCAAACAATTCTCTACAAAGCAAATGGTTGCTGCCTTCAGAAAAATCAAAGAGGCAATGGCCAAATTTGACGACACAGACCCTAAATGCTCCAGGCTTGCCAAAGTCAACAGAACAGCTGTCCACAAAGACTTTGCCTGCTATAAGGAAATAGTGGAGTGGAAGAGAACATCTCTTCAGATAAGAATTTTAAAATATTTTTCATCACCCCAAGCTACCAAGTCACCTACTGAGTTACCTCCTCCAGCAGCTCCAGAAAGTACACCTTGAGCTCCTGCTATGACACCTCAATTCCCCTGCAAAATCTTCTTCCACACCCTGCCATCTACTTTGTAATAACCCATCACATCAAACGGATTATGATTTTTCATGATAGATGACTGTGCATCATCTCATTCTTCTTTATATCTTGCTATGAGATGACTTGCCTAAAAACTGTGTCTATTGTCCTTCAAGAGCTCATAAAAATGAATCAGTTCTAATTAATCATTAAAATTTAAATTACAGACAACTACCATCACTCATACTATCTTGCTACAGATATCAGTGACAGAATCAGACTGCCAAGCAGCTACTTATATAGGAATCTAGCTTTACCATTACGGTTTTTCTGAATGCACTTCATTTCTTTATAATTTAATTATCCAGGTCACAACATATTTTTAATTTAAAATTCTCTGACCAAGTAATTAACTAATGAGGTCTACTAAAATAT
Organism: Nautilus pompilius; assembly: GCA_018389105.1. Lineage (NCBI taxonomy): Eukaryota > Metazoa > Mollusca > Cephalopoda > Nautilida > Nautilidae > Nautilus > Nautilus pompilius. The sequence continues at coordinate 1,472,842 of JACATO010000351.1, read as the reverse complement.
CATAAGGAAGGAAGAAAGAAAAAAGTTACTTGGCTTGAAAAAGTTGGCAACAAAAAGGTAACCAACATTCTCTATACTGGTTTGTCTCAGTGCCCTAACAAGTCTTTTGGAAATGTTAAGGGATACATCAGAGTTCCTCTTCTTCATCATCGTCGTCATCAATGCTGTTTAGGAGACGGTGACCAATGTCTGTCTTCTTGTCCTTCTGCGTGGACATGGAGTGAGACAGCCATGGTAACTTATGGGGAGTGAACCGTGATTGACGAATGGCTGCAATAGAGTAGAGTCCTGCCACAGTGGCTGCGAACAGCAGGACAGCCAGATCTGAAGACAAAAAAAAAGAGAGAGAAAGCACTGATAACAGCAACACACCACTTGTTTTCTTTATAAGTATCTAATAACATTCAGTACCTTTTTTCTTTACTTTGTCAAAACTAAACCTACAAACAAAGGGCTTTCTTTTGGATTCATATTTTTAGAATTTTTCAAATTTCAAAATTTAGACAAGGAAGTTAATCCCACTCAAAACAAAATTTAAAATAAAAACAAAAAAAACACAGTAGAATGTCTAGGTCTGAAAGACAGGAACTGGAAAATCCTGCTATATTTGACTGAAAGAAAATTTTGAACACACAAAAAAGGATTATTCTACACAAACTCTTTAATGGCATCTAGTACCTCTTACAACAAAAAATACAATTAATGCTGTCTTTTGTATTATCTCCCTTTTTTAAAGGGAGATCAAACTGCATTCAAAATACAGAATGGACTAATGAATTAAAATTTCTTTAAATGGAAGACAAAAGGAATCTACAATTAAAATATTTGAACATTTTTTACAAATAAATTATACAACAAACTGACATAAGTTGATGGATACCCAAACACTCAAATAGGCCATTCCAGTCATAGTACACGAGTAACAACTTAAAATATAATTCATTTTTTTTTAAATTCTAAAAGAAGAGCAAAATTTTCTGCAAAAGGTTCAAGCCAATCCCATCATCAAGGATTTTTAAATCCTACACGGTTCCTTAACACAGAAGTGGTAGCCAATCCATTTTATATCATCCAGCCCCCCCCCCACCTAGAGCAATGTTTATGTTTAACACTTTTTGACTATGTTGAATATCACACTATCTCCCAAAAAAAAAATGTCCTCGGTCAGTGCTCATGGCCATTCTTCTCCTTTTCCCCTTGTTTATTCAGAAGTCGCTGGTTGGGACTCTGACATACACACGGCAGCACTGTCTGATTTCAAACTGAAACATGGCGAAGTCACACAAGTTTCGACAGTCTTCTGTTGTCCGCTCAGTAGAAAGCAGGTTGCAAGTGACTTGGATCTGCTTGCATCACATTTTCGAACTTCCTTCCATCATTAAAGATCGTTGTTGAGACTTTTGAGACAAGTGTTACAACAAGCCAACACTTCTGTCCAGCTCTCGCATGTGGTCATCAATCAATACAAATAGAGTGAAAGGCAGTGAACCAACATGACTGAATTAGGGGTGCACAGAGGTAGGCTCCCTATGGTGAATCGACATTTGCAGTTCGTCAAAACTGAAGCTTACTGCTGGTATATTTATGGAAAGATATAACTAAAAATAAAAATGGGAAATGTTAAATACAACTAGAAATTTTATTTGCGATTTTACTTTGACTAGATGATAGCTACCATCCCTGGAGAAAACCCAGTATATTGATATTTTTCAAAATAAGAAAACAGCAAATCGCAAAAAATGTTTCAAATGAGTGAAAATATACTTTTCAAATTGTAAATTTCCATGTTTCTGCAAACCTTTTGAATCCCTGAACCTTTGCATAAGGACTACTTTGTCAGTGCTACATACTAAACAGGTGTTCTTTCGAACTTGAGTGTCTATTTAGTTATGAAAAGTCTGTCTATATCAAATAATCCTGAGATGGACTCTTATTCAGTGACATCTGAAAGTCTAAAGATTGCAGAGATGCAAAATATAAATTATTGATGGCTGTAAAACTATCTAAACCAAGATACAGATGATAAGTTCATGACACTCTCTCTGTGTTAATAATATAAACTCTAAATTGGAATAAAACACTGCAAGTTAAGAAAAAAAACAGAATTTCTGTTAGCTTTGTATTCCGCTTTGTCAAAGCAACGAGACATAGAATAAAGGAAAAAAATATATTCAAAGGAACATCACAGATTTAGTTCACCTCTATCTCCAGTTTTAGAAAACTTATTCAGGAAATTTCTTTAAAACCTAGCTATAATCCCATTTCTGTTTTGCAGGTAATGATCTTTTACACTTTTCTCTCTCATTGTAATTCCATCAGGCCATGCAATTTACCATGAAACAAAAAGTTAACAGCTCCCTTTCCTTTTTAGAAATGCAAATTACAACTGTTGAGATTTTGCACCATTCTATTTTGGTGAATCTTTCAAATTTGTGATCCTGAAAGTTTTCCCAATTAAATTAAACAGTTAGTGATGGACTATTACTTCCTTCATTGTGATTTTCATTGCTACATTTTGGGAAGTATATTCTCTTGCAGTTTTTAGGAATATTTCTGATATCCATTGATGATACTATTCACATATTTCATTGGTAAGATTCAAACCAGGAACCTCCTGGTTGGAATCCCATGTGCTACTTACTGGGCTATTTCAATCATTGACAATTATTGATAGAATTTTAGCTCTGTTTATATTCATTGATTGATTCCTGCTGGAATCTTGGCTCGTCAGTATGTAGTTGGGGTAACCATGTAAGACTGAGTTCTACACTTGGTCCACTGATGGATTAGCTGACCAAAGCCATTTATGCTGCTTCTTTTATCTATCTAGCTAATAAATGATAGTCCATCATTAACTGGGTTACAATCCTAATAAAACCAAAACTTTCCATATGAGAAATTAAACATGTTCATCAAGTAGTAAAAAAAAAATTTTGTTTAAATCAAATATTAGTCTTCTTTTTTTTCCAAGGAATTACTGACAAAATCTCTAAAATACTTAATAAATCCAGCATTAGTATTTTATTTTCTTAAAAGACCCCTAGATATCCCAATCTACATTAGTCAAATACAATGTCCCCTAAGTATTAAGATCTCTGAACACTGTTTGTCTGAAAGAGATTATCTTAAATCTGCATTTGTTTCACACATGCTAACTGTAAATCAGAAAAGTTCTCCTGATTGGTTTGACAGCATATTTTTAACTCATGAATCCAACAAAAATCTGAGAGAAATCAAATACATTCTTACTTCCCTACTCGATAACATTTAGAGAAATGAGAGACTTCAAATTGACAATGTTTTTGTTTGCTTCTTTAAAACAAAACAAAAATTCTAACATTCTGGTTACGCTATCAGCTTTTCCTTGACATTCAGGTCAACTTGTAACTTACTTCTCTTATTTTAAATATTTTTTCCATTATCCTGTTTTTGCCTGGTTGCTTCAACAAAGCTGAATACAAAGTCAGCAAAAGGCCAGTTTTTCTTTTTCTATAACTTGAGGGTTTATTCCCTTTAAAATGGTAAAGATGCAGCTGCTGAAAAGGAAAAGTGAAAGTAAATCAAAGGTGTATTTACATGTAGCAAGTGTGAACAAATAGGTTTTGCTGAGCTGTTCGTTGTCATTCAGTAGCAAGACCCTGACATTGTCTAATGAACCACTATTCGGAGCAGGTTCTAATTCCAGTATTTTACACATCAAGGGATAGATGTCCAGTGTACTGAAGGGCTCAGAGACATATCCCTTTTTAAATGCTGGGCCATGTGCAATGAAGAAAGGATGCATCTTCTGCTCATTTTCATCAAATCCATGCTGCCCTTCTACAACAGGCAAGAAATAGAGAGAAAATATGGAAAACAAAAACAATGCTACAGCAAGTACCGAGATTAACATAAATTCCTGGCAATACAATTTTTTAAAAACTATTCCACTAGTTTATAAGTTAGAAATTGTTGTTACTGTCTTACAACTCATGTAACAGAAAGTGTAGATTATTCCAACAGCCGTCTTATATCACTTATTTCACATGATTCATGTGTTTGTAGACAGAAGTTTGTTCGTGATGCTATTATGCACTAATTGCAGCTCAGCACACCTCCCACAGAAAGAAGCTTTAAAACCCTGACCAACATTACTATTTAATATTGCTTAACTGCCAGTCATTAATGCATCTCACTTAACAGGGGCGTCATCATACTGCTAATGTCTTTCTGCAAGTGAATCCATGTAATGACAACTTTGATGTAGTGGCATTCTATAAATGCTGAGGGGTCTGCAGTGTTTATTAGATAGAGTTTTCTACTGGCGTAGCAAAAAACACTTCCAAAACTTGGTAACCAATGGGTTATGGGTTCAAAACCAACCCTGACCATTTGCAGAATCCAATAAGAAATGCAAAACATCAACTTGATATCATTTCACAAAAGCAGTCATCAAGACAAAAATCCTTGATGCTGGTGACAAGTCTGAAATATGTTTGTTTGTTGTATTATTACTAACTCACGGGAATAGAAAATCATCCATAAAACAAATAGAACAAACAAACAAAAATCTAAAAAACTTTAATCTTTTAAGTTTAAAAAAAGTTAATTTCTCTTAATAAAACTTTTAAATGAGCAAGGGAACATCTGTTATACTATTTTTCAATAAACCAACCTTTTGGGTTTTTAGATAAATATATATGCAAAAGACCTTTTTGACAAGCTGAAATCTTTTTTTACTTTTTGTATCTAAATCTGCAGATATCATACTGACCTTTTGCTGGAAAATTAAAGACAATGCAAAGAAGTGTTATTTGAATTGAAAAAAAGAAAATTATACTAAACTGCCATTTGAAAGCTATCTGACCAGAATAATATTATTCTAATAAAGTTAAGTTTTTCAGAATTTTCTGTTGAGGAAAATTAGGAGTAAACCAGACTTTTCAGTAGCTAGGTAACTCATTAGTGATGAAAATTAAACATCAAGCTAGAACTTGTCATTGTAAGTAAAAAAAAAAAATGATCTATGGATATTATTGATTTATTTTAAATTTTGTCATCTTTATAAAACAACTTATCTTTTTTCTTATACTTCAAACAGATGGATAAAAAAATGCTAATGAAAACCAAGAGGATAAACAATATCTGTAATTAGTATCAGTTTCTACGTACTGATAAGTGTAGATAAGTCAGTAATTGAGTTTGACACAATCATCCACCCCATGTCAGGATAGACAACAAGTTCGGAGATTCGGCTGTTGTTGGAAAAATGCTTTTTCTTCAAGAATTCATCCCCTTTTCTGTATACATTGAGATGAGGATGTTTATTTGAGAGATTCTGGTAGACTTCATCTTCATAGCCTGAAAAAAAAAGGATGTGTTAAAGCATCAATGAAGTAAATGAACTGCAGGATGCAGGAAGTCATAGTAAAGCCAGACAATGAAGGCTATCAAAGCAACTCGCACTAACCAAGAGTCCCTATAAACAGAAGCAAGGAAGTACCTAACATTCATCTGATAAAGAACCACAGATTCAGAAGCCTGTACAGGCAGATAAATAATTCCTTGTCTAATACTCAAAAATAAAACTACTGAAAGAAACCTAGCTGTCTCCCAAATAATATGTAGAAAATGAAAAAGTCCAACCAAGATGTTACTTATATTTTTAATATATTAATAACTTAATGCTGCAGCAATCAACAGTCAATGTATTTACAGTTTAGTTTTCTTTTTTATATTTTATCTAAAACTACATCTTGATGCATTCGATTGTGGTTTTTTGCTTTTCGATTCTTACAAATGTACACCTAAGAATAAGGTGTTTTAACCCTAAGTCAAAGTCAGTCACAAAACTTTACCTCTGATTACCTGGTAAAGGGTTCATTAATATATCTACATATCCGTGTTTAAGAAGAGGCTGATAAGATGTAGGGTTCACAAATTCGTCGAGATTTATAAGTTTTTGCTCTGATACTTCTACCATGCCGTGATCGGCTACCAAAATAATGTTCATGCGTTCAAACAGATTGTGCTGCCTCAGCTTCTGCATTAAATAACCCAGCATGCTGTCTAAAACAAGAATTACGTTTTCCACTTCAACTGACTCGGGTCCGAACTTGTGCCCACTATTATCGGGGTCTCCGAAATACAGAAAACCGAGGTTGATGGGGTTCTCTCGATCGACAAACCAGCTGACCACGGTGTCCACCCTCCGATAATAGGGGATGCTTTCGTTGAAGAGGAAGCCGTGGATGCGATCGTTGGGTATGTGCTTCACTGGAGCCTGCGTGCAGGGCCACATGCAAGTCCCGCTGTAGCGGCCAGGGCCGCCGGCCCTTTTGTTGGTTACCCAGATCGGCTCCGACCCCACGTCGAACCACTTGGGCTCGAAGCTCTGCTGGTAGCTATTCATGTAGAACGTCTCGTTCAGCTCCGGGTCGTAGAAGTCATTGTTGACGATTCCGTGGTCCTCGGGATACAGGCCGGTGAGGATCGTCATGGAATTAGGCATCGTGACCGTGGGGAAGACGTCCGTGAGCCACCTGGCCCTGCTGCCCTGCTCCGCCAGGTACCGGAGGTTGGGGGTGGTCTCGGGAGGTATACCCGCCAGGTAGTCCCACCGAAACCCGTCCATCATGATCAGAAGCACCAGCGGGCAGTCCGACACCCCACCACACAGCCGAAGCGGTCCACACCAAAGTCCCACCGCCAGCGTTTGCAAAGCTAAATAATTAATCATTTCTGTTGGCAGCAGCAGAAAACCGCTGTTTATACGTCAGCCATCGGCTACGTGTGGCGCCACCTTCTGGGCTAATTTTGAACGAAGATAACCGAACGGTGCTCGAGAATTTTTCCTCTGAACAAATCGTTCATTAGTTTTATAAATTTTTAATCTTTCACATTTAATTTCGTTTAGAAAATGAAAACAAGAGTAGCAAACAGGTTAGGTAGTTGCTTTATTCCCGCATCAGCTCATCTTGTTGACTTTCGCCGAACTGGTAACCTTGGAAACGATTTAAGTCTCATGAGAGAAGAGTGGGAAGATTGGGAACTTGCACTATCAGCATAGCTTTCTTTTTCCTGAGCCCTCCCACTTAGACATCAAATGAATAATAATAATAATAATAATAATAATAATAATAATACAATTAAAATAAAAACTGGGCGCCTAGTTTTGTAGAGTCGTAATTCGACACCTCATCCATTTTTGTACAAGAATATGGTTAACATTTTTTACCATTATAGAAAAGCCGCATTTAGACTTTTTACCTGTATAAATATGAAGTTCATATTACATTGTTACCCATTATATTTTACTTGTAGGCTATCTATCAATCTTGATATTTTGGGTCAGTGCGCATCAGGGAGCTATTTGATGTTCTAATAACTCCACTGAAATTATGGTAAATTTATTTTTATAATGAAATGTGAAGAGACTTTAGGATGGAATGTTTTTGGTTTGTCATAATTTAAATGTTATCTCTAACTAAAATCAGAAGAATTAGCGCTGATTTAAGACCTTTTTTTTTTTAAATTTCTATATGTCAGTTTGATGGTTTAAGTTCATCTGATATGTTATCAAAAATGGGGTTGAATAATCACTTGGTTACCAGCAGGGGCGAATTGGGCTGGTGAGTCTGTGGGCCAGTGCCCCCTAGTGCCTAGTCAGTAGGTTGATAACCTGATTGGCTTCTCTAGTTTCAATACTAGTATCTGCAGACTGTTTGGATAGATCTATTAAAAGTACATCACTTGGTTATTGATATTTTAGATCAGCCGGTGAAAATTCAATGGGATTGTGAAGGGGTGAAAAAAAGTGTGACTGATTTCATTGACTGGGCAACAGATGAACTTGAAAAAGGAAGCCCACTAAATAGTATTGTCATTCAAGAGTTTTTTTCCAGAAAAAAGACTACAAAAGAGAGGCAGGCTACCTGGAGAAGGCACAAATGAAGAAATGACATTTGATGTTTATAAAGAATTTGAGGTTTATGTGCATAATAGAATATTAGACACTACTACTGAAATCTTAAAGTCGAGATTTGAGAAAAATGGGACTTTATATAGGGATCTGGCTTGTTTGTCTCCTGCATAGTTTGGAGAGCTAAAGACATTCTTGCCTCATGCTGCCCTTCAAAAGCTAAGTGAAGTACTTATAAAAATTGATGAGGAATTAACTTGTGAGCAATTGCAAACTGAACTTATAACTTTGGCAAATAACTGGGAAGACAGAGCTTAGAGTGAAGGAAAATGGTGAATTACAATATGGCGACCAGATTTCTATGCGTAAACAATGCCACAACTGTGCAGTTTGTGTTTATTTTACATTAGATAAATATAACCTATTCAGCAAGGCATACAAAAACATCAGACTAGCTTATAAATACTTATTAACACTCTCTACCATTCAGGTGGCTTATGAAAGAAGTTTTTCAAGTCTGAAATTCATCAAGAATAGGTTAAGGAGTACTTTGAATTCTAATCATTTGGAGGCATTTATTCTGATATCAGTGGAAAAAGATATTGTCCACGGTATAGACCATGATGTTATCATTGATGGTGTGTCGTCAAAAAGTTTGTTACTAGCGAAAGAATTGCATTATCAGTAATTTTATTCTCCAATGCCAACAAATTGCGATTTGTATTATTCCCTTATCACAATAGACTGGTTTGTTAATTTTTCTCCCTAAGTATATATATATTTTCCCTTTTTCTGAATATATATTTAAAGAGTTTAAATTTTCAACTTGCTAACCTATCATAACTACTTTCCATGGAGACATTGTTTTTTTGGTTATTTGATTAACTAGTCTAGCTATGAAAAGTGTGTGCAGTTTTATACAGGAACAATGTTACTATTCTGATCACATTATTAACTTATGTTAAAGTATTCTACTTTCTCTAAAATGCACTGCCTAGCTATATTAATTGTACAATATACTTTATATATCACACATTTTCCCTTTTTGTAAAGGAAAAATATTATTTATGTTGTATTATTACACTATATCAGCAGCTGGTATTTGTTTAATGCTGAATATAGAAAAAATGTGTTTAACTTATTTCATTTATTTGAATAACTGCATATTATATATAACATTCTCCTTCTTCAATAAAGATTATCACATCATATACTCATATGTATATCATCTTCAACTCGCTCTTTGAGGACCGTTCATCAGCTTCTCCATCTGAGTTATCTAACATGAAATATATGTTGGATGTGTCTTGTTCTTATTTTCTTTTTAAATGTTTGTTATTAAAATAAGGCTATTTTAGTGATCAAATCATAAGCCAATGGGATGAAGTACTTAATATTGGCCTTAGAATATGTTCTAATACCCATTTCATATGGCCTCAAAATGTCCGTAATTGGTCAAATTTCAAAATTTTCTCGGCGGCTTACAGCGCCCCAAACCTCAGTTGTATGGGGTTGCTGTGGTCGCCAGAATCATAGCCTACATTAATGGGCTGATTTTAGGTGCTTGCCCAGTCCGTTTTGGGCTCCCAATATGCCCTTGGTTACCAGATTGCTGATCACTCACTCCCTTCCTTTGGAGTAAGATTTAAAAAGTAAAATTTGGCATGTGTTTACATACATAAAGACAAATGTGTATCAGAAATCATGAAAATCTGAGATGGCGACTGTTATGTATTTTTGGGAAACAAACAAACAAACAGGTAGATAACTCCAGCTTTGCCAGTTCACATGTCTTTTATTCCGCAATAATGTCTCCGCACGCGCTCCTAGTGTCATATTCGTGTGGATCCATAATAGCCACACGAGAAATTTCTAGAACTTTGGTTGATGGAATGATACATGAGGTCACTACGTAAACCTTTTCTAGCGGTAGAGATGATCGAATGTGGAGATTGGTTTTTCAGTAAACACTCGTTTAAAATGAATTTATGGAATGTTTTTTCCTAGAGACAACTTCACACCTGGGACTCAGAATAAATTTAAATATTTTATACTTATACTGAAGGTGACAACTATTTTAAAGGAAGCATTTTTTTTTTTAATGAATACGTCTGCTTCTAGAAGAATTATTTTTAAAATTTGGTACATTAAAATTGCTTATTAATAATCTCTAAATGAAAAAAAATCAGTTTACAACAAGAACAAACACCTGATCACGAATCCGAAAGCATTTTCTTCGGCAAAGAGAAAGGGTCCACTTTTTGTGAGCTATATTTTACTTTTGGTTTCTGTTATTCTCAGTACATTCTTCTTGGCATTAAGGTGGTGTTGCCAGAAACTCAACTTTTTTGTGTGTTGTTATCATTGTTGGTCTGCATTACTGAGATGGGATCTGTGCAAATCATGTTATGCCAATGAGTAATGTGTATGGTGGTACTTTCCAAAAGGCTGCTGGTGCTAGAAGCTACATGTTTGTCTGTGAAATTTCTAAGCAGTGGAAACCCATCACACCAAGATTTGAGATAAGCTTAACAGGAAGGCAACTGAAGCTGCAGACTTCACAGTATGAATGGACACTTGTTTTCAGAGTCGCTTATACAGTGATCTTTATGAGATATCTTCCTTGGTGAAGCCTTTGGCATTACTGATGCAAAGCATAGACTCATTTAAGAAAGGAACCTTCAGAGAATCATTAGTATGGTTAGCTGATCGCTGGAGTTGCCTCTTCCAGTGATAACATTGGATTACATTGCTTAAAGTTCAGCAAAGCATGGCACCATTTAACACCTTGCTGTCCAAACTTTCTGGCTTCTTTTGTTTGCTTATTGTGCATGCATTCACAGAAATAACTGTTTTTCAGTTGGGCAGAACCAAAAGTGCTCCTTGGAATACTTTTGTTCTTGAAGGTTTGAAAAGCCATACACATCGTCTACCCAAAAAATTCTTCTCTCTTGCCTATTTTCTTTGACCCCATCCACATTTTTTGTTTCTTGTCCCTTCCTTTATTTTCTGTTATAAATCATTTTTCTCTCTGGCAGACAATCACACGAAAAATTTCCTTTAAAAATCTTTAGTGCTTTCTGTTCTTGGATAGAAATATTGAAGATAAAACTTCAAAATATTCCATGTCACAACAGATAAGGTAGCTATATACAACATTATCCAGTGGAAGAGAGGATATTTGTTATTCTGAGTGAATGGAAAAAGTGGGATCAAAAGCTTTTAGCTCTGGAAATCATGAGATTTTGTTTAATTATATGATGGGTTTCAGATTTTGGATTTAGATGGCTTAACAATCTACACTTTCCCCTCTTGTAGATCTAAGTCTCTTCAGCATCACCGGAAGAAGAATCTTTACAGAATCAGACACCACTTTGCATCTAGAACAAGTAATAATTACAGGTATGACAATCATTCAATTACTAAAATATTATTGATTAATAACAGCAGTAGTTTTTAAAAATTATTGAAAGATAATCCCTAAGAGGTTAAAGATTCAGAATGTTTGTTTGAAGATTGCCTTTATCTCATCTTGACACCTGAAGAATCCTTCAATATGAGCCAGAAGTTGAGTTTCTTGTGTACAACTCATGTAATGACAGCTTCAGATATGGAAATTGTGTAATTATATTGTAAAAATTAACTTAACTCTATTTAATTGTAGGAAGGAAAAAAAATTAATTGGGGGATCCTCAGTTTGACCTGCCTGTTTTCCATACCTCTAATTCTTATTTTAAGGAGCGAAAGACGTTATTATTATTATTATTATTCGTATATCAATGAATTTAAAACAGAAAGATGGTATTAAAGAGAAATACTTTTAAAAATTGTATGTTATTTAATTATATACGGAAAAGAACACCAGCGTGCTAGATAAAGGGTTAGTGCCGAGAAACTGATAGGTGAAGGGTTAAAAATGACGGACTCCTCAAAAACAAAAATAAACGTGGATAATGCTACTGTTATTTACAAATGACTGATGAAAATGCTTCATTTAAGAAACGACGGGGGGAAAAAACAGCAACAAAAGAGCAGACAAAGAGAAGATATAAGGGCGGACGATCCCGGCCGCGAACCCAGTCCCGCTGCCATAACTTCCAGTTCCGCACCGCGGCGGTGACGTCACACGAATGGCGGCTACCACGGGCGCAGGTTCATCATCGCAGGTCGCACCAATGGACCCCGCGGAACAAGTAAGTTCGCGATTAGAGACTGTTGTCGTGGGGTTTGTCGGGGCGAGCTGCCGGGCCTTCCCTCCTCCTCCTTCTCCCCCCCCCCACCTACCACCTCACCACGCTTAGACCTTCCCGAGAAGGGCAGAGGACGAAGTTTCCCGTCCGAAAGTAAAAGTAGAAAAAAAAAAAAAAAAAAAAAAAAAGGAACCAACGACAACAGCTGAACTGCTGCTGGGGGGTGGGGGCTGGATCGGGGATGTTGGGGGGGGTACGATTACAGTATTTAGTTACCTGAGCTCTCGGGATGAGTCAGTTCTGTACCTTGCTAGCCCGTGTAAGGAAATGCTCTTCCTTTTTTGGCTCTCTCGCTAGTGATCGGTTGGGGGGGTCTACACCCCCCCACCACCACCTATCTTGATTTCTCTTCGCCCCTTAAGACCCCCCCCCTCCAACAAGAGATATCCCCTTTTGTTGTCGAGTTCCTTAGCTTTTACCAGACGGACGATGTCGGGGCGGAACAAACAGCGATCCTATACCGGTGCGATGCCGCCGCACTTCTCCCACCTTGATTGGTCCGGACGACCTCTCCCCCGCTGCCCGACTAGTAAGGGCCGCTCTTTCCCCGACGGCTAGGAAAGGACCCCGGGTAGATAGATGCAAAACGGTAGCCTGGAGCGGAAACCATGGTGCTTGCCTTTCGCCGGTTGTCTGGGGATGGGCACAGTCGTGTCTGGGGTCGTTCTGGGCATGGGATGCCAAGTATGTTCCGCTTCCCTCTCTTGCTTACATGATGTTAGATCTCAGCATTGAGGACAACAGCGACTCATCATCTTCTTTAGGTTGGCTGCGAGTAGATTAATTCTGGAAGACAGAGCATAATCTCAAGAGAGAACTAACCTCACCTGTGCTCCTGTTTTGGCTCTTAGATATTCTAAGGATACAATAAGTAAATGTGTATATTTACAAGATCAGTATATTACTTAAACTTCCCTTTTCTTTATTGACTTGGTGTCTACTAAAGGTAAATATATTTTGTAACCCCTTAGTTTAAATTTACACTTCAATCACATTATCCTATGGCTTAACCCATTACCCTGCGGGGGACAAAATCAGATGAAGAGGACTGTTTTAAAAGGCTACACTACAGGACCGCAAATTTCCGTACATGTACCTTTTTTGTTAGCTTCAGCAGTCAGTCCTATATTTTTCTGAAAAATTTGTCAGACATTTTCACTAATTATGTGTGTATCATTGTTGTTTGTTGCCTGATTGCATAATATCTGTTTACTTTGTTTTCAAAATAGTTAAGAACGTTCGCTGTTTGGGTAGTAATAGATCATTTTTTGTTATCGGCTGTTACCAGTGCTGTAAATGTAAATTATAGGTTATGTGGTTCAGAATTCATCACAGCTAAATGTTGAAGAAAAATCCTACATGGACAGTAGTACTGTAAATAAGCAGAACAGATTTCCAACGATGGCAGTTAATCATTTTGACAGTCATGCTGACAGGTATTTTTCTTTTCCGGGAGTCTTCTATAAGCCAAGATGACATCCTGCCTACCAAATCAGTCAGTGGTTTTGTTTCGTCTCATTATTAATAGTCTTTGATGGCTACTAGTATTAGACTAGGTTGGTGGGGGGGGGGGAGTTTTCACAATAAAGAACTTTTTAATCATGAATATTTTGGATTATCATCAGTCATAGAAAATATTTCATCCTTATAGTTAGTGAATTTGATAATCCAAAAGATTGACAGTTTACCGCCTTATTTAAAATCTTCCACGTCTGGTGTGTTAGATTGATGGATTATATACTTAGTTGTGATAGTGCAGCATGAACGTACTCAATGATCTAGATGTTAGCCAATCTCCTCCATTTGGATGGTTTATCTTCCCAACCGAAGATGTCGTCACGTGGCCAGTGTCCCTTTAATGGCAGAACTTGTGGTGGGGGACGGCTTGCATCACACTGCCAACACACACCCAGCCTCTCTGTCCTCTAGTAGCAAGCATGTGCAAAGTGACTGGCAGGGGTTAGACTGTGGAAAGGCCTTACTAGAACTCTTCATTTATAGATGCGGGAGGAAACTACTGAGGTCGGCCGGCCGGCTGGTGAGGAAGAGCAAGAATTTAGCTATAAAAACGCCTAAGTTAAAACATTACGTTTGGTTTGTGAAAATAGCACTTTTCATCAGTTTTCTCCACTGATGAAATCCTTGGAAACGCTGAGAAGATTGTAATCTTTTTGATACAGTTAAGGAAATGAATGAAATTATCATTTCTCAGTAGATTCTTAAAGAAATATTAAGTATATAAAATCTTTTATTGCATAACAGTTGTTAACAAATGGATTATAAAATTAATCAGATTTGTAGGTAGTGCATGATCAGAGCAGTAAGGTTGTAATAGGATTGTTACTATTGTTTACAAGAAGTGGTATTTTTCTTTATTCTCTACTTCAACAAAAGCAAAAGTAAAGAATTAAGCCAATGGCTAGATCAGATTAATACTGAAGGTCTCAGCTAGAATGGTCTCATCCATGTAAGTAAATTAAAATACTGGGTTTCTCTGGTTCTTAAAAGGTGATTTTCGTGACATCAGCTTAAATTACTTCCTTATAAAAGAAGAGGGGGATTAGTTCTAATTCTGGTCAGGAAATACCAATGGAAAGGATATTTAATGTCATTCTACAGACTTCCATATATTGATAGGCTCCATATCACTTAACCTGAAAAGTTCCCATTATGAACCCTTGTTCTGACTTTTGAGGTCTGCAGTTATCCAACAGCAGTACTCACTTGCAGAGTCTCCACCACATATACTTGGAAAAGCCTACTAGAGCTCTTCATTTTTAGATGTAGAAGGATGCAGCTGGCTGATGAAGAATTACGATAAACTGAGGAGCCAGGGTTGACCAGGGCTCAAACTTAGACTCTCAACCTTTGCAGTGCAGTATCTTACAACTAGACCACCCATCCCTGATCATTGCTGTTTAAAAAATATGAGAGACTTCATTAGGTGTTGTAAAATTTGACAACAGACAACCCTGCACCTCCCTACCGTTAATATTGAGTAGTTTTTACAAGTTTTCTGGCCAAAACCCAGCTGTGTTTAAATGCATGCATGTGGTTTTCTAACACACAAATCTCTTGTCTCCAAGTTAAAGCAGTTGTCCAAATGTCAGTGTATGGTAAAGGTAGAAGGTTTCAGTTATTGCATCTCTTCTCTTAACTCTTTATTTTGCTTTTTTGCCTCAGGTAGTTGAAGGAGAAAAGGAAGACAATTTCAGTGCTGCTGCCAGTAGAGAAATAGAAGTCGGTGAGGATGTAGTTCACACAACACAACCAGACACTGTACTCAGAGAGAGCACCGACTGCGATGCTGAACAGAGCTCCCTAGGAATGAACAAAACAGAGGTGGCGGCAGAGGAATCGTCAAACTGCCTTGAGGAAAAAAAGGCTCAGTGTGGTTCCGATGACCCAGTTACAGAAGCAGCAAACCCTGAGGCCCCCATCACTGTAGCCCCACCGGAAGTTAAAGTTGCGGCAAAAGAGAGCGAGGTATGTTTGAACTCAGAGGTGGCTTTGGGGGCCACAGAAACATTGGTAGCCGAAGCTAGAGAATGCTTAGTAATCCCCCATGCCAATATCCCGGAAAGCTCTAGCCCCACTGTCAGAGACAGTGGAAAGAAAACCGAGAGCAAAAAGAAGGAAACGTCCCATTCAGGGAGTTCTAAAAGCAAAAAGAAAGAGGATAAGGCAATTGGTGAGTTTGGTTCTTTGTCTGTCTGTCTCTCTCTCTCTCTCTTGTGATAACCAAGTTTTTATGGAAACAATTTCTTGGAAAATTCCAGTCCCTTTAAAAAAGAAAAATTTGGTTTCTTATTTAAAGTGAAAGTTTTCCAATAACCCTGACACATCACTAGAAAGTCTCGTCGATGTGGCATAAACACTCTTGTGAATTTACCGAATAAACTTAAGATTACAAGAATGTTCTAGAGCTATGGATTTGGGTTAACCATAGATACTGATCAGGATTTAAAATCTAAAATTTTCTTTAAAAGATTTGGATTTTTTTGTTTTAAATTATGTTTTGTAGCATTTAGTACTTTTGGTGACCACCAACTAATAGTTGTATAGAGAAGGAATCATTGAGATATTTGCATGTGTAAATTAAATTCCATATAAATATTTTTTATGTTGTTTACTACCTGTATTGGTGTAGACATCTCTCGCAAGCATCCACATTGTTTATACCTTTTTAAAAATCACTTTAAGAACAAAAGAAGTTTTGAAGCAATGGCAGTATTCCCCAAACTCTGTAACACATTAACAAAGGTGATTGAGTATCCCTGAGAGTCAAGGGAATGTACTCTCAGAGTTCCGTTTTGAGTTACCAGTGCCATCATATTATAACAAAATTTCATTGACGTTTTGCTTAACTAATTTAACTCTTATTACAGTGAGTTCAACAAGATCTTGTATGTATATAGCTTCAATGTCTTGCACATCACCTTCCACACTTGGGTGGGTAGGTGGGCCAGTAGACCTGGCAGCTTGATGGGTGCTGCCTTCTCTGTGGGGACCGCCAAGTAAAATTTCTGATGAATTGTTGCAAGAACTTCTACAGGTGCAAGTGGGCTCCTGAATATGGTGCAATGGCCACTTGAGATTACTCGAGGCCCTTTGGCTTTAACAAAGACCTGCTTCATGACCAAAGACACAATAAATTATCCTTACATTACATTAAGTGTTATGTGATCTTGGCAAGAAACTATGTGGAAAAGCTGAGAGATGATGTCACAGCTTGAGTGGTGCAAAAATCTGAAAACTGGGAACGACATTCCTCGGGACCCTTTGTTTATGTACACTTACTTTTGTTAATGTGTGTTATGTTTTGGGAGTTATAAGCAACCATCTGCAAGAAATAACATTGTGGTTACTCGGTATTTCTAGATGAAAAACTTTGACAGAAAGAGATACATCTCTGATTTGTCAGAGTTAATTATCACATTTTGAACAGTACCTTTATGAAAGAAGAGATACAAATCTGGATTTCTTATTTGTAAGATTAATAGACTCTTAACATGAATATATAAATTTTGCCTAAGAGAGAATAGGGAAAGGTATTTTTACAGGTTTTATATTTTAAAAACAAATTATTGAAGTTCTTTCTTGACATCTGGTTGAGAATTGGCTATGATTAAGCTAAAATACTTTTAACATGGATTGATGATATCTGTGATGAAACTATGTGTAAGTCTAAACTGTGAAGCTATATATTTCATCACAGCCATAAATGCACAAGTGATGAGTATGTAGGAACATATTATGTAAGCAAATAATTTATGAATACATTATATACATCCATTTTTTTTATAAGTGTAGTAATCTTCCATTATACATTTGAATAAACTATTTGAAATCTTTTAAAGTAAAAATTTAGTCTTTTTTTCCACACACATCCTAGATTCTGCATTTTGTTAGTGCCACAGGCTTTTTCCTTCTGGTTTTTGAGCAGTAACTAAAACATTTCTCTAGAGAACATCCAATGCAAGCCAGGCAGCTTTATCAAAGGTGTGTGTGTGTGTTTAATGGATGGAACTTCAATTTTAGTTCTTTTAACTGCTGTGTATGGCAGTAGCCGTTATGTTCTCCTTTTCTGCCCTGTTATGAGAAGTGGTCTGTTAATAGTCCTGCCTGGCATAATTACTATCACTGTGTTCTGGTTCTTGCTCATCACAGCTCCATCTGAGAAGGGAGACGAAAGTAGACCCTCAAAAGCCGAGCCTCTTTCTCCAGGCCAACAACGTGTCAAGGGCGGAACACACAAAGGTTTGCACGCGAAACTCTGTTGCTTGGGTGCAGTTTTTGTTTTGGTTGTTTTTTTTTACTTTGAGATGGCTTTCTATGAAACTGGCCAAAACCTGTTTTTATATGTCAACTTCCAACTTTTGAACCTATTGCTGATGGCTTAGCTAAGGGAAATTCTACCCTCTCCCCCCCCCCTTGTAATGGCTAAAGGTAAAATTGTTACATCTCGCATTGCAGATTTTTTTCCTTCTCTTTGTCTTCAAAGCACTGAATTGAATTCCCTGATATGTGCAGTATAGTTACCGATAGACTTGAAACGTAACGAAATAGCCAGTGATTGACGCGAGCGCCATCTGGAGGATGGTTACTGATGGCTCACCTGAAGAAAGAAAAGGTCTGCTGCTGCAGGACTGAGCTGCCCCTGCCTCTCATAGATGCTCACCATCAGTAACTGTCCTAATGCAGCTTTACTTGAAGGTTTTAAATCCAAGGAATAATTTGTTGCCGTGGTCTCACATTAACTACAAAGGGGCAGTAGTAGTAGTAATAATAAATTCACAAATATCAATACACCTTTATTAAAGATCTCTAATAATGAGAAAAAAGGAAGCCAGTCATTACAAACCACTGTGAGCATTTATGGAAGTTCACAGCACATTTAGCAGCCATTATCGTTATTTGACTGTTTAAGGCCTGACTTTTGCACATCTGAAAACATTTCTGCATTCGGAATTGAATTTTGATACATTCAGCCTTCTGAGGCTAACACACCTTAGTTAAGTTGTCAAGAGTTTGTTTTGCCAATTTACTCTCCATCCATTTGTACTTTGCTGCATAGTAGACAAAACCTCTCTACTCTGGCACTGGATAAAGAGAATAAGTAGCCTCAGAACACGCACAGCATGGCTGTAATTTGGACAATCATTCCCAAACCTAGGTAAGAAAAGCTCAGAAACCTCTGATAGCACTTGGGTTACTGGGGTACATCACATCACGTTTTTGGCAAAGTTTTACCGTCACTGTTACTTAACTTCGAGAGCTTTCTGAAATGCTCGATAAAACAGGACAATTTATTACTCTTGTGAATCATTCCTTTTTTTTTTTTTTTTACCTTAAAAGTAGCCAAGTTCTGTATGTCCTCAAATTTTTTAAATCACAGATATATGCCAGCTTTGGGTGGGGGGTGCTTTAAATGACTCTTTAATAACAATTAGTATGTTACAGCTGTCACCAACTTTGCTTTATGGCTTTTATTCTCAGTGTTCACTAATAGTAGGAAATGCTGTGTTGGATTCCATGTTTCACGTAATTGTCTCTAAGATTTACCTTAATGTTACCCGTATCATCACAGTTATCTTTGTACTTCTACGAGCTTCTGAATAATGTTTAAAATAAATTTTAGGAAAAAAAGATTTCCAGAATGGCTCACATTGAGTCACTCCTTCAATTATATTTATGTGATTTAAGAGACGGAATTATTTAAATCTATGAGCGTCATTGTGTTATTATATAAAAAGTTAACTACCTGTAAAACATTACTTTTGTATTTTGCATAAAGTATCACTGATATTAAAAATGTGCATAATACATATGGACTGAGAAATTTACTTTGTAATATATGTGTTTTAACGCATTTTTATAGGATATTTCTATAACAGTGTTGGTGCCTAAACAGCATCTTGGTTGCTTAGCAGTTTCTTGCCTGCTGTTAGTTGCCTCTGCACCTTCAGCTGGAGGCTGGATTTTTTGGTTGCTTTTCATCACTCATTGCCAATTTTAAGACGATGATGCTTCATTGTTCAGGATTGAAGCATCTGGCACTGGATTAACTCTGGCTGTGGCATGAAAGGGGTTGACTCTAGAGATTGTGGAACAGTCATCTGATCTGACTGGCAAATTCCTCGTTTGCTCTTTCTGTGCCTGCCTGAGATGGCTGTTTTGCATGCAAAATGCATTTCACATTTCTCTTATGACAAATGCCATTTTATTAGCATTAGTCAGATTTCAGCATGTGTGGTCAGAAGTGTAAAAATGACCATTAGAGTTTTAGGAGTTCGTTGAAGGGATGCTACTTTAGCCCTTTGAACCTTGATGGCCTGACTCTCTTACAAACACCACCATTCGCCATTTGCAAACTTCATTTCCTAATGTCCTGTTATTAGGCGATCGCTGATTGGCTCCTTTGCTTTGAAGACCGTAAATAGACAGGAATACAGTAACGTTAGCATCACAATCCAAAACATCGGGCTACTGTGGTTCAAAGGGCTAATTGCTAGGCACCAGCTACCTTGATATGAGTCTCAACAGATTATTTTTTTTACTACTGATTGTTCATTTCTTTTTGTTTTTTGGATTACCAAATATTTTGGTCCCCCCCCCCATTATTAATAGATGTATACTTCAATAGCCACTTGTCAACTTATCAGGGTTGGTTCTGAGAAGTGTCCTTGGTGTGTAAACGTTAGCACTGATTTTAATCACATCTGTTATTTTTACAAGAACTCCGCAATTTCTTGCTGACTGTTTAGCTTATCTGCTGCATGTAGATGTTACTTTTTTGGAATATTTGCATCTCCCTATCAGTTAACACGGTTGCCCAGATTGTATTGGCCTTTTTCACTTTTCCTTTATAATGACATTGCCGGAGCTCCATGATCAAGTGCTCCAGCTACCTGATGCAGTGATGTGTGCTCTCTCCTATTCCAGTCTAATTGATTTCTTACCATAGCCATGGCAGACAATGTACTGCACCCTCAGTGGATCTTAAGAAATATTGGAATTGACGGGATATAGATTTGGTAATGGTCTGTAGAACATTGCATAAAGAAGCTCGCAAGTAGCTCTGAAATCTCAACAATAGCGTTGATGTATTCAGTGCAGGTGGAAATGTTCGCCTAATAGGGGGGGGGGCACAAAAATTTCTTTTGTTTGTTTGTTTTTCTCTTGAGAGCCTGGTGCCCCCTATTTCACCATTTGGTAGGTTTCTAATATGATGCTAGCAAGTGAGGATGAACCTCATGAACATGGACATATCATTCATCTGTTTCTTTTTAATGCTGGCCTTGGATCTGCCTTACTGCTGTTGCTCATTTATACACTTGGGTTATTCATTCGGTTTTTGTTGTTTTTTTTTACCTTGAGAACAGACACACAAGTGAGAATCTCATCCAAATCCAGGTTAGTCTCCCTGCTGGCTGAAATGGACCTGGCTGTGTTCGTTTTATCACTCGCAGCAGCAGCAAAGTTCGCTGGTGAGGTGATGCACTAGCTGGCTTTATCTCAAGATTCTGGCATGTCTCCCCCACTATCCTTCACCTCAAGGCGGCTAGTACAAGTTATTTTCATCCTCCACCAGTAGTACACTTACAGAGATTCTGGCAGCAAGTCGGGGTTGCCAGCCTCATTGCCTTCCATGTTGAATAAACATTATGTCTGTTAAGATTCTTAACTCCCCACCCCCCACAATAGTCCAGAAAGGGGGTTAGGGTTGCATTTACACCATTGTGGCCAAGATAAGATCTTTGAAAACTCCCTGCTGAACTTGTTATAAAATGGCCTCTTCGATTCATTAACTGCAATTTTCTTTTCCATAACTTGACTCAGCCCCGACCAAAACTACTACTGTTATATGCTGTACATCGAGAAAAACTTAGCGGTGAAACGGTTAAAGGATAATGGAGTTGTAAGCTTCCCATGCCTGATTGGAGGCGATGTTCTTAAAAGTTGTTTTATTAAACTTGAAGCTTTCCTCATTTTACTCTACGCATGATGCAGTCATTGGAGTGGGAAAGATGGGGAGGTGATAAGTTGTAAGTTTTGAGATAAACATCAATCAAGTGGTTATCTATGCTTCCATCAGTACCTCATCTTCCCAAAATACATGCGTCTGTTTTGTACATCACCCATACGCAGCTCTTGTTATCTTTTTCTTTAGCTCAGTTGTAAACTCAAGATACCGCTGCTGGCAGTGATACATTGTTGAGATGAATTTTTTTTTTTTAGCAAACTTATTTCTCCACCACCCACCGAGACTGCTGATGATAGTGTTTTGGATGAGTTTATTCTGTTCTTTCCCATCTATTTCTTTCCTACCTAACTTGTTCCGTCTTTGACCCCCCCCCCCATCTTCTCCATGCACACTTTTACCTCACAGGAGTTTGTTTACTTGGCTGCGGTCCCTGGCTTGGTGGTAATTTCTAAACCAGGTTGGTAAGAGCATTTCCAGTCCTCCTACCTCCCCCCCCTTTTTTTTATTTGTCCTGATGTTAAAATTCCAACTAAAAAACAGTTTAATGTTTACAGTTTCAGGATATGTTCCTTGACTTATTATGATCTTTACTTTGCATTTAGAATATCTTGTTGTTTTAAAGGGTTTGAAAAATCAGCTGTAAAAGAAAAGCTCAGCCATTGAGGGAACAGGTGACTCGCTTGAAACTGGCGTTCATATACATTTCCCAGCCCCATTTTAACCTGCCTCTTATCGATTTTATTTTAAACCACGTAAAAGAAACCAAAGGCTACAGATGCAGACGGGAGCAGAAAGTTATTGGTTATGTGTCACCTATAGAAATTAGATGGTTAGTTTGAGAATTTTCCACCACCCTAGTGGAACTATTTATGGAACCTACATTTAAGCGATGTTTCCCTGCCAATGGGCTAGTCCTGAGAAAGAAGACTGGTTTGGTGTGCAGTCATGTTAACTTTGCAGTAGCCATTTTTTCTATTTTTGTATGGTACGAGTCATCGGAGTTGGTCTTTGATCTACCACCTGTCACTTCCCATTATTCGCCAAGGGTACAATTCACTCCACTGCCTGTGGATGTGACAAGAACTGCAATGGTGAAACAAGAAATCCCTGTGAAAGCTGGAGTAAAAGAGAGTGAAAGATCAGCTAGAAAAGTCAGCATTAGCAGACCCTGCATCATCATGAGATCGCCATTTCAAATAGGCAATGTGTGGCATCACTGAGCGTAGTCACAAGTAAAAGAGGCGGTCCATGTGGATCTGGGACCCATCACACTGAGCCAGACCCAGTGTTGAGCCCAATAAAATCTGGGTGCCCCTACTAACCAAGACGTATGTTTAATTATCTGCAAAAAAAAGTACTGTTTAATTGGGCAACTGCAAATGACCTGGTGGTGCAAAAGTGTTGGTCTGAAAAATACATCAAAAGACTTGTCCAACAGGGCTGCCAGTTCAAGACCAAATCTAACTGGTTGTACTATACAGAATTAGAAGTGCCTACTGTAAACCAAAAGGACTCAGGACTGTCTGAAGATGGCGGCAGGAAAATATCGCCAAAACAGGTCCTTTTACTAGCTCTACCAACAAGATGACTTGGAAAAATATCTGAACTAATCTAGTTTTCATAGCTTGAACAGATATTATTGTATCACTCGTCATTAATTATCAAAGGAATACAAAAAAAATGAATATTCTTGCATGGCTACTTGGACCACCTTGTAAGCTCGTATGAACTAAGAACTTGCTCACCTGAGATGTACACTGCTGCTATGAGCACGCTTTACTATTGCTCTGAAATCCTGCATGGGAAAGGGAACAGTTATGGTTAATTTAAAACCTTGACAGCTAAAATAGAGTCACAAGGGGGGGGGTCAATCAAGTGATCTTTTCTATTTTTTTCCCTTCTAAGTGGCCCAAAGCTTGATTAACTAACCAAGTATCCAAAAATATCTCTGTAAAGGTGAACCAATCAACACTGCAGTACACTGTGTGGGTCACTTTTAACTGTCTCTATCAAAAGTTTGACTACAAGATAATGATGGTCTGTGCAGGTTTCAGTAGCCCGCTCATACTAGCCTTAGTTGTGGTTTTTACTGTTGGTGTCATTGATATTTATCAGAAAAGGTAATCTCCAACTAGATTTTTTTGGGGTTGCCAATGGCAACCTGGTGACCATGCTTTTGGAACCCTGTATGTAACACAGCTTAGTTGAATAATAATTATAATGGTCCTTAAATGATTTTTATTCTGTTTTATTTTTTAATAGACTTTATTTGAGATGGCAGGTAGGTAAAACTACTTTAAATCATTTGTAACATTAGAATATTTTGTACCAGTTAAGGGCAGGGTGTAATGAAACTTTTTTTTTTCTGTATAGCTGGAAGAGTTTGCTCCCTTGTTTGGGGAGTTGACTAAACTTGTAAATTGTATGATTAAAAGTGAACCGGGCTGAACTTTAAGAAAAAGACTTAAGTTGTAACATAGCCAAGAAATTGTTATTTTGTTTATTTTTCAAATACATATTGTATTGCTGCCATTGGAAATGTCTGTGGGAGTTGGTCACACACCCCCTTAATATGATGTTATGTTAATGTATGCTAAGCAAATACATGAGGCGCCAGATCAGATGGTTTCTGTTTTGGGGTTAGGGATTAATCTGGATTTTTAAGGGCTTCATCCTGGCCAATATGGTATCTTGCTGGCTGTTAACTCTCTTATGAATCAGTGTTTTTGTTGCCTCTGTTTGGTTTGTCTTCTACCACCCTTACAAATAGATGCTGGGTTGTGCTGGCCCAGTGTCTGTGATTACTCGTTGAGCGTGAAGATCGATGATTTGCACAGTTATAGACCCAGAGGGTATGTAGGTAGATTGGCCCTTGATAGAGATCAGGACAGCCAGTTGGTTTTAACATCATTTGTCAAGCAACTGTGTGTTTTATTTACACAAATAATTATGTACCTTCAATAATAGTAAATACAAAGTATCTTACATTAAAATTCAGTTTTTAAATTAATTTTTTTAAGGGGAGCTAAGTAAGTAAAGTGCATTGTTTGATTCCTTTCACATAGTAAGATCAATGTCTTTGGTAATATTATACCATTTTAACTTAATGCCCCTTTTACCACATTAACTCGTTTACAACAGCTTGGGTTTGTGGTCTTATTTTTGTATTTTTTTTTTTTAATTTCTGGTTACAATTGTGGTGGAGTGGAGCCAAACAGATCTATGGAAAAATGTAAAACGAAGTGTGACATTTTGACTATTTCTCTAGCTTTTAGTGTGGTAAATCTGAAGATGTCCAACCCCCTAAATTCATAAATTTTTGTCGCCTTGGAAACTTTCTGATCACATCATTCTTCTGTGTGCACGTTATTTAACCGTACCATTACATCTCCCACGTAAAGGCTCCTCTCTCTGCCAAGTTGTTTCATCTGCCAACTCATGGCCCGTTAATGGACAAGGCCTGGGAAAACAAATCTTTGTACTTCTGGAAACCCCAACTTTATTTTGTTTGTTTTTATTTTTTAAAAATGTTCTTGTTACGGGAAGTTTCCCGAAATAAATAGTTATTTCTTTACTTGCATTACATGTAATTGTCTAAGCACATTTAATAAATTTACCTGTAATTACTAATAAAAATAACAGGTGTGAGCGTATTTCAGTGTGTAGTAAAAAGCCTTTAGATTAGGGTGAAAATTTTTTTATTATTTTTCTTAGATGGTCAGACCATTCTTTAATCAGATTTTAAAATATTAGACTCTGATCTAATGGATGGATTTGATTTCTTGTTCCTTTCATGTTTCATATTCAATAATAAAAGACAACCACCTACCTGCCTTTAGAACCTAATTTTTTTAAAAAATTGCTTCCAGCCTGGATAATTTGTTGATAGTTATTTCTCTATATTTCCAATTCTTAAAAAGTTTTGGTGGTTAAGACGAGAGATGAGCCTTGCCGTTATTTGTAGTTCCTTGCAAATATTTTGAGTTAATACCATTCTGCTGGATAGTTTCTTCAAGCCCCAAGATACTCCTTCAGAAGTAGTCAGTATTTGGTCTGGAATATCAGATAAAAGAAATGTACTCTTTATCAATGTCTCTGGCATATTTTCATGGTTAGGGGGTTGAAGATAAAAACATTTTATTGGCTTATATTTAATAGATGTACAAACAATTTTTTAGAAACTTTTCCTAAAGGATCTGTAACTTAGAAAAAAATGCAACTGGACAGGAGACAATTATCAAAAGCGCTGTGCATTTGAGAGAAACACCATCGCTATTGGTTTATATTTGAGTACGTTGCAGTTTGTTAGATCTTAGAAGGCAGATTAAGATGGCTTTGGATCATGTTTGTTGTTTGACTCTTGTTCAGTCAGCTCAGTGATGGTCGAATACACACCCCTAAGTTTTGGACTGTTGGGTCTGGAACATTTGTATGCTTTATATAAATGTCGGGATGGGAGGAGATCTTTTTTTATTTTGTTTTTTTGTTAATCGGTTGATGATAATTTTCAAATCACTAACTGTTTGTTTACTCTCTGTGTGTATTATATATATATATTATTATTTTTTTTGTTTTTTTTTTTTTTTTCATTTTTAGAACACATTCTCCGGGCTCTGAGCAGTTTGTCGTCGACAGAAGAAAAGCTAGCTGCCCTTTGTAAAAAGTATGCCGACTTGCATGAAGACCACCGAGTGATCCAGGCCTCGGGCAAACAGATGCAGCGGAAGCTGACTGTGGTATGTTTGCTCTTGAGATTTCATATCTGGCTGGGGAGCTGTTAAACACGAAATATAAAAGTATGCCTGTGATATTTAATCTATAAGTCCAGAGTTGTTAGTGTTGGTGGCTCCATCTGTCATTGGCCATTTTTTTGTTGTTGTTGTCTTGATAATTCTTATAGAAAGAGAGAAAAATTTCTTCCAAAAGTTGAAAAAAAAAACCCACATTTTCTTTAATTCTTAGTCCTTTTTCCTTTTTGTTTTTGTATTATCCAACTAAAGAAATTCTCTGTTGTGTGGGGCGAGGTCGATTCTTTGGTTTGACACACGTGTCAGCAGACTTTTGGCATCGTCAAAAACTCTTCGTAGCTGGGTGCATCAGTAATGGCCAGTGGAGGTTCTATTATAGCAGAATAACAGTTGGCTAGATTAGCAGCTGACCCGTGTTTTAGTTACTGAGCTTTGTGGCAAATTACTATAACATTTTGATATTGCTTATATAAACTAATTCACAATGACATTATCAATGGAGGGGCAACAGCGCTAAGAATAATTTGTTCTATAATAGCTTGTTATAAAGTTTATATACTATTTCCCTCTTCTACAGGATGTTTTTGTGCTACTATTAGAAAACGTTTTGCATATAAATGAAATATCTGATATTGAGTTGCTGTGTAACATTATATGGCAGCACAGTAGCTCAGTGGTAGACGACTGGGCTGCTACAGTGGAGGGTCTGTGTTTGAATCCTGGCTGGGACTGGCTTGGTTTGATGTACCTCACTACTCTGGTTTATTCTCACCCATCTTCTCTGGCCAGCTTGTGGGTTTCCTCCAGCCTTTCCAGTTTTCTTCCACATCTAAAAAAAAAAAAAAAACTTTTTTTTGTGGTAGGTGTGTAGTTAAACTTCACATTCTGTTCTAGGCTTACGAGACTGAGCCAGGTGAATGTTTTACGTGCCAGTGTCAGTGTGCAGTGTTAGGGATGTGACATAATATTATAAACAAACAGTTATCATAAACAACAAACACAACGTGAGCTAAAATTCAGTAGTTACGTTATTAGGATTATTGTAATGGCCTAAAGTTCAGCTACCTTGCACCTTTGTAGAAATATTAGGAATGTCCCATTCCCATTAACGTTTTGCTACCTGGAAGGAGGAGGTAATTTTGGATTTCAAAAGCAGACATTTATAACTAATACTTAATGGTGAATCTATTTAATCTGATGAAGCTGCCATTAGTGTCTCTAGAACCTGAAACACAATGCACTAATGTTAGGCAATTGTCTCAATTATTTTGTTACTTTTAGATTGTCACCTGACAGAGCTTTGTAGCCTTTTTGTTGCTTCTGCAGATAAATTTGGTCTGTTTTGATTGTTTTTTTTTAACAGATAACACGACAGAAAGATCAACTTCAGCTTGAGAACACCAAGGCCGTGATGGCCAAAAGTCAGCTGGAGAACCTGTGTCGAGAGCTGCAGAAGCACAACCGTATTATCAAGGTGTGTATCATTACAAAGCACACAAACCCTCAGTTTGAAGCTAAAAAGTAACAATATTCAAATGCAAATTGTGCAACTATTTATGGAGATAGATGCATTAGTAATGAAGAATATTCTATGCTTTAAAGAAAGTAAAAGCAAAAATCAGCATTAATAGTTTAGCATGAATTAAAAATTAATAAATGAAAAATACTAAAAATGGTTTGCATAGTATTTGGTTTATTAAGATATTATTATTATTATTTCAAATTTCCAATGTAAATGTAACCTTTGGATATGACTTACTACTGTCAGATGACTTTCTATCATCAACAGTTATCTGCCCTTTGCTTAGAGCCATACCATGGACCATGGAAATGAATTTCTCATTGCCTTCCTCAGTGAATGCAGATGGTGATCAAAGACCTTACTAGAAGTTCTCATTTTTAACCTTGTAGATATATATATATATATCAAGAATTTTTTTGAAAAATCTTTCTGAAAGTGTGATACATCACCTGCTATCCTGTAAACTCAGGATATATTATTTAGTAATTGTATTTCTAACTTATTATATTATTGAAAAAGATCTTGTCATCTGTCAATCTTTTGTGTGGTTTTAAGTTAACAAATGTTATTTAAATTAGTTAGATGAATGGTGTGGTTGTCCACTGGATTGCTAAGGTTAAGGAACTGAGTCAGTTTGGTGTACCTACCTCCCTGGCACAGTCTCTAATTGCTCCTCTTCACTAGTCAGCTGAATAGGTATCTGATTTCCTCTTGCATCTAAAAAATGTGAAGTCAGAAATGCTGGGTCCATGGGATGACCAGTAGTCAGCCTTCCTTGTAGGCGCAGGTGTACAAAAAGAAGGAAAAAATTAGAATATTAAACAGTAAAACAGCATTGTTGCTGCCTCAGCTGATCTTGTTATCGTAAACAGTAGTGTCTGTATGTGTTTATTCTTCAGTAAAAAATTAGAACATTGGGAATGGAGGTTGAGGGGGCCTTCCTGATGAGAAAGAAACCCATGGAGATCTACAAAAAAGTAAAAGCAGCCATCGAACTAGCCATCATGTTGAATAAGGAAGTTACATGCTGTGTCCTACCCACTGCCAGTATACAGTAATATTGAAGCCTACCAGTCCTCTCTCTCAATATCACAATCTAAGTATCAACAAGCTTGCAGCTCTTTAATGTTTGCCAGCTGAAGAAAGAGTTTCCTTGTCTTCATTTTGCTGATTAGAAACTCCCAGGAAACAGTTAGCTGAGCTATAAAGAGCCAGAAGAGGATAGAAGCAGACAGACAAGAACAAATGAGACTGGATGCAGAAAATAAAGGAGAGAGGAGGCTATAACTAGTTGAATACCTGTATTTTAAATGTTTCGTAAAATTGTGCCTGTTGTAACAAGAAAGTGAAATATTACAACGAAGACAGTTTTACTTCAGTCTTGAAGAATTCTTGACCGCATTATACAAATATTAATGGAGATCACAAAAGCCACCCATTTGTCAAAAGGTCCAGTAAATTTTTGGACAAAGCTGCTACTAAGAAAGTATACTTATGTTATGCTATCAAGTCATCAAGAAGATTTTACTGTTTTAACTGAGAAGCATCTCAGACAGACAAATCAACTTGAGGTTTGAATGCTGCTGAGTCCAAAGTCACTCACAACAACCATAATTCTAGTTCTAAGGTAAGCTAGTCCTAATAAGTCCAAGAATTTTAGATCCATTTCTAAATAAAGAAAACTAAACGGATAGTCACAGTTAACATTATTCTTTCAGTTTTGGAGTAATGCCCCCTCATTGTTTAGAAGTTCATATATTGCAGTAGTCAAAATTGCTTGCTGCTAGTTTTGAAAATCTAAGCAATCTTTTAAAAAGTTAATTAATAACTGGCTGATGATTTTTTTGCTTTTTTTCCTTCAAATAGCACATTAAAATTTTTAGATGTAAAGCTACATGTATTTGTAACCTTGAATTATCTTTATTTTGAGCTTTTATGGAGAGGGTACGAGTTATTTCCCTTGGTCTCCGCAGCACGTTTTGCATTGCACTAGACGGGTGGGCTCGCCCACGTTACTGTGTTTTCTGATTCTTTGACGTTCGTTGCAGGAGGAGAGTCTGGCAAGGGCGAGAGAGGAGGATGAGAAAAGGAAAGAAATTTCTTCCCGTTTCCAGGTAGAGATTTTGCTGTTTTAACCCTCTGCATATCACACCGGTTTTTGGTGTTTGCGCTGTTGATGAGGAAGGTACAGCGTGTCTCCCACCCATGGGTCAGTCTTTCTCCGAGTAGTACAGATCTGAAGGGTGCTGGATGCAAACGCACCCAACGTGGTATGCCGAGACTTTACTTGCATCACCCCTTGCTTATTATTTGATTTCATTGCTAACATCAATAACGATGGATTCTCAGATGGAAGTATTAAGTATGCTGCTTGTGTCTGCACCTTGGAAACTGTCGTCGTGGGCGCTTTTGAAGAAAGTTTTTGTGATGTCGGCCAGCTCTAACACGCACGGTTATCTGTCACGGTCTTGACAGAAAAGCTGTGGTTGGCCACCCTCTTTGGAAGAGGATTTGGTGGAGTGATTGATAAGGAATAATAATAATATCACTGATAACTCTCTGTGGTCAGGCGTAATGAAGAGGATGTGGCTGGTTTCTTTTTAAAAAAAGAATGATTTTGTTGGAAAATTTGATCAACATAATAAAGATGAGTTTGAGAATTGAAAATGAAAGAAAGTAAATGGTTGTCTTGAAGGGAAGTAGCTGCATATAAACACCAATGTAATACAGTAATTAGAATAAGTGAATACTGTTGAATAGTGGCAATAATTGATCAAATTACTACAATGAAAGGGAGGGAATTAGTTTTTAAGATTTAAAAAAGGAGCAGAATTGAAATTAACAGCTGCTTTGACATATTTGTTGTTGAAAGTCATCAGAGCGAGCAGCTATATAAATCTCTCTTTGTTGTAGACTACGATTGGGGAGATTCAGGCTCAGATGCTGGACAATCACGAACGTAACATGAAACTCCGAGAGGAGAATGCTGAGCTGGCCACCAAACTCAAGTCTTTCTTGGAGCAGTACGAGCAACGTGAGAAGGTAGGTGGCTGTGTTTTGTAAACTTTTGTTGGATTCAAGAATGGGTGGTGGTGGTGTTGCTCGTTGGGACAACAATGCCATGCAGCAGCATACAGACGTGTCAATACGTAAGCGAGAGATTTCAACAGAGCTAGCACGTGTATTTATCAAGAAGCGATGTGAAAAGTCTAGAGAATGTCGGGTTGGCTGCCTTAACTATTCTCACTTATTTTACTGTAGTTATTTGATGAAAATCTTGTCTGACACCACACACACATTGTTGGTGGTTAAAACTTTAAATGTTTTCATACATATTTCAAAATAGGACATTTTTTCAGCCATGTATGGAATTTTTCCCCATTATTATCAATGCATTTGCTAGACATTCTAAAATTTTGTTGCATAATTCTGAACTTTGGGCTGTTACAGCAAATAAATGATAAGCTGATGCATGTGATAACGATGGTTTGATAAAACGGTGTTAGTAATTTTCCTTTAGATTTAGATTTATTTTTTGTAAGGGAGGTAATTGTATGTGCCTCTATGCATTACTTACGTTGCTAAATTGAGGATGAAAACAAGTAGGACTGGTCAGTATGCTGTTATATTACAATGGCCAACACTGATAGCCTTTGTCTTTTTATTTTCCCAGTATTATGAGAAGATGGCAAAGCACAGAGAACTGGAGCAGCAGCTATCGGATGCCAAACTAAAACAGGCTAGCATTTTGCTGGAGGAAGAAAGGGAGAGAAACAAAAAAGAGAGAGAAGTGGTGAGGTCTTTTGTTTCGTTGTCATTAGTTATAATGAAAGCCGCTCTTAGCCTCATAAGTTCATTGCTGTGTGCAACTCTTAATGTAGAATATTGTACAATGTGCTAAAACAGGTCTGGTCACTTTGTATGAGTCATGGCTTCTAAAACACAATTTTTTATCTTTTGTTTAAAATCTATAAAAAATAATAAACTGTTATTATTTTAAAGTGTGATTATAAAGGAGAAAATTAATCCATTTTTTTAAAATGGTGAATATGGATATATTTTCTTAAGCATATTTTGCTTTTTAATTTTATTTCAGCTTGATTATTGCCCTTACCTCATCTTTTCCCTTTTCTTTAAGACCAATCATTAGCAGAGGCGAACTGAATGAACACAGACAATAGTTGATTACCTTCCATGCAGTTTGATCGTGTTCCATCATGTAATTGGAAGTTTTGCTTCAGGTGGGGGGAATAAATAAAACACAACCCTGCTGTGGATATTTTTCTTTGGTTGCAGCAACCATTTGCAAATTTTACATATATTATTTTCTGAAATATTAATAGGATTTAACCTTTATGATGTTTTGTTACTTTGTTCTTTCAGTAAATTCAGGATAATGACTCAGTTTTCATCACATTCATAAAGATGATAATCAAAGTTTATTTTTTAAAATCCATGGTCTGGCCTGAACTTTTGAATTATATTCTGTTTTTGTAAAAATAATATAAAAAAAAAGAATTTGAAATATCCTGGCTGGCAGACAGGAAAAATTGGTCTAAAGCGACAAGAGGCTTCACATTTATATTGCTTGCTGATGTTGGTAACAAGGCAGCGGAAAAGTCGTCAAAATTTCCAAAGCTGGCATTGAGTTGCCTAAAAGTCAAGCTGAGATAGATTTCTGAACCAAAAAAAATTAAGGATCTACGCAGAGTTAGATCTCAGAACAGCACACTTTGATTTGAAGAAATTAGAACCAACAAATGTAGAGAGATTCTCACAAATTAACTAGCGTCTTGTGGGTACAAAAATGGGTCATCTCCCTCCTCAATGCCCAGACACTCGTATGATAGGAGTTGTCACTTCAAAGATATGCCCCAATTCCAGTGTGGCTGAGAGAACTTCTAAAGTATCCAACTCTGTTGGGTGGCACTGTTCCCAGCTCTGCAGAGTTGATTTTGTAAAAGATTAAACCAATGCTGTCTGAAATGTCAGGGGTCCACCAAGATCAAGCATTTAACTTTCAATGCTAAGTTAGTACTCAGACACCTTATAACCTTTAATCTACAGCTCTGTGCTTGCAGAAATAGACACAGCATTGTACCCTTTATTTTGCCTCTGCATTGAAAGCATAGATTAAATAAAAACAAATCAGTGTTGGAGTTTAATTAGATATTTAATCAGCTCAGTTATTTATTTTTTTAAAGTGTGCTAAATTAACATTTATTAGGTAAATTATTGTCTGCTTGCTTATTTTCTTTCTCCTTTTTGTTGTCTCTAGCTTTCTCACCACAATACTGAAGCAGAAAAGAAAATCACTTTGTTGGAAATACAGGTGAGAATTTTTTCCATTAGTTTTGCCAACAAAGGGATAAACTGCTAAAATATTTAATTACTTCCCTTAGTATATCCATGTTATATTTTACGATAGATTTCCATCCAGGTTCATAAGTGAAAAGGAATTTCTTCATTGATTGTCAGGGCGGCTACATCCAGATGATGACTTTGGTATAACGCTATGTTCAGGGTGGAGTGAAGTTAGGGGCGGATTGGATAGTAATTGTATTGAAATTGTTTTCTATATTTTTAAAATTATCTTTCTTTAAAAAAAATGGCATTGTGGCAAAATGAAACACCATCGGTTGGTGGGAGAATATAGACAAAAGCAGGGAAGAGGTTAGACAGGTCAGGTAATGTTCCAAAATGAACATTAATGAATTTTTATTATATACTTTTCGATGTGTTGTTTCTGTTTAATATTAGAGTGGAAAAATTATTTGTAAAGAAGAGTTACTATGAGGAGGAAGAGGTGTGTGAAAGATAGCCATCTTGTAAAAGTTTTGCTATTTAAAGAGAGAGAGATTACAGAAGTGGTCAAAATTATTGTATCACACCTTTTTTTTTAGAAACAGAATTGTGTTACAATGCAAAAATATGTTTTTAGCATGAAACAAATTAATCCTTAATTTAATATTGATAGGGCCTCTGTATTCTTAATATAATATTTTCTAGTGGAGATACATTGAGACACTAACAGACCAGTTAACTGTATCTAATGCTCATTGTACAACAATTGTTTTGACTCAAGAACCAACAGTGATAAATCAGCAGATAACCAAATAGCTCAATCATTGTATTGGTCACATGTCATAATTACTCTTAGAACCGATGAGAATTATTTCAGATGTTTTAATTTTGGCCACTACTATTTATGCATTTATGTAATCAATGAAACATTGATAAGTTACCATTGTTAGTAATATATAATATATATTATCTCCCTACTAACAGAGAGATGGAAGAAAAAGAAAATGTATGGAGCTTTTAGCGTGAACAAAGCCATGATTTTAGGGTTAGGAGTCTACTACGTCTCTTCGCCCCCTGCCTTAGAAATAACGGCTGCAATCGATGGGTTTGAATGAACCATTCATCTGAGGGAGCCATTAGCTCCTGAAATTAAGAATCAAGTTAGTAATTTAGGAATTCAGAAAGTACCAAGGAAGAGAGTTGTGGGGGGTTAGGGTTAGGTCAGGCATTCTCCTTCACTCCATTTGTGGTAACAGATCTAATAAATAAACGCAACATTTTGATGATTGATCTTTGTCACATAAGGTGGACACTGACTGCTCCATCATGGATCTGGGCAGCAAGACTATTAAAAGATGCTCTAGTACACCTAGTGTTGAGGTTGATAGAATCTGGGTACCCGTTTGAAAGGAAGGTTTAAATACCCTTAAAAGTAATATCACGGCTTGGGCCACTTATGCGACCAGAAACTCAGACTCAACCGGTGAACATCACCGCACCCTGAGACAGTCATCCAAATTAAGGTTGAAAGGTTGCTGGGATGTAGATTAAGCTAACATTGCTAAGGTACTGAAAAATGTCACCTCTAACCTACTGCCTGTCAATAAAGCACCATCAGCAACTTTACATTCTTATATTAAAATGCAACATTTCGCTTTTTCGACTATAATAAAGGTAATTTCGGTTTACCAGCACTACAGTCCGTCAGGTTGGTCATTGATACCTGATGGAATATTTTGCTAGCTCAGAATTGTTTTTTAAGTGCGCTCAAGGTTCACAGATGATATACTCCTGAGTTTGGTGTCGCATCATATAGTCACTTTCCACAGGGAAAGGGAGCAGTCAGATACTTTAAGAAAATGGATGTAAATGGTACTGATGCATGATATTAGTAAGAGAAATAGTTGCCATGTGTGTATGTGGACAAAGTGCCGAGAACTCTGATGAAGCAATACAGACTCTGCTGAGGAAGGTTCATGAAAACATTAGTTGTAATATCTTCAAGAGAGATGAACTGTTGGTAAGGTATCATGAACAAAAAGACAGTTGCATCTGTCAGAAAAATACACACTACTTTAAGGAAAAAAATGCTGCTTTTCAGCATCCTCAGATTATAATCTATGTATTTTAAAATTTTGTCTGGGACCATTTCAAGGGAGATAATCTGACTACTAAATTGTTTCCCTATTTCTGGGCAGGAGATGAATGGCTACAGCTGATGGTGTCACATATTGTGCTGCCAACCCATCCCCATCCAACTTCTCTGAGAAGATAAAATGATTCTGTAATTTTTTTTTACAAAGGAAAACTGTTATTTTGACCCCTTTTTTCTCTGGTTTTAGTCGATTTTGATATGTTTTCTGTGTAACTGAAGTGGGTTGGATGGTTTCTTGTCAGATTCCTGAGGTCTGAAGGTATGTCCTGGTGGGGAGTGTGTAGGGTATTAATCTCACTGACCAAGCAAGTTATCCAAGTACAGTTAGGGGCTCTTGAGCAGTGGTCAGAGTGCAAGCCAAGAAAACCCTACTAGAAATCTTCATTGTTAGATGTGGGATGGATGAGAAGAAAGCATGCCCTGTACACCAGATCGAGCCAGTACCTCGACTGGGGTTTGGATTCTGGGTTACCAATGACACGTGTTTCTTCGTGGGTGGTGCTTCTGCCTTTTACTTGGAAAGAACCCAGTAGAACTCTTCTGTTTTGCTGTTGGAGGGAGCCCACGCCAAGGAAATGGTACGGTGGGTTTGTGTTGCATGATCTGTCGTGTCGGGAACGGGCCAGTCTACTGTACTCTTGGCCAGCCACTGGCCATTCTGAAATGAATAACAAGATCTTTTGGAAATTTGAAGTATGCTAAATGCTGCAATGGCCACTACCTTCACTGCACTGGATGCTATGTGTGTGGGTGAACTTCACTCGCCATTACAAAATGGACAGTGATTGAAAGGCATCCAAAGGATGCACTAAATATCTGCACAAAGATGGGAAACACTGGTGTAGGGACTTGACCATTACAAAATGGACAGTGATTGAAAGGCAGCCAAAGGATGCACTAAATATCTGCACAAAGATGGGAAACACTGGTGTAGGGACTTGATAGGACCTTGCTACCGGTTGCCCCCCCCCCCCCCCCAGTGGTGTCAGCTGATCCATAAGTCTGCAAAAATTTTTGAAGTAGACCAACTCATCCAAGATCCCAAGATCACTCATTTTCAGAGTTTGTTTTATTTCATCTCTGAATTGCTTGAAATATGAGATCTGTGGCCTGATGTTACAATCTAGAAGTGTTCCATAGATTTTAAATAAGTCAGATTCAGTGTAATGCTGATCGTGAACAGCAGAGTAGTCAAGTTCAGATTATTGTCTGTCTGTCTCTCTCTCTCTAACATCATCATATCACAGGGAAGGGAACTGACCACAGAAATGCAGCTTCTTACAGGGTTAATTTTTTCTTCAAGTTTTCATGAGGAATGGGTCACCATCTATGGCAGACTACACCACACACCCTCCCTCATCTCTGATGATAGATAGGCTTTGTACGCATCTGTTCAATAAAAGTTTAGCACTATTTGATGCAGAATTTTTAGAAAGTTTAGTGTTTTTAACAAGAAATAACTTCTGTTCTGATAGTTTTAGTCACTGCTGCTGTTTTCTTTTTTCTGCACCATGTGGGTGGTCCACTTACCTGCAACATCCTTTTGGTAAGCCAACAGATTCTTCACTCTCTCCACCACCCCCATGATCTTGTCCGTGTGGATGACGTGTGCCAAACATTAAGTTCCTCACACTAACTGTATGTCAGCTACGTTAGAAGGATGTTGTAATCAAAGAAACAAAGTACACACAAATACCATGGTAAGGAAAGCATCTGGTAAACTTGAACCCAGGCTAAATGAGCCAAGATGGCTTACATGCATACAGAGGATGTTTAGGAAGTAGAACCTTTTTTTTTTAATTATTTTGTTTGCAATAAATGCTGATTCACAAAACTGGAATGGGGATTATTTAAAAAAAAAAAAATCTTTCACTGCTGTGTCATCAGGCAGTGTAGCCAATTCATCTTAGTCTTGCGCTTCTAAAACCAAGATGTGTTCGTGCATGCAAGCACGTAGTTTCCAGAACAACTACAGAATGTTAAAGAAATGCTTCAGGTACATGGTTCTGACAAGTTTAATCGCTAATCAATACCTGCCATCTCTGCCATCTACATCCTACATTTGTGTAGGTGGAATTCAAGAGAAGCAGCTGGCTATTTTTATGGTGTAACACCTGACAGACTGACTCACCTGGCAACTGACTACTCAGCTCTGCAGTATCTGGTAATCTGGGTTTGAATCAGAAATTCCATTGAGGTTAGTAACAGCTGCAGAACATTATTTAACATCTCACAAAACTGGGAGGGGTTAGGGCTATATTTTTTTTTAGATTGGTTTCTTTTATTTTTTCTGCTTACGGTTTTGCTAAATCCGATGATGGTTGGTTTTCTTGCCCACTTTTTGAGTCTCTCTCAGAACAAACCTCAGCATCACTTCACCTTTTGTCAGGTTCCCATTAAAGATTTTTTAAAAAAAATTCTTTAGAACCGTGAATTCCATTAAGGTGAAATATCATGAATGACTTAAAACCTGTAAAGTTTGAAAATGGGGATTAGTCAAGTAGGAGAGATCACTTTCTTACAAGGGGATGGCTATGCCACTAAGCTCCGAAACAAGGGTTGTCTCCCTTGTAGACCTTAGCATCCTGACACACCAGTGATTGACTTATTCAGTCTGTATAGTCACACTGGTTGTGACAATGACTTATTAACCAAGTCTTAAAAAAAAAACTCAGATTGTTTCATTTATATTACAGTTGTTTTTGGAAAGATATAACTAAAATATTTAAGTGTTTTTTAGATGATGATAAAGTACTTTGGCTAGCAGTTAATAATACCATGTGACTGACCCTCATCAGTGCAAAATAAGATGATGTTAGGAAATTCTTTTGTAGTTGTTTGGCAGCAACCGTTAACATGTCAGTGTTTATAGGAATCTTCTGGGTGGCTATTCTTTTTGTGCTAATTTTCCTTCCTTACCTTATTTGTATTAAGGGAGTTCATTGCAGGATGTTTGAAGAAAGCTAAGTCATATTAAAATTTTGTCACCTGCTTCAGTTTTGTGAGTTTTGGTGGAACTCAACATTTTTTGATTTGCAAAATTCTTAAAAATTAAGAAAGTGGGCTTGTTTTTTTAAGTTTAAAAGTATGCAAAAACCTGCTCAATTTCATTGAATGATTAAGGAGAAAACTACTAGGTGATTTTTGTATATTTATTGAGCTTGAGCTTGCAAGGTTATCAAGTAAATTGTATAACTTTTCTTCTAGGTTGGTTTGAAATTCCAGCTTGGGATATCTTCAAAAGGACTCTTCGATATCATTAATTTTAAATAAACTGAATTCTGACACCTTTCGAGTATGCTTGTATGTATAAGAGATGACAGAGAGCTTTTCTGCCAAGAAGACTGTAAACAGCTTTGTGCGTCGTCATACTTATGCAAAACTCTCTTGAAGTATCGATGTATAATTATTTCTTCCCTGCTTTTGTCATTAGTGATTTTGGCCTTGAAACTAAATCTTAAACGGAAGTAAGACAAGTTAACGCGGTGCGTTCTTGAAAACACTTTTGCTTAAGAAATGCATTGCTAAGGCAAACTCCAGTTGAGTTAATAAGTTTTAATTTGCTTGTTTGTTACCCGAAGGATCTTAGATAATTCTCCTCACTACATGGCAAGAAATGACTCTAATGTATTGTTCAAACTTCAGTTGCAGACATACAAAGATAGATACGGAGAATTCCAGTCCACCATCAATCGCAGTAATGAAATGTTTAGCAAACTAAAGAGTGAAATGGATAAGGTAAGCCAAAGCGTGTCTAAGTTCAGGTAGACCTTTAACCCTTTTCATAGTGTGCCTTTGCTTGGTTCTTTTGTTTATGATAAACTGCATTGTTGTTTTATTTTTCTAATGGCAAACTAGTTTTACAAAAACCTTTGGTTAACAAACTGAGATGATCCATATTTTATGTTGTTTTTTTTTTTTTGCAACAAAATATAATTTGATGGGGTAGAGGAGGAGGAGGAGGTGGTGGATCTGTATTTAATTTTGATTTCAAACTTAGAGAAACATTTTGTGTCATTTTGTTCATGGGAGTCAGCTTTTTGCTCTTGATTACAACTGCACAATAGACTTGTAGCTACTT
The DNA here is from genome assembly GCA_018389105.1 of Nautilus pompilius. Classification (NCBI taxonomy): domain Eukaryota; kingdom Metazoa; phylum Mollusca; class Cephalopoda; order Nautilida; family Nautilidae; genus Nautilus; species Nautilus pompilius. The sequence continues at coordinate 1,433,395 of JACATO010000351.1, read as the reverse complement.
GGAATGCCAGATGATGGTAAAAGGGCATCATTCCGTGGCTAGAGATTTAGCCAGATGGTGGTAAATATATATATATATAGTGCTGCTAGAAAACTATTTCTTTTATGGGCAGGTACTTAGAGCAGAAAAAAACTGAACAATAGCTATTCACCCACATTTGTGATTTGTTACCAAATGTTTTGACATACTGGTCCAGAGTACATAGATAAATGTAGTAGAAAGAGGAGGAGAAGAAATGTTTTTTGGATATTGGTTATAAAACCACTTATGGAAGATAAATGCAGAGGAAAAAGGACAAACACTTGCTTATATTATCCAGAGTCAAACGGTTTTGTTGTTGCTTGTCGTGTTGGTAATTTCACACGAATCAGGAGGTTTCATCGAGCTGTTGTTTAACACAGGGATGTGAATAACTTGAACACTTTCAGGATGAACGACGAACGGTTACGTTAATAGCTTACTGCCTTAGTGAAGCGGTGGAGATTTTAGTTATTCTGTGTTTCCACAATCGTGCTTTTGAGACTAACAGAACCGAACAAAAAGACCACTAGAACTGTTGGTGTGCAGTATTTTATTATTATTGTTGTTGTTATGCTTGTTGGATGAAAACAATTACAAAAATTCCAGTCCTGAAAGTGTTAAAAAAAAAGAATTCTGCTAGCACATGATTCTGTAGAAAGTGATTTTGGTAAAATATTATTGAATGGACCCTTTGAAAGGTAAAAAAGGGGGGTTGAAGTTGAATTATGGAAATATGTACTTTTTTCTTTATACATAAGTTTAAATTTAATGTGCGCACATACACAGCTGAAGTCATCAACCTATCAGTGGATGTGTCTTCCACAGAACTCGTAGATGTTACCTGAATGGGCTTATTATTTGTCAACCTGTTTTTTTAAAGACTGCTTATCATAGATGGTTCTAATTAGCAGCATTACACAACACTTTGGTGATGGATGGCAGCACGCCAGACTTGACGGGGTGGCAGTATCTTTTTCCACCCTTCCTTCGGTGTTATCAACTGCTGTGGTTGCTCGCTCTCTTCTGTGGGTGTTTGCTTCGCATCCACCAGTTTCTTCTCGCTTCCAGCGGAAGTTCTAATAGGTGTCAGTGCGTGGATCAACGTTTAATTAAGCGCAAAACAGTCTGACGGTGACCTCGGTGGTACAGGGAGCTTCGGTGGTCAGAAACAGGTAAAGGCTTCTCAGGCTCATCAACACCAGTGGCAGAGAAGAGAAATTTTCAAAGACTGACTCTTTCACTATTAACTGCCGCCGGTTGGTACCATCTCAGGAATCATATTTAAACTGTTGTCTCAGTTGGCTACAAACTGAGAAAAACACACACACACACACACACACAAAAGCAGCTAAATATGGGGAGCAAATGCATTTTTAAAAGTGTAAATTTTCAATAATTTTTTGCCTAATTTTTTCCTTTAACTCACAAATTGCTTTCCTTTTAAGTAGGAGTTAAATCCATTTTTTGTAAACCTGCCCCGGGCACATGGTACTTGGGATAATATAACCTGTTAATAACTGATCTGAAAACCCACATTGTCTTTTCTGCGCTGAATAAATTGTTTTCATTACTGTTCAACTTCTTGGTTTTACTTTATTGAATTATGTGCCATTGGCATACTTCTGTGTCCAAATTAAAGTGGTGCACTTATTTATTATTCTTAGTTTGAACAGAAGAATGAGGCAGGAGAAAGTTCAGAAGGAAGTAAAACATCCTAAAAGCCAATTTACTAAATGAAAATCAATACTAACGTACATAGTTTCTACAAGAGAACCAGACTTGTAATGAGAGACCCTTTTTTTTTTGCTCTCTTCCTTCTCTGACTCCTGGGGAATGAAACTAAAAGGAAGAAAAGAACCATTATTGTATAGTGTACAGCGGTACCCATTTATGGCTCAGGCCCAATTATTATACCACTTAGACTGATTTTCTGATTTGGTAGAATAGTAATTTGTTCTAGATGTTTCATTGAGCCATCAGTAGTCTGTCTACCTTGGTTATTTGCTTCTTTGTACTGCACCATGGTTTGTATTCATTAAATAACTCTGTAAAGTTCCTTAACCAAGTTTAATTCTTGATTTTAAGCTCTGTTTACTGATTTAGGAAATATCACAAGTTGTAAGAATTGTGGGATTGATATGGTGGCTGCACTGTTTACTTTATCTTTAGAAAGAGACCTCACCTGTCTCCAGGAAGGATTGTGGCTTCATATACTTGAAAGGATTCTTCTGCACAGTATTGACTTTTTTTCTCTGTTGTCCACCACTGCTCTGAGATAAGCAACAACAACAAAAAAAAAACAATCAAATTTATTAAAATTTTTATTCCACTCTGATTACTGTCAAAACAGATTTTGTAGTGAATGAGGCAAACATGCAACCTCATTATCTCCCTTGCCAAGGGTTGACATTATAGTATAGGAAATTTTTACTCCCATAAGTATTAATAGTAATTTTTTTTGTACCAGAAATCTTATTGCAGAGACTTTGAAAATTTGATAGAAAACTATTAGGTTGTTACAAAGTTTTGTCAGTTTTTTTACCACAACAAAGACTTAATATCGTTGCTGAACATGAAGTTTATCAATCAAAGTAAGTTCCATTACAATCAATACACTTCTGCCAACGAGTTAGAAGCACATTTACACCATTTTGAAAAAAATCTGGATTTCTAGAGTCGATAAACTGTTGGCAGGCATTTTCTATTGCTGTTTGGTTGGAGAAGGATTTCATACAGAGGAAGCTGTCGAGGTGTTTGAAAAGGTGGTAGTCTGTGGGAGAAAGGTCTGGTGAATAGGCTGTATGAGGGAGAACTTTGTGCTCCATCGCGTTCAGCTTCTGAAGAGTCACTTTTGCAACATGAGGACGAGTATTGTCGTGGAGCAAGATTGGGCCTCTTCAACTCACCAATGCAGCTGTCGTTTGGAGAGTTTCTGATGAACAACATTTAATTCACAACAGTACCCTTCAGCTGTGATGGTTTTTGTTTCTTATGACAAGTGAAGAACAGATCTCCAATCAACAATTTTGTTGTTGTTCATTCAACTCGTGAGGAACCCACTTGTTAAGCTGTTTCACCTGGCCAATTGTGTCAAGATGCCAGGAAACAGTTGCAGTGCTTGCGTCAAGCTCTCCAGCAATTTCTCACTCTGTTTTTCTTAGATCAGCTTTAACTGAGGCTTTCAGACGGTCGTCATCACAGTTGGAACGACATCCACTACGTTCCTTATCTCCAAGGCTCACATCTCCTGATCGAAACTTTGCAAACCATCGTCATACTGTGCACTCATTTGCTGTATCCTCGCCCCATGCTCACTTGATGTTACAAGTTGCCTTGCTCACTTTGTGGCCTGGATGAACTCATGAGGCAAAATGGCACAAAAAACTTTTCTATCCGTGCTTCACTCAGAACCCTGTGACAGATATCCATTTTATGATTTTTAGAAAAGTAGGTTTTGCATAATGTATACAAAAGCACACTCATCAAAACGATGTATAACTTATCTACATACACCTTCACAAACATGCAATAAATAAACTCCAAATTAACATAGTATGAAAACCAACAAAACTTTTGTAATGATACATTTCCTAATCCCTTTATTTTATTAATTTAGATCAGAATGGCAGTATTTTAAAAATCATGACAGTGGCATGGCACCAACCATGATTCTGGACTTGTGGATGCTTCTTCATCTTACACTTTAGAAAATGCCATCACCTTGTGTAAGTTGTTGTTTATTATAGGTATCCACTTATTTGCTCCAAATCAGGAGTCTGCTGCCACAATTCACCAAATAAATGACCGCAGAAACTTTCTTTGCAATCACAAGTACCACAGCTGCTGGTTGTCGTGTCAATGGCGATCATCAACCTAGAAAGCGAGAGATAAACTGTTCCCCATGTGTAATGAAAAGTTGATGACTTAAACTTTACAGAATGTGTTCTGATAAAATCACAAAAAGAGAAGACCCACTTTTTCATGAATTTCCTGGTCCACCTACGCAAATTCACTCATTTTTGGCCAGCAAGTCTGTGTAGAAAATGTTTCATAGACATTACAGCAACCAGTGTTGCTAATTTTGAAATAAGGACCTATCTTCACAATCATCATGCATAAAGATTTGTTTTAACACTTTCAATACATTAGCAGCATTTGTTTAAGTTCGTTTGCATGTAGTTATGGCCGAGGAGCCTGATCTGATATGAAAAGCAGTCTTGACATTTAGCACAAAAGCATAGATTAGTGTCACAGTGAAACATGGCCAGTGTCATATCAAACATACGAGTGGCGCCTCCCTTAATGTGATGGATAAGCAAGTTTTTCTTTATAATTGCCGGTGTTAAGCAGGTGAACCCTGTTCTGACTTTTGAGGTCTAAGGAGATCTGACAGCAGTGAGCTAGAAAGCAAAGGTGCAGTACATCAGTCTTGATGACCAAGCAAATAGTTACCTGGGTATGGTTGGGGGTTCTGAGCACTGGTCAAGTTAAAAGCCAGTCGAGAGTCGCCCATTCAGATGGCTGGTGACGAAGAGCAAGAAGAAAAAATGCCAGGTAAAGTACAACAAATCAAGCCAATTTCCACTGGGATTTGAACTCAGGCCCTCAACCATAGTAGTCCAGTAATCACCCACTGGCTGCCCAAAAGTGGGTTTATAACGCTAATATTGGCAATAAAAAAGCTGTAATACAAATCAGGGTGGTGATAATATGTAGTTTCAACTGTATCCCATGTTTTATACACAAGTACATTACAGTGCGTTTATCTATCTGCTAGGAACATTCCAAGGAAAACATGTGGGTGCTATTACTGCAGTTAATAAATACGTATCCAACAAAGTTTTCCGTTAGATGCGTGCGCAGTACTCTTCGTTTTGTTGATAAGTGAGAGGGGTTAGCTGTCTTGAATGTGACCCGGTTTTTGAAGGGTGATGTTGTTTAACTCTTTCCTGGTCAGACAATTTCCAAGATGGCTGCAAAAAATGAATCTACTGGATTAAAATCTATTTTTTTAAAAAAAAAAATATTTAGAAGTCTTGGAATGACTCAAATAGCAAACACAGTTCAGTAATCTGAATGAAAAGGAAATAAGCCCAGAAAATGAGGGGGGAAAATTCAGTTTATGATTTAGAAAGTGAAAAATGTGGAGTAAAGTTACTCAGCTGTCCAATAATTCTAATTCCCAATGGATGACAGAATTATAGTAATGTTTACTGCTACAAATGCTTTCATCTTCTCCCTGGAGGTGTCTGTCCATTCGTCTACTGCCTCCTGTGTCTATGTGGTGTAGCAAGGTATGCACACTTGAGATCACATCACTGGGAAAGGATCTGGTGCCAGATTTCATCATGTAGCAACTAAGTAATGCAAGTATTCAAACAAAGTACTAAATATATATGGAGGAAGTGGTAATGTGAATCAGCTTCTGCATGTATCTTCTATAGTATAGATGGCTAAAAGTTTGTGTAAGTCTTATTGTCTACTAGATGCTTGTAATCCAGCATTACAATCCAATGTTGATGGATTTGGGAATGAGCTGTTTACATTCTGAACCATTTAGCCTTGGAGTGAAGGGTGCAGATTCCTCAGTGCTTCATTCAAAAAGCTATTGAATTTTCTAGGTGAGACCTACCAAAAATTCCTCACTTCACCTGTCTACAGACAGACTCTTCACCAAGGTAATCTATTGTCACTGCTTAAATGTTGTACCTATCTATGACCGTCATTTCTAATTCTCTTCACTTTGGTATGTGCTGCATTAAATCCTTGAGAACTTTAAAAAACACAATCAAATTTTCAAGTTAAGAAACGATCTGTGGCATTGCTTTTGAAATTCCTCTCGTATAGTGGATAAGTTAATATCTTGAACTCGAAAATGTTGACATTTTGAAACAGTACATCACACTTTTTCGCTATCACATTTTAACTTGATTATAATTAGTAGACCTGGACTGCACCCTTACTAGTACCTAATTGATGCAAAAAATGTTAATTGTTGTTAGGAAGAAAAGCTGCATCTGTGCAGCCACAGTTGGTTAATAACTGTAACGAGAAATACTGAGTGTGCTGATGGTTAGGATTAACAGAAATGTTCTCTGATCAATGCCAATAACCACATGCACTAGCGTAGCAGGATGTCACATGACATGGTTATTAATCATCGGTTGGACAGTACCATAGAGAATAGCACTTGATGTTTGTAGTGCATCCAGTTTTCTCGCTTGTGATCACGTATTCCCGTTAGCAGTCAGTTTTTTGTTTTTCTTTCTGTCCATCTACTTTATTTGTAACTAATTAACTTTTCTATTTTAAGAGAAATCTTAATCAAAAACCAGCAAAAGTAAGTTTAAAGTATACGAGCACATCTACTTTGATTACCTTTACCTTGTTGGCTGTCATCAGCAGTTTTCCTTCATACTTTTGAAAACTCATCAATAAAACCCCATCTGTATGCATGCAATTCTCGTGATGTCGTGGCTGATGGAAAACACATGCTTGAGAGAGAGAGAGATTTTAGTGATGCAGTATCACATGCAGTCAATCAGTGTTGCAGCCACGGCGTTGAAGCGTTTAGTTGACTGTTGACCTGTGTTTAGAACCGTAGCAGAGCCATTGCTCCCCTGTGTGCAGTAGATGTGAGTTCTACCTCTATTTCTTCAACGTCTAGATGACTGGCAAGATCAAGAAACTGGAAAAAGATGGCGCTCAGTGGAAGAAGAAGTGGCAGAACTGTAACAGAGCTCTGCTCGATATGGTGGAGGAGGTAAGAGGATGGGTGTTTTGTCTCTCGTTTGTCGACGTCAACTTTTATCCCCTGAGCAGTAATTGAATGTCTGTCTGCCTTGCGTCACTTTTCATGGCTGCTCAAAGTACCCAGCTCAGGCTGTTATTACTTGTTTCCTGTTTTTAAATTATAGATTTTAATGCTCTTCATAAAGTATTTTGCTATTTCTAAAAAAAAAAAAAAAAAAATCTGCTTACAATATTTACAGTTTGGTGTTAATAGTAAAAATGTATTTGAAAGCTAGTTTTGAAATCTTTGTTAGTGGTTGTTTTAGTTTTAGCGATTCACTAGAAGCCAAACAAAAAAGATCAGTGCTCTAGAATGATTTCAAAGCCAGAATCAAAAAACCTGTTTATCTTTGGAAGCTGATAACATCAGCCGCTGTCCACCAGTTGGTTTTTATGAATAGAATCATGGGAAGTTTCTGAACTGATTTCTGAGATGATCGTACGATGACAGCGCTTTCTATTAGCAGGATGGAAGCTCTAAGAAGTAGCATTTGGCATTGAATCGCCTGAATACTAAATTTTTTGTTTCTTTGGTGGGAAGAAACACAAGTACCTTTTGCTATGCATCAGGGTCCTCTGACCTGCGGGCTGTGTGTTTTACAGAAAGGCCGCAATGAGAAAGAAAAGTTGGTGCTGAGAACAAAGATTGAGCGGCTGGAGTCGCTGTGTCGGGCTCAACAAGAACAGATAAGGGGTCAGAAAAGTCCACAGGTTCCTGAGACAGGTGAGGCATATCGGAGCTTTCAAACTGTTGCTTAATTACAGGTGGAGGGTGGGAAGGGTTGTCGAAGCTTTATCACCCCCAGTTAAATGTAATACTCATCTTCTCACCTTCCCGTCTTAGGCAGATCCCATTTTTAATTAAGTTGTTGTATGGTGACGATGTTAACCGTGAACAGTTGCAGCTGAAACCTGTGAGACAGCTCATAGAATTTTAGGAAAGTCTATAAATTAACAATTATGCAAATTGCTCTTGTTTGTTCTACCATTAATGGAACAAATGACTTTAAGCAAATAGTCGGTGACAAGGTGTATCTTCGTTTGTTTTGCTCATGCATTCAGTTTACTTGTTTGTTGTTGTTGTTGTTGTATTCCTTACAAATCTAGTTAATAGTCTCAATCTGAATACAGCGGACTCTCGGTAACCGAATAGCATAAACATCCTGTCTAACTTGAAATGACACAGCACAGGTCCGGTTAAATGCTCTTTCCCCCTCATTATAAAAACAATGGATGGTTCAAACTTGTTCTAGGTTCAGATATTTCTTTACCACTTTAAAGTGCAGCTGCATGTTAGCTACTTTTTATAACTCGGAAGTTTGCCAGTTGACAGCGAATGAATGATTTTGATTACAGCTTTTCACACGTTTGTTAAGAAACCATGAATTTCTTTTCTCGTTTATTATCAGATAATGAGAGGGCATTTATCTGGATATTTTGCGAGTTGTGAATGTTCAGTATATGATTAAGAGAAATAGGAAAACAGTTTACTCTTCTGTCTATGAAAATATGTACAACTACCCTCATATCACTTGACCTTTGACATACCACACTTAACTTGCACTTCATTATGCCATCTCTCAAATTGAGACTTAAGTATCAGAAGGTCCTGGAATGTGAGTGGGTAGGTGGAAAACAACAGTAGAACTAGTTTGGGATGTTGGTGAACATCAAAGGATGCTGAGAGCAGAGGACATTAAACCTTGATCAGTTAAAGAAGCACAACCAACTCAGTCCTGCCTTTATATTAGTGACCTCTCGTGAGCAGCCACAGTGCCGCAGTATTGGTATGGTAGTGTTTACACACACGTTGTTTATTTATCCTATTCAATTGATTAATACTAACTACTGCTAACTTTATTTGAATGGGGCTTGAAAAGATGAATCATTGTGAGGCAGGGTTCTGATCTGAAACAGAGAGAAAAGTTCCAGGAGCGGACGTGATGTTCTTTGGCTGAGGAAGTGGTGATCTCCAGCTGCCAGGAGCCCCTGCTCTAATGTTTCCATTCAGCATATAGCTTACTGCGCCTGGCAGTTGTGTGTTAAACCCTAACCCTGTAACTATGGAAATGGGTGCACAAGGAGATGATAGGGGAGAAGTTAAATTAGACCAGAATGTCTGAGGTAACAGTCTGGCCAGGGAGCAGGTTGTTTGCAGTGTGTGATAGATTAATTGCCATACAGTACTCTCTGCATGTCCCTTGTTTTGAAGCTGTAAATAACAAGCTGGATGGTGTTTCTGTTTCTCATCAGCAGCAGCTACTCTTGCTTTTTTTTCTTTTCTTTTTTCTTTTCCCCTTCACATTGAGCTGGTGCTGATGAATACACAAAAGCCTGGGTCACAACCATACAGATCTCCCCTCCCCCACTTTTCCTCTACACTGGAAAAAGAAAGGGGCAGAGCATTGCTATGGAAACCAGATCTTGCTTATTGTGGGGGCACCCCGGCCAGCTGCATCCCCCACCTTCCGCACCATTGTTTGGAATTGCCGCTGTCACCCTGTCACCCTGAAAATCTTCAATTCTTCCCAGCACAAATGGAAATTTTGTCATTGAAAATTTACTTCATTATGTCCAGTTGGTTGGGTGGGATGAGGCTCTTATAATACTGGGTTCAGCTTTTGGCTTGAGGGGAAAGAAAGAGCCCATTATGGGCATAGTGCGAATGTATTTTTGTTTTTCTTTGTTGGTGCTGTTTTCACTTCTTAAATAATTACTGCTTTTCCAATTTTCACAAATAACTATTTAGCTACACCAGGCTAAGAGATTAGCTGCTGCTCCGTGACCACCACCATACTCAATGACTGACAGCTCTGAGGGCTCATTTACATTAAAGAACTTTTTTTTTTTTTTTTAAAAGCACTGAATAGAAATTTTACTTATCTGTAGAATGGGAAGCTGTTTAAAATGCTAGCCTAATTTTTTCTGCTTTCAATTTACGATACTGCCTGTGTGTGGTGTGTTTCTGATAGTGCGGAGAAAGTAGCCATTGCTGAGTTAGCCTTGGTGTGTTGTTGAACTTCTCAAGATGTGGGAGAGTCTGGTTACATCGGGATAGGGAAATTTCCCCACCAAACTGGCAGATAAGATACTGTGTGAGTGAGAGAGAGAGAGAAATTAAACTTGTTAAAAAAGCTGGATGTTTCGCAGTTGTTGTTGAAAGAAGAAGAATCTCAGTTAACATTACACATTTGAGAAGACGTAAGAAAAGTATACAGTAGGAATTCATGCGTAGGTTCCTTGCTTCTGTAAATATCTATCTGATTTTAACCAAAAATGAAAGATTCTATACTTGCGCTGCTGATACAGCGTTGTTTCCGTGGTTATTCTGCAAACCTGGCTTATACTGAAGAATAACCAGAATCTGTTTAAATATAAAAGGGGACTTAAGCTGGTGGTCGTGGTGTCATACAGGGGGGACATTCAAATTAAACTCTGGCTTAAGTTGATGTTGTTTCAGCCAAGTATCATTTGAATATCTCCCCCCCCCTCTCCTGTGTAGCTTTTGTTTGGCAGAAATTCAGTTCCAAAAATGAACATCAAACAGAAGAGTACCAATAAAAGTAGCAGAGCATTGGATTTCTAGAAAAGCTTTTCGGTCCAAGATCTAATCTATGGACCCTGTCTTAAAATTTATCCTCCTCCCCTCTTTATAGCCGCAACCTTATGGAGAGCCATGGAAAATATATTATCTTTGAAATACAGAGTTTTTTGTTGTTTTTTTTTAATTTTGTGGTCAGGTTTATTTACCTCTACAGCTGCTATAATTCTGTTTTGTTTTTCTTGTTTTTTTATTATATATTTTTTAAAATAATAAACCTTTTCTCTCTCTCTCTCTCTCTCTCTAACATCTGCTACCAGGCAAGCTCAAAAAGGAAGACCGGGCTGAGGAGACTACCAGCCCCTCACAACTCTCGCCGCCACCAGATGGTGCTGCAACAGACAGCTCGTTGCCTCAGGCAGACGCTAGGTGCTCGAGCAGTAAAAGCTCTCCTCAGAACTGCAAGGTATCCGGCGAGAACAGTGCGCGCTCTCTGTCGGGGGAGCAGCTCCTCACTCCAGCTCACTAACTTGTAAAGCTGCAGAAGTGCATCCCAAAATGAAATCTGTAAAAGCTACTTTTGCTTGTGATTGGTTGCTATTGTTGAAGATTCCCAGGGTTGCATAGTGACCTTTTAAAAAAAAAAAGAAAGAAAGAAAGAAAATATATGAGCAAAAACAAGTTTAGGAGGAGAGAGGGAAATAACAAACTTTTATCTCCATGGGTCTGGTCCTTAAGGTTATCAGCCATTACATTTCAGACAGTTTTTTGTTGTTTTTTTCAATGCACTAGGTTTATAGTCATTACTTTTGGAATCATTAAACTCGGGCAGATTTTTGTGAAAGATATAAATTGTTAAACTTTGTTCTCACTGCATCTGCATTAGAACTTAAAGATAAAAGAAAACTATGGTGATTTATTTTTAAAGTTGTAAACTGCTCACTGGTTTTTCTTTGAGGCATCTCCCCCCCCCCCCCACCCCTTAGCGGTTTACCGATAAATTCAGAGGAAAAAATAAACTGTTTAAACTTAAAAGTTTTGGATTTATTGGTTGTGTTAATTTGAAAATTGAGGTTAGAAAGATCTCTAATTAATTTGGGAATTTTCAAAAGCTGTGTCTAAAATTTAACACGAGTAGTGAATTTAGTTTTTTTTTTTCTTCTAAAGATGGTAGTGGAACGTTTAACGAGATGATAAACTCGATAATTGTAACTCTTCTGCCATGATTGATAATTAATACTATGGGCCGTGTCAAAGAGATCTGATTCCACCAGGCTTTTTCGGCACCTTTGTAGTTGACGGGTGTAAGATAGAAATCTGATTGGGTGCTGCTTGCTCCACTGATTAGCATCCTTCGTATAGGATAGAGTCCAAAAAATAAATAGACTGCAAACATTTCTAGTAGCATGGGCTCTCTAGACTTTTAATCCATTCTGCTTGCTTGCTTTTTTTTTTGTTGTCGTTTTAATTTAATTTGCCGAACATTGGCTTAGCAGATTGGTATGATGCCCTAATACTGGGCATGATGGTTTTTGGTTGGTCTCTCCATATGTTAGTAGCTAGAAAAAATTGTAATAATCCCTTAGTTCGAAGCCATCGCTAATTTTCTTAACCCCCATCTATTTTAAAAATATTTAATTTGTTGTTGTTGTTTGTTTTTTTTTTTAAATCACATAAATGGTTCACATATTTGTTGCTCTTGGTACATATTTTTTTTAAAATCATTTACTACTTTCTCAATTTTTCCAAACGAATGCTCTCTGTAAAAGTAGAAAGAACTTGACAAGCAAGGGAAGTAACTTTGTTTTTCTGCCTTGCGGCACAGACATCAGAACAAATGAAAACAAAGTATTCTCTTAGCTGCAGGCACATGCTACAAAAGCAAAAGAAAGATGCTTGTATATAAACTGAAATTTGCAGGTGTGGATGACCCTACCTCTTCCAGCCCCAGATGATGATGATGTCTTTTGCAGCTCACTATAATCTACATTTTGTTATTTACAAAAATCAGAGACATTTAAGTATTAAAATCCTGGTTGTGTGGCTCCTGTTAATTTACAGACTGTTTGAAGAATGGTCTTATCAACATCACATCATTTGGAAGAAGTGGGTTTATCTCTCCTGAACTGTTGGATTAATGGTTTTTGAATCTTAATAAGATGATTTTTTAGCTCTTACACTGCAGCTTTGCAGCAACCAAAATCTTTAGTAGGCTTTCTGTTTGTTTGTTTTCTTTTTTGCTACCAGGAGGCAGTTGAGATGTGCTGTGGTAACAGATGTGCGGATCTGCCAGTATTTCTGATTCCAAACACTATCACTATTTATTAACCATTCCATGAACTTGCCAATTCTTCTTAAAATGCTGTTTCACTGTCTGTTCTTAGCTCTGTTTTGCCTGCTGTTTGTTTTATAACCAGATCTGTACAACTGGTGCTTGAAACCAGGCACACTCTTGGTCTTTCCTGTATTTCAACATGGGTGGGCGTCTGACTGCTACATATTTTACTCGCCTTGTTACTACAATAAAACCTCTGTAGTTTGCCTGTTTCACCAAATGTTCTGCTGTTTTTGTATCTGTGTCATCACCTGTCTATGAAGACTACTTGGGCTGATCGGAAACTGGTTGGTCTTGACATTGATATCTTTGTGAAGACTGCCTAAGATACTTTTAGGCTGGGTGTCTTTTTTATACAGGTTATTGTGCTGATAAACTGAGGTTAAAGGACAAAATCAGGGTGAGCAAGTTATGTGTTGGGGGGGCCCACTGCTGTCTCTGAAGACAGATAGATGTTGTCACACTGGCCTTCATAGACAGGTGGCTATGATATGCAAGTTTTCTCTTTCTGCAGGTCGCTGTTAAAGGAACCAATCAAAGTGATGAGTAGAAAAATGCAGATAGTGTGTCAAACTTTCTCTCAGCATATTTTTACAACGTGAAGCGTTCTGTTTTTATGCAGTTGTCTTTGCCGTGCTGGAGCATCAGCTTAAGATGGAGAAGCTCCATTTATGCAGAAGCTCAAATTTTTTCTGCAGTCACATTATTTGTGGATATGGTTATAGTAATTTCCTAACTGGTTTCCTGCCTTAATACAAGGGACAGTCTCTCCGGATACCTGAACACTCATGATGATGATCTTGGCATTCCAAATCTGATAACGACAAACCTGGAACAAGGGCATCACAGTAGTCCAGTGGTTAGCCTGTTAAGGTTGAGGGCCAGAGTTTGATTCCTGTTGTAGGCATGGCTTGGTTTTGGCCAACCTCCCTGGCATGTTTTTTTCTTCTTTCTCAGCTGCCCACCTCCCCCCAAAAATTCTATTGACAGCTTTTGCTATGTACTCTGTTCTGCCAATGCCATGGTGGGACTCAGCAACTTGTACGCTGTTGTAGGGAAGCTGGCAGCAGCATCACTTTCCTGAGCAACTTGGTCACTGGTTACTGTTGTTCATGTTTAACCAAAAAAGGGCTATGGTTAAAGCAAACATTAGGGAAGAGATTGAAGATTCAAAACTGGTTTTTATGACAACTGACAATAATTCTTACTCTGCACATAAATAATAATATTAAATAACATTAGCTACAACATATGAATTACAGTACTGTATACCATGCATAACTAAATTATATACTATTATTCAAGGTTTCTAACTAAAGTTTACATTAATTTTCTTGTCATCATGTTAATGACTTGTGAATGCATTACCTTTATGGTTCTCTGGCACACTGACTACACACAGTGAAAGAGTAATTGAGGTACAATTTATGTTATCTATACTGAATGATATACATAAAACAGCTATCATGGGGGATATTATAAGAAAAGATTGGATTTATGAAGGAAAGAATTCATATGGGGATGCTGGCCAGAGGTGTTTGTTGTTGTTAGTTGCCGTGCAAGAAAGAAAAGTTGGACACAATTTACAAAGACTACACGCTCCAGGATGAATCCACTGGCATATTAAAAGATAAGATGTCCTGATTTTGCTGCAGAATTGAGAAGAGTCATTGTGCCTATTCCACGCTATCTCATTCACCGTACTTTCCCAAACATAGGACCAGACATTTGTAGAATTAATTTTTTGATAACATGCATGTTTTAATGACTTGGGCTTGCCAAAACTACAGCTTGCTAGCAATCATAATTTGCCCAATCTTCGTATAGAACTCTATGATTTAATACAAATTTGCATGTTTGTGTACATAACCATGATAACTGTGTGGAAAAATCCGGTATCTAAAAGTTAAACACACTAAGGTCGTGTGAAGTGGCATTTGGCTGGGTTTCACTTGAATGTCCCTAGTATATACAAATTCTATTATTTTCTTTTATCTATAAATTGTGGTTGTTTTTAATTAGTTAAAAAGAATTATCTACATCAAGAGTTCAAAATGTGTGTTAGAAGTAGGGCGAGTGGATGAGGCCATCTTAAATTTTCTATAAATAAAAGAAAACTGTACAGTATGAACAACCAGAGACCTATGAGCCTAGAAATATCTGAAATATCTGTGCAAGCATTCTTTTTCTGAATTAATTCTGTTAATAAATAAAGAAATTATGTAGTACTGGGAAGTTGTTTCTTTTTGTTTTAGTTCAAATCAATTTTCAAAATTAGCAAGTGAGGAACTGGGTAATTCTTGGTAATGGTCGCTTGCATATTAGTCTAAATATTTAGGAAAAACAAACGATGGGGAGAGTTTAGCTTCAGCGTAGGGAAATGGTGGCAAACAAGTGATAGGGAGAGTTTATTGTCAGCTTGGGGAAATGGTGGCAAACAAGTGATAGGGAGAGTTTATTGTCAGCTTGGGGAAATGGTGGCAAACAAGTGATAGGGAGAGTTTAGTGTTGGTTTGAGGTATACATAGTCCATCTTTTGTCTCTCATTTTTATTTTTTTTTATATATCTAACTTTATTTAAATCCAAAACTCCGATAATTTTGTTAGGGTGACATTTCTTTCTTCCCCGCTTTTTGTTGGTCAATACCATAACGGTGTCTACCGGATGCATATCCAGCTCGGTGAGGCGTGTGATGGTTGGTAAGCGTTAACCTTCTAGAATGCTGATGAATGGGAGTAAAGAAACGATCTGCGATAAACCGCAATGTCCTGTCGTTGTGAGACGCTCACCTTCCCTAGCTTCCACCATTAGAATCGGAGTTGCCTCCTCCTCGGTAAACATGATATGGGAGCCGGGATTCGGAGTTGCCTCCTCCTCCTCGGTAAACATGATATGGGAGCCGGGATTCGGAATTGCCTCCTCGGTAAACATGATATGGGGGCCGGGATTCGGAGTTGCCTCCTCCTCCTCGGTAAACATGATATGGGAGCCGGGATTCGGAGTTGCCTCCTCCTCCTCGGTAAACATGATATGGGAGCCGGGATTCGGAGTTGCCTCCTCCTCGGTAAACATGATATGGGAGCCGGGATTCGGAGTTGCCTCCTCCTCGGTAAACATGATATGGGAGCCGGGATTCGGAATTGCCTCCTCCTCTCGATAAACATGATATGGGAGCCGGGATTCGGAGTTGCCTCCTCCTCTCGATAAACATGATATGGGAGCCGGGATTCGGAGTTGCCTCCTCCTCTCGGTAAACATGATATGGGAGCCGGGATTCGGAGTTGCCTCCTCCTCTCGGTAAACATGATATGGGAGGCCGATTTCTCCTGAGCGCAGATCGGGTAACATCCGCTGGGTCGACCTGACCGCTGCTCTACGCGACGAAGGTAGCGAGCGGGTCAGACGACGGCCCCGACTGGGAGGAGGAGGAACATGGAGGCGCCGTAAACAACCCGAAACACGAGGGAGGATGGAGGAATTTCCCCTGACCTCGCCAGGCCCCCTGCAGACGGTTTTATAAACTCTGCTTATTCTGTGTTCCGGTGTCACGTGTGATGGCGTAGAAGAAACCGGTGGGCACGTGACCTCACAACAACGGAAGCGTCTCGATATCCCCACCTCGTCTGGTGCAATGACTCCTGGGTTATGGCTGATTTCCTCCCACCTCTCGCCTTTCACGCGACAGAGAGAACGCGTGCGTGTCTGTGGCATTCCCTGCCCCATCACGGCCCCGATTTCCGGTTGGTACCAATTAAGTCTGACGACGGAATCGCGGCGAATCTTCGAGGCAACCTTCCCACAACAGCGGGAAATGGCGGAGTGGTGCCCGGATCTTCCATTCCAGTTATCTGCCGCTTGCCGTATCTCGCCGCCAGGGAAGCTGAACGGTCATCCTTGGATCTTCTTTCGGAAAAACGTCTCGCCAACCTCAGCTCGGGCACGAGGAACAGGGCGGAATTAAGGCTTCATTAACAGGGGATCGCGTGCGCTAATTTAGGGAGAAAACCACGTCGGTGGGTCTGGACTTGGAAAAAAGGATATACTGATTTATCAGTAACTATCGATCTCAACAAGTTTGGAGTCAAAATACCTGCGTTTGTTTTACAGGTTCATTTGGATCGTCGAGCTCGGAGAAATCTGTTCTGTTAGGTGTCGTTGTTGTACTGGAAGGTCAGTCCGAGGAGAGGAGCCATCAACTGCAGTTCCACCCTCGCGAATCAGCTCGAAGTCCGCGGACTCGGTGAAGGGAAATCTACAGAAGGTCGATATTTGTGCGTGCGAGAAGTTTGGCAATTTTACACAAAGCCAACTTGACTTTTCCATTATTTGGAGCACAGAGAAGAACTCGAAGACACAAATCCACCCTTTACATGTATACACTAGTATTGTGTGTAGTATCCACGACATACCGATATCGCCTAGTATTGTGTGTAGCATCCACGACATACCTATATCGCCTAGTATTGTGTGTAGTATCCACGACATACCGATATCGCCTAGTATTGTGTAGTATCAACGGTGTAACTATAACATACTATTATATGTAATATACACGACATACCTATATCGCCTAGTATTGTGTGTAGTATCCACGGTGTAACTATAACATACTATTATATGTAATATACACGACATACCTATATCGCCTAGTATTGTGTGTAGTATCCACGACATACCTATATCGCCTAGTATTGTGTGTACCATCCACGACATACCGATATCGCCTAGTATTGTGTGTAGTATCCACGACATACCTATATCGCCTAGTATTGTGTAGTAGTATCCACGACATACCTATATCGCCTAGTATTGTGTGTAGTATCCACGACATACCTATATCGCCTAGTATTGTGTGTAATATCCACGGTGTAACTATATCGCCAAGTATTGTGTGAAGTATCTATGCGTTAACCATATCGCCTATACTCTGTCGATATTTTAGTTCCGTTGAACATAACCGGAACCAGGAAGTGCACACGGGTATTCTGGGAGGAAAAATGATGGCGAATACAGGCAGGAATTTTCATCACTCTATCGGGTAGAACCAGGAATCATATGTTGGCAGTGAGGAGATTAAGCGGAACAGGGATAGATATCGAGGTTAGAGGAATAGCTCCATTCGACCGCAGGAGACCCTACCGCCGAGGTGGAAGAAGTGGGGCCGGGCCTTTGAATGCCCCCACAGCAGCAGAAGCTTCTCTAACCGATCGGTGGGGGGGGGGGATGTTCGGTACCTAACTAACTCTTGAACTGCCGAGACGGACTTTGAGGAAACACTCCGCGCTTTGACGTGGTGGACGAACGTCGCAGAATGATGGGGAGACGGACGGTGGACGCCACGAGGTAATTGATGAACGCTTCAGTCGTGGACCCTAGGAAGACCCCTCCCTGGGAAAGCAAGAGCTGGGTTAGTAGAAAGAACGAGAATTGGGGGCTGCCGAAATTCAGGTGAAAAAGAAAGGAATGGAGGTGAAACAATAAAGAGAGTGAAAGTAGGTAAGGTGCTCCGGGTAGGCCGAAGGAAGCGTGGGCGGACATGACGAAGGGCGCTCCCCGAATAAGTGGGGCAGGGTCGGTCATTTCCGGTTGGGTGCGTGGAACGAAATCCGACAGAAATACAGCAGGGGCACAACCCCGCTGGGCCCCGTCGGCTGTTAACTAGCACAGGCGCGGGAGCGTGTCGCCTTTACTCGAGGGGCTCGACCGGTGTCGGTTACGGTGGAGATGCTTCAAGGAAATACCGTAAACCGGCCATACCAGCCCTGCGGTTACCGGGGAAGCCCGATGGCTTAGAGGGCGTGGATGTGACGTCACGGAGAAGGGAGTCGGTTCGTGGGGGCCGAGTGACCAGTATCACGCTACCCCGGACACCGGAAATCTGGCCGAAGAATAGCGTAGATTCAGTTCCGGCTCAAAGAATCCTACGTTCTGCTGCTCGCAGAAAGTTCTGGAGAACTCGTCACACGGTTTCCGGTTTTGTAGTTATTAGCAATTTGATCCCTATGTTGGTCCCTAATTATGGAAGTAAAAATAACTGCCCATTTTTCTCCTCTTTTTCTAAATGATTCCGATTTTTGTAAAATCTATAAGCGACTCTTCGCCGCGTTCTTCCATGGCTGACTGCCCGGCACCTAAATATCGAACAGACAGGGTGACCACGAGGTCCATCGTGGCGACCCGCCACCTAGCGGCCAAATTCATGAAGTCTCGGTCGGACGAGACACCCTCAGTGAAGCCGTGAATTGCCCAGTCAACTTCAGCTAACGCGTCGCCCGTCCGTCGAAGGCCCGGAACAGGAATGACCAGGGGACACCGAACGTCGGTCGTCCTGTCATCGCCGCCATGATTCTTGCTGCGGCTCAAGGGTTTCCTTACTTTCTTTAAAAAAATGAATGGGGATGGTGCGAGCGGTGGTGTGGGAGAAAGGGGGGGTTGTAACTTAAAGGGAGATAAATCCATTAACACCAAATGCTTTCGTTCAACCCGGTTCTGTTTCTCTTAATCGCAGGCCCCGTCACCGTTGGTCTGCCCCTGATGGTTCTCGCCACCCACTCAATACGGCGCGTGTCCCGGGTGCGGGAGAACCCTTTGTAATATTACTACACTTTTCCCTTAACCCTGAACCCTAACCCTAACCCCGACCACGTCGTTATATAACCAGAACAACGCCCAGCGCTTAATCGATTCCTGGATTTCTTATTTAGCACCCACCCCACCCGACCCTTTTTTTGGTTACCCTACCCCTTTACGCCAGTCACCATCCGGGAAACTGTACCCTTTAAAACATTCGCTTTGTTTTAAGGAGGGGGGACTGCGCTTGGACGAGCGTCAGAACACAAGGGCAGAACAAAAGCGCCCCTAGTATGTATCCTAGGGGTACGCCAACCCTAAGGGCCACGAATTATGGATACTCTTCATGTTAGCAAACTACACGAGGGAGGTTTCGCGAGATCGCAACCGCGTGAACTCGACATCTGGTCTGACATTGCAGTGACAAAATGTGTGTTTGGCGTTCAGTATATATGTGTATATATATATATATATGTGTGTATATACTTCAAAGAACGCGCCTCCTTTTGTCTTTTTGTTTCCGGTTGTGCAGGCCTGTATATCAACCTACCACTTGGGGTGGACCGAGGACCACGCCCTCCGGGCGAGGTCACATGGGGTCAACCTTATGTGGCTGGGGAAGCGGTCACTCTAACGGGGGGCGGCCTGACACACGAGGTGCTTCGGCCACCAACCCCCAATCCCTTCTCCTCGGAGATACACACACACACACACACCCCAAGCCCGTACGAACCATTCTGCTAAAAGTTCAGAAACTTCCCTCTCGTTCAGAGCCGCAAAATGGGTGGTGACGGGAAGAAAGAAGGAACAGAATCGTCATGAATACCTCTGGAATCAGGATCTCACCACCGCACCGATGTCGATCTGCTTCATTTCGCATTCAACGACGCCTGATTTAACAGATGGAATTAACCGCAAACTTCAAGAATCAGTCGCCGCGGTTCTGTAAACGTAGTCGTCGGGATGTGTGGATGCTGAGCGTAGCTAAGCAGCTGCGATCTTCTTGACTTTCTTATCTAAAGTAACAAGTATTCTAAATATAGGTACAGCAGGGGGGGTCTATTATCTTTGCTCAGCATAATTCGTCCGGGCTTGTGTGTGTGTGTGTTTGCCGTGTAGACTCTACGAGGTTTAAATACCAGATTTTCTTTTCGAACATTATCCTCTTTCCAGATCACTTCGCAGTTGCCATAATACACCGGCGACGACGCCACAAAATGGCTTCCATTGAACAGACCGCGTCAGGTGACTTCCTCTACTGATGTCAACTATTCTCTTTGAATTCCCTGTCGGATCCGGGCAGACGCTGCTGTTTAGTCCAGTTAAATCTAGTGGCTACATACAGGCAGGAAATCATTATGGTTTATGCAAGGACCTCCAGGAAAGGGAAAATAGCTGTCATCCTTAAATCGATTAATACCATTGCTGTCACCTGTTTGGTTGTTATTAGTGGCATACATTTGGTTATTCTATTACTTAAAAACAAAAAGGTTTTCTGATATGTAATTGTATTAGAATCGCAGCTTAATTGAAATAATGACCCTTAGATAGTCGGAAAAGATTGTTCCAGTCTACATGCGCATAGTCCCAGCCCTGTTATTCCTGAAATTCTGTTAATCTTCTTTTCGGTGCCCATGAATCAAACTTGGCAGATAAGCATATTTTCAATCATGCAGGAAATTCCGAAGTCCCAAGACCTGGGAACATTTTATCGCATCATTGCCGAACCCTCTTTCTAATAAACCAATTTTATTACTCAGGTAAAAACTCCGGGCTATTTAACGCGGTTTATTTCACTCTCCGATTGTGGGCTGTTTTTCTTCTGGGTTTTCCGATTTCTGTGACCGCTTTTGACGAACGGCTAAAATAGGAACGGGTCTTGCACGTTCCTACCGACCATTGTTTCGATGGAAGGCCGGCCCTTTCTACTCCCGGTTAGCGTTCCGAGTCCCACAGTCAAAGGAGAGAAAATATTTGCAGATAATTATGGTGGTTACGAGGAAGGAATACACCGCGGCTTATACACACACACACCCGGTCCGGTTAGAGAAGCGTTCATAGGTAGTTTAGCGTAGTGGTTACGAGGAGGAAGGAATACACCGCGGCTTATACACCCCCGGTCCGGTTAGAGAAGCGTTCATAGATAGTTTAGCGTAGTGGTTACGAGGAGGAAGGAATACACCGCGGCTTATACACCCCCGGTCCGGTTAGAGAAGCGTTCATAGATAGTTTAGCGAAGTGGTTACGAGGAGGAAGGAATACACCGCGGCTTATACACCCCCGGTCCGGTTAGAGAAGCGTTCATAGATACTTTAGCGTAGTGGTTACGAGGAGGAAGGAATACACCGCGGCTTATACACCCTCGGTCCGGTTAGAGAAGCGTTCATAGATAGTTTAGCGAAGTGGTTACGAGGAGGGAGGAATACACCGCGGCTTATAGAATGGTCACAGGTTTGAGGTATTCATCTGGGGTATTTTTTTTTAAATCGACATTCTTGTTTTCTTAAAATGTTGTCAGGAAACCTGTTTTACAAGCCATTGACGCTAGCACCGACGAAGTGTCCCTATAACCCACTGTCCATCGAGGCCTAATCGTTTTAAAAACCATCATCAACCTTCGTCTCCAGTAGATAAATGTCTTCTACGACCCAGTAATAACAGCTGCAGTAAACACTAGTGTTAGAGAATCTTTTCTGTTGTTGCTGCGATGTTCTCTGGCTATTAAGAGGTGAAAAAAGAGAATCAGTCGTTCTGAAAAGCTTACCAAGTTTTATGATTAAAGATAGGAAATATAAACCAGAAGTCAGCCAACATCCCTAGCATCATCTAAGTGAACCAGCGGCCTCCGCAGGCCGAGAGGGGCCCGAGGTTGTTTTTTTACCCCCCAGAAAGACGGAAATTAAATCCCCCTACACTCGCCCGATTGTTTTCGCGAAACTAAAGATGATCGTTAGATAATTACCTTAATGATAGAGTCAGCGCATAATTCAATTTAAGTAAATAGACGAGGATGGTATGCTGTTGTTTTAAGTAAATTAGCCAGATATAATAAGTTAAGTGCGCTGATCGATTTAAATAAATGCATAATGAATGTGCCATTTTTAAACACAAAAGAGGGGCAGGAATTCCATATATCTTGCGCAGAGCCAGTGGGGATAGGAATTATTTATCGGTGCGGTTTCTGAACTCTGGCCATGTGAACGCTGTTGAGAGTATCAGATAATTTATCTCACTTAGCTACGATTCTTCAGAGGCAAGAAAAATGGCGTTGAATACCGAGCGAAATTTTAGGTCTTTCAAAGAGGTTAGAATTATTTACAAGCACCGGCTGCTCAGATTGTCGCCCAGTTCGCCAACGTCTTAATTCCCAATATTTGGCAAAAGATCTCATCCGTTTACATGCTCGGTAAGCCAGTGACTGTGTGGGGAAACCGCAGGTAGATCTATTTAAAAAGCGACATCTGGTGGATACGTAACTAAACGGTCGAACCGGGTAACCATAACAACTGCCCGTTCCGCGAGGACGGCCGAACAGATATGTCGGCCTGGGTAAATGGAGGAATGGTATCAATGCTTCGAAGCGCCTCTCGCGGGGGTGTCTTTAGGTTCCTTATTAGTCTGATGCAATAAACGCATCTTCATCGATTCATCTGCGACAAGGACTATGTTATGTCATCGGTCATTGGCTTAACTCCTCCACTAAGCTAATTCCACTCTGCTGCGGGCAGAGGCTGGCTGATGATGAAGAAGAAGATGAAGAACTAGAAGGAGCGCGCTCCAAGCCAAGTCGGCTCCGACTGGGATTCGACCGCGGGCTGTCAGGTAGGACGACGGCGCCGCCTTAATGAAGAAAAGACTGCAACATTTTTCTCTCTTAAAATGTAAAAAAAAGGAACATGAATTATGCAAATAAACGCACATGCAAATTAATAAATGAATAAAACGCAGGATAAGATAATTAATTTTTAATGTCCCATAGAAAAAGATAAATTCTGTGTACGAATTCATGGCCATGAATATTGTAAATGAATACACAGAAGTTCCGCCGCGAAGGAATGAATATGCAAATAGCGAAACTTGGTTTTCAGAATTGTTATTATATCCGAAGGTTTAATGAAGCTTTCGGTTAAACGGAAAATTATTCAGACATCAAATAAGGGAAGGAGTTAAGTTAATTAGATTTGGAGCCGTTCGAGTGAGGCTACACGTGGCACGGAGCCGCCCCGCGGCGAGAGAGAGAGAGAGAGAGAGGGGGGATAACTCCACCTTCCGACCGGGATGCGTGTTTATAGCGACGGGTCCCGACCCCCAAACATTCCGGGGTGACAAAGATACGGACGATTCAATCGCTGGGGTCGAGAGCTATTTAAGAGAAGAGAGGTCTCGCAGAGTTCAGCCAGCCCCCTCCCCAGGTATGGGCGGCCCGGGGGGGGGGGAGTCGGCCCCGTGGTTGATTATTGGAGACCGAGATCGATGGCTTACATGTTAGATCGAGAACAAAAGTTGTTTGTGGGGGGGGGGTCCTGTTCGTTCGCCGGGCACTAGAACACGGGGCTGGGGCCATTAACTTCCTGTTTGAATTAATGAGCAAACACGGCGCGTGTAAACACGAGCGCGCCCCGTACGGTGGGGGGGGGGGGCCGTTAGGGGAACCAACAAAATAATAGACGGGGCCTCGCCTCGCCGGAGACCGAGCAAGGTCAAGGTGAGAGAATTCTGACAACAAACAGAGAGGAGACCAAAACACGCGCGACAGCTACCTACGCTTCCTATGGCACGTCAGGGGCCGGGGTCAGCCAGCGGTCAGGCTCCGTTGGCCGTTTATATATTACAGATAGACGTGTGTAAATATATGGAGGGGAGGGGGGAGATTCTCAGATCACGTGACACACTAATGGGTTAGTGGGGGGGTAATTCGGTAACCCGAGGCCGCGCTTTAAACATCTCTCCCTGTCTTCTCTTTCTCCTCTCTCTCTCTCTCTCTCTCCCCCTCCCTCTCATTTCTCCTCTCTGTCTCTCCCTCATTTCTCCCCCTCCTCCCGTTTCTCCTCTCTCTCTCTCTCTCCTCTCTCTCTCTCTCTCCCCCTCCTCCCGTTTCTCCTCTCTCCCTCATTTCTCCCCCTCCCTTCTCTCCCTCCCTCCCATTTCTCCCCCTCCTCCCGTTCTTCTCTCCCTCCCGTTTCTCCTCTCTCTCTCCCTCATTTCTCCCCCTCCTCCCATTTCTCCTCTCTCTCTCCCCCTCCCTCCCATTTCTCCTCTCCCCCTCCCCCCCATTCTCCCCCTCCCTCCCATTTCTCTCTCTCTCTCTCCCTCATTTCTCCCCCTCCCTCCCATTTCTCCTCTCTCTTTCTCCCCCTCCCTTCTCTCCCTCCCTCCCATTTCTCCTCTCTCTCTCTCTCTCCAATTTTCGAAATGCTTTTATGTGAAGATTATTTTCCTCGACTGGGCCGATGATGGCTCGCTGCTGTCAGTCCCGAGCTAATCGTATATATATGATAAGCCATACTGCAGGTGTGTGTACTTAGTAACCTGTTCTGTACTCTACTAGAAAATACACAAGAAGAAAGATGAATTAAGAGGAGAAGAGGAAAATTAAATGATTCTACCAAATAAAAATACGAATTAATAAATAAATAGAGAAAACATACAAAGAAAATAGGCGGGGGAGGAATATGGAAAAGAATGTATATAGGTCATAGGTTCTGTATCTTCCTGGAATTTTAGAATTTTATATTTTATTTTTTAAACTTGCTGAATTTGCATTAAAATGTCGGGTTGCTAGCGGGCCGCTCTGTGGATCGCCAGGTGATTAACGGGGAAATGATCAAAGTTGTGGAATGGACACGCACGAGTAACGGGGCTCGGTGTCAGACTGCTGGAAGTGGCCACAGGTACAGAGGGGCAAATTACCTGAGGACAAATATTGTTATTTCTAGGATGATGCGAAACTTTTGGTCCTGACGGTGCAGAAGACACGGAAGATTAACGTAAATAAATAAATTAATTAACCTTTATGATTTTTTTTTTTTAAAAAAATCTAAGCGTTCAAAATGAAAATGAAGTAACCGGCGATGAGTCTCCCCAACAGGTGATTATCTCTTTTTTACGGGACCTACAGGTAAAATCTCTCTCTCCCTCTTCGTTTTGACGTGATAATTTATACACCAGAAACCAACCCTAAGGATTCCTGACTGATGAAGGGAGAGGAGGGAGTTTGTGTGGCGGATTCCATCACCCAGGAGGGTCGGCCGGGGCCATAAGGATGGATGATGCCCGTCGGCCAGGTAGACGACACCCCATCGCCATTATTATTATAATACCACGAGGGGCCGAGTTAACAGCTTACGTTAATCCACTGCCGCAGATTACTTAAGCTAAAAACAAATTCTGGGCGATACTTCATATGGTAGTATTTCTCCAAACCTGAACCTTCACATGCAAATCGGAACCCAGGAGAAGATGGAGAGAGAGATGGAGAGATGGATGTATGCATACGCACGTGCTGTACATGTAAACAAACATTCGAGTCGATAATTTGCAGCAGCAAGAAGTAAGCGATGGAGGTTGGTGTATCAATATGTTTATTTTGTATCCCCCTCCCACTGAGAGATTTCCTCCTACCTCTCGCCAGCTCTACGGGCCAGACACGCGAATTACAGCGAGGCCGCGGTCAGTGGGCGTGGCCGAGTGATCCGCGTGCACTTTCTTCCATTCCAAGGTTCGTCAACAAGGTCAAGGTCAGGTTAGTCCCCACCACCACCACCACCCCCCCCCTACCCTCCTCATCTGGCGACAAACAGAAATTACTGTTTCTTCCCTCCCGCGACGCGGCATCTGCCGAGGTCATCCAGCGGTCAGACCGCAGCGAGCACGTCTTGTTGTTGTTGTTGTTGTTGTTGTATTGTTATTGTTTGTTATTGTTATTTATCGTATTATTTTCGTGCCTACCACAGCTGAAGTTCCCCTTGTGCTGTTTGGTGACCGTATCAGATACGTGTGCCGACCTGAGAGCTGCGAGAAGAGAGGTACAGCCAGCCAGCACCCGAGCTATCTCAGCCGACTGCTTTACTCTGAACGTAGCTGCTGGAAATGGACAGGGATGCGCTCTTAGAGAGAGATGGAGAAATAGAGAGATGATGGACAGGGATGCGCTCCGAGTCGCCTCCCGCTCTTAGAGAGAGATGGAGAAATAGAGAGGAGATGGACAGGGATGCGCTCCGAGTCGCCTCCCGCTCTTAGAGAGAGATGGAGAAATAGAGAGGAGATGGACAGGGATGCGCTCCGAGTCGCCTCCCGCTCTTAGAGAGAGATGGAGAAATAGAGAGATGATGGACAGGGATGCGCTCCGAGTCGCCTCCCGCTCTTAGAGAGGGATGGAGAAATAGAGAGGAGATGGACAGACTGAGAGGGTGATATCAGGAAAGCATATATTGATTGCCATTGTAGCTAACGTGCCCGACTCAAAAGACTGCTTTTGTGTTGAAAGGGAATCCTGAAATTGCCACTTTGTGCACATTTCTTTGCCATTTCACTTTCAGGCATCATCCCGAGATTAACGAATAATTACCCCCCTGGGCATTCACGTGGCTGCTTACACTGCTCCATGACCTATCCTAGACAGAACGTGGTACGGAGCCAGTTTAAAATAAAAAGGCAAAAAAAATACTTTGGTGATTACTTCCCGTCTTTATATCCATTCCTGTCGGTGTTTTCAGGTCAGTGCCGCGTATTATAAATAGGATCAAAAGTACATTCAGCTCTGCGGTGGCGAGAGTGGGAAGGAAAAAAAACAAACAAACACGTGATCGGATGACGTCACCCCTTTATTCTTAGTTTCCGCATTTTAAAATATTGTTTTAGTTGCTATGGCTGCATTAGAAGTCACTTGGTTTTTGTCGTGGCTTCTAGACACTATTGATTGTCCCATGAAAGCGTTACTTATAATTAATTTAATGTCGATAATTACCGTGATAGGAGAAGGCAGACGCGATCGTGGACCGTGGATTACGTACGGATCAGAATGAAAGATACGGAGGATGCGAGAAGATTTTTTAAAAAAAGAAAATCAAACAAACGAATGGATGAGGGAGGGGGGAGGAGGAGGCTGTAGGCCGTTGATCTTGAAAGAAATCCAAGTTTAAGCTTAAAGCTTGGCATGGGCTTCCTTTGGTACGGTTTCCTCCCACCTCTGTTGGTCTGACATTCCTGAGATCCTTCAAACGTAACTAGATGGCAGCATGATTCAATTTCCCATTCTTCGGTGAAAATTAGGAATTCCAATTAGAGTTTTAATTTCGAACCTTGGTATTATTCAGTCAACTGGAAGATAGATCTGTTGAAACCTTTTTTTGTTTTTGTTTTTTTTAAAAACGACAAGGATCGCAGTGATATCTGGCGAATTCTTAGGTTGTTCGTGAGATGAGTACGCCATTTTAATAATTTCTGACGTCACTTGTTTTCTTGATGTACAATCCAAGCAGCAACTATCCACCCACCATTAAGTCTCTCTCTGTGTGTGTGTGCGCGCGCGCGTCCGTCTGTCCCCTCCGGTTTTTTTTCCCGCATCTACAAATGAAGATTTCTAGTAGGGATTTCCCAGCCGAAGTCAGAATTGCTGGGCCTCTCGTGGCGCACTCTAGCGGGTAGCCGGCACTCGTTGAGGGGTTTTCTCCCTTTGGTGAGACTGGCGAACTTCGACATAAGTCATACAATAGCACAATATGGACGTCATCCCGTTCTCGACTGGTTCCCACTGTAAAGAGCCTAATTTTAATAGCCCCCCCTTTTCTATCTAAATAATAATAATAATGTCAAGACTTAGCACTAGCAAAATATGAGTGGAGTTGTGAAGTCCTTTTCCCTACACAAGGCAGCACGAGAACAATCAATTCCCGGCACAGAATCTGTATCAGGGAGTCCCAGAAGGTGAGTTCACGGAGACATTTGCAGGAATCGGTCGAGACTAGGGTTCAGGTCCGGTGATTGGCTTAGGAAGACCATGATAAAGTAGTGGTGGTGTCCGGACTCTCTTCCATCTCTGTATTGCCGAGGAGGACGGTCTTGTCCCCTCCCACCACCACCACCACCACCAACCTCTCTTCTGGTCAGGTGGTTATAACAAGGGAAGTAAAAAGTGATACGGAGGGTTAACAGTTATTTCCATTAACTGTAATTTCGCACACAGTTTTACCGTAAAACAAAGTAATCGTACAAAAAAGGTTATCCTCTTTTTTAATTAAAGAAATCAATAAATATCGAATGATCGATCAGTTACCTTCCTAAGAATATCCCCTCCACGACGATCGATTCGCAGTTTTCATTTTTTTTTAAAAAAAGTAATCATATTTGATTTTAAAAGACTTCCGCTTATCCAGACGCCAGCGGAGCTATGACCTGTAACAGAAAGTACGCCATAGTCACATTACGCAGATGATAATTATAATAAAGTGAAATTAGAGACCTGTGCAGCCGGCACGAGAGGAGCAATCGACCAAAAAGCAAACAACACAGAATCGCGCAAACTTCTGTCATAGACTCAGTGGATAGATGACGTCACTGCTATACATCGATCGATCCGGGCTGTTTCCAATAGGAAAAAAGTATCATCCTTCGTGTTTGAGTTATTTATTATTGTGTGTGATCTGTACCAGTGTTTTACGATATTAGCTGTTATTGTAAGCAAGGGGCTTCCCAAAACAACAGATGGACACAAACAACCCGGAAAGTATGGCGCCTTTCTTAACTTAAAATCCCTGCCCCTTTTTAAGTTTCATATTTATTATATATGTATTACACAGATACCGAGATTGTTGTCATAGACGAGCTAATTTAGGCAAATATGTACTTAATTCAATATTATTTTATTTTTCTGAAGAATTCATGCGAATGAAGGTTTTATTTCAGTTCCGGCGGCTGAAGGTGTAGAAGGGTACCCGCTGTTATGATAAACACAGGTTCATCCCTTATTACTGCTGCTTTGTTTTCTCCTCACTTCTCGTTATTAATAAGTATTTATATTAAGTATTGCTGGGATTTGTCGGGGGCTACAAGAGACTTGAAACCAGTTTGTTTTACCAAAACCCGCTCTTTTTCCTGGGGTCAGAGTTGACTCTATTGGAACTCTTCTCTTTTAGATGTGGGAGAAAACCGGAAGGAACGCAGGTCTGTGGCTGGCGGGTGAAGAGGAACTTGCCAGGGAGGGGGAGATACGCCAACCCGAGTAGGTTCATCAATCATCAACCAGCTCAGCTCCGACCCCCCCCCCCAACGAGCTTCAAACCAATTAAAAGGGACGGATGTCTCCGGGCCAAATGGGGACAGGCCAACACAGTTAGCTAGCGAACTCATTCCGAACAAGTTGGGGATCAACAAGGACGCCTGTCAGGGAAGAATGGCGGCACCCCGGCAGGTTATCTACCGTAGGGTAGGGTAGGGGGCGCTCTGGTCCGTCCGTATACCACACCACAGGCGGTGCGAATTCTTCAGAAGATGAGTAATGCTGGACGTGCGGCAATAACAACAGAAATGGGAAACAGGGGAGCCAGCCAGCCCCGGCTGCTACAGGACTTGGTGGTGGTGGGGGGGGGGGGGCAATATTTTAAACAAAAGCATGATGGACCGCCATTTTCCTTACAACGGGTCGTACAAAATGGTTCCCGGCGACCCGAAAACGAGAGCGAGGCTGAGGGCGGGCTCGGCGATTGTATCTACTCTGACTGAGGTGGAGATCTTGACAACTTTTAAAAACATTTCTCCTCTCTGTGCAATTTCCTCCAACCTTGAAACAATATTTTGGACCGGAATCGTTAGCTTCCTGTTTTCGAGTCAACTTTGCGCATGTTTCCCTTAATCGCCTCCTCCTCCTCCCTCGCCCTGGTAAAAGTAGCGAGGGAAATAGAAACGAAACTGCGCGTAGTTTAATCGCACATAATCAGAAAGAAGCTACTTAAACGAAACGAAAACCACGTAGGTACTTTCTAAATAAAACCTGATTAATTACTAATGATCTAAGCCAGCCAAATTAATTAGTTCCAAATAAAGAAATAATTACCATCTTCCGTACTGATTTAGTTTCCAACATCGCCTTTAGAATTAAAAGGCAGCGATAAGCTGAGGTGGTCGGGACTTAAACTGGAACCATGATGAAAGTGATGAGCTGTATTCGGTTCTCTTATATTAAGAACCAGCAACAAACAGCCTCTTTCCCTGCACCGGAGAAGCTTTTTATACTAACAAAGTTATGGAAAAACGAACGCGGTGCATGTTCAAAAATCATCTGCTCCTATAATAAGGGACTCTAGTACATACCTGTTATGATGGGGTATATAATATATTAGACTTCCAAGTCTCTGTGTAAGCATCTTGCAGGTATTTAGTAGAAATTCTGTTGTATTTGAAACAGATTTAGTTTTCATTCATGATTCATTTGTGTCATGTGGTATAAAATACGTTTAGGTGAAATAGTTAGCAAGTTTGTTTGTATTAAAACAGATCTCTTAGTTATTTGGCGACCTGATATAATTTTTCTAAAAGTGATAAAAAAAAAACTTACATTTGTCAACCAAGAGAGTTGTCTACTCTTTCTTTGTACAGTTCCCTCCCTCTCTGATACTGACGTCACATCTCTCTTACTGACCTAATCTCTGTACTGACGCCATACCTCTCTGTACTGATGTAATCTCTGTCTCTCTGTACTGACGTCACATCTCTCGTAAAGTTCTCTCTTCCTCATTTTAGAGAGTTGAAAGATCTGGTCGGCACTATGGTGACTGCCATTTTGCAGCACTTCCATTATGGCATATAGATACAGACAGATGTGTTACTTAAGAACCAGATTTATAAATTTTAAAATAGTAACAAGTAAATCCTATTTTATCTTTTAGTTCAGCTGCTTCGTTATAGATAGAAAGAGTTAAAAAAATAAAAGTTAGTTTTAGCTTCCATAGATTTAAGAAAAATTTAGATATTGAAGCAAAAATGCTTGTCAAATTTTGATAAATATATATTACTTATAAATTAATTTCATTAAGGAATCACAGAATTATAAAAATACTTATATTTTACTTTCTAAATAAATTTTTTTAGGTAAATTTAAACTATTGAAACTTTTACAAACATGTATGGATGACACTAGTTTTCTGTGGAGGAGGTCATAAACAGCCGTTGTGCATAGTATTGTTGTACGGTATCTGGCTGGGCAATATGGTGCTCAATTTGGTATGATGTCAATACTGGTTCTACCATTACTTCAAGAGTTCAAGAACAAGATGGCCTTCACTATAGTATCACCACGAGAATATTATAATAAGCATTTTCTTAGTTCATTAGGTTTATTATTGAAATCAAATTATAAATATCAGCGGATGTTTTTCTTTAAATGTATAAACCCTTGTGCCTTTTGTTTTAGTATAATAAGTACAAAGCTGTGTTTTAGACCTTAAGTTTTCAACTATTTCTATAAATATGGCTTGCTACAACAAACTGGATTTGATATTTGATGAGATTTTTATGCAAAACTTCAAACTTGGCATGAATTATTCTTCAATGTTCTATGGTATAAAATCTTAGTGACTTTGACAAACAATTCAAAAGATGCTAGAATGTTAAATATAAAAAGTTTAAAGTAAATGGCACCAGAAAACAACTCTGGAATTATGGGGTCACTGTAGAGTCTCTGTGACTGCTTTCAGAGTACAAGTCTTTAACTTGGATGTTTGTTTTTGTTTTCCATGATTTCTGTCTGCAACTTTGTAAGATCATTTCTGTTGCATTTGGAAAATTTTTTAAAAAATTCATATTTCAAACATCTGATGATAAATTTCTCTATTTTCATTGCACACGATCATCTGTATCACACTGTTGGACTTAAAAGATAATAATTCTTGTATTTTTCAAGCCTAAATTTGTTTGAATACTAAAAAAGGTAGGGTTTATAATTTCAAATAAAACTTTAGAAACCACTGATTGCTAGAACTGCTAATTCTCTCTCCCCCCCCCCTCAATCTTAAGAAGCCTCTTTTTAATGGTAACATCAATGTGATCGGTGTGGTGTTTTGTAGTCTACTTGTAGCTGAGAACTACCAGAACTAAGCAATATGTCGCTTCCTGTAGCACTGCTTTATGGGTAGATTTTCTTAATTGTTGGTGAATAGAGACTTCTTTTGGACCTCAAACATTCCTGCTACAAGCAGTACCACCACAATGCAACAAAAGTCAAAGTACTATCTCTGAATGCCTGGATAAGCTACTGAATCAGCGTACATCAAACATTTTATTACAATATATTTCTTAAACAAAGCATCTTTAATTCTGAGAGTTGAGGGCTAAATATCTTGAATATGATAATAGAATTGTTAAGTTTATGTAGTATTTTATTAATATGTATACTGACAGCCACAATTTAGATATCCCATAAATATCATATATAACTTTGCTCTAACTACAAGGCAGAATTTGCGGCAAACATTCTACTTGCAGATTTTAGCATGGACAGAATGAAAGCATTTCTTTCAAATGCTTTGTCTGTGCTGGAATCTTTTTTCTTTCTTTTGTGAACCTCCATCCTGACTTGAAGTCTCAAGGACATCTCACAGAAGGGTTAGAATGGTGGAAGGGAATGGTGGGGGGGAACATCAGTCTTGGTGACCAATTGCTAAGTCATTTGCTAGGTATGTGCTCAAAGTACAAGGTAGTCAACCAGTCAAAGAGTTACCTCGGCTTGAGTAGCTGAATAAACCATACTAGAACTACTCTGCCTAGCTGTGGGAGGAACTGAGAACCAGTACTGGAACAAGCCCTATCTAATCCAGAGAAAACACCAGCATAAGTAATTATCTTGTGGACAATTTGACACTGATGAAAAAAGCGAAAATCAAAAAGCACCTGGCTAAAAGTAGTCAAGCACATCAGTGGAAATACCCATATACTGAAGCTTGAAAAACTCTAATAACAAAAAAAGATGGCTTCTCATACAAGCTGACACAGACTAACTGCTATTGTAAACTATAGAGGAGAGAACAGTTTGACTGAGGCCAAGTCACAGTAGATTAAAACCACAATTCTATAAGCCCAGAGCTGAAGACATAGACAGGTGCGCTTGTGGACTGCCACCAGAGACAGCAGAACACGTTCTGTAGATTGTCCCACATAGAGAAAGCAACACTAGCCGCCAGAAACTCTAGGATCTAGAGCAATGCTGCATCTATTATTAGAGCTGTTTAAATCACCGCTGGCAACAATGCTGTTCAAAGACATCCACCATAGAAGGTCAAATGGAACCTCGCTGAAATAGAATCGCTGTAATAATATCCAGCCAGCTTTCATTTGAACAAAATAAAACATATTACAATAAATTGTTCCTTGATTTTTCTTAAAAATATCCTCCTCCTTTTATTGGTGAGTCTACAGTTTTTGTCTGCCAGCGTATTTTCTTCTTTGCTACTTTAGGCAGATAGCAGTACTTCAATACTGAAAAACAGAGAAAAAATAGCTAGCGCTTCCTTGAATAACAACCAGCCCTTTTTTAAAAACCTTTTTCTTCTGCTAGCCTCGTTAACACTAATCAGGTTTTACTTTCCTCGCTATTCCGAGGAATGAAGATTCATGGGTATCTTCGACATGTAGCAGTGATTTCCTAGATCTTATTGAAGTTGATTAGAAACAAAGTTTTTGTTTATGTTTTTTTTTTTAAAGTGGTAGCCTGATTTTGTTGTTTATATATCTGTTAAAGGGGTCAAACTCTCAGATTTTTCACAGGTGTCTTCTATTTTCATCTTGGCAAAGGACTTCCTGGTTCTCCATATTTTTAGTCCTCCCACCAAAAACAAGTTTACTACATTTACACCAATCCACTGAACTGTACTTCTAAAGCTGGCATAATTTGTTCACAAAGTGTAACACTAAAGCTAAAAAAAAAAAAAAAAAAATAGAATTCAGATGCATTGCCAAGTCAACCACGGCTGCTGACAATAAATGAGCAGGGCCCAAGCCTAGAAGAAGTGTGATTCAGCATTACCGTCAGCATCTTGTTGTAATACTAAGGGAGATGAGCAGATTTGATACAAAGTCAAGTTTCTGTTTTACTGACAGCTGCGAGTAATAAAACTTATTTGTCGCCTAGGAGGAAAGAGTTAGTTAGCTAAAGCATTTTATATAATAATAATATGGAAGAGATACAATTCTTGATTCTTTTTTTATTCAGCCAGGCAACAGAATCGCACATTAAAACACATTTTTGTTTAAAAAAAAAAAATTTTTTTTTAAATTCCCAATTCAGAAAAAAATTAATAAATTTGTGATTAGAAAACTAATTTATTAAATAGTTTCTAACTCATATAAATATAGATATAATACAGGCTCTAATGTGCGCTTCATTTTCTAATGAGATGATACCCGAGTTCAGTTCATTTGTATCACGCAGCTGCAGAGGAGCTGGTGTTTTTCCATGTTCTTCGGTTTTCATGTGCTGAATGTCTGTGATCCAAAGTTCATCCATGAGGGACTTAACAGAGAGACTGCCAACATAAATCACCATAAATATTTAAATTCTTGTTTGTATGTAATCTGTGAAGGACATAAATGGATTGACATAGCAGCGCTAAGTTCAGTCAGCGTTACAATTTAATATCACACATGGAAACAGCCAAATTTGAGAGAGAGAACTAGAAAGAGCAATCTGAAGAAGGAAAAAAAAAGTAAAATATAGTTTTGTATCGAAAGGAGACCCGGTATCAGCAACAATCACTTATTTTCTGCCCTTCTATATATCCAAAATAATCATTAATAAGTTGCTCAACAGTACACGCAATATTTATATTAAATAAATTTTAAAATGCTTTTTAAACCATGTAATTCCATATTTTTAAAAATACATTTCTGATAACAGTTGTTGTTGGTTGACCTAACCTGGCTGTTTCACAAGATAAGATAAACGAAATATGAAATTCAAGGACATTGTATTACTTAGTACTTTTAAAGGGTGGGAGACTGATTACTTCAAGGATATTCATTAAAGATAGCATCCTTCCAATTCTGAAAAATATTTACGAGAGAGAACAGATTCCATAGGAGCCATCTTTGTGTAGGAAAGCTACTTGTGGGTTTACTAATTAAAAGGGGCCTTTCAACTAATTATAATCATGTGACGAAGACACGGAGGAGGAGGAGTATAGTATGATGCACATTTTTACTTGTAGTGATTGATACTTCTGTTGATCATCATCATCATCATCCCTGCGTTCAACAGTTCTGCTGGACCACCGCCATCCATGATCATCCAAGACAGACTGGGCAGAAAAGGGAAGCGAGTTACAGGTGGTGGTCAAGATCATCGTGTTTTTAAACAAAATACCGACATCCCCGTCCGTGTCCACTCTGTGAGGGTGGACTACCGGCAGAGAACTGTTGTTTGGGCATTCTCGCCGGGTGGAGTCTGAAGCGCTGCTGCTCTGATGGAGAGGTGTGTGTCAATAGAGGGAGGGAGGCAGGGTTAACCCTTCGCTACGTGCGCGCTCATTCTGCAGATGTCACTTTTAAGAAGGGAAAGACAGGCCGGTGATTATCCGGCGAATAGGTAAGCGTGGACTGATTACACCTGATGATAACCGCCATCTCAGGTGAGACAATTACACCGGCGGCTACTGTGTTCAGCATCACCTCCAGCGTGTCCCTAACAGAGATGAATCCATGCAATTAAAGTTTCTGTCTCTGTGTCGTCCCCCCCCCCCCCCCCCCTGGGGTTCGGAGAGTAGGCAGATCGCCCATCAACACGAGACTGACCTACCTATCCCAAGGTTCCGGGCGAGCAGTTATCTCCCTTATCCCGCACGCACCTGCCGGAAGAAACACCGGCGATTCGCGCGCGCGCTCCATCAGACACAGGTAAGTAAAAAAAAAACAAAACAACAACAACACAAAAATAGAATAAAAAAATAAATACCAGAGGAGAGATTATTATTTTTTTTTGTTTTTTTTTTATTTATTTATTTACCGTTTTTTTTTGTTTTAAATGGAAGGCGTTTGAAATGAACAGACTTCGGGCGTTTCTCATCATTGTCAGCTTCACGTCCAAGACAAATGATCTGTTGTTGTTGTTTACGCGTGTTGTCTCACCCACACACACACACACACGCACGCACGCACGCACCCACCCACACACACGCGCGCGGCCACGCCCACCCACCCCAGATGTGAGTCGCTTGAAAGCCCTCGTCAACTTCATGGACACAAGTCATCACACACATGCACGAACAATGAACAGGTCAGCAAATCCTGCCGCCACAAAAATAATAATAATAATAATAATAATAATAATAATAAAAATAATAATAATAGTAGTAGTAGTAGTAGTAATATGCTGCCTGGTCGGTAAAGAAATACGTAAACCTGTGCTCAAAAGCGACCTGAAAAAAAAAAATTTTCCAGGTGCAAAGACGCGTATTTGCACCTTTTCTCCATTCACCGGTAACAAGACAGACAGACAGACAGTACGGAAGGGGTTAATAGCCTTTCCGTCCCCCATTTTTTTAATAATCTTGTGCGTTAAAACAACTCATCATCAAATCCAGTGGACAGTCAGTCAGTTCCCTCCTTCCTTCCTCATGGATATTTTCCAGATTAAACAATAATAATAATAATAATAATAATAATAAAGAAAAAACCATTTCAAACACCAACACAGGAAATAAGAGAACGGGGATCGGTCCCCCCCTCCCCCTCATCCAACAAACGGCCGGCCATCATCCGTAGGGAATCCATTGTTGTTGTTGTTTATTTACGGCTGACAGGAGGAATATTACACCTGGAACGGCCAGAGATGGCGGCGGCGGCGGGGAGGGAGGGATAGGCTGGCTGGCTGGTCCACTCCGCGAACGGAGAGACAGACACACACACAGGTGGTGGTGACATTAACACCTGTGTGTGTGTGTGTGTTAGGGCTCTCTCAGTACACCGTTCTGTTGTAGGCACCAATCTTTTATGATACTGAAACAGCAAGCAGGAAACAGGTGTAGGTAGGTAGGTAGGTAGGAAGGAGGTAGCAGGTACCCCCGATGTCCGCTGCTGTACCTTTGACTAGGACCTTAGCTACAAACTCTGGGGGGGGGGGAATTATTCGGAAACTTTATGGATGAAAGAAGAAGACAAAAAAAAAATAAAAATAATAATAATAATAATAATAATGGCTTATATTATAGAGAGGTTATTATTACTTAGCGTTCAGTTCCATATAGGCTGCTTGATGAGAAAGGTTTCTGACAGGGGCCGGATGAAGTGGTAGTCCTTCAGCTTGCAGTAGGGGCACTCTATCTTGTGGCTGTACTCGCTGTAGTAGGCCAGCCCCGTGGACACGTCCACCACGGCCCGGCGGCAGTTCTTGCACGTGAGCCGGCGCGGGCAGCAGGGCATGGCGGCGAAGATGTCGTAGGTGTACATGGTCCCCAGCAGCAGGGTGCTGCCGTCCCACCGCCGCTTGCAGGCGAAGCACCGGATGTCCGTGCGTCCTTCCAGGCAGCTGATGCACACCGCGTTCAGGTACTGGGGCCGGTCGTCGAAGACGAGGTGGACGAGCTGCTCGCCGTAGGCCTGCGGGGACAGGAAGAGGGTCCCGTCGACGAGGGGGTACCGGTCGAAGACGGGCAGCTCGTTCCTGCAGAGCACGCACTGCAGGGAGGCCATCTTGTGCGAGCTGAGGGTGGACAGGACGACGACGCGCGTGTCGTCGTTGCCGTGCGGCCCCTCGTCCTCCATCTTGATGTAGTAGGGGTTCTGCTTGTAGCGGCGCAGGTTGTTGAAGGCGGAGAAGTCGCTCCGCCGCCTGAAGATGCTGCCGTTGAGGCCCTGGGCCGGGTCCGGCGGCACGAAGTCGAACTTGGACTTCTTCAGGAAGATGTTGCCGTTGACCGGGGTCGAGGGGGACACCGGGGTCCCGGGCGAGCTGGACAGGTACGAGCTCGGCGGGCTGGTCCCCGTGCTGCCGCTGTTCGTCCGCAGCCGCAGGTGGGAGTGACCGTTCTGGTTGCCGTGGTTACCGTTGGTGTTCATGCCCGTCTTGCTGGTCATCACGGCCACGGGCCTGTCGTTCTTCCTCCGGTGCTTCTTGCTCTTCCTCGCGTTGTCGTTGTGCAGGGGCGCCACGTAGTCCAGGTCCTTCCGCAGGTGG
The DNA here is from genome assembly GCA_018389105.1 of Nautilus pompilius. Classification (NCBI taxonomy): domain Eukaryota; kingdom Metazoa; phylum Mollusca; class Cephalopoda; order Nautilida; family Nautilidae; genus Nautilus; species Nautilus pompilius. The sequence continues at coordinate 1,394,979 of JACATO010000351.1, read as the reverse complement.
CCCCGCGAGCACTTGCAGTCGCAGGCCTTGAAGGCCAGGTCGTAGCCCTTCTTCGTCCACAGGTTCTGCAGCCGCTGCTTCTCGCTCCAGCTGCGGGCCCGGCCGCACGAGCGCAGGTAGGACAGCACCGACTGCTCCCACACCTCGAAGCACTGGCGGTGCATCCACTGTCCCATGGTGCAGTGCTCGTTGTTGCAGACCACCTTGGTGGCCTGGACGGGGTCGGACGGGTCTATCAGCTCGTCGGGGTCCACGCAGCCCGAGGGCACGCAGCACCGGGCCAGCAGCAGCCCCCCGCCGCCGCCGTTCTGGTTGTCGTTCGGAGGCTGCTGAGGCTGCTGCTGCTGCTGCTGCTGCTGGGGCTGCTGGGGCTGCTGCTGGTGGTGGTGGTGGTGGTCCACCCCCCCTCCGCCATTGTGCGGCTGCTGCTGCTGCTGCTGCTGGGGCTGGTGGTGGTGGTGATGGTGGTGGTGGTCCTCGGCGCAGACGTTGTTGTTGTTGTTGTGCTCGTCCTCCCGGGCCCGGTTGTGTCGGTTGTGTTTGTGGGCCGGCATGGCGAGGTAGGGTCTGGAATGTAGGGTCTCTCTCTCTCTCCGTCTCCGTCAGCCGGGAAAATACGCGAGACGGGCTCCGCGGCTGCCTTTTACCACCGATACCTTGTTTTTGTTCGAGGGGGCGGGTCCGCCGCGAACGTCCGTCAACGCCGCTCCTCGCCTCCTGATTGGCCCTCCCCCGGTAAACACGGACGACGACCCGCCAAAAACGGAGCGATCCCATTGGCCGTCGCGCGAGAGCAGCCTTGATCTGCTGGGCGCCGTGTTTACATGCGGCGAAGTAGGTCACCGCCGGATTCCCTCAGACAAGTGCCCGCTCCGACTGCCGGCGGACGGCCCGGCTGCTCGGCAATAAATTCTTTTCGCCAACCCGGCCATTAACCCATACAAAACGACGCGTCCGTCGTCCTGCCCTCCCAACAGCCCAGCTGAAGGCTGCACGAAGCGAGCCCCCCCCCCAAATATTTGGGGCTACTCGTCCACCCCTAATTAATCTCTCTCTCTCGGTCTCCACTCCGCAGATGGCGGAAGTACGCTATTATATAACATCACCGGGGGTAGTACACACATATATGTATATACATACTGTCATGTAAACAAACCCTGTCTCATTTCCTCCCCGTCTCTGTCTCTCTATTTCGCCTGAAACGAAGCCCCGAATCTAGGCGGGAATCGGTCAGATCGGTGGGTCTTCGTCATTCGTCCTTTTAATGTCGGTTCCCCCTCTTTCTCAGATATGCTGTGTTGTCGTCGTCGTCCGTCCGAGACCTCCGCCGCCCGTCCCCATCTCCCTCACTTCACTGATTCCGGGCTACAGATGGGAAGGCACTGGCTGGCTGATGTACTGTTTGTATTTATTTGGGGATTTTTTTTTTTAAGTTGGGGCAATTTGAGTCATGTTGAAATTCTACACACATCACCGGACCCGGTATCAGATAACTTGGTTGCATCATGTAGCATCTCATCTTTCTCTAAAAAAAAACAACAATAAAACACAAAGGAATTCTGTAACCTCTCTCATCAATAACAACAACAACAACAACAACAACAACAATAACAACAACAACAACAACAACAACAATAATAATAATAATAATAATAATAATAATAATAATAATAATAATAATAATAATAATAATAATAATAATAGTTTATTTCATTGAAGCTTCCAAATTAATCTTAATGGGCCAAAGTGAAACAGAGTGGAATCCCATTATTAAGCCACTTGCTGCTCAAAACAAAGGTTTTGTTTGTAATTGTGATAGCAACGCAAATAAATATAAATAAATAGAACTTCATTAGCAGAAATGTGATCAATAAAATTTGTTTTGTTAAAATAACCATTTCTGGCTGTCTATCTGCCTGCCGGTTTGCTTAACTCGCAAGCGGGTTATTATAAATACATTTAAAAAATCAGTGAATCTCTTCATATTTTTTTTAGCGTTTTATCCATTATTCTTAACGTAAGTTTCACCCAGACTAAAAACATATTCAGAGGAATAATCTGTAGTGAAAGCGAAAAAATAGGTATAGCATGGAAAACCTAATCTCAAAATGCTAACTGAGCCTTTCGTGTACTGTGTCGGCCTCGGTGCGACGGGTAGCCAATGGAAAACAACCCTTACATAGCACGCGACTTATATGGAGAATCTTTTTTTTTTTTTTACATGTGCGCCTTATGTACGGGCACGGATGGGGGCTATCAAATACTGAGAGAGGGAACGCAAACTCCAAATAACTAACTGAATAAGCTAAACAATTCTGTGACTCGCCTTCAGCATTTATTGTTCTTATGTCGTTATAATTTTTTTTTTTTTTTTAACGGAGACAATTCGACATATGTATGTTTTTAAAAAAATTGGTACAGATGCCAAACGCAAAAGAGAAAGAATAGCATACTCGCCCGGTGTTTACCTTTTATATTGTTAAAGCTGTTAACTCTCTGAGCTGCATATACATCAAAGGGAGGCAAAATACGTTCTGAAATAATAAAAGAAGACTCGAAAAGTTGAAAGCTATACTTTAAAATATTCTGTAGCAGAAATAAATGAATTAATGGGTTACTACTACTAATAATAATAATAATAATGTTTTCGGTTAGCTATCATATACAATGGAATTTCTAACTTAGGTCCTATAGATATTTCGGCGCAATCTAACGGTCTCATGGCGAAACCTAGAGACGCGTCTGGCATTCCGCCGTTTTAACCATTCCGAGTTTTTGCTGGTTGAATTAGACAGGAGATGGACTAATGTTTTCAATAAATCGGATGAGGAATATTTCTTCTCACTCCCCCCACTTCTCAATATTTTGGAGAAGCACCCAGATGCTAAACACGTGGGAAAATAGTAATCGACTAAAATGGAGAACCGTTCCGATGGAAAGTTCTATATCATTAGAGTTTCTATAAAAAGCTTATCATGACGATTTCTAATATGCGTATTGCCTAGCATATGATAATATATGCATATATATAGTCAATGAATTAATAAGGTGTTGTTGATGGATGGGATATCATTGGCGACTCCAGAGGGGCGTTCAACTGGAACCCGACCGGATATGATTATGGCGATTCCCTCCTATCTGGGTTTTCATCTTAATGTTCCTTGTATATTACAGGGGTCTAAAAGTTCCCAGATTCTGGGTGTTATCGCTAGAAACCGCCAAAACGTTTATTTAACTGACTTTAAAGCTTAAGAAATGCCTTCGCCCAATTAAGGAGACGAGTTTTTTTGGGGGGATCAGAAATAGCAAAATCAACATAAATAAAATCTGCTGCGTTTGGGAACCGGAGGGAGCACCTTGCTGCGGGGGAAAAGATCGGACTGGCTGGACGATACAAGATACATTAGCGTTCAGATCTTTCACGTGCGCACTTTAAGACGTGTTTTGAAAACGTGATACTTTAGATTTTGTCTTACTTCGGTAGAAATGTCAATCTTTCCATTTGCTTCAATACAAAGACGAAGCGACAGCAAAAAAAAACAAACAAAACAACAAAACAATAAGTAGAAGGTCAACCTCTTTTAGCGTTTTTTTTTTTAAAAATGATTTCAAATACCAACAAAATGGAATAACATCATTAATCGTGAGAGAGAGAGAGAGAGAGAGAAGAGAGAGAGAGAGAGGAGATGGCGAGGGAGGGAGAGAAAGGGATGGAGAGAGAGAGAGGGAGAGAGAGAGAGATGGGGAGGGAGAGATGAAGAGAGAGATGGGGAGGGAGGGAGAGAAAGAGATGGTGAGAGAGCTGGAGAGAGAGAGAGATGGTGTGGAGAGAGAGAGATGTGGGAGGGAGAGATGGGGGAGAGAGGGAGAGAAAGAGATGGTGAGAGAGATGGCGAGAGAGAGATGGGGAGTGAGGGGAGAGAAAGAGATGGAGAGAGAGAGAGAGAGGGAGCGAGAGGAGATGGCGAGGGAGGGAGAGAAAGAGATGGTGAGAGAGATGGTGAGAGAGACGGGGAGAAAGAAAGGGAGATAGATGGCGGGGGGAAATTATTTGGTTGGTATGTTACTGAGGAGACCGATGCCTGTTTCTTCCGCTTCTGCCCCACCCCCCCACACCCCTTTTCCATTCACTCGATTCAGTAACCGCAGCACTCCCGGATTACATTACGGCATCATTTCATGTTAAACATAACATAGATACAACAGAAAAAAAGATATTGAGATTTGACCGAGGTTAAACAAGCAGTTTACCAGAGCGAGATACACAAAGAAAATTAAGGCATCTCTGTCCCGGGTTATGGGGAGGGGGTGAATCAAGGGCTGATTTTTCTTGCCAGTAAACAAGGCTGGGTTCATGGCGCAGTTCATTCTACCAGAAAAGGAGGGGGGTTGGAAGGCTATCATTATCACGTGTGCATTCGGCACGTACGACAACGAGTCTGCGGCTGGATACATATGGAATACATATGTCAGCCTCGATTTCTGGTTTCTTGCCATATTGTCAGTCTCTTTTACATAGAATCTTTCTCTAAGACACATGGGCGCGCGCTAATTTTTTTCTTTCTTTTTTGGGGGTTAGTTTGAAACTTGGAGCGAAATCGAGCATTATAAACACCTGACACCGGAGCGTCGAGCCGAGCATCCATCCCTCCGCCCCCAGAACTCGCTCCAGGTCAGGGCGTGTGGTGTTCTCTGGGGTGGGCGCAGTCGCTCTGGTTACCGACCAGTGTCCTACCCATGAAGTATATTTATCTCACTGACAAGATTATTTATTTACTCTCTCTCTCTCTCTTCCCCATCTCTCTCTCCCTCTCTCTTCCCCATTCCTCTCTCTTCCTCCCTCATCTTTCCCATCTCTCTCTCCCTCTCTCTTCCCCATTCCTCTCTCTCTCTTTTCCCCATCTCTCTTCCTCCCTCGTCTTCCCCATCTCTCTCTCTCTCTCTCTCTACAAAAGGAGGTAGTGTGTAGCAAAACTTCCAGAATAAAGATTTTAAAAATTTTTTTGCTTGTATAGATTTTATAGTAGTCATGTGCTTATAGACCCATCTATTGATTTATGCATGAATAATCGCCAGTGTTTTATGCATAGTGAAAAACGGATATGTCCGACCATCTCAGAATGATCAGTCTTTTGACAGCTGGCACGTCTGTGAAGTACACGTTACCTGCTGTCTTCCTACACGACAAATATAATAGGAAGTAACAGTGTTGTGACTTTCTCGTGCAAGTAGAATAAAGATTTACCTTTCCATAGGTTAAAACCTACAAAGATGCTGAAAGTTGTTGCCTTCTTTAAACAGAAAAATGTTATCGTGTTTGTTGTTGTTTTTTTAATGACAGTTAATTAAAATAAAATTTTAAAATATATTTATGGTAGAAATAATTCAAAGTGGTTGCAGTGGATGGATGGATGTGTTGCTTCTTTTTGTTTGTTTTTTTTTTTAAACGCATTTTGTATTGTTAGAGAAAACAATTTTAAATTTGTAAAGAAAAAAACGAGAGAGATGAGGGAGAGGCAGGAGAGAAGAGATGGGGGAAGATCGAGAGAGGGGGGTAAGAAGAGAGGAGAGGATGGGGAGATCGCGAGGGGGGAAGATCGAGAGAGGGGGGGAGACGAGAGAGAGGCGGGGAGAGGAGAGGAGATCTGAGGGAAGATCAGAGAGCGGAGGCGGAGAGGAGAGGGAGGAAGAGAGAAGAGAGAGAGAGCAGAGGAGAGAGAGGAGAGCGAGAAGGAGAGAGAGCGAGTGCAGACGTGCTAGAGAGAGCGAGAGAGAGAGAGAGAGAACGAAGATCGAGGGAGAGGGAGAGAGGGATTGGAGAGAGAGAGAGAGAGAGAGAGAGAGATGGGCGAAGATCGAGGGAGGTCGAGGAGAGAGAGAGGATGAGAGGGAGAGCTGATCGAGAGAGGGGGGAGAGGAGAGATCGAGAGGGGGGGAGAGAGAGGAGAGAGAGAGGAGAGAGGGAGAGAGGGGGAGAGAGAGAGAGAGAGAGAGAGAGAGAGCGAGGAGAGAGATGGGGAAGATCGAGCGAGGGAGCGAGAGAGAGAGCGAGAGATGATCGGGAAGGAGAGAGGAGATGGAAAGATCGAGGGAGGGAGAGGAGGGGAGAGAGAGAGAGAGAGATGAGAAGATGGGGAGGAGAGGAGAGGGAGAGAGGAGAGAGAGAGAGGGCGGGAGCGAGGGAGAGAGATGGGGGAGATGGGAAGATCGAGAGAGGGAGGGAGAGAGAGAGAGAGAGAGAGAGAGAGAGAGAGAGATGGGGACGATCGAGGGAGGGAGGGAGCGAGAGAGAGAGATGGGGAAGAGAGAGGGGCGGGAGGGAGAGAGAGAGAGAGAGATGGCGAAGGTCGAGGGAGGGAAAGAGAGAGAGAGAGATGGGGAAGATCGAGGGAGGGGATGGAGGGAGAGAGAGAGTGAGAAAAGTAAGAAACATTTAGATTAATTTAATTAATCATCTCCATCCATCACGGGATTATAACTCGCTCAGGAATAAAGCGGTCGGTCGGTCTGTCTTTAATGAAGTAATATTTTGGGATCGATGATCGCAAATAACCATGAAGATTCTCTAGAAGGTAACTAAACCAACAACGAAGCTGGACCAAGGCATCCTTTAGTTGGAAAGAGGGGAGCAGAGAGAACCGTAGACGGGATGGACCAGAATTTTAGTAGCCGGCCTCATGAAAAGTACTGCGGCCGGGAAATCGATTTTTGAAGGCTGTACTATGTATGGAGTCGGTCGGGTCTATTTATAGATCCAGCGAACTCCAGCTCTCGGCTTCTAAAACGACTGAGGCCGGGGCTCACTGAGGGACGACAAGGAAGCCCCGGTGTACGGGGGAATATCTCTGCTTGTCGGTCGTATCGCGCCCAAACACCGTGTTCGAGGTATCATGACCTACATCAGTTCGCCTTCGCTGGTAAACAAGCCATCATTACCATTATTACTATTATTAGACAGACACCAGATCAATAAACTCCCCGGAGCTGATTCTCTTCCCGGTTTTTTTCTTCTTCTTCAAAAAGCGGACAGAGCTTTGAAACAGTTAGAGATGAGGTGATCGTCCTTCCAGCGGTGCGTGTCCGTCTGTCTGTCCGTGTCTGTCCATCTGTCCGTCCGTCCGTGTGCGTGTGAGCATGTGTGAGAGAGACACACAGAGAGAGGGATCTAATGGGGAAAGTTCGCGAATGATTCAAGCCCGTGATGCCAGAAAACTAGTTTTAATAATCTTATCAGAAGTTCATAGTTTTCTGGGAAGCTGACAAATATCGGCTATCATCAATCATTACAACGAGCAGATTGCTTATCTCCCTTTCATGATATTGCATGAAGACAGCAAAACAGGTGCGCAACGTCAACGATCCACGTGTCACAGACTCTCGCTAAAAGAAAGGAAGGAAGAAAGCTTGGAAACTGTTTACCTCCTCCTCAAATTTTAAAATTTGTTAGAAAATGTTAAGCTTTCTGACCGAACGAGTCCCGAATGACAATAAAAGAGGAAGTCTCAGTTTATTTTATATGACCGTTATTCGTCTTCAAGTGGATGATTGTCTCTAATCATCGCTGACCACTTAGCTCGAGATATCCCAGTCGATATGGTGTCTACGTACGGTGAAGAATGCAGCAGACGGTATAGTGACGACATCTGCTGCCTGCTGTGATGGAAGGATAAAAAGACATGGCATCGTAATCCGAAGAGAAATCGATATACGCTCGACCCGTATTTACATATCTACGTCCAATTTTCTAATCATATAAAAATAAAAACATACTATTTTAGACTTCGTATACAGCTTTCAATTTACAACCGTACGTACTTTTAAAATTTAAAAAAAAAAATATGTATATATTTTCACATTATAGAATACTACAATTTCTGCTATTTTTTAAAAGATCGATGTCCTGTCAATTTTCAATGTGTAAGGAAAAAAAAAAAGAACGTTTTTAAAGGGCCTATTATCTTAAATTGATAATTATGTACAAAAGTCTAGTTTTTGTGTATAAGCGCAAATTGAATTCAGTTTTCATATGGCAGAGGCTTGGAAAACTTCCGACTAGGATCCGTCCGTCCGTCTCCGACGGCTCAGAAAAAACATTCGAAAGAAAGTGGTCATCGATCGGCTTTTTTTTTTGAAGATACACAGACATTCTATGGACTTTTACTCGTAGGCTGCCGTGAGGTTTCTCTTTTTTTTTGCGTTGCATTATGGGAAACATTTTTCTGGATTATCGGCCTTTAGGAACTCGATTCAGATATCACATTCGGGTCAGTTCTGAGTCACGACCTAATAATAGAACCAGAATGTCGCGTGACGCCGGAGACCCATTTCTCGGCCAATGGAAAGGCTCGTTATTGAGCGTTGATGAATCGCTTTCATTCTGGTCGCCGACGTCGAGCATGGAGAAGAATATCAAGTTGTGCGGCAGATGCTTTTCCTAGACTTCGCATACGAAGTGAGGTCATCGTGATGAAATCATCATCGCGCGCGGCAGTGATGCGACGCCAGGGATCTGTCTGTTCGTCCGAGATGCGGTTCTCGTGGAGATGTATCCCTTCGGTTTGTTACTGGTGGCAGGTGTTTGCGGGATTGGGGTTAGAAACTGGAAGATGTCGAGGGAGACTTGAGGATCAATTGTGTGAAGATACACCGAGAATGATGTTGACTTTCAATCATCCACTATTATTATTATTATTATAGATAAAAAAATTTCGATCTTGCGCATGACTGAGCACGAAAGGGAGACATGGGGTAGAAAAAAGAGAGTCCTATTGTCTTACTTTCTGTGGCAGTTCTCGCAGGTGAACAAATCTCCCAAAATCGTACTTCTGACTAGAAGCTCTTTAACTCTTCAATTCCACGCAGACATTTAAATCGATGACGTATTCAAGGACTCTGACTAGAAGCTCTTTAACTCTTCAATTCCACGCAGACATTTAAATCGATGACGTATTCAAGGACTCTGACTAGAAGCTCTTTAACTCTTCAATTCCACGCAGACATTTAAATCGATGACGTATTCAAGGACTCTGACTAGAAGCTCTTTAACTCTTCAATTCCACGCAGACATTTAAATCGATGATGTATTCAAGGACTTTTTTCTTTTCTTTTTGACTCTGTAGCGAAAGATTTTTTTTTAGAAAAAAACGACAACATGCGCGTACATTTCAGCAACAGTCATATGATGAAATTCAGTCTCTTTGTTTGTCCCTCTGTCTACATTTCATTCCCATCAACGAAAACGCTCTGTCCAGAGTAGATGGCTCATCGCTTGACGAGAATGATTTCCAAATATCTCTATTGTTATTTCGGTTCGTGCTGAGCGCAGCGATCATGAGACAACGTTAATAGCCGATTACCTGTTCACTTTCCTTTTTACTCTCAAAGAAACCAAAACCGTGAAAAAAATTACTCTCGGAAGAAAAAATGGCGCTTTCTTTCTTCATCCACGTTTCCTTAGTTGGCCTATTGATTTCTAGAACTTTTCTCCAAAAAAGACCTTGTCTGCAAAAGTTTCTTTCTGTTCTTCTAGTTCACGTGATCATTGTCCGTGGATTATGTTTACTTGTGACGTAACAAAAGATAAAACAAAGAAAAGTTGTGTGACGTAACAAATAGAATGAGAAGATTAGGGATGTAGAAGCTGACAGCTGAAAGTCTGTGACATAAGAAATGATGATTAAAACCGCTGTGACTGTAGAGCTGACGTTATTTATATTTCTATGATGTAACAGAAGAGTTCGGTTTCTCTCACTTTCGCGTCTGTTTCGATCTGAGAAGAGGATATGAGGGAGCTTCTGTCCAGGAAGCTGGCCACTTTAGGGACCAAGCTGCTGGTTGTAGGTGCAGCGGTGTGTGGGACTGTACAGCAGGGCGCGTGGAGCGCCGATGCCAGCAAGGGATCGAAACTGCTGAAGAAAGTCCAGAAGTCGGTTACCGGGCAGAACAGAGAACGAGAGCACGTGTGGAGTCTGAATAGACTGAAGAGCGCCGCGCAGCGGAAGTGGAACTGCGGGGTGGTAGCCTCGTGCAGCTACATGGCCGCCGTTCCGGAAAAACTGGCTCGCTACGGCAACGACATCCGGGGCTGGTTCCCTCCGAAATTGGCGGGGGGTCGGAGGAAAAGTAGGCGGCGCTGCGTGTTTATGGTGGTAACGAGTTGTATCTGAAGTAGAAGACGACTCGTCATTTGACGTGGACGATTTCCAAACCATCATTTCCATTGTTGTTTTGTTGTTTCGTGATGTACGTACTACTAGTGATTTAAAGTGTCTCTCTCTCTTCATCTCTCTCTTCATCTCTCTCTCTCTGTGTGTGCGCGCGCGAGGGTGTGGGGACAACTTTTGGACGTGATAATGTTTGTGACGCAACAGACAATGGGATCAAAGCTTTTATGACGTAATAAACAATTGGTTCGAACGGCGGTGAGTCACGGATGACGTCATTCGGACTTTTTGTTATGCAAGAGGAAAAGTCGGTTTCGGGACACGATGGGGGGTTTTCTAGTTAGAAAGCTAGCGTCATTTGGGACCAAGGTGTTGGTTGCCGGAGCGGTGGTTTACGGGGCCTTGCAGCAATGGAGTGAGCCGGACAAGAAGCCGAACCTGCACAACATATTCCGGAGGATGGCGGCTGAGTCTTCCAACTACGCGGAGAACGTGTGGAGCCTAGATGAGGTCAAAAGCGCGCTGCTGAAGAGATGGAGCTCCGGGTTGGAAGCATCGTGCAGCTTCGTGTCCGCTGTTCCGGAAAAACTGTCGCGGTACGGCAAAGGCATCTTTGGTTCAAACCGGAAGTCGGCCGAAGACGAGGCGGAAAAGTAGGTGGCGCTGTACCGTTCGTAATAAAACAGGCCCCCGCGGCAGCTGCAGATTGGTTGAGAAAACGGATGTTTGTTTGTTTGTCGGTACATTTTGGTAACGGGTCGGCGGCCTACAGGGTTCCCTTTAATTCATTTTCCCTCTCGTTATCCTCTGGGGATGCCACCAGAACTAGGGTCTACCACTAACACACACACACACACACACACATACCGCCGATAATTAGTTTTCAAAGAAAACATATAGGTGAAAGATGAAAGTGCTATCCTGGCCATGTTTCACGTTTACCTCGAGATCCTATCCATTTTTCTGGCTGCTCTCGCCGTACAGACAAAAAGGGCAGAAAAGATTTAATGAACCGGCTTAAAGAAAGAAGGGAAATCTAGTATCAAAACTGACTCTCGTTTGTTCTTCGGTCCTTCCAATTAAAGGGATACCAACCCTGCGCTTGATCTGTTGTTTGGAAGTCGAATTAAAGCGGAAGGGTCACTAAAAGAAACGAAACGACAAAATGGTATGTCCAAAAAAAACAGAGAAAAAACAGTGATAGTAAACGGAAATAAAAGCAAAGTTTAAGGTGAAGTCTGAATGTACTTTGAAAAAAATTGAAAACACGGCTTGAAGACAACATATAACATAAAAAAAAAAAACATTCTTAAAGAAACCGAAAGTTTTATTTAATTTATTATTGCGCCTTATTTCCACTAACTTAATTTATGGGTTCGTGAGTGATGGAGGATAAACGTACAGATGAAACACCACCAAGTGTATGGTGTTAATCAACTTAAGAATCGTTTTGATGGCCCCTCCCCCCTTTTTTTTCCCTTATGGAGGGTTCTTGCACGAGCCATTACGGCTTCCTGTCTCCTTGTAGCTACTAATAGACTACTGTTTCCGGGCACTCCACGGCGATTGATGGCTTTCCTATATACACGCTCACTCGGACCTAAAGAATCTGTTTGGTAAAGAAAGCGAAAATGGCGGGCTAAAAGTCCTGTTTCCAATGATTTTATCTTTTTTCATGACATAGATGTACTCTTGTGTTTTCTGGACCCAAAGCTGCGACTTTGAGGAAAGTAACTGACGCATGCCTCTGGCCGCCCGTTCTAAGAGTTGTCCACTTCTATTCGGCATAAACGGCATCAAGTCGAATGATTTATCCCTCTTGTTGTTGTTGTTGTTGCTGCTGCTGCTGCTGCTGCTGCTGCTGCTGTTGCTGTTAAACGATTTCTATTTGTTTAATGACCTTTGATAAAATCAATAAACATAGTTAGCCAGAAAACAGAATACCCAATTAATCGATACATTATTATTCATAAATGAACAGCCGGCGCAGCATTTTTCTCCGTGCGTAAACTTTCTGAGCCCCAGGGCGGCTGACCCTGATCGTGATACTCTGGGAGGAGGGATTTATTCTCAACCTGCAACAGTGGTTCTCCATCTCCATCCTCAATTTTGTTTCACTTCGCGTATAAATTTTCTTTGAACGACCAAAGCGGTTTCAGAGCAGCATCCATTCAGAAGCTCAGGTAGATGGACAGAGAGAAGACGTAACAGGCAACAGTCAGGAGACAAAAAGGAAGCTGTAATTTGCATCATGCAAAGATCAACGTCGCGCTCGGCCACGCCCATACAATTTCAAATAAATCGCATTGGTAAATATATACGAGACCTAGAGTTTATAGCTCGCGATCTTCAATATGTCTTAGCGGTTCGACGAGGAACTTGCATCAAGCTTTAGAGCCGATGTACTTTCCATTGTGACGTAAGAGTTGATAAGATTTGAAGAACCACGGGGAAGAAAATGAGATCCTGATTGAGTAGAATATATTACCGACACTGATTCTCTTCTCTGATGCATTTTCTCCCCGAGCCATGGCATGCATGGCTTCCGATCTTCTCGAAGCTACTAACCGGAAGCGGAGAACCTGGCGCACAACTGACGTAATCCGAACTTGGTGATGCCACGTGAGAGTAAAAAAAAACAACAACAAAGCAAACTGGAATCGTTTTAATATTTAAATAATACTAACCAAACCGAGTTAGTTAAAGCTACAGGTCCAAACCTGGCATGAACCACAATTCTGAAACCGCTACAGCAGGTGTCTTTGTACCAGACTGGCGAGCAGTGCATAGAAATGGCGCATCCCTACAGAAGCCATTTGCCGATCACGCGACAATGGACGGGCTGGCACGCTAGAAGAAGAAGATCCTCAACAATAAAACCTAAATATCGTTTTTTGCTTACCAGCCTGGAACGACAAGTTGTTTTTATTTACTTAACATGGTTTCGGTCTTGCCGGTGCACTGAGGCGATCTTAAATACCCAGCCATGTGATACCGAGTGATGCGAGACGCGCCACAGCGGCGCCCGAACACAACCAAGGGAAGTTATCCGAATTGCAAATGAAATTAACGTGGAAATTTGAAAAGAAAAAAAAAAAATTAAATAACAGAAGTCCTTAACGTTAAAGGAAGTACACAACAGAGCTTCAGCAAAAAAAAAGCGCAATCGAGGACACGGGATATAACTAGCATCCAGCCCTTTCACGAGGTTACCGTTTCCGCGATGAAACAGTTTTAAAGCGAGAAACGTTTGGAAAACTGATTATAAAAGTGTTCTAGAGAATAACCTGCAGATAACATCATGTGAAGCCATTTTTATGATACCGTTTTTGGCGTACGCGATTTTCTAACTCGCTCATAGATGACGCTATTAGTCCAACCCGAGATATTATTATCATTATTATCATTGCTGTTGTTATTATTATGTGAATGTCAGATAAAGTGCTTATAAAAACGAAACAAAAAACACAGCCCAGGTCTTAAATGTGGTAATAATATTATTGTTGTTGTTTTAGCTACTTGGCACGTGACCGGTATCTTTCGAGAGCTGTTGACGTCTTTCTCCAGTGAGACATTTGGTGGGCGGGCGCTCTCTGCCGGCCGAGCTGTCAATCATGTAAAAATGGCTGGCGCCACGTGAATTGACTGTAATGGGAGGGCGCGCGCGTGACCACGTGGTAAAAAAAATATAGGCGACGTTTTTGTTAACTGTCAGGTGGAAGAGATGGGAACTTCGAAGCATCGTCAGTGTCAGGTTGTCGACGGAGAATTTTCCCTTAAATAAATTGTTTCCAACTGTCAGGTAGATGGCGATGGCAGGTACGAAAGCGCGGCTGTCGCCGGATGGAGGAGGACTGACCTCGCAGTTAGAAAGAAGACGGAATTTTTTTTAACCGGTAAAAAAAAGATAAAGAATATTTCTCAGGTTTCATTAATAAATGAAACAGGTTTCCCCTGCTGTTGGAGGGAAGTACAGTACTTCATACGAGCGACCTTCTTAGTGTACGGGACATGGGGGCCTTGTCTTATCTTTGTTGTTGTTGTTGTTGGCGTGACCCGGGTCACGTTCAAGACGGCGCGGACAATCTTATCGATCGGCCTGTTATCTTCCCAAAGGATGGATGAAACACCTGAAGTAACCGGGATCGGGGTTCGCGAAGAAGCTGAACAAGGTACAGCTCGGGAAAGAGAAGAAATAGTACACACACACACAGACGGACAGACAGACAGACAGACCACACACACACACACAGACGGACAGACAGACAGACACACACACCACACACAGACGGACAGACAGACACACACACACGGACAGACAGACAGAGACACACACACCACACACACACACACACAGACACACACACACGGACAGACAGACAGACACACACACACATACACACACACACACACAGACGGACAGACAGACAGACAAAGAGACAAACACACACACATACACACACACACACACAGACGGACAGACAGACAGACACACACACACACACACACAGACGGACAGACAGACACACACACAGAGACACACACACACACACATGGACAGACGGACAGACAGACACACACACACACAGACAGACAAACACACACACACGGACAGACAGACAGACACACACACAGAGACACACACACACACATGGACAGACGGACAGAGAGACAGACAGACACACACACACACACACACAGACGGACAGACAGACACACAAAGAGACAAACACATACACACACCACACACACACACACGCACACAGACACACACACACGGACAGACAGACAGACAGACACACAAAGAGACAAACGGACAGACGGACAGACAGACAGACACAAAGAGACAAACACATACAAATGCACACGGACAGACAGACAGACAGACACACACCACACACACACACGGACAGACAGACAGACACACACACACACATTGGAGAAAGATCCATGGATCTTTGCCATGCTGATTCTTAGATACTCTATCATAACAGAAACTTAATTAATTTTTATAAATAGCAATAATGAACTGAAAGTAGACTCCTCTTATTAACCCATTCCGTTGACTACGCCACTCACGTCCCCGCTCTAATATTTCTCATTGACGTTGCGAGTGATTTCCTTCTTATGACGTCACACCTAGAAAACAACAACAACAGCAGTCTACTCTTCCGAAGAGTACGACCTGGGCTATCTGTTGGCTCTTCGGACCGTGTAGTCTCAGTTCAGAATGAGCTCTCCTGTTGTAAAGAACAAACCTCGTGACGTGAGGGAAACCATTCGCCTGTTAATTAATCTGTTGTCTACGGCCGCACTGTGTAAATAAATCTCTGGTGGCGCTCAGCGATGGAGAGGTCCGGGCAGTGCAACTTGTTTTCTTGGTGAAATAAATGAATTTTAAAGATTTATTTCCTGGAAAGTGCACCCTTCGATCCGACAGGATGAACGGATGGGAACTTCCCGTCCCCCTGACCGCCATCGATCGATATCGATCGATATCTCTTTTCAGCGCTTCGCACTTCGTTGGGATTCTGACGCGTTTTTTTTCCGCCCCTTGCTTCAGCTAACTTGTTTATTCCTTTCGCCGCTGAACCTCCCTGACCCCGGGATTGAGGTCCGCGTGACCTTTCTCGGCGTAATAAAGCCAGAGGTCAGCTGACCATTCGGTCGACCTGAGGGTCGCCAGCTCGGCCTCGTTAGATCGTCTAGACGGACGTGACAGATAGCACGGCGCTCGGCTACGCCACACGGCCGGGCTAACACGACGGAAACATCTAACAATCGATCACATGCCCTCGCTTTCTACTGTACTGGTCAGTGCCCCTCTTCGTTCTCTGTCTTCCATACGTTCTTTCCATTTGTTTATTTCGTTCCTTCATCCTTTAGCCTCTGTAGTCTTCTCTCCTTTGATCTCTTCTCACATTCTCTCCTTTCTTGATCCCTAACCCTCCGTACAGTTGCGATTCTGAAAAAGTCAGCTGAGCATTAATTTATTTTCGTGAGTTAACGAATAGAAAAAACCTCATTCTTTCTGCGGATTATGACCGGGCAGGCACACTCGTACACTATCTCACGTGGTGCATGCTCTCTCCCTCCCTCACTCACTCTCACTTTCACTTTTTCACACATTTCGACACACTATCTCAAGTGCATGTTCTCTCTGACTCTCACTTTCACTTTCACCCACTTTCTTACACATTTCGACACTCGTACACTATCTCACGTACCTTCTCTCTCTTTCTCACTTTCACTTTCACCCATTTCGACACACATACACTATCTCAAGTGCATGTTTTCTCTGACTCTCACTTTCACTTTCACCCACTTTCTTACACATTTCGACACTCGTACACTATCTCACGTACCTTCTCTCTCTTTCTCACTTTCACTTTCACCCATTTCGACACACATACACTATCTCAAGTGCATGTTTTCTCTGACTCTCACTTTCACTTTCACCCACTTTCTTACACATTTCGACACTCGTACACTATCTCACGTACCTTCTCTCTTTCTCACTTTCACTTTCACACATTTCGACTCTCTCTCTCTCTGTAGTACTCACACCCACAACACTACTATAAACTAATAAACAATGAAAAAAAAAGTTAAAGTTGATTAAAATAATTATATTGCAATGGTTTAACCTCCCACAATCGCTAATGAAAAAGGAAAATTAAGCAAACCCAATGTATCTGCTCGATGATTCAAAATCTTATATTATTTGGTTTACGCTAAATATTTTTTGTAGACTGTATATTTCCGTACTTGTGGTGTTTGTTCCTGACCGGGCTCTCGGAATATCCCTTATTTATTAAAGCTAAAAAGGTTCTTTGTATGTCAATAGAACAGATCTAATTTTCTTCATGACAAACAATGTCTAGAACATCTTGCCAACGTCATTACTTTCAAGGAAAATTCATTAAATGTTTCAACTCTTGGTACATTTGAAAACGTATAACCGACAGCAGAGCTCTCCTGTCAAAAAGGCAACAACCGAATCTGCTAGCGGCTGCGCATAATGAAGTATGGCGCCCGTATTGGCTCTGGCGTATCTACCTTTTCTGTTTACACTCCAAAACAGCTTAACCCCATTTAAAACCATGAGATTGTAGCCTACAAAGTATTGATATGAAAATATTCAAAGGATAATATCTCTCAGTCAATTCACCGAATCGTAAGTAGCATAGAAGCTCCTTTCCGGGGATATCGGTCACAGAGGTTTGACAACTCCACTAATCCATAAAGAGACTCATTTATACATGTAATTAAGGATTACCGGCGCTACCAAAAGTTACCTCTACAGAAACTAACCCCAAGAAGGAGGTGTTCCATAGTAAATGGCAATTTCTATGCTGTTAGAAATACTAAGGACAGACATCTCTCTTTTGGCTTAAACGGTGTGGGCTCATAGTTCCTTCATTGATCCAACATTTATTAAAGTTAAGAAACCAAGGTATGGAAAGGATTCGGCGGCTGGTATGTTTCTGGAACACACTTTTCAAACTTCAGATGAATGGCTGGTACTGATAATTCTCGGGCTGTACCAGCCTGGAAGACGTCCCGAGAGGAGGGCCGCTGGTACCAGAAGAGTAATTACCACGAAGAGATTTGCTGTCGGCTCGCTCCACTGACTTCCTGCTCTCGCCGACGGAATTGTAGGTCTGCACAAAGCACTTCCGTTTTTTTTTTTTTTTTAAATCTATCCAATCGATGAATAACAGCTCCTCCCTCCCTACCCCAAACACACGTACTTATAGCTGATACATCGGTCATCGATAGTTTACAGCTGTAAGGATACTTCGCTAAGTCCTCTCTCTCTTTCTCCCTCTCCCTCTCCCCATCTCTCTATCTCTCTCTCCTCTCCCCATCTCTTTCTCTCTCTCTCTTCCACCTCTCTCTCTCCCTCTCCCTCTCCCCATCTCTCTCTCTTTCCCACCTCTCTCTCTCTGTCTCCCCCACCTCTCTCTCTCTCTCTGGGGACCATTGCAAACTCAGCTATGCGACCGATTTAACACCGACGCTTTTCCGCTCCACCGGTTATATAGGCCTAAGGTATCATCATTTCGCCTGACTCAAAGTTGCTGCTTCTTTAGGATCTGGGACTTTGTATTGTAACCCGAGAGGGCAAATATCACGAGATCCTGATCTATATATATATATTTGTTTTTTCCTTTGTCGCGAACAATATATAATTGTTTTGTTGGGCTTTCCTCCCCCCCCTGCGGTATTTCCCATCACGTTCAAGCTGTAACATTGGCCTGTCTCGTCACCACGTTAAAGCTGTAACATTGGCCTGTCTCGTCACCACGTTAAAGCTGTAACATTAGCCTGTCTCGTCACCACGTTAAAGCTGTAACATTGGCCTGTCTCGTCACCACGTTAAAGCTGTAACATTGGCCTGTCTCGTCACCACGTTAAAGCTGTAACATTGGCCTGTCTCGTCACCACGTTAAAGCTGTAACATTGGCCTGTCTCGTCACAGGATCCGCTAGAGCTTTCGTCTATGGACTGAAACAATGCATATGATGAAACCTTAAACGTCAAAGCCAGGATAAAGAGTCCAAGTCGGCCCCATTCATAAGTCATTTGGTTAGAACGCTGCTCCGAACCTTGCACCCGATGGCTTGTTAAAAGCGATCAAATTCTCAAGATTAGAAGAAAATCTAAAACTCCAGACTAAAATGATTGATGCTGAAATTATTCCCCCTTTCTAGGAGGTACTGAAGAAGTAGGGGGAAAAGAAACAGTCAGTGAGTGATAGCATCCATTTATTTCCATCAAAATTCTTGAAAACAATTTAAAAGACTAAATTTACCGGGGGAACAGACAAGTAGATCGATAACCAACTATGACAACAGTTCATTAGTCTCATCTTGTTGAAGGTATCCCGTTAATTTGAGATGCCTTTACTGATCTTAATCAATAATGGTATCAGTGGTTAATGATGGACGGGACGGCGGCTTTGACCCCAAGCGAGGCTGGGGCGTCCATCGAACCCCATCCCCAATTTTTATACAATATTTAATTGTACAGTGTGGAAATTAAAATGGCGATCGTAGAGAGAAACAAAAAAGGAGCGAAACTTTGTCATCAGGGTACCTGTGCACCGAAACAGCCAAGAGAAATAACAAGATTTGGCGGAAGTGCAGTAAGAGGGCGGTGCCAGTCTCAGTACCAGGCAGATGGGAGTTTGAAAATCCAGAAGCCCGCTAACCATATAACTAAGTATGCACCTGAAATTGACTCTGTTAAATTTCGCAATACACTGCGGAAAAAAGTAATATCATCCTTAGAAAAAACGGCTGAGATCCTCGCAGAGACAGCTGCTGACGTGAAGAGTGGGGTACAGATGGCGCTCCCCGATTTAGAGAATACGAAGCGCAGTCTAAGATACCATCGACAAATTCTTCCCGAACCTCAGAACCTACAAGGTTTGACTTTCCCAGATGAATTTACCGAAACCACTGGGCTTAGTCCAGAACCATTCCTAACGGACCATGACGGAGTTATTGCTTTTGCAACTGCAGATGGTCTTCGTCGCCTCGGCAGTTCAGCTCTTCATGGATGGGAATTTGGCCACGGCTCCGAAATGGCTTCAGCAGGTTCGTGTGACGAGAGTTCCATTCCACGATGGCTATTTGACAAGTGTTTATGCACTTCTACAGCAAAATCCCGCGCTATTTACGAGACGGCGCTGCAGACTGTTGTAGAACGCGGACATTGATGCGGAGGCTTTTGTGACAGACTTTGAAGATGCTGTGTTACGTACAATTACTGAAGTATTCGGTCGGCACGTTCAGAGAAGAGGTTACTTCTTCCCTCATCTGACATAAAGGACTTGGAAGAAGGTTCGGAGCCTCGGTCTCACGGGTCACTACAATGAAGATGCTGATTTTAGTCTGTTCTGGGAAAAGATGGATGGATTAGCGTCTCTTTCTGCCAGTGATGTTCAATTGGGTATGCAGCACCTTAAGGATGGCTGTCCAGACGAAGCATCCGAGCTCTTGAAAGTCCACAATTAACGACAGTGCACGTACCAGTTGAGGGCTGGGATGATAAGTTCTCAACGATACGGGGACCCTTATAATCTAACCGGCCTAACGAGGAATTTCTCCCATCCAGGATCTGCCTCAACTCACACAACACAGTCACACAACTATGACCAGTGCCAGAACAATGGGCAACTTCGAAAATTCTAACCTAACGATTTCTTCGCAGTACGAAGGCTAATTAAGAAAGAAAAAAATATTAATTAACAGGTTAGAAAGAGTTTGTAAGCTTCGACGACATACGCCAGGTTTCAAAATGTAAAAAGTAGTTTAGGAAGCCACGCGAGTCCGCTGTATGTTAATTACCCTATTAAAATGGTGGGTGGTTACAACTGACGCTCCAGCCTCGTTTTGGCTCCCCTCATCATCACACCACTGATACCATTATCAACAATGTGAGACTAATTAAGCTCATCGATCTACCCGCCTGTTTCCCCCCCAATTAAATCTATTCTCTCTAATTGTTTTCATATTAAGTTCATTAAACCCCAAGAAGTTTGATGAAAAATAAATGGCTGCTATCGCTCACTGTTTCATTACTTCCTGTTTCTCTGTTTTCCTTTCCCCGATTACAGTTTGTTGACTGCAGCAGAGTCGACAGGACACTTGTAAAAGTGCTAGTATTACACCCCGGAAACGGTCGGTATGGCACCCGTGGGCAGACTGAATATCGCCAGAACAGCCCGTCCGTCTCTGCTACAGCGGCAAGACGACTTGACGGGAGCTGGTGTTTCTAGCTGTGACGTTAAATGGTGGAAGCAGAACTTCTTCATCGAATTCTCTAATAAGTTAGTTTTGACGTTTGTTCCAAACTGCAGCAGGAGGAAAGAATACATTAGAAAAATTCAGTCTCTATTTTTTTAAAAAAAAAACACAACAACAACAACAACAACAACAACAACACCTCTATGGCAGACGAGACTTTCTCGAGATCTCACGAGAAATTGGCTTCAGCTATCATCTATTGGAAACAGTCTGGCAACGCCATAACATTGCGAAAACGGAAATGTTTTAAGACGAATCTCAGCTCAAAAATCCTGTAGAAAAACGCACAGATAAATAGTTTTTTTTTATAAAAAAAAAGGGGGGGAGTCGATTTTATCATTTCCTGGCGTGTACACGTTTTTCTTCGTTATTCATAGATGGATGGCTTCATCTGTCTGTAGTGCCCTTCAGTCTGATTTCAGTAATGTCCGTAGTCTTCCACGGAAATTAGAACCTATGGATTTCTTACTGTAATAATACCCATACAACGTTTAGACTATTTTTAATTCTATTGTTAATGTTAGCTTTTATTTCATGTAAAACGAGTCGACAAATGGTTCCAGCTACAACGAATTTGATACAAATTTGTTTCTGGATACTGGCTCTGTGTGTGTGTGTGTGTGTGTGAGAGAGAGAGAGAGAAAGCGTTTGTTTTTTTAAGCAAAAAGATTAGCTAAAATGATGCAGAAAGAAATATAAAAACCCTAATAAAGAATAATAAGAAATGTATATGTTTTAGAAAAAATTAGCCGATGCAAGGAAGGTATTGTATTTATTGCTAATATTCTTGTTATTTTTATATCGAGCCGTGCATAATAAGTTTTATTATATTGGTAAACGCTTTGATGTACTTTTTTAATTAGATGTATAGATGAGGCTATATCGACGTCATGTGTTTAAGTGAGATGAGGCTATAGTCTACGTTATGTGTTTACGTGTAGATGAAGCTATAATTGACGTCATATCTATGTGTAGATGAGACTACAATAGAAGTCATATATTTAAGTGAGATGAGGCTATAGTCTACGTTATGTGTTTACGTGTAGATGAGGCTATAATCGACGTCATGTGTTTACGTGTACATGAGGCTATAATTGACGTCATATGTTTACGTGTAGATGAGGCTATAATCGACGTCATGTGTTTACGTGTAGATGAAACTATGATAGAAGTCATATGTTTACGTGTAGATGAGGCTATAATTGACGTCATGTGTTTACGTGTACATGAGGCTATAATTGACGTCATATGTTTACGTGTACATGAGGCTATAATCGACATTATGTGCTTTAGTTTCATGGCCAATCCATATATTAATTAAAAATTACTGATGCTATAACAACTGGGGGGTTTCCCATAATTCTAAGATAAAACTTTGAAATAAACAGATAAAAAACAGTTAATAATTCTTATTAAAATTTATTCGGAAAGGTGATTAAAGTGTTACGAACCAAATGTCAGTTTCCGTATAACTAATCGACTGGAAGTTCTGCGGGCTGATGTAAACGGCCTTTAATAATTCTTCAAAATTACTTTCCAATGATAACATCTCGTCCTTATTCCAATCAACAAAATGCCCGAAGAAACCTGAAGTTTCAGCAGCTGCCGACGCGTATCAATTGGATTTATAGAAGTCTGTTTTATCGCTTGTAAAGACGTCGGATAAAAACACCTTAAATTCTGAAAACAGGGAGCTAATAATTAAGTTTCCGCAAAACCGTTTGTCTTTCCCTATTATCTGTTAACATTTTAGCGGGATTAAATCTCGATGGCGCTTCGGTAGACCATTGTACGAAATCAGACAGATTTTAAAAAAAAATTTAACTAATTAATTAACTAATCAAATAAACGTGAGACACCGTGGATAATAAATGACTCCATCGCCGTATCATCAGTTTCCATTTGTGCTCTGTTTAGTTTTTACAAGAAGCCCTCGCAGTTTACACGAAAGAGATATCCATCAGTGCGACTTTTAAACTGGTCGATGCAGTCTTTACCAATCGTAATCATTTATTATTCCTTTTATTTACATTTATAGTAAAAAAAGAGAAGAAAAAAATCTGTCTTGATATCAAATTCGGATAAAAAACTTTAGCCAGTTTCTAGGCACGTCGACGGAGACTTTTGTGCTGACGTGTAGATGAAGCTATAATTGATGTCATGTGTTTATTAGGTAATCGAGGGAGTGATTGGCCACGCGCTCAGAACGCTTAATCATTTCTTAAAACCGATCAGATCTCGCCTAAATATCTGTTTTTATCGATAGTCGACTATGTGAGTCGAACACTGCATTTATAGGGGAAAACATGTTGTCTAATTTGACCACTTCTTGGGTTCTTTACAAACGGCAAGGGGAGATAATTTCTGATTTCGTCATTAAAGAAAATTCTAGGTCCAAATTTGGGATTCTGCCATTTTTGGTGGGTAAAATTTTAATTCTTATTTAGATTGGATCGGCTCTTTTTTTTTTAGTCTTTTCCACTTCTTTTTGGTGTGGCATCCTGAGCGAATTTATCTCCCACCCAAATCACCAAAAACTCGGCATTTATTTCTTTTATATCCTAAGGACTGTAATCTCATGCCATTTGTTTAGGGTTCAACCCTTTGTTCTGCGAATGTTTGAAATCGAATTTCCAATAATTTCGTTTTCGCCACCATACAAGCAAGATCGATTGGGATTGATAGAGGGCTCTCTGAGATCACATCGGAGCGAGAAGTACGACCAGAAAAAGGAAAAAGAAAATTAAAAACAAATGAGTTAAGCCCCCTTAAATCTGTTTCTACAAACGTTAAGGAAAGAAAACTATTTTTTTACAGTTTAATTTTACTGAATATTTTTTTGTTTTCGACTTTTGCAAGCGATCAAAGGAAACAAAGTGGTATTTAAAAATATTTTATTTAATTCTATTATTAAGGACTATTATTATTAATATTATTTACAGATGGTAAAGAAATATACTTCTTCTCCAATGCATGCAATTTTTCTATTATGACCTGTTTTGGCTATATAAAGGGAGATAAGCCTAGTATTTACAAAAGCACGTGACGTAAAATCATTCTCCCGTAAACGCACTCGTCAAATAGAAATAAAGACGGCAAAAGGAACTCGAGAATAACGTACACATTTTTTTTTATTACTCAAAGTGGATTTTGGCGAATCTTTGAAGATGGGTAGCAAATTTCCCAGGGGGTACACAAGTTCTTACAACAGAAAGAAAAGAAATAAACGTAAGAATTAACCAACCAGAACGATTTATTTGCTAATCGACCGAAGACGAAAGAAATCAAAAAGAGGGCGGGGGCAATGTAGGGTTCTTGTTTTTTGTTAGATGATTGACAGTCCAACGATTCCCCATCACGTTTAGAAAAGGGAGTCTTTAAACGGCACCAAAGAGATAATTGAAATTCTAGTTATATTTCTTTTTCTGCATAACCATCCCCCTCAGATGAGGAAATTTAAGAACTTTCTATATATTTCTTTGTTGTCAAAAACTTAGAGGTGAAACTGCTGCTATGCTTTGTTATGTAAGAAATAACTAGTGTCGGGTCTAAGGGGAACACCCCAAATTGTGTGTTTTAAAACTCATACTGGACTTTTGAGCCTAGAGGATCCACGTGCGGAAAAATCTCTGATGAACCAGGGGATAAAAAAAATCAAAGGATTAAATCAACAGTCAAATGAACGGGGGAAATCTTAGAACTCACCAAACACTCAACCATTATCTGATGAGAACTTTGACTCTCAGACGATAATCTCTGGGATCAGCATAGAATGGAAGCAGATCGCTGAGCTGAGTTTAGTAGATGAATGGTACAACTGGATGGATGGTGGTTGGTGTGATTTAAAATGGAGCCGAGTGACTGGGGGAGGGAGTCGAAGCATCACCCACAGACGCGAAGAACCGTAACCAGCTGACAGGTGTGTGAGTCAGCCTGCAATCCACTCAAGATAGAAATACTTGACGAAAACCACAAGAGAGAAGTAACAGTGCGGATAGACGTCCTCTGCATCCGCAACAACATCATCCCACGCCTTAGCGTGGTAAAGGAGTAGTGAACAGACGCGTGACCTTGAAAAATCAGCAACCGGACAGCACCAAGTAAACCCACCCACCGTCTCCAACCAAGAAGCAAAACACCTCATCATAAATAGACACGAATGCGTGCGGAAGCTCAAGTACAATCCGTCAAGACCACGAAAGGCTATTTAAGCACCTGAAAGAGAAACAGTGAGTGATTGAAGCGAGATAAACGACGGGACAATGCAGAGTACCCACCCACGGATCTGACCAAGCCGAACCTGCCACCTGCCGGGGAACACGGGGTTGCAGGA
Organism: Nautilus pompilius; assembly: GCA_018389105.1. Classification (NCBI taxonomy): domain Eukaryota; kingdom Metazoa; phylum Mollusca; class Cephalopoda; order Nautilida; family Nautilidae; genus Nautilus; species Nautilus pompilius. Next base: position 1,369,666 of record JACATO010000351.1, on the reverse strand, counting down.
GAGCGTTCGAAATAGTAATTTAAAAATGTTTTTTAAGAATTTTTTTTAGTTAGTTACCCATAATTACATTTTAATACGTTTTAATAGTTAATGCGCACATTGACTCTCAGAGTAATAAAAGTCGGATGCTTTCGTTCCTTCTCGGCCCGAGGGGTGCCGTATAAAGGGAGGTAAAGATGCGAAGTTGAACTTGTTCTCGCCGATAGACGAGACCGACGATTGATTTCTGTTTCCGCCGATTTGGCGCTGGCTGCTACACAAAGTTCGAACTTCCGTCACGATTACTCCCTCGATGTAGAAAAGAAAAGGCGCCGGAGAGCGATGTCGTTAGAGCCACTTCCGATCAAACACACGTAGCGCGCCACCTTCCGGAAATATCGCTTTGGGAAATCGGATCCCGAATTAAACACACGATGTGGCTGTGTAACAGATGGAATCGCTCAGCATTCGCGCATTTCACTTAGCTACTATTTTCAGATTAAAGCTGAACTGTACGAAAAGAAAATCAGCTGAAACAGATTATTTATTTTTAAGTTTTATTTATTAATTTTTAAAATTAAATTCAGACCGTTTAAAATTTATTACTGGAGTATCTCTTAAAGTAGTAGTATTAAAAAAATTAGTGGCGTCAGAAACCATACGAATGCCATTTTGCACAATTATGACGTACATAAATTTGTCTGTACTGTTCATAACCGGAGAGCAACGAAAATGCTTTTCTTTTAAGTTCTTAACTGATGCTCTTGGAACCCGCGCGCCGACGTCAACACAACGACACAACCACCACCACCCCCTGGTGTTACTTTCCTAAACCAAGTGGAGAAAAAAAACGGCTGCAAAGGTTGGCTGTGTGTCTACAGAAGAAAAACCTCCACTAGAATCCTTTATTTGTCTTAGATACGGGAGGTAACTCATCCGACCGACTGGTGAAGAAAAGCGATACAGGTGCTCTTTGGAAAATTGGTTGCAACCAGTGCCACAATAGATCTCGTTTGGGCAAATGAATGAATAAATATCCCTTAATAAACCATCTTTTATCTTTGATATTGTCCTTTAAAGAACATTTTTTTAAAGGACAGATGCTTCTATGTTAAGACCAAGAGCTCCAATCTAATCTTTAACCTTGTAAGCTATATCATTTAATCCTAGAAGAAAACCCTCTCAGTCCTCCTCTTGAAAAATTTTCCGAGTCCTGAGTAAAAAACAAAAAAACAAACGACCTAAATAGATGCATTTTCCCCAAAAATTCTTCTTCTACCTTTAATTTTATTGAGATGGGTTGTTTTTTTTTGTATTTTCTCACTGCTCTTTCCAGCGTTAGCCTCGTCACACGAGCAGCAACAGGACCCCTGGCCCTTTCCCTACTCATTACTATTAACCCTTTTTTCCTGTATTTATATTTTGTAATTATAATGGACGATCGTAGTAATAATGTATGAGCATAGTGTAGCTAACATAGATAATGTCGTGGGACTGGCGATATAAATATACATATATGGTGTTCATCTACTTAACATGGAATGTGAAAACCAATGATGATGTTAATTACCCACACACGTTCACCACAAACCAGTCTGGCTCGTTCTTGCCAGCCGCACATCGTTTTTCTGGATTAATAGGTCAAATATTGAAATAGAACAGCCTTGAGAAATGAGTAGGCAGCTGTCGTGTTCTTCACCCGGAACACCAGCCGCGCGGGAAAGTGAGTCGGCGTGACACCGGTCAGCACAGAAGTCCCCGGTGTTCTCCGACTTAGGTCAGCCTTACAAGAGTTCCTGTTCGGACTGTTTACTCTTCGAAAGCAGGAGGAACTCGGATTACCCAGAGAAAATTCCCGAAGGCTAAAGAAGACGGTGCTGGAAATGGATGGGAGATATACCAAGCAGAACTAACGGATTCGGACACTCAACCTTAACACTCCACAGTTTTCTTGAGTGTGGCCGGTGGGGGTGGGGTGTGTGTGACCAATCCTCTAAACAGCCGTGGGACTCCTTGACGACCCCCTGCCACGAAGCAAATCTAAAATTGCACGGTCGGCCGAACGCTGAACAACAACAAAATAATAATAATAATAATTTTGGGAAAGATTCTAACTATTGACAAAATATTTGTAAAGTTTTAAACATTAGACTTTTCCTTTCCTAAACTGTTTATTTGGAAATAATTTACAGTAAAAGCCGTGCAAGTTCAGGTCCCCAGTGAACTAAAGATGGTTGGTTCGCACGGATGCGAGTAGTCTACCACCCAGTACCCTTAAATCTGCACTGTCGTGTCACAGGCTGAGCCACAGGGACGGCGGTGACTCTCAGCCGGTGCCCCGCCCAATGGTTGACCTAACGACCACACGTGACCGCAATTCCGTTGATGGCTCTAAACCCTCACGTCGGTGCGTTGACCAAATATACAGGCTGGTGGTGTGTGGAGGGTTAAAGAGAGCTAAGGGGCGGAACTAGAATAAGGTTACTACCGTCCGCTACTACTGGTACACACCACGGGCTTCCACAATCCACCGGTGCGAAATCAAACAGACTGCTTCAGTTTTAGAACTCTCGACCAAAAGATGTCCGCCATAACTGCAACGACAAGACCCGCCACGGGCATCTAAGCTCCCACTTCTAAAAAAAGTGGACTCGTCCGGAGCTGCGCACGTTCTTCCGACCTACTACATCGACCGCTCCGCTCAACAATACCTGCCCCACCCCTCTGCGATTTTCTTTTGGCCGATGTGTTAATGAAATTTCTGGTTTTATTTCTTTCTCTTCTCGGTCTAATTAAATCCACGCGGTTTCCACTCAGATTACACACTAAATAAACTGAACCGTTCTTTTTTTCCTTACTTTTATTGATATTTTAAAACTCACACTCATATCTATTATTTTGGCTGAAATATAAAACTTGCGTCCGAAATTAGGTACACTTTTTGTAATATGTCGCGATAAAGACAGTAACCATGTATCCGTGTAAATGTGTGAGTGTACGTGACAGGGAACAGAGAGAGAGGGAGGGAGAGAGAGAGAGAGAGAGAGAAGAGAGAGAGAGAGAGAGAGAGAGAGAGAGAGGAGAGGAGAGAGAGAGATGATGACGTCAGTACAGGGAGAGAGATATGACGTCAGTACAGGGAGAGAGAGGTCAGTAGAGAGAGATATGACGTCAGTACAGGGAGAGAGAGAGAGATGACATCAGTACAGGGAGAGATGACATCAGTACAAAGAGAGAGATATGACGTCAGTACAGGGAGAGAGAGATGACATCAGTACAGAGAGAGATATGACGTCAGTACAGGGAGAGAGAGAGATGACATCAGTACAGAGAGAGATATGACGTCAGTACAGGGAGAGAGAGATGACATCAGTACAGAGAGAGATATGACGTCAGTACAGGGAGAGATGACATCAGTACAAAGAGAGAGATATGACGTCAGTACAGGGAGAGAGAGATGCCATCAGTACAGAGAGAGAGATGACATCAGTACAAAGAGAGAGATATGACGTCAGTACAGAGAGAGAGAGAGAGAGAGAGAGAGGAGAGAGATTTCGATTAAGATCCGGATTTTAGACCACTCTCGAGGTTTAGATAGGATTCACATGGTAGATGTGGTATAATATGCCGAAAAATACTTTCAGAGAACTGCTCTAAACTAAAGCTCTGTCAGTAATTTGGAACCAGCATAGTTAACTTTAATGACAATAAATTGACACCATCGACAAAGCAGAACAAAAATGTGTGACTAACTAAATATTAGTGGGAAAAAGCGCTAGAACATAAGGACACTGATCTTTCTCGTTATTAGTAAGTTTCAATTGAATACTCACGTGTGGTATATCAACTTTATATTTAGGTCATAATTAATAAATACAAATAAAATGATCCAGGTAGGTCAGTCATAGCAACTGCTTTGCATGCTGTTCTTTTGAAAATAATGCATTATATACACCGATCTTCCGTAATAATTTGACACTTCTTGCTATTAAGATATCCTTGTTTTGTTGTAAAAAATGGGAAATTAGGGACAAGTGACAGAGTGAAATTCTTTACGTTAGAACTTGGTCGAGCTACATTCTACATCACAAAGACTCTTAACCAATGTTTGACATTCTGTCAACAAGATCTTGTGTCACGGCGGGGTTCAGGTTTCCCCAGATTGTGAGAGATTCCTTTAGTGCCATTATACTGGTATTTCTATCTCCACACACGACTGTGGACTAAAGACATCGATTGGAGGTTTTCACTAGGAGATGCTGGACGCTGAAAAGCTAAACCTGTCCAGGTTAGTTAGAATCGTGTTGAGAGTTTAGACCTGTTTATGTATTCGAATTGTCTAGAAGTTAGAGATATCTACGTTGGTGTGAATCGCGTTTAAAAGTTAGACCTGTCCACGTTGGTTAGAATCGTGTTGGCGAGTCAGAATTATCCACATTGATCAGAATCTTTTGAGAGGTTGAACCTGTGGACGGTGGGGTTCTTCCTTTTAGATTACGATATATATTACATTTATTACAAGGATATGGGGAAATAAACAATTTGAGGAGTCTGCTAATCGGAGATCAACACGATAACAAATATAGCATCTTTTAACAGCTGAATCTTTCTAACAAATGGCCAACAACAGTGGGGTCCTCTATCAACTCATGATGTTCGCAATCATCTAGGAATTCCCGAGCACCTTATTCTCTCTTGCATCGTTCTGGACCCTTTCGACTGTCCCTTCTTTTCAATTTTGAAAAGTAAAAGCCAGCTTTTGTATTTTTTTCGAGAAGTAGGTCTATAGACTTCTGATTAAATAGATTTTTTTTTTTTTTAAAGTTTAAAGCTCATTTTCAGATGACGACATTTAAGCATACAAAGGCCACGGACACACGGTCTTCTTCTTCTTCCGACAATTCTGGACCATTAGCCAAGGCAGGTATGAACAATCTTTTAGACGTGGAAAAAAAAATCAGAGGTTGGCTAATGAAGAAGACACTGCAACACATCAAATTGAGCAGAAGTCGGGCGCCAGAACCAGAGCGGTTCGGTGGGCGCGCTATCTATTGTTTATATATAATGGTACCTGGAAAATTAATGTTGTGGAATTTTCTAGCATTTAGAGGAACAACGAGAGAGAAGCATTCTGAGCGATTTATTAGCTCACCACATCTAAAGTAAAAGAAGAACTAAAAGTGAAAGCGAAAAATGTGAAATCCCCTTATGCGATTAAAAATAGCGCCCAATTGGTGGGACCGCGATGGTAGGTCTATTGTTCCACCCATGAATGGGCTTACTGATGTTATCTCCCGCGCAGTGCATGGGGAAATGTGTCACCGACTTGTTTTCGAGTGATTGGTTTTAAGTTTTGCCTCCCCCCCACCACCAGGATCAGAGGGCAGGGAAGGGGCGGCTCTTATTGAATGTACCCCATTTCCTACATACTCGGTTCTTGTCCGCGCCGGTTTATCGACATAACTTCCGATCGCATTTCAGCTGGAATCGGTTGAAAGAAAGAATTCTGTTCTGGAGTTATGTTATTATTATTTTAATAACTCGTTTGATTGTTCCAGCCAACTCGCTGACTTTATGCATAGAACACTAATACAGTTGTGTACATACAAACCTATTGTCTGCCTATTTATATTCATAAAGATCATTTCACCGTAAGTACAAATATTCTCAAACCTGCCAACCGAAGTTTCGGGTTGATATAAATCAAGCGATTAACCAGCCACATGTCTACCCAAGAAAGACTCTACCGGAATTCTCCATTTTTTTTTCTTCTGGATGTGGGACCGAAAGTAGATAACGAAACCATGTTGGAGAGGAACGGAAAACACTGAGATCCAGTCCCGGCCGGGGTTCGAACTCTCCGCCCAATGCAGACAGCTTACCTACGCCGTATAAGCCGCGGTGTATTTGTTTTTCTTTGGTCGTTTTCTCGTGGCTGTCCTCAGGACGACAACAGGAAATGCTTTCGAATCTTTGGGTTATTAACGGCGGATACCAGATGACAAATTATACAAGTAAACGCATGCATAAATAAATTAGCTATTATCAGTTAAAAATCGGTCTCGTCAGGGAAAAGACGACGACAACGAAAATTGATAAAGTCTCAGATTGGACAGGGTTTCTGACTTGGCGACATCCGCGGGTGTTGTAAAGAAAGTGGAAAATGGGGCTCACGCAGGTCACGTGCGTTGGTTCCGATCAGTTTATCCAGCCTTAACAAAACCGTTTCCTCGGCCTACTCCACCTCCCTCAATTAATCTCGAGGTTTAAGAGGGTAACCTTGGCGAAAGTTACCTGGGGCGGAGTGGCGACGGTCAAGGGGGCCCGCGAAACCTCCACCGTGCAAGAACTCTTCCTATGGGATGTGGGAGAAGCGCTGAGAAGACACAGGAAGGGGCCGGGGAACTCTTCCTATGGGATGTGGGAGAAGCGCTGAGAAGACACAGGAAGGGGCCGGGGAACTCTTCCTATGGGATGTGGGACAAGCGCTGAGAAGACACAGGAAGGGGCCGGCTGGAGGAACTCTTCCTATGGGATGTGGGAGAAGCGCTGAGAAGACACAGGAAGGGGCCGGCTGGTGGAACTCTTACTATGGGATGTGGGAGAAGCGCTGAGAAGACACAGGAAGGGGCCGGCTGGAGGAACTCTTCCTATGGGATGTGGGAGAAGCGCTGAGAAGACACAGGAAGGGGCCGGGGAACTCTTCCTATGGGATGTGGGAGAAGCGCTCAGAAGACACAGGAAGGGGCCGGCTGGAGGAACTCTTCCTATGGGATGTGGGAGAAGCGCTCAGAAGACACAGGAAGGGGCCGGCTGGTGAAGAAGAAACACATTTTTTTTCTTTCCTCCAGCTTTTACAACCCCCCCTCGCCAACTTTCATTCTGTTTGTTTTGGTTCGATGCCGAACCTCTTAGCTTGTGGTGGAGGGGAGAAGACGCTGATCCGGTGACCGTACGGGGTTCACTGATTGGCTGGTATGTCGGGCGCCAAACACCAGACGAACCAACTCACCCACCAAGTCTAGACACTCGCTCTGGTGGTATTCCTAAATGAAGCCCACCGCCGAATGCTTCACGTTTTCGGTGAAGGTTCCCACGAGGAATCCATGCGTTCGGTCTGCCCGAACGGTCAGGTATATTTAACTGCGGAGCGGAAACGTTTCCTACTCCGTTTCATCAAATACCTCACGTTCCAGATTTTGGTAACACCCCCGCACACACCACAACGAGGTTTACCTCAACTTAAATCGCCACCGAGACGGAAACGAGGCTAAGAACGTGTTCCACGTCATCTTCGCTGACCTGACGACGCACCCACATGCGCCGTTAGAGATAGCCTGCTTCAAAAGAAGACAGGTCCGGCAAAGTCTCGGCCGTGGAAAGATCTGGGTAAGAGGGGCCTAGGGGCAGATCGTAGACGTACCGCCAACACGGTGGGATTTAAAACACACAAACACAAATCTCACACAGATGAGGAGAAACTTGCATCAGACCGAGATACAAAATGGCGCTAAACCAGTGAGCGGTTCGACCCGAGTACTAACGGAAGCGGTATCACCTATCTGAATTTGCCGTTTTCTTTGACAAACAGACATCAGGCGGGGAAATTATTATGACAGGGCACTGTAGAAAGATGACGCAGGTGAGAAGAACTGAGCCAGAGCCACATTCTTCAAATATTTTCATACGCAACCCAAAAGTGATGTAGTTGTTGTTGTTGTTTACCGAGGCAGACGAACTAAATTTCTACTTACGGTTGTAACGAAATAACTCTAGGATAGTCAAGGTGTGCTTATAGATGGGGGGGGGGCAGGCAGGGCTGGGGAACCAGCGAGAACACATTCTTGTTTGTAAGGTAGAAAGGCCATATTGAATTTATAGAGGGCGCTGGGTTGTCAGATAATTCTCTTTCTTCAGTTACTGGACAATAAAAGATAAAAATCTCGGTCGGCCCCCTTTCGTGCTGCTGGTTCCCTCTGCAACTGGGGCCATGGCGGAAAATGTATTAGAAAAACAACAACAACACATGTTCAGTGATCGGTAAGATTTGTGCCATTAAACCGTCCGGGAGTTTGACTATTACGAGCAGAAATCTCTCCGCATAGATTTATTCCTCCATCCAGCTTACGAATGGAGTCCACGAGAAACAGGCAGCTGGGAGAGCCGACCGCCCACCGATCGGGGTGGGTGTCCATGACATCCGGGCCCGCTCTCGAAGACATTAAAAGACACAAATAGTTGACCAAGCACCCGGCCTCCCATAAAACTGGGCCACAGTCGGAATGTCCTTTAGCCAGAATAGCAACGGATCAGCTCGGTTGTTTTCGGGTGTGTGTTTGTGTGCTAGCATTTCACGCCAGCCCGCCCCTGTCTCTTATTGCCTTTCTCTCTATCAGGCTGTTAATCGAGGCCAGGTCGAGTTCAGCGTCATGGTTTGTCATATTGCCAAGCCGCTGTTTTAATAAATCCTGTATAGTTGAAAATGTATATCTCTCTCTCTCCTCTCTCTCTCAATCTCTCTGTTTTGTTTTGTTTTTTTAAGTACGCTAACCGACGTAAGTTTTAGGTTACCAGAGTTTCCAATAAAAAAGAGAGAGAGAGGGTGTGTGTGGTGTGGCACTAATGGAAAATGGTTATCGGCCTGATTTTTATACTTCTAAAACAATTTTTAAATTTCCAAGTTCCATATTTTTTTAATCTGAAAATTAAAAAGAAAAAAAAGAGATACTAACAGAAATGAATATTAGATTAGGTGCTATAATTATATGCATAGAAGTATTAGGCTTAATTTTATTTGTGAAATGGGAACGTGTTCTAAGTAAAATAAAACATCAGAACCTACAATTTTGGAAATTAGAATTTATCTTCATTGACTTAAGTAAAATAATTACAACAATAAGAAACCGAGTTTGACATTTCACAATTGTATTTCGAAAGTAATTTACATACAAAGGATTCTACCTAGTAGGAATCGCTCTGCTGAAGTCCAGAATGCCGGGGGGAATGTCTTCCTTGTAGACATCGGGGAAGAAAACCCCAAGTCTTTGCGATAATAGCTATTGCCATTTCCAAAGAATAAACAGACGCACTAATTATTAATCACGTGTATTAGTTTTTTTTTACTTGTTTAAAAAATTAAACTAAAAGAATCATTCGGCAAATTTCTAACTCCCATAATTGTCACAGGTGTTTCAGACTATTGTGCTTGGCTGTGTCCAGAGAAAGCGCCAGAATTGGTGGACGCCATTGATACCGACATAAACCGTCTTCCTAAGAGGAAGCACAAAATTCACGCACCCGAGACAAGCGGTATACCCTTAACAGCCCAGGAACTGACGCCAAAAGTCGGGAGGTGAGAAGGTAAAGCGAAGGGGTTCCAGTCGTATGTCGCCTTACAGGAAAAAAAAGGGAGGCTAATGATATCGTTGAAGACTAATGATGCCGTGAGCAACACCTGATCTTTACTTACTGATCGATTAGTTCACGAGAGCTCCTACACAGCGAGCAGAAATGGGCTTCGGCAGATATTCTGGCCAAATTCGAATGTTCTGATTAGTTCATCAGTATATTCAACTATTCCACAAAAGAACGAAGGGCCGCTTAGTCAACAACGGTGGAGTCTCAGAGGAGTTCGAAGTCACGAAAGGAGTTGAGCATGGATCTGTACTGGCCCCATTTCGCTTTAATTTGCCGTTTTCAGAGGTTATTCTTTCTACATTCAAGAACTCTGATCAGAGGATCGAGTAGAAGGCGAACTTTCCAACTCGATTAGACTGAGACATGTGCACACAATCGCCTGGATGAGCCGCGTAACTGCTTCTCTGCATCCGCAAAATGTTCCCTCACCCTCAGCACCCATGAAGATGATGCGTGTATGTCTTAGTCGACGTCCCGCCACGGTGGCTAAACCTAACGGTCACCCGTCAGAACGGCAGAGTACAGAGTCGCTGGACCGTAGAGACCGCCGGACACCGCTGGAGACCCCTGGGGGTGGGCACTCGACGAAACAAGGGCTGGCTGACCCAGGCGATCCCATCAGAATCCTTAAAAGAACCGGAGACGATTCTAGCTGGAACTAATGATTCCCACACCATAATAAAAACCCCTCCCGCTTGAGTAACCTAAAATACGTGCCGTCAAGAGCGACGCCATCATTTGGCCTGGTTGCTATAGCAACATGCGAGTTCCGCAATTAGTAGGAAGTTAGTGAAATCAAAGTCGACGGTATGGCGTCGTGCAGGAATCGTTTCTGAACAAATCGGACCGGTCAATTGGCTTTCGCTTATGGCCCTGATTTTAAATACTTCGCGTCACTTCCCGGATGTCAAGGTCATCGGACGTGAGAGGCTAAACTAAGGGGAAAAAATAGAAGCGGGAAAGATTTCCCGAAAACAGCTTCTCATTTAAAAAAAGACTTTTACTGCAAAACCCAACTATTGGATTTCCTTCAATGCTTCCTCTTCTTTTTCCAGGCATTATCTTCTACATTTGCAGCAGCTTTTGTAGCACTTGCTCAGTACCGATAGAGGTTTGACATACGATATTACTGTAATGATACACGAGTAAACACAAACTCAAGCGTCTCGGTCCATTGCGTCATAATCACAAGTGTAATTTAAAATTTATTTCGGGTTAAATAAACAGCAGATGGAGGAGAAAAACCTTGGTGTTAACAGAGCTCCGGTTCTCCTGCAACAGGAGCGCATTTTACTTCTGAAATATAGTGGGATGTGACATGAAATAAACTGTTATTCTGCAGTTTTGAGATTGAAAGTAGACGCAATAGTAAACCCACAAACATACACCAAGAATTCGTGCTAAACACGAACATGTATGTTCTTGTTATACAAATAGTCCATTTCGATTCTGAAATAGATCAATATGGAACAATCAGCGTAACTCCGAATCTATTATTTACGTGCAAAATAATGAGGACAGTTGACTTCTTTCTCAAAAGCATAATAGTATTGAATTCGTACGCACATAGAGAGAGAGAGAGAGAGAGAGAGAGAGAGAGAGAGAGAGAGAGAGAGAGAGAGAGAGAGAGAGAGAGAGAGGAGAGAGAGAGAACGTCAAAAAACAAACACACGTCCACACAAGCTCACCAACACATGTACAGACAGGCACACAAACACAGAGACACACAAACGCATTTACACACAAGCACACTAACACAGATGTACTCAAACACACGTCCACGAACACAAGCACACAAACATACGTCCACGAACACATGAGCACTCAAACACACATCTACGAACACACAAGCACTCAACCATACGTCCATGAAAACACAAGCACACAAACACACGTCCACGAACACATGAGCACCAAACAAACGTCTACGAACACACAAACACACGTTCACGTACACTCATGCACACAAACACACGTCCACGAACACACAAGCACTCAAACACACGTTTACGAACACACAAGCACACAAACACACGTTCACGTACACTCAAGCACTCAAACACAGGTCCTCGAACACACAAGCACTCAAACACACGTCTACGAACACACAAACACACAAACACACGTTCACGTACACTCAAGCACACAAACACACGTTCACGTACACTCAAGCACTCAAACACACGTTTACGAACACACAAGCACTCAAACACACGTCCACGAACACAAGCACACAAACACACATTCACGTACACTCATGCACACAAACACACGTCCACGTACAAACATGCACACAAGCATACGTCCACAGACACACAAGCACTCAAGCACACGTTCACGTACACACATGCACACAAACACACGTCCACGAACACACAAGCACACAAACACACGTCCACGAACACACAAGCACTCAAACATACGTCCACGAACACATGAGCACCAAACACACGTCCACGTACACACACAAACACTCAAACAAACGTCTACGAACACACAAACACACGTTCACGTACACTCATGCACACAAACACACGTCCACGAACACACAAGCACTCAAACACACGTTTACGAACACACAAGCACACAAACACACGTTCACGTACACTCAAGCACTCAAACACACGTTCACGTATACTCAAGCACTCAAACACACGTTTACGAACACACAAGCACTCAAACACACGTCTACGAACACACAAGCACACAAACACACATTCACGTACACTCATGCACACAAACACACGTCCACGAACACACAAGCACTCAAACGCACGTCTACGAACACACAAGCACACAAACACACGTCCACGAACACACAAGCATACAAACACACGTCCACGAACACACAAGCACTCAAACACACGTCTACAAACACACAAGCACACAAACAGACGTTCACGTACACACATGCACACAAACATACGTCCACGGACATATGAGCACACGTTCACGTACACACATGCACACAAACACATGTCCACGAACACAAGCACACAAGCATACGTCCACGAACACATGAACACAAGCACACAAACACACGTCCACGAACACACAAGCACACAAACACACGTCCATGAACACATGAGCACACAAACACATGTCCACATAGGCACACAAACACTCGAACACACAAACACATAAATCACGTCCACGTACACACAAGCACACAAACACATGTCCACGAACACAAGCACACAAACACACGTCCACGAACACAAGCACCAAACACACGTCCACGTACACACATGCACAAAAATACACGTCCACGAACACACAAACATATGAGCACACGTCCACGTACACTCATGCACACAAACATACGTCCATGAACACATGAGCACAAACACATGTCCACATAGGCACACAAACACTCGAACACACAAACACATAAATCACGTCCACGAACACAAGCACCAAACACACGTCCACGAACACAAGCACCAAACACACGTCCACGTACACACATGCACACAAACACACGTCCACGAACACAAGCACACAAACACACGTCCACGTACACATATGCACACAAACACACGTCCACGAACACAAGCACACAAACACACGTCCACGTACACACATGCACACAAACACACGTCCACGAACACACATGCACACAAACACACGTCCACGAACACAAGCACCAAACACACGTCCACGAACACAAGCACACAAACACACGTCCACGAACACAAGCACACAAACACACGTCCACGTACACACATGCACACAAACACACGTCCACGAACACAAGCACACAAACACACGTCCACGTACACATATGTACACAAACACACGTCCACGAACACAAGCACCAAACACACGTCGACGTACACACATGCACACAAACACACGTCCACGAACACAAGCACACAAACACACGTCCACGTACACATATGCACACAAACACACGTCCACGAACACAAGCACACAAACACACGTCCACGAACACAAACACCAAACACACGTCCACGAACACACAAACACACACACACGGGGACACCTCCCCCTGCTGTCATTAGATGAACGCACTATTTTTAAAATGCCTGATTCGAATCATTTATAAGAAACAGAACGATGGCCCGCCATCCTCCATTATCCGTGTGGTTCGTCCCCCAGACGACACAACAAACCCTCGAACCCGACCGACCCGGATGTGGGGAGTGGAGTCTCATTAGCCCGACGGTATTGATCTAAATTTGTCGTCCGCTAGGTGGCGGGGAAGAGAGAGGGAGACGAACATGAACCCAAGATGCCGAGCCGGCCCCGTTTCTCGGCGGCACTCGAAGAGTTCACGAACCCTCCTCATGGCGCCGTCCTAACGCCTCCCAGTTTTGCCAGCATCAATCATCTCTGTCCGCACCGACCCGGCGCCCGCCGTCATGAACTTTTAAACCGGGCGGGTTGGCAGACTGCCAGCCAGGGGAAGATGCTTCGACAAGAAGCTCCCGGCGAGAGACCGGGTGCAGCTGCTTTCTGACAGCGATCTCGGCTTTCGTTTCAATTTATTTTCCTTTCTCAACTCACTCCTGGCTTCTGTATATATATATATATATATTCCCTTTAATTTTCTTTTCCGCTAGACGTCGCTCGTGTTAATGTTATTACCGCCAGAATCAATCACTACTCGGCGATCAGCGACTGTGTTCTCATCCCGCTTCGATCGGATAATCATGGAGGAAAGAGACGGAGATAACCGAAATCGTCTCGAGACACGGTTCGGGTCCATCTTTCCAGCAACAAGAAGCGATCGATCCTCCCCCTAGCGAGAAAGTACGAGCGACAACTTCTCCTTTATCATTCTCGCGCCTAATTAAATACTGCACATTTTCCGATCTTTTACTTCTTTAGCTTTTAATGCAATTAATAAAAAAACAAAGAAGACGGCCCCCAAAAGTTTTGCATCACCACCAGAATTTTATAACTCCGCGTGATCAAGTCTAATTTGCATAATGACGTTAGATTAAGGTTTCGGAGTGTACTTTTTCATGCACTTATTAGAAGGGGGGGAGTGAGCAAAACTGAAAAAGGATGTGACAGTTTTGGAATCTAACATGCAGTGAGTACAGTCTTCCCGGTGCGTCTCCGTGGGTCCGATCCGGCGAGTAGTTTTTGAAAGGCCTTTCCCTTCCTTTACTGGATCAATTACCGCTCTAGTTGTCCATCACACCGCGTGAGCCGACGCTACTGTCACGTGTCGAGGAAATGACGACACCGTGAGTAGTTTCCCCTTTCCTGCTTGTCGACGAGACCAACCCAACAGACCGAAATTCACACGCAGTTTTTGCAAGTTAGACCCTCTGTTCGCGGTCGGTGCTGGCTAACTGGCAGGTTTCTGTGAAGTTCGGGTGTTGATGAGGCTGGGTGCCGGCCACTCGGCCAGAGAACCTGGAAGCAAAACGATCTATGTGATAATGGTGGAGGGAATGTAGTAGGGTAATGAGCGCGCTGCCCCAGTCGATCCCACAATGGTGCCGTACCTCTGGCCTCCTAGAAACAAAAACCAGGTGAAGGGATAACTAACTAGATCACCACTGGATGCTGCAGGGGGGAACTTTTAGTAGATCGGCATAATCTAGAAGCAGGCACCTTCATAACTTTCTAAAAGAGGAGGAGGCAAAGTATCAGTCGTTTGTAGAAGTGATGAAGGCGAGGAGCTGAATTGGCGTTCAGCACCTGGTTTAGATTAGCGGACTACTCTTTTATAGCTGTTTATTTGGCACATTAAAAGAGAAAAACACAAAGAACATTAGTGCAGTCAGTACCTCATGGTGTGGGAACCGAATGTCACTGGGACGCTGTATATGAAAGTGCTGACCTGTATCCCATCATTGATTTTCGAGACTCATTCGGAGAGTTAAATCTTTTCAGTCTCCATTATGGCCTTTCTGATAACTGATACTAGTTCCTAGAATTGTACTATACCGTCACATGTTTCTGACAGCGATAAACGACGTCGTTTAAAAATCTAGTCCCTTAAAAATGTTCTTCCGGTTGCATCCCCATTCTTGAGATATACATTGTTGTCCCCCCCATCCACCAGGTTGTAAAAATCAGGTATCAGTCAGCATCCTCTTTTTAACTCATTGGTTTCGACAAGCGGACTAAGGGTCCAAGGTGGTGCTCTGGGCCCCGGCCAGTTGCCGGAGCGGGTCTCTAATTGGTGTGTGGCCGGCCTTCTGGTAAACGTCAGACTTACCGGTGTGCAAGGTTAGTGTAACTCTTGTGCGACCAATACGACTAGTTGGGCTTTCGTCCCCTCGTTGAATCGCATCGACGACGCTCGTGCGAACCAGGAAGGCGCTCGTCGGAAACTACCGCAGTCCAGACCTTAGAAAATCGACTGTCATTGCGAGTTAATGCGGAAAGCGACTTTGGGCTACCGCATCTGTCGGGTCGGTTTTAGCATTTAAGATTTTAACTAAAAATCCACGACTAAGGCAACCGAAAGAGGGGGTAGGAGGAAAGAGGGGAACACTGACGTCTGAATGTCGGTTGATTTTAGCTTCTTTCGGTCCACTATAGACACGGGATTTGATACTTTTTGTTCATCTATAGTTTTCAATTTATCAGATAATTTAAAGAGAAATTTACATTTATATCTATATAATAAAAAAAAAAACTTGAAACTTTCAGAACCTGTCCACATATATAAGGGGTACCGGGCTGGTTGTCAAACAGATCTATTCTATGTACAGGGAGATCATGGTTCATCAGATATTATAAACTAATGGAACAAGGAACCAGCCACGTTTAGTTATCATGATGAAATAATGCATACAACTTCGGCAAATTTCCAAACCTTTCCTTCTGTCAGAGTGCTACGGTTTACTGGGTATGGATCAGCTGTAACATACATCGAGGTTAGTATTAACACCAAAATTATTTGGAAACACGGATTTTCTGTTGTGCACCAAACCAGATAATAACCTTCAAGCGAGTAAAACTCCGACATTTTCCCCGTTAAAGCTGATTTGCTCGTGACAAACCGGCGGCTTCGGGTGTCTGGTCGATGAGGTTGGATGATGCTTCATGAGCCTGCCCAGCCAACTGGTCCAGCTCATCCGTTAACGTACGCCGTCAATCTGGAGCCTTGATGGCGTATTCTTTTACCTGGCTTGTAAACAAATATCCCGAGGTTCTTAGGGGATAATCCACAGAAATCTTTAACACAATTTTTGCCATAGTTTTCTATTTGTTTTCTTTCTACAAAAATACTGTAGCTGAAGTATCACAAATCCCATAATTGTGGACAGGGGAGCGTCGAATAAAATGGAGAAGGCTAGAGAGATGAAAGGCAGTTTTATTTCCACTCCTCTGGATGCTGGGAGCAACCGAGATCAACAGATGCAACAACAAAAACGACGGCCTTATTGTTTTGACTTCGCTATGAGGACTCTTTTGATATAGCTAATACGAGTCATCAAAACAAAAACCGTATGTACTAATTTACAGACCGGAATATTTATTTACTTTTTGTTGCAAAACCTACCCGGGATAACCTGCTAAACTTCCGGGTCCCGAGACAGTACAGTGTCGAGCTCGGCCCGACCGCTTCATCTCGGTATAATACAGCGTCGGGGCCAACAGGAGTGCAAACGCTTAAGCCAAGCGGCAGGAAAGTGAAACAAAATTTCTCAGCGGGTAAATAACAATGGTGCGAAACCAGAACCGCGAGCGAGGAATATCGGGGGGGGGGCTTTCTTCTAAGTAATAATACCCACATGAAACGTACGGGGTAAGGACCTGGTGATTTTCAGAATAAAATGTTTGATAAACTACATAAGTTAGCAAAAGGGTGGAATTTACTCGAGACAGTAAACGCAACGCCGTCTGGCGGAGGTTCCTGTTAAATGAAGAGCCCCCGGTCTCTGGTACATGCCGTAGACAAAACCCTGGAAGGGATACAGAGGGACGGACAGGAGTTTTTAATGTGATCTGTGAAGTTTATCACACGGGCATTCTCAAGCATACGGAACGTCTTGGAGAGAAAAGAAATATTCTGTGGAGATCTTAGTCCCGCAGTAAATAATGGGTCCTGGTCGGACCAGGCTAATCAGTAGACTGACTGGACGCTGCTCGCCGGTCGATATCCGGTTGGTTAGATTTTCACGTGCATCAGTTAAAAGGGGGAAAGGGTAGAAATGGGGGTCAGGAAACCGGAACTGGTCCGGCGGCCATTAGGGCGAAAGACTACTGTTATAAGCTGAGGTTGTTAAAGCTCGCAGGTATGAAATAGTTCGGTGGGCGTGCAGAACGATTGGGCCTCAGATGGTAATTATCTGACTGGGAAAGGGGAAAAAAAAGGGGACTGGAAAATGGGTTGTGATAGATAAGTACTGCAGATTCGGAACGGACGGTCCAAATTCGTCGGGTAAAGCGGACAGTCGTCTTGGTAAAATAGATTAAGCGTCAGGCCGACCACACCACCCACTTCCGGTCTGGACTTCAGCCATTAGCCCGACCGAGGCTTGGCCAAGACCGAAACCCTGACCTCTTTTCTCTCGTTCCGTTCGCTCGAATTTCCGCCGGATGCTGTGATCTGATTTCGCTCGTGTGACGACGAACCCTCGCGCTGTCACGGCGCTAACGACAATCGATCGGGATGGCATCGAGCGATCCAACTTCCGAATATGGAGGCTAAACCCCGCTCGGCTTTGCGCTGGGAGAAAAACCGTCGATCGGTAAGGAAACAACAGAACGCCAGCCATTCGGAAAAGGGCCCGGGTTGTTGTTGTTGTTGTTGTTGTTGCGTGTTACTGCTTGAAAAATAAAGAACGAAAATCGATTTCGAGCGGATTCCGTCGCTGTGGAATGTAAATCCCCACTCACCGCCTTCCCATTACCGCGGATAATCTACCAGCAGTACCGAAATCCAAGATCTCAATGCCACCATTAATAACAATAATCTATAAGCGCTGTTCCTCTTGTTCTGACGGGAAAGACAGGTACGGTGCACGGGACTCGATTGTTGGCAGGGGCCCCGGTTAATACGTGACTCCGCTGGCAAAAACCCAAATTGAAAAAAAAACAAACAAAAAACAACAGAAAACTTAATTCTTGTCCTGAATGTCAACCGTCACACGAATAAAGATTCGCTTTAAATCAGTATTCTTGTTTTAGTGTCAGGAACCAGCGACAAACATGTTCCGGGTCAGAGAGTGCTCGGATCGGGCACTTACTTCCCTGCCCTGGGCAGAATCTAATTTAAAATAACGGTGTAGACAGCAACGCCATCTGTTGAGAAACGCTGTCACCGCAATCTCGTTAATTTTGTCACCCCCATTATAGTTGCGTGTTTTAATTCACGATTATAAGCATTTTTGGTAATGCGGGGTTTGGGTAGATATAGTACATTATTTTTCATTTTTAATCATCAACTTATTAGTTTCTGTATGCAAATATTTGCCGACTTGTCCTTTTAAAGTTACATTTGGTTTCTTTTCTCCTTAAAAAAAAAAAGAAATCTCTGATTATCTCCCCCTTCTTGGCCAGCGGGACCTTTCTTCGGCCGCTCGGGGCGGACTGGCCCCTCTCTACTCCCTGTCAGCAGAATCTCTCCATAGTCGTCGTCCTTTACTTTGTCCCCATCTGCTGGCCCCTGTTAGCAGGGTTTTTTCTTTCCCTTTTATCATCACCTCGTCCCCAGATTCTTTTCTCGGGCAGGAGCTTGGCTACTCTTACCCGACTCCTGGCCGTTTAGGAACCATCCTCGCTTCTCCACTGGAGAGTCCCACCCGGTAATGTCTTCCATGTCAAACCCCAGTCCTTGCCAAGAGACGCTGACCCCGCCAACTTGTCAGCGCGTTCACCCCCCCCGACCCCTGCGTGGCCCTGGAAGAAGATCAGAGCAAAGCCCTTCAAGCTGCTCTATTCCCACCCAGCATGGGCTCTATCCTAACCCGATGGATCCTTCCTTGATGCTGCGTCAATCAGGTACCTTGGAATCCTGCTGCCCTAGCCACTTGATGGCAGCTGTCGGCGCTTCTACCTTCATATCCATACTTGAGGTTTGGACGGACATCGATACCTTTGTTTGCTCCTCTCAGCCACCGTCATAATGACGCTTAACGCCAAACCATCCATCTAATCCATACCCTTCAGCTCTCATCAGTAATCCTGAAGACTTACCGCCCGTTCCCGAAAGAGCTGCAGATCACTGGGCGTTTCCATTCTGCACACCTTCGCAATAGCTCGGCTTCAGCCATCCAGAACCTGGACTCCCCTCCAGGCTTCCAACCAATCCTAACCCTGTCTCTAATGGCGAGCGACATAATGGTGTAGCGCATAGCTGCTGTCATGCACCTCTGTCGCACCCCAGCCTGTCCGGCCCGTCTCTGGATAGAGTAAGCAAGCCGACAGTCCTGCTCCATCGTTATTTCCGAGAGCGTAAGATAACCCATTAACCCGATCTTTCCCGAAAAAAACCTTTGTTTAAAGATTCGTAAAGAACAAAAGAAAAGTAATCAGCTTTCGTGTTGACAGTTCCATTTAACTCACCTCTCCTCCCATTGCTTCTCCTGTCACTTTCTAGAGCTCTTATGAAAAATTAAGGTAATTACCATGACTAATTATTCTAATTAAATTAGTCGATTCGCATAAAACCTTTAGAAAATATTTTTAAAAAAAAGCAAATTCTTTTTCAACAGTTTTCAAAAGTTCTTTATTTCCCCCACATATCCCATTATTTCCGCAATCAGAGTAAACAGGGCAAACGCAGTCCGACGGGACATCTTTTCTGGAGGCATTGCCCGCCCTTGGAGGAGGGAAGGAGAGGTAGCCGGTGTGCACCCTCAATAGGTTCCCCGTGAAGTTTTCCACGATATCGGCTTCCGCAAACTGTAGACCGGGGACTGCACAAGATGGCGTAATTTCGAGGAGAGGTTTGGGAAACCATCGTAATGACTCACACACGTCGGCTGATCCCATGACTCACTGCGTTAGACGAATGGAGATCGCGCTCATCTTTTATCTAGTTAAAAAAAAGCAACAAAAATATTTCAAATTAGCTCCTGACAAGTTTACCCCCCCCCCCCCGGACCCCACCACACCACCGCTCCCCTCATCCCTGTTTTTTTTCTCTCTCCCCTTCCCTTGTTATACAGGAAGCGGTGGCGTCTCCAGAACCATCTTTAGGGGTTTTTTAAAAAAAAACCAGCGAAGTTTCTACAAAAGTCATGGGAAAAAATCCAGGGGGATCTTGCAGGGTGTCGTCCGACATCCCCCCCTAAAACGAGTAAGGTAAATTAGATGGCGGCCCCTCTTTGTGCTTCCCTTCTTGTGGGAGGAATTCCTCGTACTTTCATATCAGGGACCTGCGTGTGAGAAAACCCCGTGTAAGGGTTAATGCTTCTGCGGCGGCCACTCGATATCTATTTGCAGTTAATAACATGAACATGTCGACGAGTAATACAATTCGGTCAACTGTTATTACTAACACGATAATAAAGATCGTTAATTTAAATCAATCACATCGTGTATTCATTTAGAGAGAGATTAAGTGAAATTAATATTTGCGATTTCAGCAAAGTTCTTGAAACCCAAGTTAATTATTAATATTATTTAATGAGCCGCTTCCTACTAGCAATTATATTAATTTATGGTAGCGACACCAAGGGAGATTACTCCCGTTATTGCTACCATCCTAAGTGTAGTTAGTATTAATTGTGCCCATAAATGTTTTCTTCTCTCTGATATAACTTATTAACTTGTGCGATCAGTTTTTAGTGGACTTTTCTCTCCCTAAATAGAGATTTTTTAAAGGATGAAATTAGAAACATAAATTAGATTTTTTACGGCTGTTTGTCGAAGGCAGGAACTTTTTAAAATGTGGTACATGAGATCCCGTTAAAAGCAGAATCGAATCCGGTTTGATGTCCATTATAACTTTAAAATCGTTTTTTGGGGGCATAGATTTTAAATATTTGTCTCCCTGAATATATGGAAAACACCGTTTAAAAAAAAAAAAAGTTTTTCCAAGTGCAAGATGCGCCAGCAACCGCTCAGTATTCAAATACTTAATAAAGGGGTTTCCCGAAGTGCACAGGGAAGAAGGAGAATGTTGTGGATTGGAGCTGCAAAGTTTGTCGTCATTAGAGGGCTTCTTATTTTTGCAGAAGGTGAAAATAGTTGCCAAGTCCTCTTTCCAGTGGTTCGGAATTGTCTTTGTCCCAGCTTCGGTCTATCTTTTGGCAGGCGCGATTCTCAGCCAAACTTTCAACATTGAAGTTACACATCGCTGACTCGACTACAGACGCGACGGAAGGCGATTATATATATATAACCATTCTACTTGATTGGTAGGGAGCAGATCTTAGTCTCTAGTGTTTTCTCACTTAGTAAGACTTCCAACTGGACCAGGATTCTAGATTTCTGAAGCATACTTTTGTTCTTGGGCATCGTGTTTCCCAATACTTACAGAAAACCTCTTATAGATAGGTAGGTAGATGCAGTTCTAAAAATGATGTTCCTCAGCTGTCCAAAGACCAATAACATATTCAAAATCAATTAACAACGTTTATATACATCTAAACACACACACACACACAAACTTGAAATTCCCTTTAAAAGATTCCACGTGATTATTTAGTCAATAACCGGAGATCTGTCACAGGTAAACATAGGTGTGCATTTTCTGTACTTCACAGGTATGCGACACGCGCAAAGCGCC
The DNA here is from genome assembly GCA_018389105.1 of Nautilus pompilius. Classification (NCBI taxonomy): domain Eukaryota; kingdom Metazoa; phylum Mollusca; class Cephalopoda; order Nautilida; family Nautilidae; genus Nautilus; species Nautilus pompilius. The sequence continues at coordinate 1,347,597 of JACATO010000351.1, read as the reverse complement.
ATACCGACGTGACGTCACTTATAGGCGAGTGGAGAATTTTACACCTGAGTAATTAACGTTGTGCAGAGAGAGGATGTTGGAAAGAAAATGTTTTTTTTTTTTTTTTTGATGATCTTCACGGAATGAAAGCTTGACAAAAAAAGAAAAAAAAAAAATTCTCAGGTGGCTGGAAGATGTAATGACATCACTGATGCTATCACCGGCAGCACCAATTAGTGGCATTTCTCACAAATTTGCCTTCTTAGGAATGACGAGGTCCGTTCTTTAAGCTGGTAAATAGATGAGTAATTTCATGGCGAAACTGAATATAGGAAAATCGATAAACTGTGAAAAGAATACCTGACCGAAACGATAGAAGCGGGGAGAAGCCGACTATTAAAGACTGAGAATAAGTATAAAAGTGAACTATAGACTTGGAGATACCCAGACATGCTTCCAGATGTTTTAACTGAAAAATGATAACCTACATGCCACAGTTTAGGTTTTAAGTTACCGAGACCAGGGTTGATAGCCTGCCAGAGTGGTGCTTAGAGCCCCTTAATCCGCAGTGAGCAACGAGATGGTCTTCCCCTGGTTAGCAGATGTCAGTAGGCGAGCCGTAAATGTAATTTTATGTCACCTCCATAAAAAAAGGGTTTTCTTTAGATAAAGGAATATTGAATTGTCTTCGATTCACCGAAGCAGCTGCTGACAACTGAGCTCAGGGTTTTATGTAGAGAATTTTTGTGGACGACGTCGTGTCCAGTCTGCCATATTTGGATAGGGATATCTGGGGAATGGAAATATAGATGCTTAGGGGAATCTGTGTCCGATCCGGCTGAACTGACGGTCGGTGAAGAAAAAAAAAAAGACAAGACAAGACACGGGGTAAACTAATGGTGGATTAACGACACCTTTCCGGAGAGAAAGTCTCCAGCGAAGTGCGATGAGCGAGCCAGATGGTGACCCAGCTTACAGTGAAGCGACTGGGATCAAACTTTGGCAGGGCATCTATTTAGGCGATTATGTTAATTCTTATTTGTATAAATACCTCTATGAATAAAAAGTAATTATTGATAGCCAGTCTGTAAAGTATTCGTGGAAGAGATCTGAAAATAAACGAGGAGTCGGCTACCATACAAAATTGATCGTACACAAAGCTTAAGAGCTCCGGGCGTCTTATATCAGTGAGTGGGTGGAGTCGGGGGGGGTCAGACAGATGAAATACTATGAATTATTTACCCGACAGCAGCAAAAAAATAATAATATGGAAATACAGAATTCATTAAAAACAATATTAAACGTATACGAGAACTTTTTCTCTTAAATTGCAACAGATGATCGTGAACATTACCAGCATTTCAGTTCGGTTTGTACACCGGCCACTTACTGACGTCTCCCCGCCACCAGCTGACTACAGGCGGGGACCATTCCGTTGCTCGCTGCGCATTAACTAAACCACACTCTGGCAGGACAATTCACTTGAGGTGGTTGGTTATTGGAACGGAACCTACGGCGCCATGGTGATGATGACGACGATTATTATTATTATTATTATTATTATTATTATTATTATTATTATTATTATTATTATTATTATTATTATTATAGGAAGTTAAGATGTTCTTCAGTAAGTGTCCTGACCAACCAGACTAAATCCCACTTATCCCCAGCAGTGGTGAGATTATTTAAAAAACACACACACACACACATTAAACTAACAATACAGTTTCTGAGTTTGAAGCGCCATCTGTCGAATGGGCCATGAGGCAAAACGTCGGTGAACCACCGGACAAGGGAGCGAACCAATACCGTCATTCCAATATCACAAACAATAAATGAGAGCGGTAATGAGAAATAATCAGAATTAATCAATTTTCAATATCTGGGCGAAATATGGGGGAGGGAGGTGGACAGATCATTCAACACGAACTTAAACTATTTAATAAAAAGAATTTTATTTGTCCACTACAGAATCTGGCCAAAACCCTGACATCGTCTCCTCTGTATCTCTGTCCTTTAAGTATATTATAAACGGTGGCCGGATATCCGAAGACGCGAAAAACGTGAAATCTGATTGGATGCTTTGAATCACGTTGTGAAAACGTGATCAGGTGACGCCCGTTCGTTGTTTGTAACGGAAGGCCGACAGTCTCGCAGCAGCCTGTATTTCCCTTTTATTTCAGAACTGCATTTTATGTATTTATTTTAATAGATTCAATCTACTTACCAGCTGGACGTCAGCAGTTATGGGGCCGAGCTGGGGGGGGGGGAAACCCGCCCCTATTCAACACTGCGGCGCATGCGATTTGATTTTCATTAACCAAGAACAGAAAGATGAGATGGTAATTAAAATTAATGGCATCGAGTCGTACGAGAGAGAGAGAGAGAGAGGGGGGGAGGAGGAGGAGGAGGAGAGGAAATAAACAAAGGGGAAGTGAAACACAGTCGCAGTACCTTGACCGAGATTTTTGTTATTCGTGTGTAATCTTTATGACCGGAAACCGATTGTTTGCGCAGCCCTGGGTAGCGATAACACAAGAAGCTGCGGCCGCCACATTTTCTCGCTCTAGGACACCAAATAAAAACGGATGGCTTTTTTTTTATTATTATTATTATTGGTATTGGGACGGAATTTCTCCCTTCTTCTTAACGATTGGGTTGATGGTTGGCCGAATAACAGAGAAAATCACGACAGACTCCCGCTTGTGCACGCAGGCGCCTAGAGAAGACTAAGCAAAGAGGAGGAGATCACCAATGGCGACCGGGATACCTCACAGGAGAGCGCTGGTATATCTGTGAAGACAATAAAACCGTGGTACATGCGCCCTTCAAAGACCACTACTACTACATAGGACTAATTTTTAAAATCTATTTATTCACGGCTACACGAGCGGCATAGCCGATTCCTCTTCTTCCCTTTCTAGGTCTCGAGGTCGGTCGATTATCAGGGGAGACAACTCCGCTGAAACCAAAAAAAAAAAAAAATCACATGCGGAAATACGCTAAATTTAAAGCTGAAACAACGGCATTTTGAGCCATAAATTGAACATCTTGTAAAGTTACTAAAGCAAAAACACTTCTCTGAATAACGTGTTGCAGTTTGTTTTTTCATAAAATGAGCTTTTTAAATTAGCTGAAAATGACATTTATGTTACTTGACATGTCACCGGGAGTGGTGTATTTGTACTAAACTGTTCTGTACTGTAATGATGCCAAAGATTTTTTTAAAAAAAAAATTGCACTGTGTAAAATACTGCAATTAATTTTTTTAAAATCCAAATATTGTTGTTGTTTTAACCCGTTCCACTACAGTATTAACCTGGTTTCTACGACCAATTTTTAAAAGAAAGAATTACGCTGTTCTTTGCTTCGCTGATAGATTTGGTTAATCGATCATGTTTAAATTCGTTACCTTTTAAGTTGACCACAATCAAATTTGTATTAAGAAGAAAACAAAGGAAAAAGCATAGATGATTTATCTCATCGCCGCCTTCGCCATGCTAATGTCTGCCACAATACAGCGAACCACGGACGGCAGATTAGCCCAGAGTAAAGGTTACGAGTTCGTCGTTGTCCTCTGAAGTAGCCGTCTACGGTTGATGCTGACAGATTACAGGCAAATCTGCCATTGACCGAGTCTTTCTTCTCTCTCCCCTCCCTCCCATTTTTTTTTTTATTTTTAGTATTTTTCTGAGTACAGACCTGACTTCCGCGAACCAACTACGGTAGTTAAAATATTATTTTTTTTAAAAAATAAATAAAATAAACCAAGATATTTGCGAATCCATCTGGGCCTGTTGAATGGAATAACTTAGGGTTTTTTCGGCCATAAAATGTAACGTTATTAATGGAGTGATTCCCGCCACATAAGGAAAATTTCCTGTCCACTCCTTCTGTTCTGAATAACTACCAGACGAAGAAATCGAATGCAACATTTGTTTTACCTGTCTCACGTCTGCGATTACTTTTTCACGCGCCAGTATTTGTTCTTGAAATTATTGTATCCCGAGGGTGGGTGGGGGAGGTGGGTGGAGGGGAGACAACTGTCCGGCTAGACTAATACACTGTTCTGAACAGTTGAGTCTGTCTGTGTGGGCAAACCTCTACTAACGTGCTGCCAAGGGTAAGGTCACCGATGCGGCTCTCACGTGACTCGAGATTAGGTCGGTTCGTTCTGAATAGGCGACTTGTTCGTTGACGAAGGACGCACTTGACATCTTGAAGTGCGAAATCTTACGACCTTTGATAAGCACCATAGGCAGCAGTTATCAAAGCGAACCGCTTGCTGTTCGTCGATACGTCGGCCTCAAAAATAAAGCAAAGTTTGTCTTTTTAAAACCAGAATTGCATATTTCCGTTTTGATTAATGTTTGAGAGGAGACTGCGATAACATTGAAGTGAATAGTGAATCATCGTCTTTAATTCTATCGTGTATCAGTACATTTCTAAAAATCATGCGGGCCAGTAAAATAATAACCATCCAAGTGTCATCTCACAAGCTTATAATAGTTTAAAACATATAAGCAATGTTTTTCTAAAAAAAAAATTACTTTCCTTTTTTATAGAAAAGTTTATATGTGATCCTGAACGGACGCCATTTTTCTAAGTTAGATAATTGCACGCCTGGCGGCTGTAGTTTCAGGGTGAACAGTAAGGGAAGTAATCCATTCTTTAAAATTAATATGGACGTTTCTCTGTATGAGCACGTCTATACTAAAATTATTCATGTTTATTAAACAAAAAACTAATTTCTCGAAATTTCTAAAACAAGAAAGAAATAGTTATTAGTTTTTTTATTAAATATAGTCACGATATTTCGACCTGATCTTGACAATGGAACATATGTCTTTGTACTTGTCTCCTAATATCAATTTCTATAAGAAATTGTCTTTACATCTGTTTGATTCCTTTTAACCCTTTTTGTTCTTCGGTTATGTAAATTATGCTCTTCGAGTTATATGTAGACTCTTTCGGTGAGGACTGATGATGGTATCTTTCGTCACTGGTGACGAATATGTAAATCCCCTAATTATGCTATTCGGAACTTTTAGGGGAATTTTTCACTATTGATCTTGCAGTGTCGTCATGAAGGAATGGAATGTTTTTATCTAGAAGCTTGGTTACTTATCTATTTCTGACGATTTTCAGTCGCTCTCTTTATTCTGAGTTAGTAATGCAGCTTCTGTTCTTCTTTCTTTTTGGCGATTTCTATCTATGTTTGCTCTTGTATACATTTGTATTGTTCACTTATTCTTTTGTGTCCAATCGTCAACATCAGTTATGATGTTTCTTGTGTCTTCCCAGATGTTTCCTCTCGTGATGGTCGCTCATCTACCTGACCTGCATTTTCCCCAGCTCTCTGGAAAACGTCTTAGTTCCTTCGAGTTGTTTGCATCGTTCTGCCATTGCTGTTCCAGACGCCCTTTCACTAATTCTTTATATTCCACGCGTCTGTTACTTCTTCCCAGATCGATAGCCTAAATGTTACGATATTTCTTCGAGCAGCAGCAGCAGCACCGACAAATATTTCCTTTCTTTCTGTTTAATGTTTCTTCTTTCTATCTTCTCTTTTTTAATGCAAGTTTCTTTCTGTTGTTTTGACGAGCTGCTGCACGTGACAGTTGGTTCAATTCGCCATCGTGCTCTCTGTTATCTTGTATTCCTTGATTTCTCGCCTTTGTAAATTCTCATTTTCTTCCCTGTCTGCTCTTAGTTTTTGGAGCTGCCCCTGGCCCCTGGATACTGTAGTTCCTGGCGTTTTACTTCTTTCCAGATGATCTGAATATTTTAACTATTTAAATATTGTACACTACCATAATCTTCAACTGTTGTTTCCTCTCTCATCTTCATAGGTTACACTTTAATTCTTGGTGCCAACTGGATTTGGCTGAATATCTTCCTGTACTTCTTTTTCTTATTTTCTCTCGTTATTATGATTTCCCGTCTTACATTTACCAATTTATTTTCTACCAATGTTTGATCTACTGTTCGAGTTTCTTACCTTTCCATATTCTATGCTTGGTTGGTTTCGCTTTCTTTCGAAAAATGGCCTCACATCATCTTCAAACTCCTCTGTGGTTCTTCTTTGCCTAGTGTCTCTTATCTTAGTGCTTTGGTTGGATTTTTCATGCAGGGAACCTCTATGAGGACTTCACTAGAATCGGCCTGATGCAATACCAAGGTACGCTCTTCCCGTTGACTCGTGGGGTGAGCGAGCGAAGCGGTCTGATTTCCTGGTTCGGTCTGGCATTCATGCTACTATGGACGGAAGAGCCAGGAAAGGAGGAACCGCTCAAATCTCCTAACCCCCCCCAGAGCATCCTCTAGCAATTACGATTTTTTAATTAACAATTATATAGGTTTCAGACTGATTTAGTTATGGAAGTTATCGACAGGAGGCCAAGTTTCTTTACAATTTTTAAAGAGAACTTTGTGAGTGATTTATACACCGGAAATCACGTTTCCAAAGAATCTGAACACCTTTTTTCTTCTTCCCCATTTGCTTAAATTAGACTTTTCGAAAAATGTTTGTTTACGGAAAGCGAAAAGAAGTCAAATAGCTTTTACATTAAATGTATTCGTCTGGACCAGCATCCCAGCCAGTCAAAGAGAACGCTTAAGTTGTCTTACAGATACCTTACACTGATGACTGCTGCCATGTTTGTTTTTGCCCCCCCTGTGACGTAACAATGACGTAACGATTTCCGACCGACTGGAGCTTTGTCATAAAGCAGCCAAGCGTAAAGAGAAAAAGTAATAATAAATTTATTTTAATTTCTATTTAATTTCGCTTTAAATTTATTAGAGTACTGCTTTAAACCGGCATTGGCTCGGCAGGAACAGGGTTATGAATGGATGGTTGATACAAGCGGCTAGAGTTTGGAATTAGTGGACGTCGTGATGCCGAACTGGTCTTCCGGCTATGAGCTGGTGATGGAATGCAGCAAAACCTTTTCTTTCTTCTTTAAAAATGATTTTAAAAATAGTCAAACGGTAACCTTTAGTGGCAAACTGCCTATGAGCCAGTAAAGGCTATCACAAGTTAAAAGTACACACAGAGCGTCTCTGACAAAATGCTGTGTGCAGGGCTCAGGGGTCACAACAACTAGATCAGAATTCCACCAAAAGCAGAAAGGGGTCGCTCTCTCTCTCGCCCGTTGATAATTCAGACACAACAATAATCTCTTTGTTAATCAGGATAGATGAGATACGGTTACCGTGTCGTCGTGGTCGAATATAAACATACGCCCTACTTTCGGGCAAAGCCCAAGTTATTTTACTTGTCACGCTAAATAGACTTAACGAAAGAAAGGGATTGTATGTTAAGATATATTTGGAAGAGGGCTAGAAAGTTTTCTCATAGTTAGTATTAACCGGCGTTCAAACTGTTGATCCCACCATCGACAGAACATAAGCCATTGGTTATGACGTTATTATCACTTTAAACTCTTTACGTAGTTATTATGGCATCAGGAATTTCTTTCTAGGAATGCCAGCTTTAGTTAATCCCCTCACCCGGCATCGTCGTCTCTTGCCAGTAATCTGAACAGTTGATAACTCACGCTATGCTTCTGTATAAATGTTAATCGACTTCGTTATTGATGGCTGCTTGTCTGGCAGATTAAAATGATATCTTAAAAGGATTTCCGTACATAACGCACGCTATCTATTATTAGTCCTTATAAAGGCTGGTAACTCTAACCGGGAAAACTGTGCAGGAAGTTGAGTTACTCTGGGTGGGGTGCAAAGAGCCATTCATAGAATGAAGTCAACTGGCTCAGCTATAAAGTTAGAGGAAGAAGGAAAACTACAGAACAGTGGATGGAAAGTCTGGAGCAATCGCTTTTTATCACAAGAAGCCGATTAACCGCTGACCAAAATTATGATATAAATCTTTTTGGCTAAACCGAGCAGCACCAGAACTTTGGAACAAGGAAGCGATGTTTCGCGGTTGGATGACAGTAGGTTTGGAATATTTATTACTAAATGATAACGGATTTTAGAAGAAAGGCTGGAGAAAAGTATGGAATAGCAGTGTTTGCCAAAAGCTAAGTTTGGCATTGGAAATGCGAAGTGATGTGATGCTTTTGTTTGTTTGTTTGTTGTTTTTTTGGTGGCTAATCAGCTGGCGACTTGAGAAGAATCGATGAGATTCTCACAAAAGACAAGTATCGCAAGATTCTGCAACGGCAAGCAATTCCATTAGGATTCCTTGTCACGCCATGGGTTTATATTGCAACAAGTCAGGGGGTCCGAATCAAAATGAGAAGAGGGATAAAACCTTACTCGTAAAGAATCGGCGGAAGGATGTCTTAAAACCACCGTCTGTGCTCTTTAATCTTCAGATTTGAACGCCACTGAACCTGTCTGGAATAGAAGAAGCAGTGGAAAAGATTCGACCAGGGCCAGTCGGCCATGGAAGTATCGGCCAGACAAATAGGGTTACAAAGCAGTGTTTCTAAAAGTTGCCGAACAGGATTTTCGAAATGGTTTATTTACTTAAAAAGTAGTTCCTTTTTTTTTTAAAAAAGAAAAGATTCTATATATGCTATGTCAACTGGCTTCTTTGATTGTCTTCTTTGCTGAAATAATTAAAGACAGGTTGGCTCACAGTTCTGGATGTGCGTGCATGATAATGAAAATTTCTAAGAATGCATTTCTACCAGATGTAATTGTTTTAAACTTAAATATTAAAATTTAATTATTCGTATAACCAAAAGTTATAACGTTGCAGTTGATAGCAAAGAACATCAGGAAGATCATTTGAGAGTCGAATGGACTGAGTAGTATTTGTGTGAAGCAAAGTAAAATTGCAGTTAAGCAAATGGAATTCTAGAAAAGCTAATTTATGTTATAATTAGCAAAAAGCTAATTACTAAATCGCTTTATATCTCCGTCATCCCAGTATTATTTAAAAATTAAAAATTTAACAGAGTAAGTAAAGTGAAACTTCCTTTATAATCTGAACTGAAAGATGTCCGCACGTGCCATGAACAAACTTTTGCAGTTAATTTATATCAAAGTGTTGGTAAAATATTAATAAAAATTAAGTAACACTGTTTCTAAATCCTTATCTTATATGTACACAATCACACACACACACACACACACACACATTACTTTCCATGCAACAAAAACAGAAAGAGTTTATTCGAGGAAAGAATCTAGTAAGACTGCTCTTATTAATAGTAAGGAAACCGGAATACACGGAAAAACCATAAACAGAAGGAGCCGGTACAGGAAACTAAGGCAGTCCACGCTACTGACCAGGCACGACTTCAAATCTATCGGAGAACCACAGCCTCTAATACGTCGGTTCCGGTGATTTGTTCAATCCAATTATATTCTGTCTGCAACTCAAAAAGGAAAAGCTTACCAGATATTTATTATCATTTTATTTTGGTTTAGTTCGAATTCTCCAAAAACTGCCTGATGAACTTCTTGCTTCAGAATCCACAATGTATAGTTGTCGATGTCTAGAAATAATAAGAGAGAAGGATGTCACAGGGAGGGAGGTGTTTTATTCCAGCGATGTTCGACTTAACCAGGGAATCTAAATTTTAAAAATTTATCTTAGGTAGCAAAGCGATCCCGTCGTCTCCGCGGTGCGCCATTCGCCCAACTTTTATTACCTTTAAAAATTAGTTTGGAATAGAGTTTCATCGGCATTTTGGTAAATCTAACACTGTCGTTTCCTTGAGGGGATAATTCCATAAAATTTAGTTTAGCTATTGAAATCAGAGAGGCGAAACTTTATTTGTTACTCGCTTAAAAAGGAGATACAGACATAACATCAGTAAACGGATAGCTGAGTTTTAAAGAACACCTTCTTATTCTTGAACCATGGGTAGGTAGACCTATTAGAATAATATCTAGTGGTGCATTCCTTTGTCCTGCAATGTCGGTACAGAAAATGTAATAGGGAGTTCCTGAAAGTGGGATTTTTTCTAGTCTAATCGGCTGGGCCATAGTAAAGTTTTGGTTTCCTGTCTTTTAAATGTCGTTCAATTTTCTTTTACCTTTATAGTTATGACTGATGCACTGAACAAATTCCACCTCAGAATTTTGCTCTTTGAATCTAGCCAAAAAAAAACCCCCACATACACTGATTTTTAATTATTTAAAGTTTTTTAAAAAATGTTCAATACTATAATGAAACGTTACTTTTCTTGGTTGTGAATAGAATATTAATCAATAATTTATTATTTAAAAAAAAAACCCGACGCATACTTTCCAAAGTATCCCGCAATTACCTTTGAGGTATCGACTATCTAGCGTGCTTTCCACGGTATCAGAAAGAAGCCTCAACAACTCGTAGCATACTACTCGTATGCTTATAATTAAATGCGCACTGGTAACCAAAAATCCGCTTTACTCGTAGCCGATTGTCCAACTGTCTTTACGCTGTACCGTTGTGTTTTAATATGGCTACTTCACCCTTTTAAGGCCGTAATAATGTACATTCTGTAATTACCCACGCCAGAGAATTCTGGTCGGGCCTCTAAAGTTTACTGACCGAAAATAGTATGTTTCCGTGCGCCATTGTTAAAGGCTTTCCTAGACAACGTTTGCCGGCCCCTCTGGATGGCGGCATAGAAATCCACCCGTGATGCGACAAAGAAACATCTCCCACTCAGCGGGGTGTACGTGACACCGCCGAGCCATTTGGGCGTCTCCTTGACTGGAGAGCTCTCCTAATTGTAAATAGCTGAAGTCCCGACCGTTTTGAAGATCGCCCCGTGGGTCCCCTCTCTACCAACCGTAAAAGGTTTGCGCTTCCGCCTCGCAGATGCTCTCTATTAACTAGTAACACAAGAGGGCGCTGGTAGACACCCTTTCCCCTTCTTGCTTCTGCACCAGCAGATACATCTGAACCAACCGAAACTAGGATACAGCTGATACCAAGCCACGGAAACTAATGGCGACGCTCTGGGCTTTTATCTGATCGAAAATCTTATCGTGACATTTCCCTCTCATTTATTATGCAATGAAGACTAAATACACATTTCCGCTGTTGATTTTTTTCTTCTTTGTCCGAACGCACAGGGTGAGAGCCGCTGTTAAGAAACTTTTCATTAAATAAATATACCGGTAGAGCGGCGCGGTAGTCCAGTGGTTAGTTACTGTCGAGAGCTCGAGCTCGATTTACGGTAGAGGTCGGTTCGGTTTGTCGTACCTGCCCGGCACGGCTTCTCGCATTACTCCGTCCAGCCGGCTGCGTGGATTTCTAAAAAAGAAACACAAACCCGCCGAGTCCTGCGGGGGGGGGGGGGGATCGGGGCGCTGTGTGTCAATAACTGTAAGGTCGGAGCAGCCGCCATCGTTTTCCTGGCGTCAATTTAATTTACTATAATTAGAGAGAGAAAGAGAGAGAGAGAGAGAGATGGAGAGAGAGAGAGAGAGGGGGGGAGAAATGGAGAGAGATGGAGAGAGAGAGATGGAGAGAGAGGGGGAGAGATGGAGAGATATGGAGAGATGGAGAGAGATGGAGAGAGAGAGAGAGAGAGATGGAGAGAGAGGGGGAAAGATGGAGAGAGATGGAGAAATGGAGAGAGAGAAAGAGAGAGAGAGAGAGAGGAGAGAGAGAGAGAGGGGGGAGAAATGGAGAGAGAGAGATGAGAGAGAGGAGAGAGAGAGAGAGAGAGAGAGAGAAAGAGAGGGGGAGAAATGGAGAGAGAGATGGAGAGAGAGGTCTGGGTCTTCATCTTTAAAGCGAAAATTAATTTAATGAACTGTTGTTACTTATTTCTTCTCTCCTCCATTCGCTCCTGACAAACGCCTCCCGTGTTTGTCATAAATTCTTTAGTTGTTCATGTAGCTGCCCTCTGCTAAGAGAGAAACATCGAGAGATGGATGGTACGTACAAGAATTTCAGCAGATGTGACCGGAGGGACTGACCGCCTCACTTATCTAGGTCGACTTCCCAGTGGACTTTGGTCAGTTGCCTGGTGTAGTAGTAACGTTTGTGAAAATCGACCATCGAGAAACACACCGGATCTCGATGGATCATCCTGTCCGTGCACGTGACCGACCTCACGTGTGGCGAGAGCCGCCAAAATATTTTTTAAAAAAACCCCAAAGATTCGCCCATAGTAGAATTAAATGTGTTTTGGCTTTCTGTTAACGGAAGTAGCAAAATATCGCGGCGCGAGCACCGTCTCGACTGTCCGTGTGGCACCAAGCAGATTATAATAGTGGAGGCGGCATGACGTCACAAACTCGAAGCCAATTCCGCCATCTTGGTCTGCTCATAAACAGAGAACTCGAACGAAGATGCCGCCGTCCTGCTCTGCTTTTGGCTGTACCAATCGTTACCTTTCATCGGTAAGAATTGTATTTATTGTGCATGCTTGCTTTAAAACTTTCTACAGACATTGAAGATGTTTTGTAAAAAGATCTTTTAGGGAGTTTTTGGCAGAGCGGGTGGGACACAGACAGACAAGTCGGCGCTACGAGTTAATGTGTCACTACCCCAGTGATTTGACAGGCTTCTGTCCATGCTCTTGTTAAATAATTATAGCACATGCTGTCCACTAGAATCTAATACAACCATGGCATTACCTTAATAATAATATTAATACACTGAGTGAACCGCTATGAGTCCTTTCTCAGAAGACAACCTTGATGATGGTCAGGGAAGCAACTCTCCTCGATTTAGACTTTATGTTCCCCAAACAGCTTATTTAAACGGAATTAGAAACACACACACACAAGTACATGCATCTAAATCACTTGTCTAAAGCACTTTCATTGAAATGCATAATAATAATAATAATAATAATAATAATAATAATAATAATAATAATAATAAGGCAAAATTTATCTCTCAGCTATTATTGAATCATTTTCACAATACCTTAATATGTTTCCTGATCTCTGTCTAGTGCCATCTCTACTATTACTTGTGCTATTTGTACACAGTTATCCCATCTGCTTCTATTTCCATCTACTTTTAAAATTCTGTTTGCATAAAACTGTGTAATCCACTGCCATGATTCAGTTTGTGTAAAACACTTTTACATAATCTGTCACCCTTTAGCTGTCCCTTTGTTGAAGCAATTAATGACAGTAGTAAATTAGCACAAGCTGAACCGAACTTAGCCTCATCAAGGAAACGGATAAAGTTACTGCAGCAGTCAAAGCGACGCCTCATTAAAAAGAATGCTGACTTTAAAAAAAGCATCACCAGAGAGTTGAGGTGTACCCATCTTGACTGCATCCAGTAGCTTTATAATGAATAAAATTATGGATGAAACGTCGCCATCTTTCAATGTTATTAACAGTTCATCAAGTTGTAATAGACTTGTCAGTGAAGATGATAATTCGTTTGAGTGATGATCATTTCTGCAATGTTAGTGTTGAGAGTATGTCATTATGTTCAGAGAAAATTGTTTATATATAACTGGTTTTGTAGTTTTCACGTTGAAAACATCGATTATTTGTGAAACTTTTATCAATTTGCTGTTCAACACTTCTTAGTTCTCTAGAGGTTTCTTGTTCACCTTTGACCGTACATAGATCTGAAATAAAAAAATCTGATTTTATTTGTTTTTCAAAAGACTGATGTTGTTTAAACGCTGAGTCCGTGACGCGCACGTGGCAGCTAGGAAACATGATCATCGTTTTACGAAACTCGTATAACGTGAAATAAACATGGATGGATGATAGATGATGAAGGAAGTCGCACCAGGCTCTCCTCTTGAATTTATTCCCAATATTCAACTGTGTTGCCGGGTTTGGATGTTTGTAGACGGAACCACGTGGAGGCACGAAAACCGGCCAAAGAGAAACACCGGGGCCTAACCTCGAAGCCGAGTTTCCAACGCGATCTCCGCCATCGTAAGGGGCCTTCGTTTAGGCGTCGCTTCTTTCTGCGCTTACCAAGATGGCGGAAGTAACCACGGCCAAGCCGCCGAATAGGTCCGGGCCTTTGTCCGTTCGCAGTTTCGGAGACAGTCGAGGAAGATTTGATCGAAAGTGGCGACTAAACTTTCTCTAGTTCTGTCTTTTAACCGCCCAGCGCAAGCCTACATAAAAAAACAACAACAAATAAAAGGCGTCGATGTGGGGACATCGGGCATCTGTGGCCGGGACAGTAATTTCCTGCCACCCAGGCCATGAGTAGATACGATCACTCTGCAGTATTAAAGATTCAATATTAAGGTGACACACGTTTTCTTTTGTATATTTCCACCCACTCGCTCTTGGAAGCATCCTTACAGAGTTTCAAAATATCTATGGTATGAAAATAAATTAAACATCAAGTTTAACTTGTGGCCGTAGGTCAAATTACGAAACCCACGGTCAATAGCCACACCTCTGCGAAGTTTATATGTGGACGAACCAGGAAGTGAATCAACATAACTTTCAACCAGTTATCTACAGAGCTGATGGAGACTGAGGATTCACCAAGACCGTTAATGCAGAGAAATGAAGAGCAAGTTCACGGTTTGTAGGATGCATTAACATCTCTTTTATAGAAGGTAATTGTACAAGATGCGCACGTAGACGGAGATGTAGTAGTAAACGGTTATGGTCTATTTGAGTGTCTTCAGTATATTTAAAATCCGACACTTCACCATTAGCTGATGTATCTTTACAGCGTTTGTCGCAATCTGGCTAATTTCTTACCCCCATCATCTGTTGCATGGGGGGAGTTTGTTTAAAAACGGCTAAAAATAGTTCAGAATTATCAAAGGGCGGTACTTGTGATAGACCAAAGTAAAAGAAGAAAGAATATCAGTGGTTTTACACAAATTTTTTAAATAAATCTTATGTAAATATTTTTATTACTGATATCAAAACTCTTGAGTACATTGTGATTCAATTAAAAATAAATCATATTATTTGCTTAGATGCTCATAATCTCTGTGGATGGCAATGTGCCAACCTCTAATATCCGCCATTCTAACTGGATCAGACGAGAAAACTAAAAACCTAATTGGTAATTTAGTAATACATGCGAAAATATAACCTGACTGAACCGTTACCGTATAGTGTGAAATAGACAGAATATTCGGATGACCTTAGTAATGGTTACAAAGAATTTTAAAATTTCTACCTCAAGAAGTGATTTTCCTATCAAAATGTAATGATTAAAAATAAATTAGGCTCTAGATTTAAAATAAGAAAATTATTAAAGTGAAAGTACATTTTTGCAAATTGCTTGGCACCTAATCGAGTTCGGATAAGCAGAATATCTGGACAGGACCTCCTCAACTGAACTTATTTCCTCTCACTTTGCTTTGGATGGTGCCTTTCTTTCTATTACTCCTTTACTTGCTTCGGTCTCAGCATAAAACCTGAACAGTTTTTCTTTCTGGTGCCAGAATATCATGCATAGCAGGTGTGCCAATATTTAATTAATTCATAAGTTTCCAAGACTCATCTCACTCTACTCCGTGAATAATGTCTACCTTTTGACATATACTAAGTACAACACGGTTACACTTCTCAGTACTAGAGTCTGTGGAGGCCACAGTAACAAAATTTGCTGGACTTAATCAGAGTAAATGCAAAAATGAAGACGGGAAATAATAGGTTTGCATCTGCGCGCTCCGGAAACAGTGCCGGAAGTGAAGACAGCGCCAATGACGTCACATAGGAAGAAATTCGGATAATCAGATATCTGGTGTTCGGGTAAATAGACTTTTACTGCAATACATTAACATTACTATCATATGATACATAGATAATGCTACGTATTACAGAAACCTTTATCTGTCTCTAGGTGTGGAAATAATAAAACTTCATAGGGCCAATTGTGAATTAATCGGGGCGGGGTTAACAAAACGCGAAATAGGGCAATTTGTCTTGAAGACCTTAGTGATATTCCCGATCCAAAAGATTCCGACCAAATATTTAGAATTTGATTATTTCTTTTTATAATCCTAAGTTTGACAAAAATCAGACAAAGACTGAACCTTTTTTAACAACGAGACATGATCCACATCGGTACTTTTCGTGTTTAACCCTAAACTATCGCAAACTTCCAGACAAAACAACAGCAGTCATTCATACTTTATCTAGGAGAATATTTCCATTATGTTTGGGATGACTTGGGTTAATAAAGATATTCCTAGAACTCATTCCATAGAAAGAGTACCGGGAACCAAGCTATGGGTTCGCTCAGGAATCATCTACCGAAGTTCGACTAAATCTGTGTCCTTCTAAGGATAATGATTTTCATATAATAAATACTATTTCATAAAATGAAAATGTGTTTAACTTCATCATAGAATCACATCAATTATACAGCTGCATTTGGTTTAATATTCATAGTAACTAAATAATGGAGCAAATTGAAGATATAAAGAAAAAAATAAAGCAAATTTTGAAAATCTAGATAAACTGTTAAACTACTGATTATTTGTTTTATCCTGTAATTATTCTGTGATGAAAAACAAGGAGATCTATTTAAAGAAGTGACTGAACTTTGTAAACAATCAGCAAAACTAGAGTATAGTGAGAAGTTTACCTCATCAGTATCTTCTAGACTAAGCAAAACATTTTGGAAGAAGATAGTGAAATTTTAGAGGATTAAATTAAGATAAACATAAAATTATAGATCTTGATGATCCTACTTCGTACGTATAATGATGGATTTAATAAAAAATATGTACGTAATTTAGTACACTAAATAAATATAATGGGATTCCGGAAGTAGTTATGTTATTAACTGTAAAGATTTCAATGAAAATGATAATCATATATCTAATACCGGAGGAAATTTTATAGATGTAACAACAAAAACTTTAGTAGTGAATATTTAGGTTTGCAATATGTTTTAAATTTGGCAAAACAAAGTAAATATATACTAATAGAAAAACGTGAACGTTTCTCAATAGCGTATCATTCATAGAGAAATATACCACACTAGAACTGATTCCAGGAGATACAGTCGCTTTAGTTACCTTTCATCTCAGATCGCATTCCTAGGACCAAAACCATCTTGGAATGACAGGCACCCGACGGAAATCGACTCGTCGAATCCCAATAAAGGGGCGGGCGCCGGTTTATCCTGCGACAGAACTCAAAAACCGGCCCTTATCTAAACTTCCTCTTTGGCTTTTGCTGGGAATCGAAGGGTCTTAAACGATAATGCACGAACATACGATTCCCACTTCCTCGCACTTCACCTTAAGCGGTTGCAGAGATCCAGGAAGACAAAACAACGAATGTATTAAGCGGCCGAAAGCTGGAGTGGACCGGTTTGGTTGGTAGCTGGTGAACCCTGCTCGAGGCTGGAGCCGTCCGCAGAACCTTCCGGCAAACAACAAAACCAAACTGGTCACGAGATCGTGGGCATCGGAAGGGGTCCTTCTTATCCTTGCCGTCAAACAATGCGAGGTATCTTGGTACTCCACCGAGAAAAATGGATATTTAAGTGTTAAGCCGGATGTCTTTCGCAGGGTTCAAGAGCGGCTTGACATCTAGATTGTGGTGGCATCCGGTCTGAACTCGGTCACGTGTTGTTTAAGCCAAACTCGCTGGCAGTGGATGCCCACTACCGAACTGAACCCCTCTCTTTTAAAAAAAAGAAACAACAATACAGCTCTTCGTAGGGAGATAGGGGAAATGTCAGTTTTGTCGAAAGTACCAATTAATTGGTAAGGAACCGCTTTGGTCAGGCTGCGACCGAATACTTTCAAAATCATCGAGCTGATCGACCTCGGCCTCGACACGCCCCTGTCGGGTATCCCATCGTGCCATCGCGTCAATATACCCTAGCCGAACCCTAACGCTGCACACCAATGGAACTGTCAGGCGGAACCGGTCGGCTTATCAGACTTCTCTAAATAAGCATTAAACCCCCCCAAAATCGCAGCTTGTCACAGTGCGTCAAGCGTGTGACCGGCAACGAGCATCTTCGTCTTTGATGTACGAAGAACGATTTTCGTATGTATTAGCGCGAACAGCTGCTTCAAGCGAACGACAAGGACAGTAAAACGATTTTAGCGACCATCTATCTCACCGTCTTCCTTTCCCATTGATGGGAGAACATTGGCACTTTTTTACAGCAGCTTTAATTCTAATAAATCTTAGAATAGACCTCTCCACTACTGCTTGGTAGAAAATACCTCTTTGCTATTTTGTTTAAATTGGCAACGCTACAATCCGTGTGTACAGCCAGACAGCTAGAAACACCAAAGGTCTACATTCAGTCCCACGGCACCATTATTAACGAGGAGGTTCCATTGGTGGCTGGGCTCTGGTTTTTATTCAATTAAAAAGTCAAGTTCGTGACATACCAGCAAACATGGTTTCGAAAGTCATTGCCCATCGAGCAGGTTCATTCTAAAATTTTTAAAAAATTTTAGATGTGTCTCTGGTATTGAGAGAGAGAGAGAGAGAGAGAGAGAGAGAGAGAGAGAGAGGAGAGAGAGAGAGAGAGAGATGACGTCAGTACATAGAGAGAGATGGGAAGTGGAGAGACAGAGAGATGACGTCAGTACAGAGTGAGATTCCGTCAGTACACACAGAGAGATGACGTCAGTACAGAGAGATATGCCGTCAGTACACACAGAGAGAGATGACGTCAGTACAGAGAGATATGCCGTCAGTACACACAGAGAGAGATGGGAAGTGGAGAGAGAGAGATGACGTCAGTACAGAGAGATATGCCGTCAGTACACACACAGAGAGATGACGTCAGTACACACAGAGAGAGATGGGAAGTGGAGAGAGAGAGATGACGTCAGTACAGAGAGATATGCCGTCAGTACACACAGAGAAATGACGTCAGTACACACAGAGAGATGACGTCAGTACAGAGAGATATGCCGTCAGTACACACAGAGAGATGACGTCAGTACAGAGAGACATGCCGTCAGTACACACAGAGAGAGATGATGTCAGTACATAGTGAGAGAGAGAGAGAGAGTGAGACTGTTTCCTGATTGCCTCACTACTGCACGACCCAGTAACGAGTTCATCTAGATAGTTAGAGCCGACGTTTGAATGCCTGAGCTTATGGCAAAAGTAAGCACTGGTCGTTTGCACCTCAACATCGGTGTGTTGGGATCTACGGAAGAACTGCTGGATGACTGATGATAATGTAAAAAAAAAACTCCACACTCTCCGGTCTGGCCTGGAGTCACAAGCAATGCTGGCAGTAGATCGGGTCGTAAAAGGCGAGGAACCCTGTGACAAGATTTCACCGCAGGGAGGGGAAAAAAGGAATAAGGCGGCGGGAAAAGAGCCGATAACCGTATCGTCCAACTAGCTGCCGCCGCCGCCTTGTGGAATGGAGTAAATTGAAAGTAGAACAACTGTTTGGTTAGCTAGCTGGTTCCAACGGCGAGAGGCGCGGAATTTCACCAGGAGACAGATTAATAACACTCTTTGCTGGTGGTGTGCCAGAGCCGGTTTCAGATGATGATGTGAATTCCGGCGATGACTCATCCCCTCGGTTAAGATGAATCTCAGTCAAAACAAATTTTTGTTAAAAAGGTAAATAAATTTAAAAGAATATATTTATAAGTGTAAAGTTATAAATATATAATGGATGGTTCATAACTATTTGTTTTGATAATTTTTTTAGGATTTTAGGGGGGGAGGAAAGCTGAAACTGGAAAAGTCCGAACCTTGTAAGACAATTTCTACGGCGCGACGCCGATTGTCTGGTGGCCCCAGCCACGGCCGTCGGTCGAGTAGCCTACCACTGGACCACCGGGGAGAGGAGGCCGGCCGGGCCCGTGTTGGCCAAAATAACAGCTCCCTGCATAGAAACTAAGGTGACCAGATTCTAACATCGGTAAAGCGGGACACCATTAGCACGAGGTTCTTGATCAAAAATTTGGTTCATATAGAACAACAAAAAAATTCATAGAACGCGAAAATAGTATTTGTATATATTTTAATTACAACATAAGTACAATTAACAAATTTAATAGATTTTTAAAAAATATGTACAGTATTATTTATTCTTTGACATATTTCTCATTTGAGTGAATTCTTTGTAGTAGATTGCTGTCGTTGTTTAAAAGATCATAAAATTTTTCACAGGAACTGGTTAAATTATATTTCACACATAAAATAGCTTTTAACACTTAATTGTGATTTTTCTGATGTCCATACTTTATTTACCGTAGAAAAAACACGTTCATTTGCAGCATTAGTTCCTGGTAAGGACAGTGCTTCAGTGCATTATTGTATGGAATATGATTTGCCTTAAAATGATGAAATATTTCCAACCATTTGTTCTCTATCGTGAATTTTGCTGATGCCCAAAATCTAATCTTTTCATCATCAATATATTTTTTTAATAATGATATTTCATTAAAAAGATTATTTTCGGAAAATTTTTAGTAATATAATCAAACGATATTTGCACATCATTCCATTTAAGTTCTTGTTTCAATGTAACCCAATGAAAATGTTCAATATCATTGTAATGTACCGTCCACTCTTCTAAATAATCTATGCAGTTACTATAGATGACATGATTCATGAATTGTGCACGCACCTTGTTCTTCTAGTTGGCTTATAGTATTACGAATAATTAACGGGAGATAATTATTCTCTAATCGTTCATGGCACATAAATTTTAAATTATTAACTTCATTTGCCACTTCGATTACTGAAATTTTGTCACCTTCTATAAGTTTAATAGCATTTTGAAAAAGAGCTGCTTGATTGTGTATAAACTCTAGCCAAATTTTAGAAGAATCTTTTTCAAAAAACTCTTCTAAAATTCTAGGACATTTATCCTGTGATGAAAAGTAGGATTTTAAAGGATCATATATTTTCAAAATTCTTTCTATAGCCGGCAAAAGAGCCAACCAGCCGTTTTACTGTATCCAAGTATTTTCTGATATTCAACACGTACAGTGTATATATATGGAAATAAGAATATATTTCTACAACAATATTTTCCACATCTACAGGCAACAAGTCTGCAGCTGTTTGAATGGCATTATGTATTATGTGTGCTGCACAACCAACACCAATAATATTTTGATTAAGATTTTTGTTTAATTTAAAAAAAAATATTATTTACACCTTTTCCTCCAAAATTTGCGTCTGTGTTGTCTGTGCAATATGCAATCATTTTATGTTTTAAATTGTTTTTTTCTAGAATATTTATAATCAAGCTGAAAATTATTTGGGAAGTTTCGCTGGGCAAAGAAACAAAATCTAAAATTCGAATTTTTATTCCACTTTCTGAATCAAAAAATCTAATAATGGTTGGAAATAACTTCGTATCCTTATGATTAGATGAGTCAGAGTATATGGATATGAAATTGATTTTTCTAGATTTTTATTTAACTTTGAAAATGCATATGGGGAAAGCACATTACACACAATTGCTTCGGATTTTGTTCTAGCACAGGAAAATTTTTTGTTGAATAACTTTTTGACAACTTGTGATGTACAGTCCATAGATCTAAAGGAATGATTGTGATTAATAGCATGAAAAGACATAAGTCCTTCTGCTAATGCTAATTTTTTTCTTCGTCTCCATAAGTTTTTTTTCCGAAAAAATTCTTGTATTTTGGAGGAAGATGCAGCAGTATTCAAATATCTTTTATGTTTCTGTGTCTCTAAGTGCTTTGAAATGTCATCTTTGCCTCCGTGCGATATGGAAAATTCACCATTACATTTCTCACATTTTATCATGTGTTCGTATTTTGTTTTTTTAATAAAAGGAAATTCACGTTTTAGATCATCGTTGAATTTGCATTCTCTTTTCCTACTCATTATGTTAAAAATCTGAAAAATTATATAAAATTATATTATAAATTACTATATACAAATTGGACAATAATTAATAAGTTAAATTTAACTTCAGTTTATTTCAAGATTTGTATTATGACAAAAAATCTTTATTCTCTAAGATTTTAATTGTTATAGACTTCAAAATATATTAGACAGAACTTCTGAAAATTAAAAAAAATCAGTTCTTTTAATGTTAAATGCTCACGATTTATAAAACTTAACGCAGAGCATTAAAACTTAGACGACGGTTAATTATACATGAAGAGAACATTTTGTACTACTTAAAACTGTTTATATGATAAATAAATAAAATATTTTAAAACTTAAAATAAATTCATTTTGTATCAACCTTATTTATAATAAATTACTTTTTTTCACAATTTTTTTTACAAACTCGAAATTTTTACGGTCTACTTATTAAGTCTGCTTATTAACTTTTATTTTAAGCTTTTATTGATGATAAAAATATGTTAAAATTGCTAAAGCAAAAAATTTAAAACTAAAAAATAAATGAAGTAAATAACAATTCTAAATAGTGATAATTATTATTCACCAAACTAAAAAATAATTAACCAACAAAAATTAAAAACTTCGACAAAAGAAGAACAAAGAGAGACATATAATACAAATTTTAAATAGTTCTCGATAATCATTTTCAAACAATTGTTATTATAAGTTAAACAGTTATAAAATTAACAAAAATAATATGAAATTCATATCCTGACGAAAAAGTCACGTGGCCACTGAGAACCGTATAGTGACTTCTACTTATCATACCGTTTTCCGGCTTGTCGTGCATTCTTCTCTAAAATCGGGACTTTGTCAAAATGCCCCGGGACGCGGGACAATTTGTTAAAAATCGGGACGTCTGGTCACTTTAATAAGAACCGAGCTAATTAACGAGGAGCAGCCAATTTTATCACTTCTATTGTTCCCGTAACAATGACCATTCTAATCTACTATTTCAACGGATAATATGTGTGGAAGTTCTTAGTAATCAAGCCGATTCGCATAAAAGTAAGTCGGAATCAAAATAAAAAGCGATGGACCCAAATTAAAGTCAGGGGACTGAAGATAAAATTAACATCTCCGCCAAGTCTGGGACTTTCCGAAAATTACGCCTCTTTAATATTCCCAGTTTCCAGTTTTCATATGGACCCTTGTGGGACAACTTCAGGAGTCGGTGCCTCTGGTATGCGATTTGCTAAGTCGACTTAGCAGACGCAGTTATGTAAGCGTCGGTCGGTTAGGGTTAATAACTCGGTCTTTGAAAAGAGACATCGTCGGTTTTTGCAGCTTCGGTTCAGCGCCATCTGGTGTTAGAACGGAATCCGATTGCCGGTGAGAAACGATAAGGTAACACAGGTCGGAAATCGAATTGATAGGTATTTACTTTTTCTCGAAGTCTCGGATTCTGCTTCATTGCAGCAGCTGAATTAAACAATTAACTAAATTCTAAGTGGCGTAATAGTCCGCGCTTACAATCGGTTGATGAAGCAATCAGCCGAGTGGCAGAGATGAAGCTAAGTGTGGTGTGGACGTTGGTAATGATGTTTAATATCCCAACACACTGTGATTACTCCGGTAACTAAGTATAATCGCCGTAACGTTGTTTTATTGTAAAGTTATGTTCTAATCACCCGTGTAATAAACTGTTAAGTCCAAGTGATGTATATCCAGTGTTGCTTCTACACAAAGTCTGTCTGATGTTGTCACTCACATTGCAGTATCTTTGGAGTCGTTTGACTCATGGCCAAATAAAATCCCTTTGTATGGCAGCTAGGCCCCTGAGCATGGTGCAGATTAGGGCGCACTTACAGTAGGACATTTTAATGCGAACCAAAACTCAACATAGTGAAAAATAAAAACTGCTTTACGTGTATATTCTGCTCATTCAGCAAAGTCAGCAATGACGTCTAAAGAGTTAATTTTTTGAGGTACATCAGAATCAGCGTCCGCCAGAGGAGTCATCCTTGGCCAACTTCGCGGGACACGTGCGAGAACTCATCATGAAATGCCGTGAAGAGAGGTTCTACTGAACTGTTTTGCGCCATTGATGTGCGTCTGGTTTACATCAGAACGAGAGGCCAAAAGGAACTACACTTTGTCACGTAGGAGTTGCGCTGTTTGGCTTCGGGCGCCTGAACGCATCTCTGACTTTGTGGAACGGTGTAGAGAGATGTCTGTTCCTCTCCACCAGCCACCGTCTCGGACGAGAGTGATGGCGAGGCGCCCTCTCGACTGTTGGCTATTTTGACCGGTGAAAATCTCGGCGGCGTTTTGTTAGACACGGAGAGGGTTAACGACAAATACTAGTGGTGATCAATGCACACTCCATAATACTCTTGAAACCACGTGTTTATCTCCCTATCGCAAACCACCACCGCATGCGCGAGAACCGGTGTAGGCTATCACTAACGCTGATGATAAGCACAGGCAACTTTGCTTGCCTTTCGAAACCTAGATATCCTGCAGTGAGGAGGGGACAACAAACGAAATGGACCTTGTGGGAGAGGAGAGAACCGATGAGTAAAAGTAAGAATCCTAATATAGTCCACAGCGCTATTTCAGTAACTCGGTCGTGTTCCTTCAATAAGGGCTTCTTATTCTGACGTACCAAAAAAATATCTGC
Organism: Nautilus pompilius; assembly: GCA_018389105.1. NCBI lineage: Eukaryota > Metazoa > Mollusca > Cephalopoda > Nautilida > Nautilidae > Nautilus > Nautilus pompilius. The sequence continues at coordinate 1,323,263 of JACATO010000351.1, read as the reverse complement.
TTGCTTACCAGCTCTAAATCTTTAACAAATTGAAGTTTATTTAAGATAAATCCCCACATTCTTTTACTGAGTTTCAATATTCATCGTTCTTTTTTAAAGTAATAACAGACATGGAATTAAATTTTATACTGTATTATATTTGTTTAACTGCTATACGCGGCGTATCTCGTTCTTGTGGCTTCTTATTTTTGATATCGTGTGACAGTGTTCTGGATTTTTGCGATAGTGAGCCTTTAAAGTCTTCTAGTTGGTAGGTTATTTGATTAACAAATGTTTCGGCGATGATCAGTAAATTAACGTCTTATCAGAGCAATGCCGCCCAAAATATTAAAATAGGGCTATTCCCACACTTGCTGCTATTTTAAAAAAAAATATTACATCTTTAAAATCTCTCCTCTGATTATACATTCGTTTTTTTTTTATTGTTATCTTAAGATCGATTCCTTCCCAACTGATCAGCTTTAAGAAAGTTTATTTTTAAAAAGAATATATATCATTTACAGTTGATTTCCGCAGACATGAAAAGAAAATTTCGATATCTGAAATAAAATCCAAACAGATTTTAGCGTGGATACTACGATAAATGACGCGATAGTCAGGATATACAAACGGTTTTTAAATATTAGTATTGAGTACATCCACTTGCACTTTCTTCTTGTTTTATATGTTACTAATTGTTCCAATAACTGCTTTAACGGTGACATTTTAAAAGGTTCTATTATTGCTGTCTGCGACTAGGCTCCACGACAGAGAACAGGCCACTTGTCTTTACGGGATGCAATGCCATTGAAAGAACCTTGTTCGGAAGTCCAACTCGCTCAACAACAACAACAACAACAACCATTTAGCCCAGAATAAGGAAATATTATCTATACATGGAGCGGCTAATACAACTAGAAGGATCTAATGCACATAAGGACGTAAGGGATACGACAATGGGTGAAACAAAACAGCGGGTGAGGATAATACGGCTACTGGTGAAGCCAATGCGATTAATACGGTCATGGATGAACTTAATGTAACCGCCACTAAGATTTATCGGAAGTACAAAATGAGGAGAAATACAACCTGGTTGTAGCCAATAAATAATTTTAATAACATAAAACTAATGTATAAATTGAATACAAAACTTCAGCTAATGCAGTCTTGGTGTGGCTAATATATACGCGCGACTAATACAACTCGTGTTTAGTTAAAATACAAGTGTGGCTATCGAAACCTTTATGCGGCTAATATATAGGCGCGACTAATACAACCAGTGTTTAGTTAAAATACAAGTGTGGTTATCGAAACCTTTATGCGGCTAATATATAGGCGCGACTAATACAACCAGTGTTTAGCTTAAATACAAGTGTGGCTATCGAAACCTTTATGCGGCTAATATATAGGCGCGACTAATACAACCCGTGTTTAGTTAAAATACAAGTGTGGCTATCGAAACCTTTATGCGGCTAATATATAGGCGCGACTAATACAACCAGTGTTTAGTTAAAATACAAGTGTGGTTATCGAAACCTTTATGCGGCTAATATATAGGCGCGACTAATACAACCAGTGTTTAGTTAAAATACAAGTGTGGTTATCGAAACCTTTATGCGGCTAATATATAGGCGCGACTAATACAACCCGTGTTTAGTTAAAATACAAGTGTGGCTATCGAAACCTTTATGCGGCTAATATATAGGCGCGACTAATACAACCGCAAATGTAGTTAAAATTCTCGCTGAGCTGTTTACAGTAACCAATACAGCAAATTTATTTAAAAAAGGTTGATTAAAAGTACAAACGAAACTAATGGATTTCTCTTCTTTATTTCGGCGGGTGGCGGGAGATTCACGGTAATTAGGATATCAGTTTACTAATTATAATTAAAGATTAATAAGATTTCATATATATATATAGTAAAAATTGGCATATTTAGAAGAAATCGTACAGGGCTAAATTACGCTTACGGTTGGTTGATTCTCTAAAAAAAAAAAACGAAAATCCATTAATTTACTGCCTTCGTTGTTTTTCTTTCTACTGTGACGGATTATAATAAATAACTTTAAAATGGTGGCCTACGATAAGTAATGTATATTTCCGGCAGCCCGGTACAGCAGCGATTCTCGTCCGCATCCCACCTCGAAGCTTGGAGACGAGATACCAACGACGGACAGATAATCAAGCGCAGCTGCACACACTACGGACGGAGACGTGATGGACAGGCTGTCGCGTGCCACTGTGGTATTTGAGAAAAAACAGTGGTGTATTCCAATGTCGTTGCAAGACAGCAGCTCCGATTGCTACACCCGATACTGTTTCCATATATATATATAGATGATATGTGTGTGTGTATTCACAAACAGGTTTACCGCTCACATCTGGCAAGAACATCATCTGCAGCAAAATTATTAGGCTGCAGCAAAATTATTTTCCGCACTTCTCAGCATCGTTCTATGTCTGATTGGATTTCATTCCCAGCATTTCTGTAATTGTTTTTTTTTTTTTATGATCGCGGGTTATCAGTTCCTTGAAAAGAAGTTTTATGCTAGAATCTACCCCAGCAGACACCCACCCACCCACCCAGCGCCGATGTCACCATTTTGCCTAATAAGCTTTCGCCGCAATCAGTCATCGGTGACAAAAAGCGTTCCCCGACTTCTCTTGCCATCTCCGGCCTAAATTAGGAAATTCTGGTTTTCGGAGAGGACGTGTTGATAGAAAATGGAACTGTTGTTTGTGAGGGGGGGCGAGGGGAGTTTGAAACAAGAATATCACAAAGGCGAATGTGACGCGAGCACCGGTGCATTATTATATATTATCGCATTTTCTCGCAGGGTCACGTGACTTCGGATTTTAGGAAATGACGTCATCTTGAGAAACTTCTTATTTGTATACTCAGCAACAAAATATTTCGTAATTTTATTACTTATATTAAGTTACAATTTATTACATATTTGCACAGCCGGGATTGGTGATATGTTTTATCATCTTTTTTAACGACGGAAGGGGGCGACTCTTGCGCAACCTTGAGAGAATTCCGAGAAGAATGACGTCGGGGTGGTGTTTATCGAATCCATGGCTGAACTGACGATAGCTAACGAACGAGATTATAAAACAAAAGGGGAGGCGGCGGATATACTGTATAAAGGCAATTTATCAGAAACTGAACGAGCCAGAGCAGCAGCAGGTAGGCCAACGCGGCTACCGCTTCGCTAATCTCAGTCTCTGTTATCATTTTGCCTCGTTTTTTCCCCCAACTCCTTCATCAGTTTCACGTTAAGCATCAAACGAAATTCGAACTAAATGCAGTTTTTGGAAACATGGACTTAAAAAAAAAAAAAAAAAAACACAGGAGAGAAAGATTCGACACGAATTAAATGGACTGCGAACTTTTCTTACCTCCTAAAGAAGAGAGCTCCAAATTTAAAATTGGTTGAACTTACACAAATTAAGAGGCTAGAATGAGAATATTAAGCAAAAGTCTTTTTTGTCCTTGGGCAATAAGAAAATAAACGCAATTGTTTTCTAGAAATCTAATAAAAATACATAGCATCCATTTATTTTCTTAGGACGTTTTTAACCATTATGAGAAACATTGAAAATGGCCGAGAGAGATGCTTCGTTTCGAGCTCTTGTGGTCACGTGTACCTGACGTCACCGAGGAGTGGGCGGATGGGAAGGGGACGAGCTTGTCACAGAAAAGATGCACGAAAAATCTGCTCAATATTAAGAGTTTTTTCCCCCTCAGCAGTAGACGAGTTAACGGCAGGTAATTAGCCGCAATCTCTTGCGCGAGAAACAGGAAGCATCACGTATCCCGGCAGCTTTGATCTCGCAGGTAACGGGAATAGCTACCGCACACAAACGGAAAGTAAATGATCGAGTTCTTATTAAAGATGTCTTCTCAAATCAAGAAAACGTAATCTCCACTTAGAGAGCGATTCGACCTAATAGTATGGTATTTTATTTATTTACTCTTGTGGACACGAAACTATTCCTCCAAGTGTGCCTGGTTTTGCAGCTTTCGAACAGACAGAAGGGTAAATTGGGAGGAATCGCGAAAGTCCGTGGTAACTCGATCGCGCTGGTGCCAGTGTGGCTAAATGTGAACCCGTTCGTGATCTATTGCCTGAATCTGCTGTCCAAGAAAGAAAAAATACATATATATATATAAAGGAAGACGAGACATAAACGAGATGATATACTGCTTGGTTCGGCTCACATCCACGTGTGACATAGACTACTACCATGGGAACGATCTCCGGCTCCCTGGCTTCCTCAAGATTAAGGTGTACGCCGATTAAAACGGAAATAAACAGCGCAAGCGAGTAAATAAGTCTAAATGAATAATTAATATGTAAATAAATAAATAGGTGTATGTTAGGGACGGAGGGTGGACGCGATTTTCCGCCTATTTCTTCTTCCGAAGAAGTTTCCCCCTCTCCTTCTGGTTCCACTCTGAGACCTTTAACCCCGGCGACTGCGCAGTCATCGACGGCGTGACGTCATAGAAGATTTCAAATAAGGAATAAAGACGGACTCCAGTTTTGATCTATAAACCCTGAGGTTCCCAATGCGCTTTCCCTCTTGGACTGAGCCAGTACCCAGTGGGAGTTTCTCTCTCTCTCTCTCTCTCTCTCTCTCTCTCTCTCTCTCTCTCTCTCTCTCTCTCAACATCTACATCTTCATCTCTCAGTGTCTCTCTCTCTCTCTCTCTCTCCATCTCTCTCTCTCTCTCACCATCTCTCTCTCTCTCTCTCTCTCTCTCTCTCTCTCATCTCTCTCTCTCTCTCTCTCTCTCTCAACATCTACATCTTCATCTCTCAGTGTCTCTCTCTCTCTCAACGTCTACATCTTCATCTCTCAGTGTGTCTCTCTCTCTCTCTCTCTCTCTCTCTCTTAACAATTGCCATGGTGATGAAGTATGAAGAAGTTCTGGAGCTTTAGCAAATGCGTAAATATGACCCCGAATACCTGATAACTGTGCTGTTGTCATCTACTCGTTGAGTTTATCGTTTTTATAGTAGATCCCTATTAGATCTCCCCTCCCATTCGGTTCGCAAAATAAGTAGATCCGTTGTCTAATCTTTATGAAAATTTATCTTAAAGTGGGTTTAAAAAAATTCTTTCATATTAATATTTATGGTTATTTGATATATCTAAAAGAGACATTAATTTGTAAGTAGCTCTTATCATTCCTATAATAGCAGCTCTATCACGGCATTCCACTGGAGTTTGGACAATGAAATGACGTCAAAAGGCAGGACGGGGTCCTAAATGTCTGATTTCCATTCTTATATGGAAACAGAGCAGGAAGAACTGCTTGACCAAATTTGTGATAACCCTTGAGACGGTCGGTCTTTATGGACCGGCATAAAGAACCGAAAGGAATTCTTTACAAGGCATTTACTACCGCGTATATGTCGTGTAAAACAGTCATTAAAGATGGATTTTCCTCCAATGTATCATACAGAATTTTGTGTCAGCTGGCCGAGACATGGCGGCTGTGACTAGAAGAGAAAGCTTAGTTCTGTCATTTATCAGGCAGCAGCAGAGAAGAGAACGGAGCTTGAACTGGGCCATACTTTTCACGTGTCTAAATTAACTTTTTTGAGAAGTTGTGTGGGCTTATCGCGTACTTTCTTAGCGCATTTCGGAAAATTGTATACCTGATTTCCCCCGTTTTCGTCCCGTCTGCGCGAATCTAGCTCGCTTTTACTGCTACCCGGGTTCCAGTCCCCGGCCCACACACAGACCTCTTTCCTACACGCGCTCTGTGTGCGTGGCGCACTGCCGTCTCCTAGTAAAGCGTTTATCAGGGAATATGACAGGCTTCATGTCCTCACGCCATATTTTCAAAAGATGTACTCGCTAATCCTCTCCATCTCCGTATCCGAGCCACTCCGTCCTCCCGCCTAAGTTCACACGTTTCGCCTTTTAGACGGTAAACAAAGTTTCGGATTTCCGGCGAGAAATCTAATTGTAGCAGATTTTGTTTTAAAAAATCGACTGTAAAGATCGTTATAAAGGCATTATCGGTAAAATAATCGATCACTGATCAAGGCTAAATCGATGTAAACAAGCCCTCCCTCCAAGAAGGCTTTTCACCTGAGAAAATAATAAAGGGAAGTAACAGATTAGATGCAATTCTTCGAACCATATCATCATTCGCCAGAACGTAGATTAGTTATAAATATTAAATGGTAATAGAAAGTGAGAAGGACAGGAATTTAAGATAATTTATATAGTGCCTCTTTCTCTTAAAAGTACTTATCTAGTTTATTTTATCCTTTTAAAATACAACCTGCTCTCATCTATGTCATGTGACATGTTTGAGATGCCACCACTGTCGGAGAATCTTTCTGCCTTATTCCGTCCAAGAATTTTATAAACGTCAATCGTGTCGCCGCAGAGTCCGTGGTCCAACATCACTGCTAGTCATATTCTAGAAAATCTGCGATCCTCTTCCAAGGTGCTTGTCTTTAAAAGGGTCTAGTTAAAGGCCTTTCCACGATAACTAGAGATATGCCGAAGTTCTATCGATTTTTACTGTGAATTTGCATGTCTAAGATCGCTGGCTTTGAGACGTACACAATCTTTTTGACGTTTAAAGGGGTTATTTATTCTAATTCTAAAACCTCTTTCTGCTTCTACAAGTGCTGTAACAGGGTCCGGTCTCTATGAGGGGCATCTTACAGTCTGAACGAGGCTAGACAGTTGTCTCTTATTTGCCATTTGTTTAGTCTAGGGTCTCGGCACCGTCGAAACATGGCGTCATTTCTCTTGGTGGGAGGCCAAGTTCTTCCAAAACGGTGAACCAGCCTGGCGAAAGTCCTCGATAGAAATCCCTTTAATTTTTAGATGTGGGAGGAAACCGGAGTACACGGAGATCCCCCCTATACAGGGCCAGATGCTTTTTAAAAAGTGACATAACTACGCTAGATACGTACCTACGCCAAACCAACTGGAATTCGAACTCGGTTTCTTTAACCTTATCAGTACAGCGGATTAACCCCTGAACTACGGCACCGCCCTGTTCAGTTTTCCTGACAGTCTACGGCGCACCTCGAACACCGCCGCTGTCGTTAACAGGAGACACACTAACTATTTCTGAGTCTTTTTAAATTATTAAATAGACTTCTTAGCCGCGCTCTCAGTATCTCGTCCGAATGTACTAGCTTGTAAGTACTATTAGGGCAAGACCTGGAGCAACCCTTAAAACGGTGGAGTAGGGCCTTCTTCATTACTGACCGACTTCATTTTAAAATTCCGACTTAAAGGAAAAGCAACAACAAGATCTCCTGAGAGGTTCATCTTGATGATCCACTACAGCTGTTCATACAGACCTGTGGTTTTTTCTCAATCTATGTCGACTAATGTGATATTAATATCATCTATTTAGATTTACTCTGTAGCATTTTAATACCCCACACCCAGAGAATCCGCGAAACGATGTGGGGAAATATCCCGTCTTCTGTTAATGTCACTAGCCCCTTTAGTTCGATATTTATTCGTGCGATCTAGAAATTACCGGGGCCTAAAACCAAACCTGTGGCCGCCATTAGACTGGTATCAGGAATTAAAACAAAGCCCACAGATGCCTTACATCTCAGTTTACTCTTTGATGGAAGAATTTACGTATAACATCAGCAAACTGAAAATTAGCGCCCGATTTCATATAGAAGAACAACGGGAGGTAACAGATACAAATCATTGAGCTGATGACGTCATTGCCTTTATTCTACACCTTACCGAGTATGGGAGGTAACCAGGGAGTCTCTCTGTGATGCAACAATACGCTGTTGCCGATACCGTTTGCCTGGGTAAGAAATTATTTTCAAACTGCATTTGTTACTTGGATGAATATAATTTTTAGAAACGTTTTAAATGGAGCAGGCAAGAAAAGAACTATTGCCGATAGATGGCGCAGATTTCTCCTCTAGAGATATGCGGATAACTGGAGTGAATGATTTCTTTTCCAACTAAAAAAAGAAGAGAGAAAGAAAGAGAAAATAAATTAATAATTAAAATAGACATTGCATAAAGTCTGTTCGGGCAGAGTATTTTCCATAATGAAAATTAGTGTTTTACGTAAACTACTGCAAATTTATAATTTGAGTTTTTATAATTAAATATGAATTAAACACTATTGTTGTCTTGGGGTTTTGGCTGTTTGCATAAAAGAAATCTGATTTAGAAAAAAAAAAAGAAAGAAGAGTCAATAGATTCCTTTCCATGCAAACAACATTCGTACGGATTAATGTCTGGCATCGCCGGGATCCATGTCGATTTTCAGAAGTCCTTCTACATCAGTCATCCGCCTTCCGATCAAACAGACGTACATAGCAAGTGAGAAGAATTCGATGGCAGGGAAAATGGAATTTGCAGTGAATAATAATTCGATAAAGATATTTGCGCGCGTACATAACAGAATCGGAAGGCTCACGACAGTTCATTTCTAATTCCCTTCTCGCTACAGGTGTTGGAAAATCATTCGATGGTTTAATTGTCTCAGTTAATCGCTTTATTAATTTTTTTTTTTTTTGTTAATAAAAATTTTTTCTGCTCGTTTAAAAATAATAAAAGAAAAATTATCGCTTATACATCTCCCAAGAAGGCAAAGCCGACGCGGGTTTCGGAACTTGCGCGGTCTCGCTCGAATTTAACGTAATACGTTCGGGTTTAGTTGCAGACTTCTTTCTCATAGACTTCTGACAGAAATTGGGGTTTCCGTGTTACTCTAAAAATAATAACACCTACATTTCGTAATTGCTATGCGTCTTGTGTAAACACGAGACAACCAGGTATCTCAACTCTGCGTTTACACCCACACGCACCGTCTCATTTGCACGGTCTATTTCTCCGAAGATCCGGGTGTTTTCGCCCCCCCCCCACGTGGTTTTTAATGCAGTGACGTCATCGCCACGCCACAGCCGTTCGTAGAGGAAAACTAGTCCAACAGACTGAATTTAATTTGCTATAATTTACTCCCGCAGCTAAAATGGGAGATTCTATTAAGGACCCTCTGAAGCAGGCGCGCGCGCGACACCCTGCTAGTTTAGAGAACTGACACAGGGGGGGGGGAGGATGGATGGGGCTTTCCTTTGATCGATGCCGTATCCGACAACATCGGTTTGAAGAAAAGGTATTCTGTCACTAAACTCGGATGTGTAAGATGGGTGGGTGACACGGGGTCTGCGGATCGATAGAGAGTGGGAAAGGGATCAGACAGCACTTGTATCTGGTCGGAGGTCGCGGGAAGTGTGCTGGACTGATCTCGGGGAAAGGGAGATATCAAGTACAGTATTGCCCGAGTGCGACCGACAACAGGTGGAGGAGGCTCGAGATCTTGATTTCCGGGTGTTTTGCGTTCGGCGCGAGGGTAGGAACTGATATTAATATTAATAATAATAATAATCATAATAACGATGCGATCATCGTTAACAAAGCCGAGAGCTGAATTGGAAGTTAAATACGAATTAACCCGCTCTTTTCGAGCAGAGATGCAGCTGTGGAACGGGAAAATCGATAGCTCCAGACCGGTCTGATTTACGAGCTCCCTCCCGTCCTGGCGATTTTCCGAGGGGTTCTCTATTCGCGCGCGCGCCGCCATTAGCGGAGCGGAGCCGGCAGTAAAAGTCAGGGCCGGCCGGCTGGCTCCCTAACCCCGTCTGGCGAACGCATCGCGGCGACTGGAGCCCCGCGCGCCGGTGAGTCACCGATGCAGGGAGATTGAAAAAGGAAGGAAGGAAGGAAAAAAAAAGGTTTGGAGCACGAGAGACCAGCCTTTAAAGGCTTCGGTTCTCGGGGCCCGTCAGGGTCGGCACGACGTCCGTGAGGGCATCGATTTCTTCACCGAAATCACCGACTCAGCAGCGCCGCCGCCGGCTTCCCACGGGGCAGGGTTAGGGGAGGGGAGGGGAGGGGGTACCGTCCAGAAACCTTGTTAGTGCTGATGGACCCCACGTTTGGTCGATTTGATTACCTCCCCCTCCCCGGCCGCCGCCATCATCACAAGGACTTGAACCAAACCCCGAGGACCCCGACACGACGACAGCTGTTTTGTTGTTGTTGTTGTTGTTGTCCCTCAGACACTCGAAGATATCCAGCCGCGGATAAAAGTTTCCCCATTAACGGGGAATTTTCTAATTCCGGTCGATCGAAACACCCTCTCCCCCCCACAACCACCCGCTTGATTTGCATAATAATGGGACTTACTGAAGCGCGTGCTGGCGGATGTCTACCGCACTTTTATAACGGGGAAATGACCAAAGTGGTGAAATATGACAACCTGAAATCGAACATGGAAATAGACGACTTCCGGGAGGAGACTGCAAATCGCGAAGGCTCGTCAGACATGGCGATTTTATCTGGTTCATTCATTCTTTTGTCCTTTTAACGAAAAAGAAATCAAGAAATAAGAACGTTCCACTCTGAGTGTGTGTGTGTGTGCGCAATAATAACTAGCAAAAGGGAGATCCACGGATTAAGCGGTAACTTTCGGGTGCACCGCGTTTTCTGTTCCTGTCCGAATTGACGAGATGTCAGCATTTGTTACCTCCCTTCGCGCAAGTCCGATAACTCTGCTTGCTAATAAGAGAGACGAAATCTTAGACTAAGATACGCAGTAAATGTAGATGTAGACCAGTGCTAGACAGAAAACCAAACAAAACAAACAAACAAAAAAAAAGACATTTAAAACATTAACAAGAGACAGTAGAGGAAATCTACTAGAAGCGGTAAGCGGGTTCCATAGGCCGCAAAGGATGAACTCGCCATATTGGTAGAAAAGAACCTAACCCGACCCGGAGGCGGACGAGCGAGATAAACTTGTCAACACGAGTTAATGTCATAAGTTAAGCCGATACTGTTATTTATTTGGTGATTCGAAAGAGTATCCGGCTCTGGCAATAAGTCGTCTTATCGATTTCCAAGAGACTCTTATATCGAGGAGAATAAACAAAGAAGCTGTCGGCCGAACACCGTAACAGCTGAGCGACGCTGGCCGAGCGGGCAACCAAACAATGAACCGAATTCTTTTCTCACCACTCGCTGACAGGTAAAATAGTTTTATTTTACAGGTGAAGTCCACTAGAATTACAAAAGGAACTTTACCACGCGCGACAGTTTAAATCCGTGTCCCAGCACACTCGAAACTTCTCGGCAGTTTCGGGTATGATCGATTTTATCATTTTGCCTTATCGAACATCTATCTACCAATAATTGTCTTCTGTGTATCTGTTTATATATTTATTTAAAGCGATTGTCGTAATTCAGGAGATCCCCGCAGTTGTGTATGGGTTTGGTATGTAAATCAGGCAGCTGACGATATCTGGATAGAAAAATACCTGGCGGTAGGCCAACATCTTTCCTCCACTTGCTTTTCTCAATCACGTATCGATCTCGTTGGTAAGCGACGGCGATTTTTGATCGATGATTCTGAGTTTAGTGTGTCAGGGTACTACGTCGCCTTGAGTAGTTCACGTGTCTACCAACATGGCTGACGGTCGTGGTTGCTATGGCAACATGACGTCAGTGAGAACTTTCCGTTGTGTTGCGTTGTTCTTGGAGCTCCGTAGCGCAGTCCCCGCAGTTAGGATGGACGTTTACTCTATTAAAATCTTTCTTAAGATCCGATGGTTGGCAGCTGCTCCTCGGACAAAGATGGAAAACGGGCCAGGAAACTCGTAAAAACGATACGGCTGCAGGGCGTCGGCTTCCACAGACCGTCTTGAGAGAAACAACTGACTGACGGTTCCATTCCGCCCTTTGTAACTACAAGTCCGTGTTACTCAGCGCAGTTTGTGCCAGGGGGGGGCTCTGATACACAGCGATGTAGTCATTTGTTACGAGAAGTTCGTGCACCACTCCAACCCCCCCCCGTCTGTTGTATTATAAGGGCGTCGACTAGATATACAGCAAAGTTCAATTACAAGTACCCGTCTGGACTGGAGGTAAAAAGTGACGCGGTGCACAGAGGGTTAACATCTATTTTCTTTCTTTTAAAGGAAGGAATTTCAGTGAACTTCTCGATGACATTGGAGAGTTTAGAATAATTTCTCTGTTCAAACACTCGCCGAGGCATTAGATAAACATGTCGGACTACACAAACCTAATCATGGCCGCCTGAAGTCAACTATCCAAACAAAGAAGTACGAAAGTAGAGTTCAGGTCTTCTGTTTTCTGGGTTAAGTACTCTGTTTATTTGTTGAAACAGGTAAAAAAAAAATATACAAAAACCTTTTAAATGTTTTGTCCACAGCAGATTTTTAAGGAATTTTACGATCAAAACAAAACTCTTTTCGTAAGTCATTGGCCACCTGGCGGCGAGTTTATTCTGATGCTGCTGTTTCACGTGAAGTGAAATGTCTGATCCATAGTTTAAGGGAGACAACTTTTGCAATGAAATCATATTGATAAGTTCAAGTATGATTATTTTGAAACAAATCTGCGTGTAAAATATTATTTATTTTGAAAAATAAAGATGTGATTATACCGATTGATTATTGTTTGCATTTATCCAATGGAAGTTGATCACTGTTTGCTTGAGGATATTCAGAATGGCTGCTGATGATAAAAGATAGGTTTAAGATTTTGTGTAGTGGAAAAGAACAGACATTAAACGCAGGAATTTAACGCTTTTAGAGAATTGTATAACTTTATTGATTTTAGGGTTTGGAATACCAAATTTTATCCCCGTCAGTTTTTATTACCACTTTTTATAAAATCATAAAATTATTACTATCAACCTGCTTTGCTTTGTGAACTCCTTCCCTGACCTCGAGGTCTCGGGGAGATATCACAACACTGAACTAGAAGGGGAAGGTGTAGTAGACTGTAGAGTACCTGCCTCAGTGGCTAAGCAGGTTACGATACGATTGGAACTCCTGATTGTTGGACAAGGTGCGAGATTGTCAAGAGATAGCAGGAGAACTTCAACTACAGGCACCCGGAAACTATCAACTTAAGCTAACAAAGCGTCAGAGCTTAATGATCAGAGTTAAATTGTTACAGCTGCTTTATCGTTATTTGGTACAACATGTTTATAATAATAATAATATTAATACATCTAGCTTTTATTGTTGTTATTTAACTTACTATTAATAATGCTTTCATAACAGACGCCATAATAAAATTGAGAGACGTCAGGACATCGGTGTTCATTTGAAAGCCGTATATATTTTCCTTCAGGTCACTGATCGCCTTCCTCCCCGTCCCCTGCGTGTGTGCGTATGGCTTCTACAGTAGCATGCATATACAGGTGCATCTCAAAAAATTAGAACACCGTGGAAGAGTTCGATGCTTTTTGTCAGTTATTTCAGAAAGTGAAAGTTGTGTATATTACAGACTCATTACATGTAAACTAAAATGTTTCAAGCATTTTTTAATTTTAATTTTGATAATTACGGCCGACAGCTCAAAAATATAAAAAACCTATCTCAAAATATTAGCATATTCCATCTTAAATCACTATTTATGCAGTATAAATACCATGAATCTCTCAGTCTGGTTCAGTACACACAACCACAATCATGGGGAAGACTGCTGACTTGACAGTTGTCCATAAGACGCTCATTGACACCCTCCACAAGGAGGGTAAGCCACAGGAGGTCATTGCTGAAAGGGCTGGCTGTTCGCAGAGTGGTGTATCAAAGCATGTTCGTGGAAAGTTGACTGGAAGGGAAAGGTGTGGAAGGAAAAGATGCACAAGCAAGAGGGATGACCGCAGCCTTGAGAGGGTTGTCAAGCAAAGCCGATTCGAGAACTTTGGGGAGCTTCACAAGAAGTGGACTGAGGCTGGAGTCAGTGCATCAAGAGCCACCACGCACAGACGTGTCCAGGAAATGGGCTACAAGTGTCGCATTCCTAGTGTCAAGCCACTCCTGAACCAGAGACAAGGTCAGAAGCGTCTTACCTGGGCTAAGGAGAAAAAGAACTGGACCGTTGCTCAGTGGTCCAAAGTCCTCTTTTCAGATCAAAGTAAATTTTGCATTTCATTTGGAAATCAAGGTCCCACAGTCTGGAGGAAGAGTGGAGAGGCACAGAATCCGAGTTGATTGAAGTCCAGTGTAAAGTTTCCACAGTCAGTGATGATTTGGGGTGCCATGTCATCTGCTGGTGTTGGTCCACTGTGTTTTATCAAGTCCAAGTCAACGCAGCCGTCTACCAGGAGATTTTAGAGCACTTCATGCTTCCGTCTGCTGACAAGCTTTATGGAGATGCTGATTTCCTTTTCCAGCAGGGCTTGGCATCTGTCCACAGTGCCAAAACTACTAGTAACTGGTTTGCTGACCATGGTATTACTGTGCTTGATTGGCCAGCCAACTAGCGTGACCTGAACCCCATAGAAGAAGATGAGAGACACCAGATCCAACAATACAGACGACCTGAAGGCTGCTATCAAAGCAACCTGGGCTTCCATAACACCTTGGCAGTTCCACAGGCTGATCGCCTCCATGCCACGCCGCATTGATGCAGTGATTCGTGCAAAAGGAGCCCCGACCAAGTATTGAGTGCATAAATGAACATACTTCTCAGAAGTTCGACATTTCTATATTATAAATCCTTTTCTTTTTTTGATCTTATGAAATATTCTAATATCTTGAGATAGTGGATTTTTGTTTTCATGAGCTGTAGGCCGTAATCATCAAAACTAAAACAAAAAAGGACTTGAAATATTTCACTTTGTGTGTAATGAATCTAGAATATATGAAAGTTTCACAGTTTGAATTAAATTACGGAAAAATATGAACTCTTCCACGATATTCTAATTTTCTGAGATGCACCTGTATGTATATATTTTACTAGTGCGTCATATGCGTAAAATTGCCATCTCGGATCTCGTCTCTAGCGATGTCAGTCGGCGCAGATCTCGGAGCCGCCTTAATCTCCTGGAGTAAGATGCTCTGGATATGGATTCACGGCATTCGTTGTTGGGGATGGTCTCAACCCCCTTTAGTTTTCCCTGACGCGCCTTATTCTGCCCACGAACGGCTTTCTTGTTCCACGCATAATTACGTCTATTTATATTCTGTGTTAATAAAACACGAGCAACATTTAAAGTCCTTATTAAAATGAATCTTATTCGTAATTTATTTTTTAAAAAACCAGAATATACACTTTCAAGTTTATTCTGGCTGTATTTTTTTGGATTTGGAATTCTTCCTTCTTCCTTTTCCGCTAGATAATTTAACCGAACGGAAGACATCCAGTTTCTCAGAAAATTCCCCGGTTTCGATCATGAAGTCTTTGTTTTTTTTTGGAGGTCAAGGTCAAGCCAAAATAATGATCGACCTTCAGTAGTGTTTGGCTTCTCGATCCGGTGAGCACTTAGTCATCCATTGTCGCCAGAAAGTCTTCGTGAGCAGCATATCGTTTGCTGAGGAGACGTTTTGGATATCAACCGTGAGAGATCCTTGGTGGGTCAAACCGGAACTCGGAGTTGCCAAGATATCGACGCGGGTTGTAATGGCGGATAGGAATGGCGGAAAGCATTTTTAGGCACTGCGTCAGCGGCTCGGAAAGAGTCGGTCGCGCCGGGAACTCTTTTCATTCTCCCCGTCGAAAATAAGCGAAACATGTCGCGCCACGCGCACGGGTTCGTTTATCCGATAAAAGAACCGAGTACACTTTTGATAGCCGTCCCTGCACGTGACCAGTGATTTATCGCCTCTAGCGGACGTACTCTTAATACGGGTTCTCCGGTTGCGAGGCCAGAACGAGGCTGCCGAACTGGCGCGGGTCCAAAGGGGGGGTAACCAGAAGTTGTCTAGGCGATGTTATCAAAACTGAAGATCGGGCGGAACTGGGACAACAGCAAAAGCAGAGAAGAAGTCGTGCGACTGGGAAAATGGGACTCGGCTGGTTGGGGGGGTGGGCTGACAGAGGAGGGGGAAAAGCGTATCGCGCCGGGGAAACCGGACAGCGGACTTCGCGGGAAGGATCAGCGCCCCTCTCCTGACCGGACAGATGAGCAGAAAACAATGGGATCCACGTAAATGGTTTCGCCGCCGAACGCGAGGTGTTGGACTTGAAGGAGCCGACCGGAAAAAGTCTCGTCTGCAAACCAGCGAATTGTGCACGCGCCAGTCCAGAAGCGAAATCGGCATACCCGTGTTTAAGGCGGAGAACAGGAAGTCGACAGCGAGACAACGAGGAGGTCCGCGGCCGTGATTCCAGTTGTCATGACGACATCTGTGGCACGGCAACTGAATTGTGTGATGAGGTTACGGAAACGATGGACAGGCATCGCTAGAGACCGGCCGGCCTGGTCTCGCGTCACCCACTGCACCCAGACATGGCCGCCAAGTTCGGCGCAATCGGCTCCCTCTGGCGGATGACCGGTCGAAGCAGTCAAGCCAGACCATCACTTACGGCGCGGTACCCTACATACATACCTTCCCGACTCCTCCCTTCCTCGCCTTGACGCACCTACGTCTGTGGCCAAATAACTGATATAATCGGTGCATAATTTCGATGGGATTAACGGCATTATAGATTAACATCTACCAAAATACACGTCGGCGGCGCGTTTCTAATGCCCCCTTAGTGCATTTCCCAGATCACAAAGCAGCTGGGTAAAATCTTGAACATTTGTGCCCGAGAATATTTTTTATGAGGCCCCTGTAATCCAAAGAAACGATTACTGACGGTACGGTTTTCTTAGCTGCGGATGTATTGGCGAGTTAAATGCAGCCACGCATTGCCAGGAGTATATCTTCCATTCTCACACGAGATCTACACTGTCGCTGTCATCGGGATCACCATGTCAACAGAATTAAGACAAATAATGAACCTAGAGACGCTGTTCCTTTGTTTCACTTACTGCAAAGCGAAAGTTATATAAGTCACTCGTGTAAAAGAGCTGCCTATCCAATAGCACCCTGAGATGTTTAGACATTTTATTTCCCTAAAAGACCGCTAGGTAGAAAAGACGACAGGACATAAGTTTATTTTATTCTGCAGAAAGAAGACTTGCAAAAAAAACAAAGTGAAAGACTTCAGAAGAAGAAGAAGAAGAAGAAAGAAACCTGTTTTCCCAGTAGATATGGTTCCAGACAAGTTCACTTAACATCGATCCTTGATGAAATCTAATTCTGTCTGGATCTCTGATTGGATTTTGTATTGTTTTCTAAAGAACCCAAACTTTTACGGTGATACACTAATCAGAGAGTTATAATAGTATTCTACCTGCAGACACTGTCATAAACCCGATAAGCCTTCCGACGCCACACTAATTGTTCCATTAACATATTTATGTGATTGAATCAGAAAACAGAGTTAATGGGACATTTTATGCCTGGTCGGAAAGTCTGCTAATCAAATTCTTAGACGTCAATCGTGTTGGCGGGTAGACGAATGGTCAGCTATAGTTTCAAGAACTCGTACTAATTCCAGGTAAATAAATCGGTGTTACCATCAACTCCATAAACTCCGTATGAACTTAGTTCTTCATTACTCTCCTGGGGGCGTCTGTGTGAGACAAGAATCTTTTTTTTTTACTGGTCTTTGCCGGGGAAATAAAAACAACATATATGCGGGGTTTTTTTAAGGATGTACGAAAAACAAGAACTTCAAAGCGGTACGCGGATAGTTTAAATAACCCATGAATCACGGGGTTTTCGCCTATGCCAAACTCTTGACAGGGGGCGAGTTCTTTAACGAGTAGAAAGTCTACGGCGCGTATATGTACATATAATCAGATGAACTATACATGTGAAGAATTTTAAACGTGAAACGTGTAAACTCAATTCTACAATTCTGAACGTTCTGCGGCTTCAGTAACTTTTAAATTATTATTTTTAAAAATAAATATTTATTTAATTACAAATGAATGAAATTGCGGATTTTGCAGGGAAGGAGAGGGAGAGAGAGATGGAGGTGAAAGAGAGTGAGAGGGAGAGAGAGATGGAGGTGAAAGAGAGTGAGAGGGAGAGAGAGATGGAGGTGAAAGAGAGAGAGAGAGAGATAGAGGTGAAAGAGAGTGAGAGGGAGAGAGAGATGGAGGTGAAAGAGAGTGAGAGGGAGAGAGAGATGGAGGTGAAAGAGAGTGAGAGGGAGAGAGAGATGGAGGTGAAAGAGAGAGAGAGAGAGAGATGGAGGTGAAAGAGAGTGAGGGGAGAGAGAGATGGAGGTGAGAGAGAGTGAGAGGGAGAGAGAGATGGAGGTGAGAGAGAGAGAGAGAGAGAGGAGAGAGAGAGAGATGACGTCAGTACAGAGAGGGAGGGAGGGAGGGAGAGAGAGAGAGAGAGAGAGAGCGATGAGAGAGAGAGAGAGACAGGTGGAGAGAGAGAGAGAGAGAGTGAGTGAGAGGGGGAGGGAGAGAGAGAGAGAGAGATGGAGAGAGAGAGTGAAGAGAGATGGAGGTGAGAGAGAGAGAGAGAGAGAGAGAGAGAGAGAGAGAGATCAAAAAAATTTTTCCAATGGCTTTTACAGATATCATTAAGGAATAAATGCCATCTTGGTATCCTTGGTAAGAGTAGGATGTTAGGTTTAACATTAGCCCTGGAATAAAGTGTCAGTCAGGGTTTTAGGGGTAGCACTTCCTCAGCGATAGGCGAACGGCGTCAGATTGTGAAACTTTCTAGGATGTTCTTCTGATGGCGAATTTTTTTTTAAAAAAAACAAACAAGGTTATTTAAAATGTGCAGAAATATATAGGAGACTTTTAGGGGATTAATATATAAAAGGGGCACATGGTGATAAGATGACGCGCGTCATTCAGTAGGTATCAGCTAGGGAGTAATTGTCGCGTCAACGACAGTGGGATTCCTTGATTTTGGTTATCGGTAGACACGGCAGGTGACGCTGGCTGCAAGCTTAGGTGGTAACTCCACGGGGTTTATTCGTTTTTGAAGAAACCCCTGAATTAAGGTTAAAAAGAATAGCAATACGCCAAGCCGCCTGGTGGTGGTGGTGAGAGTCTAAATAGCGGATGCATTTTAAGCCCCTCTAAAGTGGAATATTTATAGCAAACAAGTCGACAGGAACCCCTCCCTTACCTAAATGGATACAATGGCGGATGACAGAATGTACTCGATGCCAAATCTGACCTGCTATGGCGATTAAGTCGTTCGGCCTGCTGCGTGAGAGACGAGCGTAAAATTAATAAATTAAATTGGGATCTTCGTTAGCTTCTTATCCATTTGAAAAGTTTTAGTTCTGATTCCTATCTAACGTCCGACAGGAAGCCCCCCTCCATTCAGCGACATTTTTTTTTATCGAATAGGTAGCTCCATCTATCGGCATTGTTTTTAATTATCCATATAGTAAAACGAATATACTCCTTAAGCCCGGAAAATCAAAAAGATGGCAGGAAAGATACTCATCAAATATATATCGATATGGGGTTATTTTGCAAAACGAATGCCTTTATTTTCTAAATAAATTATTAAGAAATAGGATGGTACTAACAGGTCGGAGGGAGTTCTCAAGAGGCGGCTCCAGATAGCGCCGCTGATCTCGGAAGGGGTCGGATATCTCCGCCCTAACCCGATCGGTACGTGCCTGGCGTCACGTAAGCAGTGGACTAATTCGCCGAGACCCGGCCGTCCTTCTGAATCTGATCACCCGCGGAATCAATCGATAGTTTATTCAAACCGCTGCCGTCCTCCTGGCCGCCCGCCAGTCGTCGCTCTGAAGCGACAGGCAGGGGAGAGAATCGCTCTCGCCACCCACCCCGGTCAACCCGAGCTGCCACAATAAGCCGCGCTGCTTTATTTCGACCCCTTACCGAAGAGTTCCCATACCAGAAGCTGACCTCTGCTGCCAGCCAACACGGACATTATCGAGGAACCGATCTCTGGAGCAACGGGAGCGCCACTTCGTCTCCATTCCTGGTCGGTCGATATAGCGCGCTGGAACCGGAAGATTACATCAGCATCACCCCCGTGCAGTGCCTTCTGGGATGACGTCAAGTGAATTCTCACGAGAATTGTGTTCCGGCAGTAGTCCGGGTTTTCAAAATGGCCTACTACTTCAAAAAGGAAAGTCAGCAGGAAGACTTGGAGGCCTAAATAGCTGGACGTGGGTGAAAACAGACAGACTGTGTAAAAAATTACTAAAACAATTTCGCTTTAGATACTTTTTAAGATCGGATTTCCGCTTAGCCGCGTTTGGTGTTAGGTCATTAGAAGCCGGATGATTCAGAATTAATTAAATCTACCGAGTGGCGTAAAGAAATGGATGGCAATATAAATACCTAAGGGATTTAGTGCAAGAACTTCGGGAAGTTAGCACAAGACAATAAAAAGAAAATGCGGAACTAGGTTTCCAGAACTCTCGGAAATATTTTTTCCTAACGGTTCTAGAATTGTTCAGCACTTCAAATCACTCATTAATTTTCATTCTCGTTAGTCCGACCGAATTTCGCTTCTCCGAATGGTAAAAATTTCCGGAAACCAGTAAGTTTCCATACTGTACAGTTACTCCCTAATAACTGTCTGTGTACAAACCCAGATGTGTATTACTGTAAATGCTTCTTTTCTTTCTTTCTATTTTTTTCAAAAAATTATATTGTGACGTATTAACAGCGTTTATTTTTCTGGTGCCCGTCTCCTAGTGTACTTCTAGGATAAATTACATCTCGTTCTTCTGGCTCGACACAGTCTGCTTCACCACGTAAAACCAGATCACGCGGTGCGCTCTCCTCCTCGAGGTGATTCCCAGGTCAATTTTCTCATCTTCGTTCGCAGAGACTAATCATCCGTTTTTTTAAATAGCTCCGCTCCCGAAAGTTAATCTCTCTCTCCCCATCTCCCTCCCTTTCCCTTCCTCTCTCTCCATCTCCCTCTGTCTTTACCTCCCCCTCTCTCTCCCTCTCCCATCTCTCTCTACCATCTTCCTCCCTCCATCTCTCTCTCTCTCTCCATCTTCCTGGCCCTCCCCATTTCTCTCTCCTTCCCTTTCCCATCTCTCTCTCTACCATCTACTTTCCCCCTCTGTCTCTCTCCCTCCCTCTCTCTCACACAATTTTTTACAAAGGTAAATTCATTTGAATATTAAAGAAAAGTATGGCGTGCCAGTGTATTTTTTCGGAAACTTGAGAAATTAGTACCCGAAGCAAATTCTTTAATTCTATATCCTCTAAATCCTGATAATGGTGTACCAAAATTCGGCTGCTATCTCTGCGTAGACTTGCTTTAAGCTGTGCCCAGCTAATGAAGCTAAAGGCGAGCAGATGAAGAGAATAACCACACATGCGTTCACCTCATCTCAGCCTCTTGATTAGAACATGGAAGATTCACGATGTGTACTCTTGCGTCTTCGTGAAGTTATTAAACTGCATCCTTGTTAAAGTAGTACATTCAAAAAGCAGACAATTAATACACACTACGACTCGTGACGTCACTGGCCAACCGTGGCACTGACGGACACCGGAAGATTGATAACGCAGCGCACGGACTCTGGTGTGTCACGTGATTTTCACCCTGGTTCTCTGCGTAGATGGTAAAAAACTTTAAAGGGCGGAAAGGCGGGGAAAAGAGAGAGAGAGACTAAAAAGTTTATGACAAGTCAGGTGACTAACTCACTCGTGTAAATCACGTGGGCTTGGGCACGAAACACTGTGAAAGCGAAAAGGGCGGAACGTTTATCCTTTAAGAAAATGAAGATAAATATTTTGCCTAGTTGTTGCTATTATCTTTTTCTTCTAATGGGTTCAATTTTTGTTTCCTTTTTTGTTTTTTGCTTTGCCTTTCCACTGAAATAATCAGCCATGTTTCTCCCGCGGTTCTGTTACTGCCAAAGTAAATCACTTAGAGATACGGGCTCCAGACGTTTACCTGATATGGCGCACAGATACATCTAACTTAACTATATATGAGCTACGTGTTCTGCACATAGAACAGGGAATCCATTTTCCTTTAAAAACTGTATTTTATTTGAAAGCTGTCTCCACACAAAATGAATTCAAATAGGTTACATACACAGTTACTCCTTTATCATTTTATTTAAGCAGAATATCATAATGAATGGACTGTCATCGCCATACGCGGCAATAATCAAACATTATTCCCACTTAAATAACCATATTATTGAATGTGTAACTACACGAAGCAGGCGAGGATTGTTAAGATCGGGTTACCTCATTAACCCCCCCCCCAACTCGGTCTCGCCTTTACGCGTCCGTATTTTACGCCGTTTACTCTTAAGCGCTTTCTAGTCCGCCATGATGGATTTGTCGAGTGACCCGTAAAAGCGGCGTTTCAGTTGGTCAATTTAAAATCAGTTACGATGGCTATGACTGGACTCTATTTTTTATGACTACGTCAAATGAAAACGATCAGCGCGGCCTGCAAGGGTTGTCACGTGTACTAATAGAGTCGCATTGGTGGAATATTATTATATTTCCTGGGTGACATTAATATGGGAGGTCTAAATAACGCACGGAAGCGGGTAGAGGTATTAGGTTTTTGCATGATGGTATTTTATTTTGGGATCGCTGATCGATGTTGACGCCGGTTCTTCTGTGAGCTCGGAATTTCTGGTGATACCTCGGATATAGACGACCGACTGGGCCGTGTCTTTGGCATCGCATCTCTCTCTGTCTCTCTCTCTCTCTCCTCGAGCGCCGGCGAGAAATTCTTCTTACTTGCTGATGCAGGTTCCCGGCGATGTCCTCGAGATGTTTCGCCGCGACGAGTCGGTTTTCTACATTCCTTGATAAATTCTCGTCCCGAAAATGGCTTGCTGTTCTTGGCAGTTCTGTGTGCAACTCACTCTCGTAACACCATCCCCGGGATGCGCCGCACATTATTTTGGGAAAATACTTTCCCGTTTCTGCAAATTAACAACCATCTCGTCAGCCTTCTTACCTTTTTTCCTTTTCTGAAAAGTTCTTATATTTCTCTGCGTGCTGACTCTCAAAATGGCGTCACAAGTTACACCTTATGAGCACAGCTACACTTTCAGCTTTTCTACCGACATTAGTAACAGAAAACACACAGGCGTCCAAAACGGATAAATGGCGGTTAAGGTTTTGTTCGGTGAAAAGCACAGAAAAGAATGTTGTTGTTCTAATTAAAATTACCCGTTAGGTGGAGAAAAACACGTGACGTACCAATTTAGGTCATATATTGGAGAGAAGATTTAGTCGACCGTGACCTGGTATTTGGATGACTGGCGTCGACACTATCCTAAGGTATGGTTTGTTCCAAGTCTCGCTGCTATGACTGCCCTCTGATTAGACCCAATTAAGAATGAACTATTTTTGAAAATGGAAAAAAAAAAAAAACTATGAATTTTCCTAAATTGCTAGACACAGGGGTGGGCCAGATCGAATCACTTCGCGGGCCGTATTTCCCCCACCCCTGCCCTAACCTCACCGGTAACTTTCCAGCCTCCCGGTCTGATACCCTCCCGATCCTTCTGACTGATCGAGGAGAGAGAAGTGGACAGGCAGAGACTTATCCCGCATTTAATACGACATACCACCCTGTGCTGGTACTGATGGTGTCTTGTTCTTTACGTCTTTATAAGGGAGCTAACTCTGTGAACGATTTTCGAATCGATATTCGGTGTTCAAAGAACGAAACGATTCCAAGGATTTTAGAAAATTTCCCGATAAAAAAATAAACGGTGAAAGTCAGGAGATTCGCAATTTAGGGGATGATTGAACGAGGACAACAGCAAAATCCTTAGGTAATCTCCGTGTCTGTTGCTCCTCTTCAGAGCTGAGTCACCGGGTGAAATATGGAAACTCACCGGCATCGCACCATGAACGAACGGAGCCCTTAACAACAGACGCCCGTCCCCTCCTCTCAACGTCTAACTAGCCCCCCACCTTTCTCGTCACATCTCTTTCTTCACCGGCTCCATCTGCGAAACACTGGGCAAGCGTGAGTCATTCGACTGACGATGTTTCGTCTCGAAAACGGTCTGAGTCAAGGCTTTGGCGAACCCCGTTTATTCTGTTATCAAGATGGATTCACCGCGAAAAAGTTCCCGAAGTCGTTAGTCGCTGTCGATTAAATTAAATGGGGTCTTATACAAATCACATACATGCACGATACAAACAGCAGAAAACCTAGCGGCTAATTCTTATTTGAGAATGGTATCATGATATTGAAGACAGATAGACGGCAGGTGTAAAGCCCCGAGGCGACTATAAAGTTTAGCCTATTGTGTTTTCTCTCACTTTGGAGATATAAAAGTGAGCAAATTTAAATAAAACAAACATTTCAGGCAAACGACGGTGTAAGGTTTCCTTCTTACTCTTAAACAGGTAACATAAAGACCCCACCGAACTGATGTAATATTCAATTTTACAGTGGATGATACTGGAAGGTTACCAGAACTTGAGAATTCTTAAAATAAGATAAGTTAATTTTAAGAAATCAATGATGCATTATTGCAAAAATATACAAAACAGAAAATTAATACGCTGTACAATGCAATATTATTTGGTATGTGAGCCCTTTACTTCATATAGAGTGTGACATCTTGTTTTCATGCTCCCACACAGGTTATCGGGGTACGATTGTGGAACGTTGTTCCAAATATCCTGCAGCACTTTCCACAATTCCTCCAAGGCGTTTGGTTCTAACTTTCCCGGTGGCCAATATAAACTCAGTTTTGTCCACATCGGGACTCTGTGCAGGCCGAATCATCTCTGTGAGTGTCCCGTCAGCCTCTTTACAGTCCAGATGGTTGTTCACCACATTGGCCGGCTGTATGCTTGGGGTGACTGTCGTGTTGGAAGATGAATTCCCGCCCACCGAGATGTCTTCCTGAGGGAATGGCATGATGGATGAGATGCTGCCTCTACCGTCAGTAAATCTTTGATTTTATGCAAATCTCCGACACCCATGGCTGATATGCAGCCCCACGCTTCTATCGATCCACCCCCGTGTTTCAGTGCAGCTGTTATGCACTGACTGTTATATCGCTCCCCGCTCCGCCATCAACCAAACTGTTCGTTGATTATTGCTAAACAACTCAAACCTGAACTCATTTCAGGTTTGCTCATCTCTCTGCTTCATCTTTGCTGCCCATTTAAGCCCCGCTGTTCGACTGCCTCTCATCACCAAAGGTTTCCAGGTAGCTACACATCCATTTAAACCACTCCTCACTAATGTATATCTTACTGTTCTTGAAGAAACGTTAACACCTGTATTAACAGCAAAGTCGTTCATACGATTTATACTGGTCTCTCATCTGTCACCTGTTGAGCTTCCTTCCTCAGGCGCGTCTATTGTCATCAGTACTAGCTTCACGTACCTTTCTCAATCTTGCATACAGCCTCTTCAGTAACATGAAGTCAGGCTGCAATCTGCCGCACTCATTAGCCATCTTGTATGTGATGTTTCGTTCCTAGGAGCCACGGTATCCATCACACTACAGAACACAACCTTTACTCTTATAGTCTTTCTGCAGGTGTGGCGCTTTCTAATTGCCCACAGGTAGTTGTTGAGGGCCGAGGAAGACTAGTGACAGATATACCGCAGGCTCTATGCTCAGAAGAACCTCATTCTTTTGATGGAATTCTGTTTCGAGATGATTTTAGCATCGAGGAAGATATTTTCGTCCGTCTTGTTTACTCCCAAGTAGATTTATTTTTGGCAAATGATGCAGAATCAATACGAAATCGTCCATCGCTTTCTGAAAATGGACGCCAAGCATTTAGGTGATGTACCAAGCATCTCCAGGAGCATTCTAGAAAGGCAATATACATAACTATCAGTCCCAGATATTATTGCAATTTTTCGCTAAACAAAAATATGGGCCTGTAACACAGCAAAATGTCTAGCAGCAGCAGCAGCCGTGAAAAGGAACCATGTGTCGTCTGCTCATGGGTTTGCTTCCCGCCTGCGGTGCACAACAAATCAATAACAACTCTCCGGGCTGTCAGTCTTCCACATTACTAGTCCACAGTATCACGTGACGGCTGCACTCGGCAGAACTCAACATTAATTACCGGTTTCCTAACTATTTAATTCAGAACAAAATACTCGATTCCTCGCTGTAGACAAAGTTACCATCTTAAAAAGGGCAGCAGCAACAACAGCGAAAAAACTCATTGCTACCTTTAACTTTCATCAAACAGCGCCGACCGGGTTGACGGAGAGCGCTTGGGTAGCGTGTCCGCACCGTCGTCACTGAGAGTCACGTGGGGTCTCAATAGCGCCACCGCGCATGCTCACGATAGTCACACATTTTCAAGCAAATCCATAGCATTGCTATCCCTCTTAAAAAAGGGAGCATCTTTCTTCAACAAATACGGATACTTTTTAAAAACAATTTAATATTTTCTTTATTTTTTGCAACAATCTACAGACTGAAAGAACAGGAATTTATCTGTTGCTGTTTTGAGTTATTTATTGAAATGGTTTGACTTGGTTGGATTTTAGTTTTAGCAAAATGAAAGAACTGTACTGAACATATCCCAAAGCTCTTTACCATATAACCATCAAGCAAATCAAAAATTGTTCCAAATTTTCGGTTTTATCAATTCCTGTTTTCAAAATTTTCAATTCTCACAAAATTATAAACTTGTCTATCTGACATTATTCTCTTTTCCTGTGTGAATTGTGTAACTCTGTGTATACAGAATATCGTGTGAATTCAGTTAAACTGAATTACAAATCATTTCGTTTTGTTTTTGTTTCCTACATCTACAAACCCAACCTCACAACCGGCTTACGGAGACCCTTTGGGATCCTGACAGGTTTTCCAGTAGAGTTCACTTTTGGACTATTAGGCTCTGTTTCTCTGCTTGGAGAAGATCTTGCCCCTAAGGCTGCATTGATCTTTCAGTCTGTTCAGTTTGCACTGATTCAATCTCTAGTAAGATGACCATTTCTTTTGGAGATCTTTGTGCTCAATTTGGGAGGGTAAAATTTGGTAAAACCAAACTCAAATGCGTTCTTAGTCTCCTCTTCATCAAGAGCTCGGCAGAGGTTTGCCCTGTGGTGGATTGTGGGATAGTTGTATACTTCAGCAGGAAGTTAGCTGAACACTGTTTCTTGATGAATTTTTAACTCCCTTCGAACACTTGCTTCTTGAGAGTTGTTCCCTTATTGCCCTTACAGCTGTTCCATCGGATTGGGAGCGTGGAATGGCGGAACCAGAATGTGTTTTACGCCATTACGCTTCATGAATGTTCCAAACAGAGCAGCGAAAAATTGTGGGCCGTTATCAGAGACGAGTTCTTCGAGAAATCCATGGCGAGCAAAGATAAGTCTCAACTCGTCTATGGTTTCTCACAAAAGTCGACGGTCTATTAAAAGCGGTCTCTCTGGCCGTGGCCGTGTTTGCGATTGCCGTTGATTCCCGATCACCGTCTGAACCTGGCCAGTAGATGAAACTTCGTTGCGATTGACTTCATACCCACAACAATGTGTTCGGCGTGAAGTTCAGCGAGGAGCTTCTGGCTCCATGAACCAGGTATTACCATCTTGTGTCCCATTTTAGACATCCCCGTTCACACGATAACTCACGAATCCTAGTAAGTTCTTCACAGTTTGGGGCTGTCAGTCTAACTGTGCAGCATTGGCTCATAGACTCGTTTCAACTCAGCGGTGATCTCTGACACCGAAATTAAAAATTCGTTATCTACTGCTACAGTGTCAATTGCACTTCATTGCCTACTTCAGGGTCTTCGTGCGGCAAACTGACAAGGCACCCGCTATAGCGTTCTTCTCTCAACAGGGATACTCGACGTTGTAATCATATTGTGACAGGAGGACTGCCCATCGTCACATACGAGATGCGGCCATCGTTAGTATCGCAAGATTTTGGTCCCAGAAGAAAAATCAGGAGTTTGTGATCGGTAAAAAAGTGTAAAGTTTCTACCCAACAAAAATGTTTGGAACGTTTTGATACCGAAAACGATGCCTAGCGCCTCCTTTCCAACTTGTGTGCGGTTATGCTCACTCTTGGTGAAGATTCGTGATGCGAACCCAATAGGTCTCTCTTTCTCATCATCCATTACATAGCTGATCACAGCCCCCACTCCATCACTTGAAACACCATATGCTAATTCTAGCTCTCGTTCTGAGTCATAATGAACGAGTAAAGACTGACTGGTACCCACTTTAAATGCAACTTGTGGTGTTTTGACCTCTTCCATTTCACATCTTTCTTTAGTAACTTGTGAAGCGGAACTAACACCGTTACAAGCTCTGGAAGAAACAGGAAGTAGTACCGAACCATTCATAGAAATGATCTAAGCTCTGACACATTCTTCGGCTATGGGGCATTGATCATTGGCTCGATCTTTTTCTTCATGTTCAATGATTTTCAGGCCCAGATACACAACTTCCGCTTGCATAGAGGTACCTTTGCTCCTCTTGAGCTTGAAATTGTGGTCATTGAGCCGTTTCAACACCTTGCTCAACACATCCAAATTTTCCTTCTCCATGGTCGTTGCAATCAACACATTATTTTGATTGCATGATCAATGTGGTATTCCTCACAAAATCTTATTCATTGTGTCTTGAGAAATTTTCCAAAAATACAGGAAACTTCATGTAGGAGTAAAACCCCATGTGTGTGTGTGTGTTTATTCTGAGATACTGCTGATTCTCATGATTCAGGTTGACCTGTGCATAGGAACGTGACAAATCCAGCTTTACGAAAATTTCGGATCCTGCTAGCTGTGCAAGCCACTCTTTCGAGGTTGATAGAAGGCACTGCTCATCAACTGCTTGGTTGATTGTAACCTTGTAGTCTCTGTAGAGTCGTACAGTTCCATCTGCTTTTGGCACTACAACGACAGATTTTGCCCAATCACTATGATCAGCTTTGATGAGAACTTTGTTTTTCTCTATCCTTTTGAGCTTCTCCTCTTTGGCCTGGTGCTTCAGTGTGTAAGGTGCTGGTCTTGGTTTGCAATATACTGGTTTGGCATCACTTCTGATTCGGGTGTGAACTTCTTCAACAGCGATTCCTCCATAGCTGTCTTCAAACAAGCTGCTACATTTGTTCAGTGGTTCATTCAACTTTCTGGACTCCACATGAGAGACACTGTTCCAGTCTGGTTTTAATTTGGACGGCCAATCTTTTCCCCATCAATGTTGGCTTGTCGGTGTAGCTTGCGACTACAAAGGGTAGTTTGACTGATTTCCCATTGTGTTTGACTGAGCAGTCAGTGTGTCCAAACATTTCCAAAACTTCACCAGAACACATTTTCAGCTGCAACGCACTTTCTGTCAGAGGAACATCACTGGAGCTGTGTTCCTACGTGTCCTTGCTCACGATAGAACAATCAGCTGCAGTGTCGATCCACATCTGCATGTACCGATCATTTATCAAAACTGTAGTCTCTAAGTTTTCCATCAATGTGCTGCTGGCATATACACAGTACATCCGCAGCCCACGATCACTCGAATCCTGATCTGCATCCTCGAGGTCATGGACTTCACTTCTGGGCTTAGATCTACCACTGCTTCCTTTACCCTGCTTGGACTTGGGCGCTTGACAGGCAGGAGCAATAGGTCCTCACTTTGGCAGTTGTAGTACTGAGCGTTCTTAAATGGACACTGCTGTGGTGCATGTTTATCCTTGCAACGATAACATGTTTGTCCACTGGTTTCACTATTTCTCTCATTTAACTTGCTAGATTTCCTTTTGGGAAAACCTTTCTGGCTGCACTGATGCTGTGCTTATCCATCGACTTGGTGTTGGGTGAAGCTCTCTGGCAATTTTAGTTTCCATTTCCATAGACAACACAATTTTATGTGCAGATTCAAAAGTAAAATTTGATGTATTGAGAAGTTTGGACTGTATCCTTCCACCAATCATTCTGTGCAAAAATCTGTCTCCCAACGCTCGATCGAGAAATGAACCAAAACTGCAGAGCGATGATAAAATTCTCTAGCAACAGTCTCTCCACCTTTCTGCTGTCTGGTGCCAATCTTATAGCTCTGCACTATCTCTAAAGGCTTCAGATTTAAATGATCTTCCAATCTTGTAATGACTGTATCAACTGGCCCATCATTAGCCTCGCTCGGAGCAAGAAGATTGGTGACCCCCCCTGGCCAATTTCTGCCAACATTATTGCCTTTTTCTGCTCTTTGATTGTAGATTTCTGAGCTCTAATATCTGTGGTGTCTCCCCACAATGTTGTTAACTGTGAAAAGTATGTCCATCCTTTCAACATAGAAATAAATGGCTCACTGGATTTATCAAAACTTCCCAATCAGCCAATCTATCCAGTAGGCACCACCATCCTGTCCTGTCACTGGCATATAAATCTCATCTTGTCCCGCTAACAAAACAGCGGTAACTATGGCTTCATCGCGATCAACTCAGTGACTAAAATCAAAATCGATGCGTAGCTTTAAATGTCTCGCAGTAGTTCCTGTAGAAAACCGTCCTGTATTCCATCTTCGTTGACAGCTGGTAACCTATTTTGAGGAAACAGACAAACACAGAGATGACTCCAGCTCTGCCAGTTACATTATCTTTTATTTCGCAAAAGCGTCACCGCTCATGCTCACATCAGTTGTGCATCAGTTAACTGCTACTACTAATAGCAAGAAACCTTAACAACCAGTGAATTCTGTTTGCAAACAAGAGTTAATTTTACTTAATAACCAAGAGCATCACTCGTAATTACTCACGTACAACATTAGCATCCCCCCGTCTACTTGAGAAGAGTTGGCGATCTTCGAAGCTTCGCTATGAAAATATTTAATTACTTGCTTTAGAAATTTGCTAATTGGCCATCAGTAAATGTTGGCACTGAAACCAAACTATAATTATGATTGTCGATATTGTGTTGGACTTAAGCGTTCGTTTAAGTGAAGCTCGCAAAATGCTTGAGACATCAAATAGCAATATTAGCATAAAGCCGTTTAAAAACAAAGTCGATATGTGACGTCATACGACGCTTAAACAATGGGGGATGACGTCATATGAAAATGGCGTTTAGATATTGAAAGCAGCTGACAAGGGTAAGTAATTGTTCCCTCTGGGCTAAAATTACCGTCACACAAAACAAACGAGGTGGCGAGAAAGGTATTATTATGATCGTACAGAATAAAATCCAAAATACAAATTAAGTGGAAGAAAAATAGTAGGTTATTCCTTCCCACTTCACTAGATTTCTCTCTCTCGCTCTCTCCCATTTCTCTTTCCCTCCATCTCTCTCTCTCTCCTCTCTCTCTCTCTCTCTCTCCCTCTCTCCATCCCCCCTTTCTCTCTCTCTCTCTCCCATTTCTCTTTCCCTCCATCTCTCTCTCTCTCCATCTCTCTCTCTCTCTCTCTATCCTATTTCTCTTTCCCTCCATCTCTCTCTCTCTCTCTCTCCATCCCCCCTTTCTCTCTCTCTCCCATTTCTCTCTCCTCTCTCTCTCTTTTTTTTTTTTTTAAAACGTTTTTTGTAGAACTTCAGCGAGAATTTGTCTTCATTTTGGTGATGGAGCTCTGTCTGCAGTAGTTGCTCTTTCTGTTGTTATCGTTTACTCGCAGAATGACCCGTTTGAAACATTCAGATGGAAACAGCAGAGTCTGGCTGGATGGAGTGTCGGAGTTAAGGGGGAATTAGACGGATATCACGTCCGTGCTGGATGGAAAGAACGCGGGTGTTGACTCCTGCTGACTCTCAGCAGTCGGAGGGGGGAATATTTCTGCCGCCCTCGTACCTTGGTTATTTCCCACCGGTAAAAAGTGAGGTTGGGGGGGACGAACGGTATACCTGGTAGCGATAACGTGAATTCAAACGGTCTCTAGTACGGTAAACAATGCAATGCGGCCTAGCAATTGAATAGACAGGCAGCCAAGTCTTAGCACGTGTGACACAGCGTTTTTTCGAGCTGTTCGGTCACGTGAGGAAAAGAATTACCTCGGTGGGGGGGGGGCACAACCTTCGACGCGCCATCTACTGAGTACAAGTTCCGTATGCGCTCCGACTAGTTCTGAAAGTATCCTTATACACGCAAACAGAACAGTATATTTCGGTAAATAATAATAATAATAATAATATAATAATAATAATAATAATAATATAATAATAATAATAACAACAACAACAACAACAATAATAATAATAATAATAATAATAATAATAATAATAATAATAATAATAATAATAATAATAATAATAATAATAATAATAATGACTTAAGCGATGGAAATTTGTGTCGGGGTTAGGCAGTCTTTTGCGTTGCATTGTGGGACCGATTTCGGGTTTGTTGTTTTTTTCCTTAATTTGGCACAGAAATAGAAATTCGGTCCTGTGCATTTCCTAGCCAGGCGACATTTTGAAAATACGTTAAGATGACCCCCGGCGACGTCGCTCCGCTGAGGTAAAGCACTGGCCGGCCGTGATGGCG
The DNA here is from genome assembly GCA_018389105.1 of Nautilus pompilius. Classification (NCBI taxonomy): domain Eukaryota; kingdom Metazoa; phylum Mollusca; class Cephalopoda; order Nautilida; family Nautilidae; genus Nautilus; species Nautilus pompilius. The sequence goes on along the minus strand of JACATO010000351.1, from coordinate 1,291,002 downwards.
CCGTAAGCAATCGAATTAACCCGAAGCAAACTACGTCGCCATGACGACCAGGGGGAGATAACATCGTTTTCCGTCTGTACGTCAAAGAGATTTGGCGGGATGGGAGGGAGCAAAGTGTTGGTTTAAGGGGAATTGCTCGCACTGACGGTGTGTGGGTGGGGTCGGAAGGAAGGACACGAACCGGTCTGAAGTCCTCACTGATGGTGACGGGAAGCGCGAGCCGAAGGCTTCTCTTGGGTATCGGGTCCCTTCAACGAAGTGCTGTTCATCGCCGCATTCTTCAGAAAGAATCACGGAGAAGTCTCGCCACCTTTCTACAAGCGGGAGGCTTTGACTGTCCTGAAGATGGTTTTGAGGACTTCTCTTTCCCCGGAGGCGACGAAGAATTTAGAGTAGATGGCGCAGCAGCGTCAGACGTCGAGGGTTACCCGTCCGTAAAGTGTTAATAGTTTTAGTTTTTCTGAATGGAGGAGGTACAAATGTGAAAGCTATCCTTCCTCTCTCGCAGAGTCTCAGGGTGCTCCTGAAACGACACGGGCTGGCCGAACCTTGGTCTGCAACATCTTCGGCGACGACAGAGTCAAGAATTCTGCCGAGGATGGAGCAGGAATGTTCAGGGGAACACTTTCAACCACAGGCCGGCTGTACGAAATGCTGGAGAAACGTAACAAAGTGCTCCGGTCTCTCTTGGTAACATCACCGCCATATTATGATCGCAGAACAACCTGTCAACCATTCATTATTACTACGTGATGATGTCAATGACAGGTTGTTTGTTTCCCTGAATGCTACTGGGATTGAGTGCCCATCTGATACACCTGTGTTCGTGCTGTCTGTCTCGTCTAATTTCGGTTGAATATAATTTTACTAAGCTGTTCATGGCTCTAAACTCTTTGAAGCTTTACGAACTTTCTATGAGCGACGCTGTATTTCTACATTTCTAAAAGACCACAGACGAATTTTCATACGTCATAGTTGTGCATCGTTCCGCATGGCATCCCGCTGTGCAGAAACCGTTTCCGACGATTTTAAAGATTTCAAGATATGAGAATGTTTAATTAATATTTTATGACTTCCTTCTGTTGATTTGCAATTTTGTGGAAAACAAATCGTAAATAGTAATAATATACGTTCGAGCTGTTGGCCTCGGATTTCCTTTTAGGGGTCTCCACGATGACGAGAAAGACATGCTCCTAAAAGTTTGTTTATTTTGTGCACATGCTTTACTGATACTGATGATGTTGCTTCTGAAACCCACTGAGCACCATCGATACCTATGGCACCGACGAATTTCCTCCTGCCAGCTTACTTTCGCTTTATCAGCTCGTGGGGGCGGTAAAGAAGTCCACGCTGAAGGGCGATCAAGCGAATTCTGCGTGGAGAAAACTGGTCACGTACGCAGATCTAGTCATTCGTGAGAGATTTACCCCCTCTCCTCCTCCATCCAGGGATACGAAGATACAACCCTGCGTAAATAACGAATAAAGGATTAATTGATATTTACCGACCTGAAACCTCGGAGCCGGTTTAAGAAAGGAAGGGGCGGGGGTGGGGGGGGGGGAGAGAAACGCTATAGAAATCAGGAACGAGCCGAGGATTGCCGTGGTACTTCATCATGCCTCGGTGAGATGTATCTTCCCTTCGACGGATCGTTCATGAGTCCGCCGTCCGTCCGCTCACGTGACGTAGACAGGGGCGCAGAAATCAGGCGAGATTCTGCACACACACACTAGGGGTCGTTATACACTCTCGAGCAGGATATGGTTTGTTGCCATAATTGCAAGTTTAGAAGATTTGATAAGCTTTAAGTTAAATCGAATTTCATTCCATGCGTAAAAAAAGACAGGCATGAAAGACTAAATAATGATTTAAAGATGAACTATCCTACTAAAAAGATATTATTATTATTATTATTATTATTATTATTATTATTATTATTATTATTATTATTATTATCTTGTTTACAAGCCATGGTAGCCTTCCATCTCTCTGACTTAGCTCAAATTTTGCAGACCAGAAAATCCACTACAGAAGCCATTGTTGCCTTTCCAAACTTGCCTCGCATTTCGCGGATGCTCAAGGACTGGAACACCTAGTTTTAATTAAACTCTCCCGAGCAGTAAACTGGGGAAGTATTGGAATCCCTGCAAACCACATTTATTTATCTAAAAGAAAGTCGATGGGGGAAGTAAATACGATATAAATCTAGAGCCCAGACTACAATGGTTAATTTAGTAAATAATTTTTTTAAAAAAACTCGTTGAAATTTATTTAAATGACAAATTTATTCACGCGATTGTCCAATATATATATATATTCTTTGTTCTGATCCCTTTTTTTGACACTGAGCCTATTTTTTATAAAAAAATAGCGGATGTAGACTTGACCTCGAGGTGAAAGAGAACAAAGACATTCAGTCGACACGTTCGCGCCGCGAACATTTGTCATAAATTTTGCAGGTTTTTGTTTTTGTCTTAGCTGCTTCAAATGAGAAGCTCGGAGGAATTAATGCGTCTCCGATGACGAGAAAAATCCATCGCCTTCTTTTGTGTGGCGGCGAGACGTCGTCGGGTCCAAGAGCGACTTTAGAACCGGAAACGATCGAATCCTGCAGGGCTCGAGTCTGCGCACGCGCGTCCCGCCTTCTCCCGAACAGAATTGACCGCGCAGCAGATAAAAAGTCGTAAGCAACGACTTATTATTATTATTATTATTATTATTATTATTATTATTATTATTATTATTATTATTATTATTAATCTGGGCGAGAAGAACTGGCCAGATATGGCCTTCTCAACCGAGAGAAAGTAATTAACGACAACGCGACAGAACCTCTTCACTACTGAAACAAATGCATCCACCTGTTTCAGATCTAGAAATATTCTATCTAGTAATTCACAGTATCGAAGACAATTATTATGTCTGTTATCCGCTTCAGTCTACAATTACTTTTCGTTCCGTATTATCCTGTATCTTTTTTTCTTCTTCCACGAGGTGACGTGTTGCTTCTTGTAGTCATGACGACCAGTGCATCCGAGCCACGTGGACTTGACCGAGATTCTGACTTGAACCTGTGGGACAGAGCGATCCGATCACTTCATGTTCAAGTGCTTGATCGTCTCCCAGGGCTATCTATACAAGGTAGACAGACGCATCGGGCTGAAGTGTTAATCAGGTGATCGATCACCTATTTGAACATTTAGATCACCTGAGTCAGGAGATGAGAAAGCCAGCCATGGCGAATGGTCATCTCACGTAACCTTATCCAAACGGGCCCAGACTTCAGTTAGACCCCTCTAGGAATAAAACGACAAGATGTACATCTCTTTGGCAGCGTTGATGTGTCATCCACCCCGGCACCACCACGGAATACAACGACCAGACTCTGTAACCAATTGCCTCGTCCTTCGTCAGCGGATGGACTGTTATGTGGCGAGACATCAGAATCAAATCGGAGACGACTCTCCTCTCACCCCCGCCGGCTCCACCCATCTGTAGCTTTTATAGCATAGTCTAATGAACGTTTATTTGAAAGCTTGGTGAGTGTATTTTTTAAAAAAATGTCTGGCGGTGTCCCTGCCGGAATAGCTTCGCTTCCCGAACCATGGCCAGAATTTCTCATCTCTGCCCCGTTTTCGGTCATTCATAACTCGCACACTTTCCCTGGATTAAGCCCAGTGCGGTTAAAAACCCTTCGAAAATGGCTGGAATCGGTTCTCATGTGTCGCACTCTGCAAGTGTTTGGTCTGGTTTACTGAAGAATGGAGTATTAACCGACAGCCCGAAGCTGGTGAAAGACCAAGCGTTTCTCTCGACCTTTCCGCAGCTACCCCAAATTCCCCCCCTTTTTTTACCAAACCGATGGCGCAGGGGAGGGGGGGAAGTCTCATTTATTTCCAGACGCGTTTGATTTAGTTAAGATCGTAGTGTAATTACAGACAATACGTAATCTTTCAAAACGCAGCGCCCCCTGGTGTCCCTAATTTTATTTAATGGCGACCGGTACAGACTGATAAAGGACAGACGTAGGAACTTAAATGTTTCGAATATGTGCTACAGATCTTTATCACTCAGAACAATTTTCCACTACACCAGGTTCGTTTTAGAGGCTAACCTGAAGTTAAGTTTCTAGATAGTTAGGAAAACGTTACGGAAACCGATTCCCTGTAAATATGGTTGCAACCGTAGCGTTCAGTATCCATGTCATGGACTACATCGGTTATCTTTTAGCGAATTTCTCCTAGAGATAAACATTGCATTATGGGAAACATTTAAACAAAGAATTATCGGCAAGCGATTACGCTTTGATGTCGTGAATATCAATCGAGTCATAATCTTGCGAGGGGAAATTTAAATTTTAAAATAAACCTTTATAGCAATAAGTTTTTTTGTTGTTGTTTTTTTTTAAAGCGTCAACAATGTCACAAGGACTAATCTTTGTAGTTCTAAAACAGACAGTTAACGTTAGGCCCGACATTTTATTTAACGGCCGTTGAAAAATTTCAGGCAGACAAAACACTGGCCCTAATAAGGATAGGGATTATTCGAGATCTCTAATCTTATCTATTGTTCTGTAAACCTACTAAATGTCCTGGTGCCCAGGCTTCTCTAATTCTTAATGCAGTACGAAATCGTTTACAAGACAAGAAATACTATAGGCGAGCAGCCGAAAAGCAAGGTTGCTGTATATTGAACAGTTTATTCCACAAGCTGCAGCCATCGTCAGCCACAAAGATATTAAAAAAATCCTTTTATCTCCCAATTTCGTTAGCTGTTCGATCATTTCCAACAGGCCTGGAAAATGTTTTCCCCTCCGAAACCTGCCGCCATTTTCTTTTTACGACATTGAAACAACAACAACAACAACAACAACAGGAAATTGGCTGCCAGTCTCGGGCGACATCTTTGATTGGGGAATACTTCCCATTCCTGTAGCAGCTGGAGGTACACAGCACACCTGCCCATCTGAGCAGTCAGTCTGGCGATTCGTTCGAACGATGAAACCATTTTAATTAATTAATTAAAAATACATAAATATTCTTGTTTTCCATGAAAGCTTTCAAGGAAGAAGGGAAAGGGTTAATAATAATAAATATTAACACTTCATTGCGACAAGCCCGGGGAACGCCATCTCCTCTCCTGGCCGTAGTTTCGTATCGACGCCGGATTACCCCTAGAATTACAGTATTATCTACCAATATTTTCAACAATATATATAAATATATATTATATATAAATCCATTATATAAAATCAGATACAGAGTGATATAGAAAATACGTTAACAACAATACAAGCCACAAGGAGAACTCGTGGCGACGCTGGGACCAGCGGCCGGCAAGCAAACGACTTCTGTCGCCTCTCTCCAGGCGTGCAGCAGGGTGGGGATCTCGGGTCCTGACTTATTCCGGACATGGGGGGCGGGGGCAGATTTATCGTTTTCCCTGTTTTTAGGGGAAAGTCAGTCACGACATATCCGAGCTGCTGTTCGGCGAGTCACGGTGACCTCCCCTCCCCTCCATAGAGATGGCGAAATCTGCCTTATTTCGCCCATTCCTCCGTCCTATTATCTGTGATGGGACTAATTACACATTTAAATCGGTGCCTGGCATCGTAATGGATACAGCAGGTTTAACGGCTTGATTCTCGATCCTCACTTCCTGACTGATGTTGTAAGTACCCAGACACCGGTATTCCCAACATTCTGCCTTCTAAATGTTTCTGCTACCCAGCAGGCAGCCATCCTGTCATTCCCATCTTTAAAGTGACACCTGGGGAATTACAGACAGTTAAAATATTTATACCTTCTCTGTTAGCTGTCACCATGAATATATATCTTTAATGGCTTCTGTGTTACTTTAGCATTTCATTCCTCCAGGCCAACCAGCTAAATATCTTCAGTTTTGCTCTTCAGGGGTATGAAATCTCTACTGAAAGGTGAGAAAACCAGGCTTTCAGGTGACAAATCTGCCTGGCAGGATATTCTGTGCTAAGCATCATTTGAGTTAGAATGATTTAATTCTTCTCTCTCCCGCCTCTCTTTTTTAGCAAAAATAAAACTAAAGAGTTCCTCTCCCCCCCACCACATCCTAAGAAAGCAGTCAGTGTACAGCACCGCAAGAGCATCACTGAAAACCGTTCTAAGCGTTTACCAGCTGAAAGGATCATCATGTGAAACAGCAGCATTGATAGAACAAAAAACCAACTACTTGTCCACTGAAATGTGGTAGTTTATCTCCTTCACCTTAATAGTTTTTTCCCCGTGTATTCTGTGGCAGTCTGCTGGGATTTCTGCAGATTTGTCAGAAGTGCGGCAGTTAGGCGTGACGCAGCCAGTGATTCGTTGGATTCCTTCCTGTTCCTTGGTTAAGATTGCTTATATCTGTCTGTGCGTTTGAGGAAAGTGAAATTAATGCTCAGGGCGGAAATTGGCTGGAAATGGGAAATAGCAAATAGAAATTTGTTCATTCACGGAAGCTTTCATTGTTTGTGCTGTTATGTTTTAGTATTTTTTCTTTTTCACAGTCAGTCTTTGTTCTTTCACAAATTTTAAATTAAATTCTGATTTCTACCTGTATTACAAATTTTATGAAATTTTAAGTTGTAAGAAAGCATGAAAAATTCCCTTTTTGTTTTTTCATGTGAAGGTCAAGGAAACCCATTCAGTTTTAAATATGTTTTTGATTTTTTTGTTTCATCTCTGTTCATAGCTACTGCAGCTCTAACATCTAGCAGCATATATTAGAATGTATTGCAGTACAATGTGTAGTGCTTCCAATTTTAATGAAATTTAAAATGTTGTGCATTATAAAGAAAATAGGTTTGGCAACCTTGATGACATGATTTTTTTTTCTTGCCCCTCTTCACCAACCAGCCACATGGATTACCTCCACGCCAACCCGTTTGATTCTACCTCTAAAAATCGGTTCTAGTATGGGTATCTTGACTGGCTTGTACTTTGACCATCATTCAAGAGCCCCCCCAACCATACCTAGGTAGCTACTCACCTGTTCACGCTGACCTCATGTGTGCGACACTAACAGCTGGCTAATATTTGGATATCCCCTCTATTTTTTAAATAAGCAGTCTCAAGTGAGGCTATTAGTTTCTACGTGAAATCACAGACGTGTCAATATGCAGTATGGCTGAATGCTGTGCGATAGACGTATTCAGCCCTGAATGTGCTTCTCTGTTGCCTGCAGGCTGAATTAAGTGTGGAGTGGTGGCAGAGTCCACATTGCAATTTAAAGTTATTTGTTGCTTGGAAATATTTGAATTTTCACCCCGGCATATTGATGCTCTTGATTGCAAGCTTTGTCTGCTGCAGCAGTTTCCTAATTACTGTTATAAATGCTTAAAATGCCATCCAGTCTTGGAATAATACAAGTTTAAAAGTACATCACCCCGAGTAACTAATAGCATTTTATTACAAACCCACCCCCCCTGACAACAACAACAGAACATTTATTGTGCATCAAAATAAATCCTGGGCTGTTGATAACAACTGGTTAAATGAGAACAGGATGAACGCCCATATCCGACAAACAAACAAAGGGTTAACATTTATTATAACTATTGCCATAAAATGAAAAACAAATATTTGTGTTCATTAATATGGGTACTACATATTCTCTTATAGCATAACATATACAAATATGGGTGCTACAAATATCTTGACTATTGATTCTACTATTTATTGTTTTGAATTAATCTTGTTAAAGATCCTGTACATACGATAAGGCTATTTATTATAAATACTTTTCATAATACAGTTGCATCAGTTATGTAGTTAGTCTAATGCACACAGGATATGCACAAGTATTGATTAATTGTAACTGAGAGAGAGAGAGAGAGAGAGAATACATATGCAGTCTTTTATTACAGAAAATATACAAAAACAAAATGAATACATTGTATGATGCATTAGTATTTGGTGAGCCCTTTGCTTTATATAGAACATGACACCTTGTTTACATGCTCTGACATTGGATTATCAATATTTGACTCTGGAATGTTGTTATATCTTGTAGCACTTTCCCAAATTCATCCAAGGTGTTTGGCTGCCATTTGACTTTCTCAGTAGCCATACAACTGCATATAGCCTCATTGAAGAGGGCTTTGTGCAGGTTGAGGTATCTTTGTGAGTGTTCCATCAGCCGCTTTACAGTCCAGATAATTTTCAACACATGGCTGCATTCTTGGGGTCATTGTCATGTTGGAAGATGAATTCTTGCCCAGTGAGATAAAGTCATGATGGATGAAATGTTGCTTGTACCTGTTTGCAATCAGTAGACTTTTTGAATTTTATGCAAATGCCCAACACCCTTGCCTGATATGTAGCAACACAGTTGTGAGAGCATGGCGCCCCAAGGTACATAATATTGATTTTGGAGAGTTTGGTCTTTCATATGCTTGTCATGTGATATTTCCTTTCCAGGAGGCATAGTATTTATCACGATAAAATAATACCACCGCCTATACTTTTATAGTTCTTCTGTAGGTGTAGAGCACTTCGATTGCCTGCTTGACAAACAATCGCAGTGTAATATATCAATACATGACGACTATACCATGTTTCAATAATTGTTTCCAATACTGTCTGTATTCTCCTAAAACAAGAAATTATGAATGTCTGGGAGTTTTCTTGCTATTTATAATCATCTGAACAATATTATTCAATATTATAAATTATATATATATGCATGTATATAAATAATATACTTTCAGGTTTTATTGTTATTTCTTTACTGCAGTGGTTCCTTTCTCTACCTTGAAGATTAAAGCAAGTTTAGAAATTAAAATTAACCACATATAAGAATGATTATCTTTAGATGTCTTGACTGCTTATTTACACATTTTCTTTTGTTAACAGAGAGAGAAAGAGATGGGTGTGTGTGGTATTTTGAGGAGAATTGTCCTTTTTTAAAATCTGGAATTTTGTAGATTTGCTTGTGGAAAACTTTTGATTGTATTTGATGTCTTTAACATTTGAATTTTAACCTCCTTGAGTGAGTTACTGACTTGAGAATATGTCTCGTGTAGTTAATTTTGCTTGCAACAGAATTATCTAGGATATTGTAAGCTACCACCAGCCCAACTCCTCCTCCTGTGTATCAGCTATGAATATTTTAATTCATTTTTCTTGTCTCCTCTGGATGGTGTTGGATATTAAATATCTGAATAAAAGGAAGCTTTGAGCCATTTCTTCCTACCGGCCAGAAATCTGTTGGAAATTTGTTTGTGAAACCTGAGGTGGGTAGAAAGCAGAAGCCTGAACAGGGATAAGGACAAACTTTTTTTCAGATTGTGCCTGCCGTGTTTTTGCTTTACGGTATCACAAGAATGACTTCAACTCTGATGTCATGCACTGAACATCATACACCTCTCTCTCTCATCGCCTTCTCCCTGTCATTTTTAGTTGTTTTTTTCCTTTTACCCCCATGTTGCAAAGATAAACAGTATCGAGTGTGACGCCATGTGTTTTGACTAACTCACATGGTGATTTGGCCATTTTGACAGGTTTCCCCCCATTGTTTCCTGTTAGCTTGATAAATTCTATCTGCTGAAAGCAAAAACTGATGATATATATTATATATATATGCATGCGTGCTCGATTACAAATTTGCCAAATTACCTGGTTTGGTAAAACATCAGGTGGGCACCACACCTTTACTAAATAAAAAAACAAAACAGTTGATATTCTGTATTTTAAATGAAAGGCAACACAAAGAGCTTCTACCAAATCAGCTGTATCCCTTTGATGTGTACTAAATATATTCAGTTTTCAAAGGTATGTAATTTTCTTTTTAAATACTTTTTGTCTCAGTCATATCGGGCCAGCTTTAAAGGTAGGTATGGGTTGGTGGTATAGTCCCTCAATATTTATTTAAAGGGTTATAATTTAGATTTGGCCTGGTTAGTCAGACCAGTTACCTCTGCTGCTCCTTGAGCACGAAAAGCACGTGTTAATTGAAAAATTAATGGTCTAGGTAGAATTAACACACCTTGGTTTGAAGAAATTAGAATCAATTGTACAAGGAGATTTTCCAAAATTACCCAGGGACCTACAGTAAATATTAGCAGACTTACAACCTACAGGCCATAGGGTTGGAGTGGCCACATCAAAGGCATGGCCCGATTACAATGTGGCTGAAACCATTGAACACTATCTCTGAGAATGTGCATAATGTGTTCACACACAAGAGAGGGACTGACAGATCTGTTGGTGGGAGGCAGCACTGTGCTGAGAAAAGCACAACGCTAAAAGGCAACAACAGTTTCTAAGATTGAATCACCAGCTCTCTGGAGAACCATGGAAGTAATTAATATTTGTCATTCATCATCTACATATCATGCAGCTAATCTGCATAGTCAGGTTAATTAAGATTTTATTTTCACTCCACTTTTTTGCAGAATTAATCCACAAGGTTGGCAAACAGTCACTAGGCCCTGATTCGTTGAAACTACATGTTTCTGACACTTTGCCTATGAGTAAAACAGGCCATTTGTCCCTGGCCACTGATACTCTCAGCTTCTGTTGGTGTCCTCTTTGCCTCTCAGCATGGAAATGTATTTGCCCTGGCAGTTTGTTAATTAATCAACTGTCAGTCTCTTTAAATGAGTTGCTATGTACTGCCACACAGTAAATCCTAAGGGGATTTTTCCACTCCTTGGAAGAGCTTGGCTAGCTAATGTGATGAGGCTAAAATAAGTACAGAACAGATGTGGTGCCTGCACATGCATCTGAATTAGCTACATGATTAAGCAATTATACTCAAGAATTATTAGGGAAGTAACAAAATATTTTAATGGTTTTAAATTCTGATTTAAAATCTCGTGTAAAATTTAGCTCATTGCTCACATTTTTTTTTCTTTTTGGAAGTTTGGGAGGAAAATGTCTGACTGCAGGTAGAACTAAAATGGTAAAATAACCAAAATTGTTTTGGGGGGGGTTCCTCAGTTCAGGGATGATTCATCTGTACTATCTTTCTCTCTCTGAAGCTTCTTGTAGAGAGCCTGCTGTCTGTGTCAACTATGGTTCCTGTTGAAGTAACAAGGCTGATGTCACAATGACCCAGACAGGGCAGTCTTAATTATAGAAGGGAGCCAACCTTTCTTATCAAGATGTTCACTGACACAGATAAGAAAGGAAAACAAATCAAACAGAATTTGCCAGATAAGAGCCTAGCACCCTGCAGAAGACTCTGGCTTTCAGGGGTTTCTTTGTTCCCCCACCAGTTGGGTCAGAAAAGTGTGTTTTTTTTTTTTTTTGGAGATTTTCTTGCTCTCCAAAAATAGCAATTAAGCCTTAGACATTCCCCTACTGAGGAAGGGCTAAGGGATTTCCTGAGGGAAAACAGCAACAAAAGGCCTACTTGGGTTTATTTACTATGCATAACCTGTGTTCTGAATAGCAGTGGCATTAAAGAAGCCAAGGGACTGTAATAGTTGGCATAGAAACTGAAACTGAGGGGGAGAGTTTGTTTTGTATTCAGGGGAGGAAAATTATTCCTGTCCCATTGTTGCTTATTTAATGGAGACAAACTTTAGAAAAATAATAATAATAATAATAATAATAATAATAATAATAATAATAAGCAAGTTATTTGAAATATTAAATTACAAAACTAAAAAAGTGAAGCGGCAGACAACGTTTACCATTTCCTAGGATGCCTTAACCTTCTCGCAGAATAGCAGTAATGAATTTTTTCTCTCCACGATTCCACCTGAATATCAGTGCTAAATGAACCGTGATTCAGCACAAAAGGGGGTTAATAATAACAGGCATTCTGATTGATTGCTAGCAGTATTTAGTAGTCTTTTTTTCTCTGCCAGCTAGTTTCTCTCCTGTTGTTGACACATGCTACTTCTTCTCTTCCTGAACTCCCTTATTCCCTTTATGGTTTAACAAAAATTTATTTTAAATTATATTTTACAAAGATCATAGCATAAAACAACGGCGACGACAGAATTCCCTCTCTTTCTTTGTTTTGTTGGTAGTTATTTAATTTACTGTCTTTTATTTTCCAGAACTACTTCGATTCCCAATTGGAAGCAGATGCTCGTTTCTCCTCTTCACTTTGTGTAAAAACTGACAAGAGAAAAAAAGGGAGAGAGCAGGAGTGCCGCATGCTCAGTGGCAGATAGGGGACTGGAAACTTCCACCACCATCCACTTAGTTTAATATTTTTACATCTCTCATCTTCTCCATCTATTTTACACCTGGTAAGCTTCAACATTACGACCGTCTCGCCACCCTCTTCCATCCTCTACTTCTTCTGTCGTTATATTTATTTTGTCAGTTTTTTTATAGAAAGTAAAGCGAGAAGAATGGATTAGTGAAGTTTTAGAAAATAAGAGATGGCCAGCAGATTTCATATGATGAGAATAATTATTTTGTAATGTATGAATGCAATGGTAACATTCAGCAAAGTCATATGGTACTAATTTTGCCATCTTCATTATTATTATTAAATTTTTTTTTAAAAACTTTCCCAAATGTTTATGCTGCATGGAATCAAGACTGTTCGCTTGGACTGGCTGGTTACTGCTGCCATCGTGGACAGAGGTGAGAAATGGAATGGATGGGAATACCCTTTCGCATGCAGTGATCAGCCTCTCAGCTGTAGAAAGAGTAAACATTGGCATCTTTTGTTTCACGTGTGTGTTGTTTATCACGTGCCATTGGTAAATGATGTGTTAAACGGATTTATTTTCCCCAAATTTCCCATAGCTTACAGGAGAAGCATTTGTTTAGCTTATGGTCATTAAAAGGGACATTGAATTATACCACCTGCTCAGACTGCATCTGCATGATGGCAGCTAAGCTGTTAGAGCTGCGGACCATTAATCTCCAAGTTCTTTGAAGCATTGCAGAATGGTCACAGTTGGTCAGATACTAATGACCCGCTAAAGTAAGGTTTTTCCATGTGAGCCAATAGGTGGCAGTTTCTTTTGTTAATTGCCCTGGCTATTTCAGCCCATTCTGGGGGATCACATGCTTTATAGCCATGTGCCTTTGGTAGTTAAGCTGTGACTTTGTTAACACGAAGCCCCTGGGGATATGTAGGAAGCTGGAGGTTCTCATGCATCAGTCTTTAAATAATTATATAAGAATGTCTTGACATTCCACATTTCTAAGCTTTAATTTATTAGTTTTGTCATTGTTCAGTTGGACCAAAGTATTTTATTTCTCATAAGCTGGCAGGGGGTAATCACATAACTGCAGAAACAGTTCACAGAATCCGATCCAAGTTACCCATCGCCAGCTACAAAGCCGTACTTATAAACAAACAGCGAACAGTTCCCTCAATTTCCACTAAATAAACTCAACCCCTTTTTTTTTTTTTTAAAATTCTTCAAACAATATTAAACCCAGTTTCTCTGACAGGTGCAAACGTATAAAGGCCTGATGTATATTATACAGCGTCGTTAAAATAAATGAATCTATTGTTTTCATCTTTATCATCAAACACACGCCCTTGTTTGGTTGTCTCATAAAATTAACTTATAGCTTTAGCGTGCACCCAGACACACTGTGTAAACCAACAAAAACAAATGCTTACAAAATAGTAGATACAGGGCGTCCAAAAATTACATGAATACGGTTTTGTACGCTATCATACAAAGTCTCTCAGCATTGCATAGTTCTGTTTGGAAGCTTATGGATGATGGCGCCATGGAACCCAACAGCTTATCTTTGATGTCATGCGTGTTTTTTGTGCGCAGAAAAAAGGTAGGGCACATCCAAGTCCTTCACCACCAAATTGCCTACTGCTGGGTGTGTTGCAAGACGAGGTGTACGCCACAAAACTAACAGCTACCACTCATAAACTCAGACAGAGAATTGCTGATGCTTCAACAGCTCTTCCTGTGAAAACCCACTTTTGCTCTGTTGTTGGATGCTGCAGTGTCTGCAGGAATGCCAGCGAAGGATGTTTGGAGCACCTGTTCATAAAGCAGGGAAATTCTATCTATCAATATGCCTTTCTTTACCAGGCTATATAAAAATCCGTGTATATCATTTTGGGAACCAGTTTTGTTATTAACTTCTCACTATCTTTTGAAAAAGTATAGTTGTATGATTGGAAAGAAGGAAGGTAAATTAATTGCCAGACTATTTATAGGAGAAAAAAAAAAAAACAATCAGTGGATTTTTTAGGGACACTTTTTTGACAGTCTAAAATGAAGAATTAAAATTTTAAAAAAATATATATATATGTCAGCTTTTTAAGGAGGGTTGGATGGATGCCTGTGGTCTGCAAAGATAAATTGTGACTATTAATAGCGTGTGTGTACTGAGGACATTGAAAAGAAACTTGGTGGGAGGGAGGATGATAGTTTCATCTTAATGTTCTTAGTTCATGAGCTAATTAATGCACCCAGGTTTAGCTATCATTGCGGTGTGATAGCTCTAAAACTAGGATGGTTAGTTTTTCTTAGAAAAATCCAGACTGTGATACTGGTCATTTAAAAATTAGATTATGTAAATTATCATTGCCTCCTGTTGGTTTGAAATGAGACCTTGTACTTGTTGCATTTAGACCTGAATTTCCACTGTCTAGAACAGGGGTCGGCGACCTTTTTCCGCCCACGGGCCAGAAGCAGAGCCTGTGAGGTGATGGCGGGCCACATCCTTCTATTGAACTATTATATTATATTCTATAACTAATAGATGAAGGTAACAATAATAAAACATGGAACAATGGATTACGTTTACTTCATTTAGGTTGACGTTTATATCGTAACGGACACAACAGTTAGTGTGATACTTGATGGGCGCTCGAAAGTTCTTCAACATCAGGTAGCAGGCTGGATGAAGCCAGAAGCACAACGTTTTCTAAATGGGCATCAGTAATTCGTGTTCTTAACTTGCTTTTCGTGAATTTCATTTTTGAGAATACTTGCTCACACGTATAAGCGCTGCCGAACATCGATGCTATTTTTTTCGCATAATCTGTCAAGTGGAGATAAAGCCCGGGTTCTTAAATGAGATGTTAAATCTACTAGAAATGCATGGCTCGAAAGCCATTTGGGATCCCGAAATTCTGTGGCATCCACGTATTTACTCCCAAGGAATGTAGCTATTTCTTCCCGCAGTGCATATACTCTTTCTGGCATAGCGCCTCGACTGAGCCAGCGAACGTCCGCGTACTGATTCTCTACTTCTGACAAAAGCTGCTGAAACTGACGGTGGTTCAATCCCCGAGACAAGATCAAGTTTACTGCTTTCACCACTATGTCCATCACGTCCTTCAACTTTGATACCTTAGCACCCAGTGTTTCCTGGTGGATTGTGCAGCGCACTTTTCTGATGTTGTGTTTAATTCCGAGGCCTTCCATGTGTCTTTGAAGCAGAGCCACGACACCTTTATTTTGTCCAACCATTGCCGGCGCTCCATCGGTTGTCATGGATACTGCCTTTGATAGGTCCAGATTCATGATTTTCTATGCTCAATTTAAGTTTATGAACTTCATCCTTCCTTGTTTGCCCACTAAATTAACTGAATTTCAGATGTTTTGTCTCATATTGGCGTTTGGTGTTGAATTCCTTATTTACAGCAACACTTCCATGGCAAATTAGGCATATGGGTTTACCGAAGTGTTGAGGAAAAAAGTACTTTTCTGTCCACGTGTCTTGGAAAGATCGGCGCTCAGCATCAACCTTCCTGCATTTTGTTGACATTGGGGTTTTTCTTAAAAAAAATAAATTAAGTATCACTACAGCTATAATTTTAATCATACAAGGTCTGTCGAAAAAGTATCCGACCTTATAATCATAAGTATCATTTTACCTGTCCAAATTGTTACAAGTAATGCACAAAGAGAAAGAAATGAATCACTATATCTACATAAGAGAGCACCAAATTTGTTCAGCTTTAACAAAGTTAAGATCTTTACAATAGTATTTAAAACACAACAATTCTATATGGAAATTGCAATACCAAAGTTTTCTTTATCTCCAGTTGTGTTCTATGTGACGGCACACTATTTGAAAAAAGAAAAACCGATACTAACAGACTCCATATCTATGGCATTTCCCCTTGTTGTATCCTGAGCCAGGCATGTGCACTTGCTTCATTAGGGTGGGGGGAGGCCTCCCAGATCCCTTTCGAAGTAGGGAGAGGAGGAACCACTGCTCCACCACTGGAATGGGGCTGGTTTAGAAGAGCAAGAAAAGCATTGCCCAACAGTAGCTAGGTGACAGATACTACACCCTGGTGGGACCACAAACTGCTTCTTCCATAACGAGCATCCATACATCCACCATCACCACCCGAATTTTGAATACCGAAGAGAAGGGATGGGGAATATAGAGACCTGGGATCAGTGAGTGCCGGGCAGGGTTACATATTTAACCCTGACACGCTTGCTGCTGGTTACTAGCGCTGCACCCGGTGTAAGACGATGATAAACGATAGCAAATAACAATAACCACTATTTAAAAAAACAAACAACAAACAGTTTGTGCTTAAACAAAAGAACTCTTCCTAAAAATGTTCTTTGGAATTACCACAGGTTAGTTTATTTACTCGGACAATAGCACTTTACACCTCCGTCTGTTTTTTTAAAAATATTTTAACAATTCTGCATTCTTCTTCATCCCTTTTGTTTAAATTCTAAAAAATGAACTCTTGTCATCAGGAGACAGTGAAGGAAAATCATTGAGGATATAACAGAAAAGAATTATGTGTTTATTGACAAACGCATCACTAGTAGTGAATCGGGTGATTTTAACTGATCACCTAAAGATTTTGTAGTAAAATGGCTGGAATGTTGGATACCAGACATTGATCATCTGATGCCAACAGATAAGTGTTTCATGTCTGTAGATATCCTTCTCCCTCGTTGATTCTTACAGATTCAACCATAAAACCACGAGAAATGTCAGCTTTCAGATCGGTAGTTTTTTCTTCCACCAGCTGACTGAGAATAGACACCTTTTGTCGGTAACAGATTTGACAAGTGCGTGCACAATTTACTTCCACACTCTTAATATGCATCACTTGTAGAAGGTTCTTGGTCAATATGTCTGATCAGTACTGACAGGATGAAGATGAGGATTCACATGGCATGTGCTCATAAACCTGGGGCACTTTCTAACATTTTTTACTGTCATTTGCCGAAGTTCTGGTGACCTAATCTCTGCGGGTAACCCACTGCCTATCAGCCACTGTGTGAGTTTCAGAGAATATTGACTTGTGCTCTTAGAGATGGATTGTGTGGATGAAGAAGGAAAAAAAGATACATCAAAGGTTTTGTATTATTTCCTTAAAAGTGTTCTTATCTGAGGCTTCAGACAGGATGACATCTAGAAACAACCTGTTTTCAGGGCTTTTGTGGAAGATTTGGAAACCGAGATTGAGTAAGGACTTGGAGAACTGTTGTTGATACTTGAATTAGTTTGATTCCTTTAACTCATATTTCTTTACAGTAAAGCCATCTTCGCCTTAAAAAAGAGAGAAGATATGGCTTTCTTTATCTGATGATTTAAAGTTGTGAAATGATTCTCAACAATGAGGCATCAATTAATCATCCTGTTATCAAGAAGTTATGCCAGGGATGTGAACTAAAGATAGTGAGATCCATTTATCTAATGTAGTCAGCACAAAAGGCATGTTAGCTTATCATCTGCAGAACCAAGTGGTCAAGAATGGAGTTAGTTTTCAAGTCTGGTAGAGCTGTTTTTCAGTGTGGAATGATTGGTGAATTCTTTCCGGCCAGCAGTGATGCTAGGCTCACTAAGTTCTTAACAGGTTCTCTTTGCAAAGTGTTTGTTATTTGTGTCGTCATTTTGATTTTTGTTTGCATAAATTAATGAAAATTTCTTTAATTTTATAGATGTGCTGTCAGCAATTTGAACTTACAGTTAGTAAGTACAGATACTACATAATCACACATTACTGATTTTTGTGTATACTTGGGGCATCAAAATCCAGGGATATTGGTATTTAGGGTACTGTTTTATCAAAATTATCCTGTGTCAAAACCAAGTGTTGGTTTGTAGGTATCAATCCTAATGTGGGAAACAGTAAAAACTGTGTTTGACAGCACGTGACCCCCTCCTAACTCTCTAAGAAATTACATGATGTGGTGAAAAAATGAATTTTAAAATGCGTGAGATCGAGTAAGTTTTGCAGTAAAATTCCCAATCTGTAAGTGCATTTCATGTAACTAGAAATTCCTTGCATTGGATCAGAGAGAAAGTATCACCTCAAACTGCAGTGTTATACAGTGGGCCAGCCAACTATTTATGTTACTGCCAGACTGGTGACACCAATGATGGACTTGGTAGAATTTGTCCGTCCCCCAATGATCAGGAGAATGGCCCTGCAGAACAGGGTGAATGATCATTATTACCTAGATTCAATGATATTTACTGGCAGGCAGACAAACCATCAAAAACTCCTAACCTTCTCAGACATCCATATGTTTGCTTTCCTTTGTACAATCATTGTTTCAATACTCAATTAGCTTGGGAATAGTTCTAGTTGTTGGACAGTGGTCCATTGGGAGCCAGTGATGTTTTAAGATGGCAGGTTGCATGTATGGCAATGTCAGAAAGAGTGCCATACTGCTGCCAAGCTTGAGCAGCACGATCACCCTGGTGGCAACAGTGTGGTGGTGTGGGTAGGGATGATGACTGGCACTTCCCTGGTCATTGTTCAAGGTCATTGACCCTAGCCAGCCATGTCCTTACATCTTTACCATTGAGCATGTTTGGGATATCACTGATAAATGCATCTCCTTCCATAGAACCTTCACAAACTGGGCATGGTCTTGAAGGAGTGCTACAGTATCAGCTGCATCTGTTCCCAAGGTGGTCCAAACCCAATACTGCCTATAGAAAGTGTCTTGTGAATCTGTCCTCTTTAGGGCGCCCGTAAAAATTGTGATGTTATTTCTCCATTAACAAATAACAAAATCCATGGGCTAACCGACATGGAGATATACATATATATTTAATTACAAGAAAACTATTAATCAATCCCCTCTTTCCTTTGCTTAGCAACTGATAAGATTGATGATAATAAAAAGAATGGTCAAATTATTTTAAATCATGTTCAGTGCATGAGAACAATTGAGGGGAAAAAAAACTATGTAACAGTGTAACTGTTTGTAACATAGTGTTGTATCACTTTCAATAAAAGTGTTTTTTTAAAGAATCATTTAAATATGTTATTTCTGCTCTGCATCTGAGACTTCACCGAGTGATGACTTTGAGGTGCAACAAATAATTGCATTGTATTACAACCTGAAACATGCAATGGATGATACCACAAATCCATGTTGACTTATGTAAACTCTAGAAAATCAAAGTTTGTTTTCCAAAATCACCTTTATTATGTGAAAGGTTTGGTTTGATAGATATTTTAACTTAGTTAATGATGGACTATTATATCTGTCATTGCAGTTTTTATTGTTACATTTTGGGAAATTTATTCTTTTGATATCTTCAAGTGTATGGAGTTAGAATCCCACCAATAACTGTCAATGGTTGAAATAGCTTGGAGATTCACAACCAAGAGGTTTCCTACCCCACCGGTGACATGTGCATGTGCGAACAGTATCATCAATGGATACTATAAATATGCCTGAAGATAGCGAGTGAAAAAACGTTTTGAAATGAAAGAACACCATGTTTACAGATATTTGTGGATTCCAAATACTAATTGGGGTTATTATTATTGAAAAGCTATTTAAAGGTAAGGAAAGGTATCAGTTGCTTTACTCTTACTGATGAATGACAGTCATCTTCTGTCTACTTTCCATACAGTTTAGTATTGTGCTCTCTATTTCTTACTGTTTGGGGACCAAAGCTCTTTGGGTAACCATTGCCTGCTTGCCTTGGACCCACATCTTTACCACACTTAACCGCTCTGACCTTCACAGCAGTACTACAGATTTTCAAAGCTCTTACACAATAGAAATGATTTTTCATTTATTTAAGGGTCTCTGGAACTGAAAAGAAACATTTGTTTTTTTGGAAAAGTGAACATTCAGTTGACACAGCTGAGCATAAGTGGAAGAAGTACTGATTAAGCAGCATCTTGTCTATCCACATTTTCTAGCGCATTTTCCCTGAATATATCATTTAAAAGTATTTATCATTTTTTGTCACCCGGTAATGCATTTCTTCCAGGTGACTTCAAATATTTGCACCCATCCACAGTATGCTCTGTCATAGGACAATTTTGTTATCTGTATTTGTAGTTTTTGAAATTAAAAGAATTAAGAAATCTTTAGATTAAAGAAATTATTTCTGATAAACTGATAAGGAAAAACTGCCAGAAAATGTTTGTGTATTCAGCAGCCATTTTATGAATGAAAAAGGACCTGAATGAACTCCCTTATGTTGGGTTGAATATCAAGTAAATCACATAACTCTTCTAAATCAGTTTGAAATGCCAGATTTGAGTAGACCAGTAGACACGCACTCTTATAGACAGGTGAACACATTTCAGGAAACAGCTTTATTCAAAAGATTGACTGCTTCTGATTTTGCTGGACTGAATAAATGAAGAATTAAATACTGTGAAAGTTTCATTTTGTATTCTGTCTTTCTCTTTCTCTGTGCTTCTTTGTCTCCTTAAATTTTTTTCTTTCCAAAGACAGCATTTTAAATATAGAACTTTAATAAAATGTTTGTTGGAAGAGTTACCACGGTTCAGTCACCCATTTTTTTCATATATAATGTTCAAACCCCACATGTAATACCTAACAAGTAATGTTCAATTTTTGTCGTCTCAAGATGGTAGACGGCTGTGCTGGTAACTTGGCACGCATCTCTACTGTGTGGAAATTTGTATGGATTCAAGCTAATGTTGGCTGCTACCCTTTCAGAATTTTCACACAATCTTTGATGAGTGGAAAGATGAGATCACCATACAGGTGTTTTAATTACTGTATTTTTTGGCTTATAAGTCAATACTTTTTTCTGCAAGGGCCTGACCATCAACTTATACGCCACTCCGACATATATGGATGAAATCATGATACTGGGAACACAGGACCCTTAAGTACTGTGGGGAAATTTATGCATGATTGTACGTGCGTGTGTGGATGCATGCTGACTCAGATTCAGTTACCTCCCTTGGATCTCTGTTGACCCGGGAGGCCCACGTTGTCTTCAGTATATTCTGAGGATGATTTGTAAACAAAGATGGTTTTTGTATCACTACGTGAATGCACAAAGAATGGAGTCTAAATGGTTATACCGCTATACTCACTAATTTCTAAGATCTATTTCTAAGGGTTTATATAACTTGTAACACCTGTAGGTGTTTCAACTTTTTATATGATAGGCAAAAATCATATCAAACTATGTTCCATACGGATTGAAGTTGCTTTATTTCACCTAAAACTCTTTCCTTCCCCAAATCTCTTGCTTTGATGTTATCCACCACTGCTGTTTTATAACCCTGACAGAAATTTTATACCATTATTACTGTACTAAAGTACGATTGTACCATTGACTTATACATCACCACTTCGAGTTATACATGAATGAAGGCTTGGGAAACGGGAAAATTGGCCTATCTGACTTATACCCCACATCGACTTATAACCTGAAAAATACGGTAGCTGTAAATATATGAACAATATCCTATTATTCTGGAAAACATAGAGAAGTAGGTTGTTTACTATTTTGGAAAGTGGAATGGTTAATTTTTTAACATTAACAATCATCCTGTCTTGTAAATGTGTGCAAAGTATAGATCAAGAACATTATCCAGGGGCTCAGTTGGCATATGGGTAGGGATGGGATCTAAGTTTTTAAGGACAAATACTGAACCAAATAAGATAAAACTTCATAACTCGTGTATATACTTTTAAGAATCTTATTCTCTATAAATTGGAAAAAAACTAAATATTTACTTAAAAAATATCCCAATTTGATATGAAACACAACACCATCTCAGCTCCAGCAATGACCTTTCCAGCTACAGTTCATGTAACCTTCAAATTAACAGATGACTTTATGAAACCACAATATCACTTTGTTTTACTTGAATAACCATAAAAAATATGGCTACTGTGTTTTATGCAAACCCTTTTGACTTGAGGTTATAAAGTACTAAAGCTTAGACAAATTTTTGAGTGGGGCTTGCAACATAGTAATCACGAATAAGCAGAACAATAAACTCTATTGTAAAATTTAAAAAAAAATCACCACCACACTGCTCATTTGATACACCTACCCTTTGAAAGGTTTTATCCAAGTTCAGATCTGCTCACACCCAGGGTCTGTGAATGGTCTGTGAAAACCCTGGGGCAGTGGTATGGTGCATCAGTGAATGATCTGCAGTCAAAAAGTGCCAGAGAACTTGCAGACAGGACTAGAGACCATAGACAGAACCAGGTTACTGGGCAAGTCAAAGCTTTGGATTCTACATTTCCTGCTTATCTCAAAGCTGCTCTGTAAAACACGTTTGACCACTGTGGAACTAGTGGAGGCAAAGATCAAAATCCAACAACTTCAGCAGGAAATAGCTTAGAGTTTCTTTAGTCTGTCCAGCATTGCTCTCTGCCTGAGAGAGAGGCTGAACTAAAGTTACTTTTGATATCCTTGGTGGAGAAATACAAAGCAGGCAAGGCAAGACTTATGATACACGGGAATTACTCTGTGATGCTATCAGGTCATTTATTCCATCTTTCAAGGCAAGAAAGGAGTGGAAGGTGGAGGAAACAGTGAATGTAGCTGAAGCCTCATTGCAGTTTGATTGGAGTACCACTTGGTCACGGTGAGACTAATTCATGGTAAAAAGCAACCAGTGAAGAAAGATGGCGGTTGTAAGTAAAAGAAAAAGAAGATATGTAAGAAATGCAAATGGCAGCCCATCAAGTACAAGGACAGTGGACAACATGGGATGATGCCTTCCAAAAATCTCCATTACAGAATAAATAGTAGTGTAGCTTGAATGCCAGCTGTTACTAAAAATTGTAATCTTTAAAATAATAAGCACTTCATACACTTTTAATAGTTTTTATTGCTCAAGTTATACTACTGCACATGCAACAATTACTCTGGGACTAGAATATGCAAATTAGGTGTTGGTTAAACAAACAAAAAAAAATTAAAACTAATTTTCTATTTTATAACTTCCATCTGGAAATGTAGCAAAATTCTTAGGTGATGCGTCATTATTGGTCGGAGCATCCGGATTAATTATTTTACCAGAATTCATATTACTCGTAAAACAATAGCCGCTTACTTCATTATCTATATAGAATTTACTAGCAGCATCTAAGTTACTAGTCAGTTATTAAAAACATTTTTTTTACATTACTTAATTTTATTTGCATTATTATTATTATTATTACTATTATTATTATTGGATTTGCAATATTTATAATTTTATTTTCGCTTAAGTTTAAATCCATCACTAAATATACAGCATCACAACTGTAACTTATCTCGATTATAAATTTGATGAAATCCACGAATATCTTGTGCTACAACAATCTCCCATTCTTGAGTTTTTACCGAATTGCTAAAAACTTTTAATTTTGCACCTTAAAAATCTTGTTCAAGGAAGGAAATGTTCTTGATGTTCATCTAACGAAAAACCATGAGAAATATGTGACTCCATTTATTTAGCAAAAAATTTTATAAAAAATTAAAAAAAACGTCATTCGATTTATTACCATCTCATTATATATGTATAATTCTATCAGATAAAAATGCCTAAGTATTTGCAGGGCAATTTTAGTTAGAAATTACCTTAATTCTTACATCAGCTAAGCTACATTTAGATATAGTCGGAGAGTAAAGTTCCTTAAACTCGTTAGATGTGACTTGATTACTGGAAACCATATCATCTGTTCCATGGAACTTACGGTCAAAGCCTATAATTTCTTTAGAAATTCTATTAAAATGATTTCTTAAATCTAGATTTAGATCCAGGGTAGGATATCTATTGCTATTTAGAAGAACATAAGCATAGTAATTGAACAGTTATTAAATACAGAAGGATTTCTTGATTAGTATCTTTAGTGGTTTGAAACCCTAACATGTTACATCCAGGCACTTTTTACTCATGTTGAAAGAGTGAAACTCCAACCAGAATTAGAACTTTGAAGAACTGCAAACTGAATCAACAAAACTCAGTTTACTTTTAAAATTGCATCATCATCATCTTTCTTCCTCGAAACAATTTGGCTCTTCGTTCATACATCATACATCATTTTTTAATAGTCTTCACAAAACCCAAAGAGATGAGGGTTATGGCAAAACAGAAGATAAAGCTACCTTTGGGATTTGATTTTTTCTATTATGTAATCAATCCCACATTATCATTTGCAGCTGCTTCACTGGTGTTCCTACACCATCACTGATTCAGTTCCTGGCACTTACTAAAATCATCTGGATAAGTTATCAGTCCTCTCATGGTTGTTGCTTGACCTGGATAAACTATACTCTCAATTTATTTAACAGCCCAGTTTTATATGGCAACAAAATATACATCTTGATTTTGGATTGTAATAATCATTTCTGAACCAAGACTATTAAAATTTGCCTCATTGATGGGTTCATACTCATAAAACTAATATTTTTATTGGTTTCTTCAAAAATTAAATCTGATATGTCAGTATATTCCATCTAATATACTAAAACCCAAAGATGACCCAGTTGATTCTACAGCAGCCAAAGTTGTTCTTAATCCAGTGGTTAAAGCATTTACGTCCCGATTACAATAATTCTGAATTTTTGATCTGCTAGAATTATTATTTATTGTTAAAGAAGTCTTTAAAATTTTAGCAATGCTTTTGGCACCATCTCCGATACCATTGTTGTTTTTAGATTATCAAGAACCTATCTAGAAAGTATTTTTTGAAGTACCAATCAAGCTCCTTCCTCTATTATAGTTTCTTTCAGCTCTCTTCTTTCTCTTAAGCATCTAATTTTTAGAAAAATCAAACTTTTCTTTAAAGAAGTTTAAAAAGTATCAATTTTTCTTTACCCTCAGCTGAAATAATTCAGTTGGTTTAGTATTGAAACCTTGCTCACCTTTTTCTTTTCCATTAGTAATCTGTTTGATTAATCTCCTTTTAGATCTCCTTTCCCTGTTTTTACTTTATAAAACTAAATGTAATATATAAAAATAATTGTTTAACAACAAAAGCAAAGTTTCCTATGGAATTAAAGTAAGTCTACTTACAGAAGTAGCTGAGCTGCTATAGAATTGGATACCTACAATAGTATAGGTTAGATAATAAAATTCGTCAAACTGATCAATATCTCCCGTTAGATGATTGTCTATAACTAAAAACCCATAGTTCAATTCCCAACACTTTTCTAAAACTATTCAAATTCTTTAAAAGCCACATCGTTACTGAGTAATCCGAAATATTTTGGAGATCTCTCTTAGATACTGGAAAGAGAATAATAACGATTGGCTCAATTGTGATGGTTCATTTGGGAAGTTGGTGGTTGTTTAGGGAAATATACCTATTTCTAGTATAGAACGATTGTTGATTTTTGTCATGTACAAGGCCGTCAAAAATAAACACGTTTTAGAATTTGGAATCAATCTCTTGTGGATTGGAGATACTGTCTTCAGAGTATTCTACCCCTATTTTTTGTTCCTTCCCCTGTAGCTTTGTGAACATTTTGTGGGTTTGAATCTCTACTTTTTCAATTCATTTTTGTTTGCCAAAAATAGTCATTAACTGTTGTCTAATTAAGCTTATTGGTTAAAACAAAAAAAATTAAATTTATTAGGATATAACTACTGTGGGCACAACACAGTTTGATTTTAGATTACATAGTTCACCAGTCTGGTGAAGAACCTGTGCTCAGAGTTGGTTTGGGAATGTTGTAAACGTGATTTGAGATACAACGATGGCGATATTAGAGGTAGACAAAAAAAGCTGACGCGTTTAAATTGTGATCTTAATAAGAATCCTAGTTTAAGAGAGGAATAAAATTGGTAGAGCAAGGAAGGGTAAAATGGCTGTCGGAAGTTGCAGCAAAAGTGTTTCAGGTTCCAGTTTAAATTTTAAAAATAAAAAGAAAACTCAAAGGGACTTGCTGTGTGCTAGCTGAAGAGATAGATAGCTGTTAGGAAGAACGACCTTAGAAAGTGTGGTTGGCAGATTTACTTGATATGTAACGGTTATAAATATATGTTAAATATAATAGATATATTTCCTAAATATTCCCGGCGTGTTGCTTAAACATACATTTGAGGTTAGTAGTAAACCAAATAAATGAACCTATATGGGAAGTGAATTTGTTAACAGAACTTCTAAAACCTTTTAGGACACCTGGGGATAGGAATTCCATCATCTGGATAATGAAGGTAAAGTAGCTGTGGTTGAGAGATTCAATAAAACCTTTAAAAACAATATGGGGAGAAGTTTACAGAAAATATTAATAGGATAAGAATTTTAGATAAATTAATGAACAAATAGCACAGGTCTATGCAAAAATTAATTAAAAAGGAAAGAATAAGAAACTAATTTAAAGTTTAGTAAGTATATACCATTATGACAAATGTTTTGTAAAAGATACATTAAAATTGGAGGAATGAAATATTCAAAATTTTAGGGATTAATAACTCGGTTCCTTGAACGTATAAATTGGAAGTACTGGATAGAGAAGAAATATTAGGATCTTTCTATGAGCAGAAGTTACAAAATACAAAAAAAGTTTCAGTAAAAGATGCAAAAAGAAGATTGAAATAGGGTTACTATATTATCTTCTTGTAGATGTAACACGATCAACTTTAGCGGGATTAATGCTATCATATTTTTCAGATTTAATCAGATTCACGCTGTTTTTTTTTCTGTTATGAAGAATTTCTTGATTATCTTATATTCTTTTTATAATAAATGTTTTTTTATGTCTTTACAAACATTTTTTTAAAACCTTTATCTAGTGCATAAACCCATTTATTACATAACCAGCAAATTCACCTTTTATTTTACCTGTAATTTGTGTGTGGTAGGTAAATGACCTGGATCATCTCTAGAGTATACTGAATAAAGATCTGTATTCATAAATACCATCAGTTTTATAACGAGTCATAGATGGAATATCTAGATTGTCTAAGATGCCTCTCCCCAGATAAAGCTATTGTTAAATGATGCGACTACTTTTCATTTGTAAGAGTATGAAGTCTTCATCTCTGATGTCTCTAGAATAATAATCTGTAATCTTGTTTCTGTGAGATTTTTCATAGTTGTTCAGGAGATATGCAAACTTTAACAGCAGGCACTCTGTAAGGTCACCTCACCGTTTACAGAGTTGTTCAACTTATAAAAACCCTTTTCAAAATCATCTGCTGCTTTAGTTCTTAGTTCAATATATAAGGTGCTACTGAAGCTGGCTATTTAAATGTTAATATACAATGTATTTTAGTTGCTCCAAGAGACAAAAATAGTTGTAGATTATGATCATGTTTAATGTATTTAATAGTTTTGGCACATTTATTTTGGAATCATATCTCTCTGGTAATCAAATAGCCATTCTTCTTTTGGTATTAATTTTTCTATTGCAAGTGGGTAATCTTTATGATAATCAGGTATTTATTTTGGGTATTCTAGATCAACTTCATAAGCACCTATTTCTGGGTCAGCTGGTATACTTTACACATAATCAGCCCTAGTTTGTAGTTGATCTGGTTCTAGCCAACAAAAATTACCCATTACCATAAAGATTATTAGCATCTAGATAGATGATAAGAGTTTAGTTACATCCTAATCTGTATTTAAAAGTTATGCTGACACAAAGGTTGGTAGATGTGTCGTATCTGTGTGATGCAAAAACACCACGCCATGTTTGATTATTATCAGTTAAATTTGTCACTTCTAAACAGACTGCCCAAGTCAGAGACACTACTTAAACTTTTAACCCTATGTCTATAAAGTTTTCAAATACATCACGTCACTGCTGTAAATTTAGAATATTCAAAATCTCTATCAGTTATGCTTGTTCTGTCTAAGCCATTATAGAAATGTGTTTTTCTTAGTCTTAATGTTCTTGTGTTATACCTAAACGGTATATGAGAGTAGGGAAAGAAAAACACCACATAGATCTAAAAATTCCACTTCTGATATCTTATTAATTTTCATTTCATCCTTGAATCTACTACAACTTTGAGAGAGAATACATTTTTAGATGTTGAAGGTGTAATAGTTATGGTATTTAATATTTAAACTACTCTCATTAAAGGCGGTGTATCTAAAGACTAAGTGACAAGGATGTCTAACTGACAAGCTGTTGCATCTATAGAATTTTGAGGATTTTTAAAAAAGTATAGATAATCTCTCTTTTTAAAAAGTTGTATAAATTTGCTGTATTTTATCTTTAATAATCACGATAAATGGTTTAGCCCTGTTGTCTAGAATTTCTTGGGATTTTGCTCTGTATGCTAAAAAAATGTAGTTTATTATTTTTGATTGTATCTACAACATGGCAATGATGAAGGTATTTGATGATTGTAATACCTGCTAGTTCAGGTATACTATGGGTACTTCTGGCAGCAAGGTTATTAAATTCTAAAATATTGTTTTATTTGGCAGTTTTGGTCAAAGACGGCTATTTTTGATGACTGATTCAATGAGTATTCTCTTCTGTTTCAATTGAATAACAAACAACTTTACAAATATAAATTTTAGTTTCACGTGTTTTTATCTGGCTTCTCACTAATTTAGATATATTTCTAATTAAAGCATAATTTACCTGATTATCCTTTAGTTATTAACAACAAACCAAATGTTGTTAATTGTGTAATATGATGAGGTACAATCTTTTTATTGTCT
The DNA here is from genome assembly GCA_018389105.1 of Nautilus pompilius. Taxonomy (NCBI): domain Eukaryota; kingdom Metazoa; phylum Mollusca; class Cephalopoda; order Nautilida; family Nautilidae; genus Nautilus; species Nautilus pompilius. The sequence continues at coordinate 1,262,234 of JACATO010000351.1, read as the reverse complement.
CCATCATAGGTATATGCATTAATAGAGGTATTATTATTTGATTCAAATCTAGTAATTTTATGAACACATCCAGGGTAATCAATATTTGTCATATCTAGTTCTTGTTCATACGGTTGGTGTTTTGCATCCATGTAATGTGAGCTAAATGTACATCAGATAAACATACATGTTTAATACAGGGTTTTTTTAAAAATATATAAACTTTATATATTTCAGTATAATTACCAGCTTTTAAAGGGCTCCAAGAACACAGCAGCCATTGCCATTGGTGTCCAAAATAAATCTAGCTGGTGACCATTTTTTCTGATAACAATCAACGACGACACCAAAAGTGAAAACTATAACCAAGTTAACATTAGTGGGGGGGGGTACTAAAGCCTGCACGGACACAAGTTGATCTATACAGACCACTAAGATTCAACAAAGTGGTATACTCTTGAATAGCGATCTAAAACAGCGAGGAAATTTTGTCTTTATGAACTAGATCTGGTTTTGAGGAACAAATGAGTGGTGGAACATGACAAACAGAAATTAGCAGGTAGCTTGGAGTAGCCAGGGGGCTTTAGAAGACGGCAAATCCACTCCAACTGAAATAATTTCCAGAAGATACATAAGGCTTCACCTATGCAGAAAATACGACCACGAACTCCAGCATGAGCGACAGAAAGCAATTTTTGGATACTTGGTCAATTGACTAAGCTTTGAGCTGCCTAAAAGGCAAAAGAATTTTCACTTTGACCTTCCCATTGTGACTATCTCAGCTGGCAACTAGAAAATATTTCTGGCTACCAGACTTTTAAAAAAATAAATTTGGAGCCCTTATCATAACCATTAAGTTACACTGCCAGCTTTTTGCTTTAAAGATGACATTTTCAAAAGTATAGGCAGTAATTTTTATCTATCTGATAAGAACTTGTGTACTTACGTTGAAGTATAATTAATTACTGTCTGCTTGACATGTTTAACCAGATTTAAACTGTTATAAGCCTGTAAGAGAAACATAAAGTTAAATTTTTAAATATAATCTCTAAGCAGCTTTTATATTTTAGATTTCATATGATTTAAAAAAAAATTAAAGTTGCTATAGATAAGTCAGATGCAGTGTTTTTCTTGTGCTCTTTTAATAATTTAAAGGACTTTTTTGCAATCTTTTCCCTCATCAGTTTTAGTGGCTTTAAAATGGGCAAAAATGCTTGGGGCTGTCAGACCCAAGAGAGTCTTCATAACGCCAATGTTCACTCATCATCCAAAAAGTTCTGTGACTTAAACTCTTCAAATGATTTTATTTAGTTCTTTAATATTAGTTAGTGTTTTTTTTCCATACCTGTGAGCCATTGAAGTTGACATAGGTATTTTAAAACCCAATTTAAGATACAAAATGCATTTACTTTGAATTGAATTTAAATACATCATAAGTTTAAAAATGATGTTTTCTTAAAAATCTTCTTACAGCGCCATCAAAATCTCTGCTGTGCCTTAAATTGATTTTGTTTAGCAATTGTTAGAGGTAAATTATTTTCATGTTTTCAACCTTTAATTACGGAAAAATTTAAAATAATTACATAATTTGCAAATTTCTATGCCTGAGTAATTGTGTGTATGATAGCAGTGCAGCTTGAAGGTTAGGAACTCTCAGAAGCTCATTTTTGTGATGATAAAGCACGAGCAACTACTGAAAAGTTTTGGTACCTAGCGCTCCTGAGATTCGGTCTCATTATAAGACCGATCTATGACCAACTGCCTACAGAGGCAAACCTGCTAAAGTGGAGAAAGGTGTTGAGCAAACCATGAACCACTCCGTTCGAAAATAATGAGTGGTTCTGGCAAAAAGAATGTACACAGATAAGTATAATCAAGTACTGAGGAAACTGACAGCAGCTATGGTCAGTGTGAAACAAATCAGCATCTTCCACACTGTGCCACTGAGTTGGGACATGATAGTTGACTTGGAGGATAGGCGTGAATACCCAGAGATAATATCCAGGGACCAGACGCGTTACCATCAGGAAAGCGAGACAATCATTGCAGTTGAATTGACTGTTCTATAAAAGAGCAGGACATGCATCAGTCTTGAGTGGAAGCTGGTGAAAAAAGATTTAAAACAAGGCTGTTTTTGTTGAAGTTGGGGCTTGCAATTTAGTGGGAGCATCCTTTAATGCACCAGAAGTCATATCTTGCAAAAGGGATATCACAGAAGATTACAGTAAAAAAGAAAATGAAAGTGCAGCATAGATAAACCACTTGTGTCTCAACTTCAGGTGTAATATTTTACAAGAGTAAAGGGAAAAATCAAATCAAGGAGTGAAGAGAAGGAAAGAAGCCAAAAAAGGTAAAAGATTGTATAGGGAAGCTTTGAGAACACTGCTAATGGCAGGCCCCAAGTACATGTGCTTCATTAAAGACAAGTGCAGTGATGAGGCAGGGAAAAATTTGATGCTGAAAGAAAGAGGCTTGCTTAACAATTCCATGAAAAAAGTAAAGTAGAAGAGATGATGGAAGAAATAAGAACTCCAGCATTCTCCTCAAGAGAGTGATGGACAAGGTTTCTCCAGTCTTTACAAGAAGTCTCATGAAAAAATTGAGCTGCAAGTCCAAGAACTGTGAAAATTCTTGAAAGAAGGTCTGACAAAATCACCACAGGAAGGAGAAATTATGCTAGCATATATTTATTAAATAAAGATTTATTGGAAAGGCTAAGTCACGTACGTCGTCAAATGATCACTTAATATAGTTTTTAATTTTCTTTATCAAAAACGTTTACTCATTTACAGATTTGCCTTGTATAATAAATATTAATCCAAAACCAACCTCTGGCCTATCATGTTGTTGGTCATATTAGGTCTGCCTCTTCCAGGCTCGAGGCAGAGGCTCCACCTTGAAAGCCAATCAGACAAAAGCTTTGGAATGCATTTCTATTCTGCAGCAAACATTTGTGGAAAGCGATGATGTTTGCTTTCTTAAAAAAAAAAACTAAATAAATAATGACAAATAAATTTAGAAAATTCTACTAAATTTTTAAAAGTGGAATCCTTGGGTATGAGGAGAAAATGTTGAAGTGTTTTACACGGTTCACAAGGGATATATTGAATCCAACATTTTCTATTTCTCCATTTCAACCAATTTTCCTTGTTTATTATTCTGGTTAATCTCATTCCCACCCACTTCTATCCATATCAGGTTTCTGGTGTGATTTTCTGTCAGTTGATGGCAAGATAAGGAGATTTTCACTTTGCCATCATTATTTTTTCTCAGTCTCTTGTTTCTCCTGTAAAGAAAAATTTCAGATCATAAAGCCATTGCAGTTATTTTCTTTATTCGTTCTTCCACCACTTTTAAAATCAACATCCTTGACCTTCATTCTGCGTTGGCACTGAATATGAACACTAGTAGTGACTGATACCTGTTTTGCAGCAACAGAAGCTGAATTCGTGAAGATGTAGCTTCTGGAATTCAAATTTTCAGGACATGCAACAGCCAAAACATTAAAATTGGGAGAACGATATTTTTGCTATTTTGATTATTTTGAAAGAATTTTGGCCAACCTTCCCTGTCAGTTTACCCCCCCACACACATGACTTCACATAAGTAAATAGGTACCCAATGAGACTAAATAGATCAAAACAATCACATGATTGCCAGCTACAAAAACAATGGTACAGGCTGGAGGAAGCGTTAGTGTACAAACAACCATGCCATGAACAGTGAGATGTTGGTAAAAGCCATTAGATTAGTCTGGATATTTCACTGGTGACTGTTAATAGGGTGATTCTCTGCAGCATTGCGGTGCAATAGAAAAGCATTGAGATGCAGACCACTGCTCGCCCGCCATTGCAGTCTTTTGGAATAGTAATTGTTTCTTTTTCCATTGAATACAAGCTTTCAGATAAGGGTTTGGTACTGGCCATCACAGAATTATCTGTAACCCATGACAAAATAGGGTGGGTGGCAGGGATAGGGTGTAACTGGGGGTACTGGACACTCACAGCTGGTAATCTGAGAAGGAACTGTAACTTCTGAGAGGGACTTCTGCCTGGTGTCAGTGGTCATCTGCCCAAAAAAGACAGCATTTTTTTTAGGGAAGATGGTGTCCCAGCTCACCCTGCCTACACAACACAAAGACACAGAAAACTCAGAGCATCCCAACTTTGGCCTGGCCAGTCACCAGACATGAATCCCATTGAGTATGTGTGGGCTGTCCTTTACTAATACCTGAAAAATCATCCTCATCAACTTTACTTTCTTGATACAGATTGTGGCAGGGCTGCTGATCACATCCACATAACATATTAGTGCCTGGGTTACATTTTAAAGAATTAACCTCTTATTTTGCTAGGTTCAAGAATAAACAGGTGCTCATTTCAAAATTAGGTATCTATTTTATAATGTAAAGTTTCTGCATATATAAGGAATAATAAATGTTAGACTAACTTTTTATTATTTATGAAGTGACAGTAACTTGTACTAACTTTGAAACAAGGAATGCAGCATAAATTGATATGTCATTTGCATCTGTGTCTCCAATAAAATTATCTCTACCGTGGCATGTATCGGATTGCTTAGTCCCAAAGGTATGTTATGGCAGGCACCCGAGTCTCCTGAAAAGTTTTATTAGATCTCAAAATTAAGCATCAAAACTGACACAGATTTATTGCATTTATTAAATCTTCATCTCCTTTGAAATTATAGGGAAAGGTGGAAGAAGTCTTTGCAATTTTTGCACATGTAACTATGATTTTAGTTTCAATGCCAAAATTATTAATCACAAAGGGTTCCAATAATGCATGCAGCTCGCCATCTTTCATAACTAAAGTAACTGATACAGGTAAGTCATCACACAACATTTTTACCTGTGAAGTTAGTTAATCATTTATTTATCATTAGTACTTCAACAGCGAGGCCTTGAAGCCACTAATATTTCTACAGCCTGGTCTACTTGTTAAAAAATGTAAAGGAAATTCAAGCTAACTCCAGGGTCCCTTGTATATCCGCTACACTGTTTAAATATCAACGATATTAGGTGGCCTCTTAAGCCTTTACTAGTGAAAACCATACATATAATGAGCAGTGCAGTCCAGTCCTGTGTTATTTTGAGTGTTGCTACATCTCTGCAGCAGTGGGAAAGTGTAAACTTTATTGGCGTCATGGTTAGGGTTAGATTCACCAAATGTAGTTCCACACCCTGAACCTTATGTCTGACTTATTTATAAGGTAAAGATCGATAAGCAAACTTGTTATAGTTAGTGTCATAGCTAACGATACTCTAGCAGAGTAGAGGTAAAGACCTAAATAGTTGTCTCTTCTCCTTCATTTGAAACATTTTGCATAATCATAAAATTAATTGGATGGGTTGGGGAGGTGGGAGAAATAAGAGGAGAAGTACCTTTTAACAGATCTGGCGACAGGTAACTGAAATAATTGGTGGGCACCACTTTCAGTTGATGGACATTTTACATTAGTACCAAACTCAAATCTTATTAGAATGTTAGGTGTGTTTTCTTGAATTTATGGAAACATGTCACTATGGATGAATAATAAATAAATCAGATGAATAACTCCAAGTTTGGGATTACTGCTGCTCAGTTTTAATCTCAGTCCGTGGAACATTTTGGTTTTCCAGAATTTCAGATAAGAAGTGGTTTACTGTGTTTTCTGATTGATTGATTTCTGTTCCAGTATTATCCGGAGGTTATTCTGGTTTTCCACATCCCCGCTGATGAAGCCAAACTTACCTAGAAGACCAATTAAAAACAAACAAACTTCAGCTGTTGTGTGAGAGAGAATAATCCACAGAAAATGTCCCTCATGCTTGTTGTCTTTGCTTTAACCCCAGACAGACCAATACCTGAAGATAAGAAATTCACGCGCACAATCAATGTGCTGTTAGGGTATTTTGTATTTTTTTATGTACTCTTATTTTTTTCCAGCATAAAATAAATAATAACACCACCAGCTTTAGTTTTCTCACCTGAGCTTGTATGGCATTCCAATACCTTGAAAAAAAAACACCTGTAATTTGTAGGACAGTTTTAAGTGGTAGCACCGAATTTAAATCCCCCCAAAATATATAACATTTTGCCGTCACTCAAGGTCAGTTTCTTGTCAATATATTTAGCATTAGTTAACCCAGCAGTTAATGTAGCAATATTAGGGTCAACAGGTGAACCATAGGGTCCCAGTAAGTTATCACGGAACATCAGAGAAAAGCCACATCCTCAAAGTAAAAGAAAATAATGACCGTAACGAATGCAAACTGGTCTGGAATAAAAAAGTTAAAAATCCAAAATGCTTTTGTATTTGATTTATATTTGGTTTACCTGCTGGATTTGCTTCAGCAGAAGGCAGATCCAAGTTTTGGTTAATGTTCTTTTTTTAATAGTTAATAAATAACTGAATGGCCCATCAAAATCATTTGATGGCCTGTTACTCCACCCTTCATTATCTCCCCTTTTAGACTGTAAATTAACTGAACTGTGTAAATACATTTCATATAAATAAATCGTAAGCTGTTTCTCTAAATAACAATTGATGCTCTTTCTTCACTTAAAAGAGACTATTACAGGAAACTAACAGGTGACTTCTGCATGCAGTCTCCCTGTTACAAAACCCGCGTAGTCCACCAACTCTCAAGCTTCTTGATACCATCCTGGTGGAAGCTTCTTGGTTGCCTTTTAAGCCACAACCCTGCCACTTGTTTTTGGACCTTGCTGATGCTTGGCCATTTTTAAACTTGCCCGCTTGCTTGTACCCTTTGTTTTGTGTTGGCATTCTCCAGTGGATTTTGGTTGCTGGAACACCTTTGGGCCTGCAGTAAACCAAATTACAGGTCATCGCTCTTCCCTGGTCTCTGCACAGCCATGTTGTTTACTTGCTTACTAGTAAATATATATATATATTTTTTCTGTTTTTATGTACTTTACATTGCATTGGTTACCACAGAAAATGTCAAATGGAAACAAGAAAATATAAGTGAATGGCCATTAAGGGTGAATACAGCCAATTTACATAACCTGTCAGCCAGTAATGTAAGTTGTATCTCTTAATTTTTCTCACTTTTGGGTATTCAGAGTGAGTGAGAACTGGAGGATTATTGGGATGGATAATGATGAATTTGAACACCTAAAGGAAGATTTACAAGAATTCCTTTGTGATCAGGGTTAGATTGAGGGGTGGGAAAGTGAAACAACTCAACATTCCATTGAAATCTCTGGGGTTGATGCAGAGAGAGGACAATGCAACTGAAGAAAGATGGCATACAGATCAATATATTTATTTCACTCTAATGATGTTATTATGATAGTGTGATGATCCACTGGACTGCTGAAGTTGAGGACCTGAGTTTGAATAAAACACCTGGTCTCTATGCTATGGTTTCCTCTCACATCTGAAAATGAAAAGTTCCATTACAGACTTTCTGCAGCTGACTCCCTGCACCGTGTTCCCCTCTGCTTAGTTTAAGAAACTGACAACTGGCATTTTCTCATGCTGGAAGTTTAAAGGAGAATCGTATTACTATATACAAGTGCATCTAAAAAAATTAGAGTATCGTGGAAGAGTTCATTTTTTTCCGTAATTTAATTCAAACAGTGAATCTTTCATATATTCTAGATTCATTACACATAAAGTGAAATATTTCAAGCCTTTTTTGCTTTAATTTTGATTATTATGGCTTACAGCTGATAAAATTCCAAAATCCACTACCCAAAAATATTAGAATATTTCATAAGATCAATAAAAAAAAGGGGGGATTTATAATATAGAAATGTCGAACTTCTGAGAAGTATGTTCATTTATGCACTCAATACTTGGTCAGGGCTGCTTTTGCACGAATCACTGCATCAATGTGGCATGGCATGGAGGCGATCAGCCTGTGGCTCTGCCGAGGTGTTATGGAAGACCAGGTTGCTTTGATAGCGGCCTTCAGCTCGTCTGTATTGTTGGATCTGGTGTCTCACATCTTCCTCTTGACAATACCCCATAGATTCTCTATGGGGTTCAGCTCAGGCGAGTTGGCTGACAATCAAGCACAGTAATACCATGGTCAGCAAACCAGTTACTAGTAGTTTTGGCACTGTGGGCAGGTGCCAAATCCTGCTGGAAAAGGAAATCAGCATCTCCATAAAGCTTGTCAGCAGACGGAAGCATGAAGTGCTCTAAAATCTCCTGGTAAACGGCTGCGTTGACTTTGGACTTGATAAAACACAGTGGACCAACACCAGCACATGACATGGCACCCCAAATCATCACTGACTGTGGAAACTTCACACTGGACTTCAATCAACTTGGATTCTGTGCCTCTCCACTCTTCCTCCAGACTGTGGGACCTTGATTTCCAAATGAAATGCAAAATTTACTTTCATCTGAAAAGAGGACTTTGGACCACTGAGCAACGATCCAGTTCTTTTTCTCCTTAGCCCAGGTAAGATGCTTCTGACCTTGTCTCTGGTTCAGGAGTGGCTTGACACTAGGAATGCGGCACTTTAGCCCATTTCCTGGACACGTCTGTGCGTGGTGGCTCTTGATGCACTGACTCCAGCCTCAGTCCACTCCTCATGAAGCTCCCCAAAGCTTTTGAATTGGCTTTGCTTGACAACCCTCTCAAGGCTGTGGTCATCCCTCTTGCTTGTGCACCTTTTCCTACCACACTTTTCCCTTCCGGTCAACTTTCCATGAACATACTTTGATGCAGCACTCTGCGAACAGCCAGCCCTTTCAGCAATGACCTTCTGTGGCTTACCCTCCTTGTGGAGGGTGTCAATGAGCGTCTTCTGGACAACTGTCAAATCAGCAGTCTTCTCCATGATTGTGGTTGTGTGTACTGAACCAGACTGAGAGATTCGTGGTATTTATACTGCATAAACAGTGATTTACTCAAACTCGAGATGGAATACAGTCGACCCCCGCGTAATCGCGGCCCCGGTTATTCGCGGAATTTTCCTATAATTGTTCGTGAAAACCCCTGCATATTCACGGAATCGCAAATATCTTCCGCAATTTTTTTATGGCTTTTTTCATGGCAATATATATTTTTTCATGCTTTTTAATGCTAAATTATTAATAACAATATAATTTACTAATTTTGTAATATAAATACTAACGTAAATTCAGCAAAATGTCAATATAAAATAAATGCTATTGGCTGGAGGTTTGAAAGTAGCCAATCCAAGAGCGTTATTCATTTCTCCTCGCTGCTGATTGGCTGCTGCCCACGAGGCGCTGTCTCAGGCAGATGCAGCCCCGCATCATTCCAGTTTACTGCGTGTAGCTATCTCGAGTGTTTCTCTGAGTGTTGTATTTTTTATTAAATTATTATTATATATTTACTTATATTTTTTATTATATTTTACGTTATATTTTGACGTTTATAGGCATTTTTATGGACTACGTCCAATATTCGCTGTTTTTCACTCTTCATAGGTGCTCTAGGAACGTAACCCCCGCGAATACCGGGGGACATCTGCATTCTAATATTTTGAGATACGTTTTTTCTCTTTTTTGAGCTGTCGGCCGTAATTATCAAAATTAAAATTAAAAAAAGCTTGGAACATTTTAGTTTACATGTAACGAGTCTAAAATATTTACAATTTTCACTTTCTGAAATAACTGACAAAAAACATTGAACTCTACCACGGTGTTCTAATTTTTTGAGATGCACCTGTACTATTAGTTCAAATTCTGATGAAAACAATGTTGCTATCCATAATTAATTGGTAGTCTATATGTAAAGAATATACAGTGAGAATTATATTATGTTAGGTTAAGTACATCTATGATGTGGTGCCTTAATAAATTAGAAAAAAATATTAATCCCACAAGTACATGAACCTCAATAGTATAACCTATATCTAACTTGTGTATATATATTGCTTGTTATATGTTCAAAATAGTGTCTGAATTTTCTATATTATTTTTAATGTAAAATATTGAATTATAATATGATCTCCTCCCAGTGGTCACATGACCCACACCAGCCAATGATGTTACAGCATCTCTCTAGGTTACAATGCTTTTACTCCAAGTGAGACGCGAACAGATCGCAAGTTTTGAAAAACTGTTCTCTTAGGCTAGATTTTTTTAGGAATGAGATCAAATTTGTTGACCAAAATTCAATTTTAATTCCAGTTGCAAGTATTTAAGCTAAGAGGGTTTCTCATATCTGTAAAACATGGTAATTTTTAAATGTTTGACATACATTGTAAAGAAATATTTTAAAAATAGTCCATCTTTTCAGTTAATTTGTATCTAACACTTTGATGGTGTTAATTAAATATAATAAATATTCTCTTTGTACCATGTAGTTGGTCTCTGTGCTGCTGTGGACGCCAACATTTAAACTGATTGATGAAATAAAATGTTTCCCAAGAACGTATTTAACTTAATTAATAAAATCATTTAATTCTAAAAGCTGTTTTAGACTCATTTGCAACATGCAAAACAATGACAAAATCATCCGTTTACAAAGTGTTCTCATATAATATCTAGAAGGTTCAGCTTGTGGAAGTAAACCAACAAAATCAAAATATGGTAAACATTTCCATCTGCCAGCAATTCTAGTTTTATTTCTACCCGATGATGATGTGCTTTGCTTGGCTTTGAATCAGAGAGACTGCATAACTCTCCTGACATAATCCGTTGTTGTGATTTATAGGGTCTTCCTGAGAAATTGTGTATTTGCATGTTAGATTTTAAAATTGCCACATTTTTTCAATTTTGGTCATTTTACTATTAAGTACGTGGAAAATTACAAGATTGTGTGCATCTCAGTATCTGAATGTAACATGATTATGCAAACTCAGTGGGTTTAATTCTACTTTATCAGACAAAATTATACAATTTTATATGATGCAAAACCTTTCGCTATGGCTGTAGATCGGCGCGTGGCAGACGGGTTAATTATGATTATCTGGTGCTGATGACGATTTTGCATAACAGCTGAAAATTTAAAAGAGAAAATTCTCAAAAGTTGAGCTATAAGGCATAAAAAATAGTAAACCATGAATGGAATTTATTTAAATGTGATTTAAAAATAAGTAAATCATAGAAGTTGTAGATATTTAGCTGACTTGGCCAATAATTGCTGAATTTTATTACCCTGTTTATCTTTAAGGGGGTAATAAGGCACTGAAAGAAAAACATGACCAAACTTAGGCTAGAAAAAAAAGCAAAATTATAGAGCTTAACTGTGTTGAGGGAGAGGAAGGAGCTCACTAATTTATGTTTGTATTTTAGTTTAGTGCTAATTTGTTATAACTTGAAATAGGGAACACTTAAATTGTCAAAACACTGGGATCACATTAATTGAGAAACTGCATAAGAGATTGAACATAAGAAAGCACTTGTAGCATCTGTCTTTACACAGAATAAATAACTTATCCATGGATGGTGCCATAACAATTAAGTACATTTTGTAACGGTACAACAGACAAGGTGGACAACGAAGGTAATAATATATCCAAAAACAAAAAAATACCTGAATATTCGGAGTGGCCAGTGTTTCTTTTCGGCATGATAAACTGCCAACATAGTACATATGAACAGAAGATCTGTACTTTTAAGACGTGCAACAATATTTAGTCAGCAGCATAATATACAAATTACAAGTTTAAAGAAATTTAGCCTTAAAAAAGAATAAATTGAGTGAATATTCTGTAATCTTTTAATTTTGAACTTGAACATCTAGAGTCATGACAAACTTGTAAATTATATGCATTTTCTTGTTCAGAAGTATTAATTGTAAGTTACATATCTAAGATATTTTAAAACCTACATTTTATTATTTGGATAGTTGGTTGTTGAGTACCCTATCTGGTACCCTAACTGGAGGGACACCCATGCTAGGCAGATATGTCAGGTTGGTCTGGTTCCTATCAGGAATTGAAGGTGGAGCTCCAGGTTTTATTATTTGATATTTGGGGTGATGAAGGGATTTCCAAAATGTAAAAAAATCTGAATCCAGTGAAACGCATTATTAACAAAGTGGTTTTACCATGACCACTTTCTCCAGTAATTAATCCTTGTGTATATATCCTAGGCATTGAAAATTGCTATCATTTTCACCTTTCTGAAATGTTTTTGGTCCATTCATTTGATTGAACTAAATTAATTTGATATTTTTTAGAGTTTACTTTGGATGTCACTCTGTTTTGTCAGTGGCTGCTGTGGTTGGACTTTCATAGTCTGTAACAACCTTAGTGCTGAGTCGACTCCTTGGAACTGCAGTGGCAAGCTTTAAAAATGATCCCTTCATGACTGTTGGTGTTTCCATTGCTGCATGTAATAAAAACAATAACTGGGACAAATAACAGGAAGGATGATGCCGCGAGGCGTTTGTCGAGTGTGCAGAAGTAGAAAGCTTAGTTCTGTAAACGTTTGAGACTTGAGAAGATAGTCAGTTTTCCTGAGAGACTTGGACTATCCTGGGCAAGGCATTACCTGGATATGATTATTGTGATGGACCTATTAATAAAACAAAGATCTGAAATTTAAAGACTTTGTAGACAGCTCCACTGATTTGTAAAGCAGACAAAGAGCAGCAGATCTATTAGATTTAACTGATGATCTTAATATTTGGAATTCGGCTTTAAGAGAATGAACTGAAACAGCTATAAGCAGAAAGACAGACAGTAAAGATTGGGGTGGGAGGAGGGTTAGACTTGTTGAATCCTGTCAAATGAAAGAAAAAAGACATCTTGCTAATTAACTTTCTTTTGCTGATAATATGGCGAGCACATTTGGTTGATTATGCAAACTTTGCATGTTCAGAATTCTCAGTGAAGTATTCCATTAAAAAGTAAAACTGGGAAAACACTTGAAAAGCAGTTTTTCCAGTGTATTTTCAGAGCAGCCCAGCAGGAAACCAAATTGATGCTTTGAAACCTATGAATACTGAACTTGATCATAGATCTAATGAGGGCGAAGAAGTTATTGTTTAGATGTTTAAACAAAACAAAAATGAGAATATTGATTAATTGGAATCACATTCTAGACAATCTGGCAAGTGAATCACAATAGCAAAAAATATCCATTTACTGGTTTGACTCCATCCAGCCAAAATGAATGAAAGTTTAAATGAACAACAAAGTAGAGAAACAATTGGCTAATCTGTTGAGAAAAGACTAAGGCCTAAGTTTCAGGTTGAAGGTTTAGTGACAATATATTGCTATTAAAAATGCACTGGACTAATGTAATATTTAATAAAAAAACTATTGAAACGAGTAATACAGCTGCTTCATAGACATATTAATTTTTTTATCTAAAGATTCTAATGTATATTGGGATCATTTCATAAAGAATTACAACGATAAAATGTTTGTAGCTTAATGTAGTTGATTTATGAAGTGGAAATTACTTTTGAGTGTATAATCCATACTTGTTTTTATTATGGCTAGACCAAGTAATGTGATGAAGTCTACATCTCATTCCATATCCTGTTTCAAGGGAATAACAGCAAATCTGGGTCTGTGTTTGTCATTAGTAATTTTAGTTCAGCTTTAAGTACTTATTTTATTACAGTATAATATAAAAAGATGCCTAAATAGAAAGGATTACTGCAACAAGACTAAATTCTCATCAGTAATTCAATAAGAGGTTTTAGTTCCCGTGAATCATGTTTACTCCAACATTCAGTTTAAAATGTCTTATCCAGTATCCTCCTGCTGCATGAGGTTCAGGTTGGAGTTTGCCTAGAAAAAATGGCACAGCTAGGTTTTGAAGGTCAATCCAGCTGCATTCTTTTCACACTCCTGTTGGTTTGTGACACCTTGAATTGGCTCTTGTCAGTGAAGGGGAGATTTATTCTCTGCATTCATCACGATAATCACATATACTGTTATGGCCCACGAAGTTGCAGTGCCTTGGTGAAAGAATGGGTTTGATATATGGATGCCTTGCAGACAGTTGTATCTCACGCAAGCAGTTATGCACTGAACCACAGTAAACATCACACAAAGGAACCTGTTCCTTTGACTACTGCACTTGCATTATGTATCTCTCTTGGTTATCCAGCATGTGCATGGCCAGGAGTTTATGCTATCTCAACATGCCTGCTCCACTGCTGACCAACGGTGGTATGGCAACAGTTGAGCTGTTTTCCAACTTACTATGTTGGCAAACTACTCAAGATCTTTAATCTGGGCATTGGTACCCAGAACTCGGTTAGGAAGAGATCACCACCACCTCTTCATTCAAGCTGCTTTCTTTAATGGCTGAGGCAACATGTGCAAATTGTGATCAATCACAAAGTACATTGTACACATGGATTGATTGATTCTAGGTGATGGCGCTCATATCAGAGGACTATTAGCATGTAATGCAGTTGTTTACACTCTTCACGTTTGTAGTTTTGTTCAGTAGTAATGGGTGTAGGGAGAAACCCTTTTCTGAAAGCCAAATTGGTTTACGGTTAAATTATTTTAATTTCTGCATCCTAGGAAACAAATGAAACTCTTTAAATATGCATCATAGTTTGAAATACTATGAAACAGAACAAGGATTTAAAAAAAATATTTACATTGCATTCAAAAAAGACCATTCCTAAATAATTCCTGAAATAGTCTGATAGATCTGTCTGTGCCGCCTGTGTCATTGGTTTTGAATTTTCCAGAATTTTGTAAATTTTATTTTTCCTATTTAATCAGATTTGCGAAGACAGAATTTAGATTCATTCATGTGTTTCGCTCTTAAAACTGAGTTTTCTCTTTAGGTTAATTATATAATAGGATAGTATAATTTGTTATACCATTACTTTTATTTTAGAAATGATGTATTGCCACATGGTAGTAGTTTGATAATCGTCATCATCAACAACAACAGAGTTCTATCACTAATGTAAAATTAGTCCATCAGATATTATGCCCATCTTCACTTTTAAACTCGAATAAGTGTGGCAGAGAATTGCAGCTGTTGTCTGATTATTAATTTCTAGCTATATTTTGATTAGAAATATGTCTAAGCTAATGGGTTAATCAAAACGGCTGCTGGTGTTTTGGAATGTTTTATTAGAGAAACGTATTATTTAGCTTAATTTGCTACTCTCCTTAGGTGTTACCTGGATACAAATACACAAAAGATTTATGGTAATCATTCTGAATGTTTAACCAGCCTATTTGTTTCGGAGTATTGCTACATAGATGGTTTTGAGAATGAAGTACGATCTGCTTGGAGTGAATATGGAAACAGCTTTCTTTACAGTGACGTTAGCCATGTATATATAATTTAGATAGATTCAATTGTGACATTTACTCCAACCTCTTTAACTCCACTAAATAAAAATCACAAAAGCACCAAACCTTTCAAATTTGACAATGGGAGTCTTATTAAATCATTAACTCTTTAAAAGCGAATTGTCAATAACTGGAAGTTGTAGGTTCCTATTTCCCACAAAGACATTACATTGAAAATCAAAGCAGAACAAATATCAGAGAATATATTGTACATAATTCATCCTACAACAAGCACAAATTTTACATAGAAAAAGTTAAAACTGAGGTGCTTGGTTTTTATAAGTAAAATTCCACCATTTAAAAAGGTTTTTTCTTTTTTTTTGACACACTTCAATCAACAAACTCAGTCTTGTCTAGGGGGATATATTAAAAGTTATGCTATTTTCATGTTATCAGATGCTTTAAATGAAGATGGCTGAATGTGTCCACCATGAAGTTTATTCAAAATACAAGTAGGCACTGCAGAAAAGCAACACACATTGTCAGTTGACAAGTTTATTTCATCCAACCCATTCTGTACAAACTCTGGAGAGCTGTGTGATTGGTCCGCTGCTGTCCATGAACAGTGCACAGACATTACACACATTGGAATATTAAAGTTACGACAAACGGCTTTGCAGCCATATGACTATCTGTGCATGGCTGAGCTATCAGTCAATAAAATACAGGAGGAAAACAGGTCAAACCAATTCATCAGCATACCTTATCTATTTGTCAGTTTTATCCACATATGTTATTTATGGCTTTTTGAATACACTGATCTGCAGAGGTTCCAGGGTTAAATTCACATTATATAAATATACATATAAAAGACAATGTGTTGGCAACTTGCCAAACCAGTTCACAATAAATACATAAACAACAAACCAAGTCCAATGATCCTTGTTGGTGGCTGTGACTTGATTACATGACATACTGATTTGTTCATCAATAATCAAACTTTGACTATTTTCTGGTCACCTACATATTTTCTAAAGTGTTGCAATGAAACAGACTATGAAAACATTTAAATTTACCAATAATTGCAATAAAGTTGTCATATATACCTGAATACTCAGTAAATTAAAAACATTACAAGTAGAAAAGTTACTAAAAAGCACTTGTGTTGTATAAACTGAAAGTTATGAACAGTTTGCATCTTGTTACATTGTTATTTAACCAGAATCTAATAATTTTAAAAATATAATTTCACTGCTGCTGCTTTCTCATTACTACTAAAGTGTGTACTAGTAATACTGCAGCTAGCACCCACTTACCCCAATGTACCAGAAGAACTGGGCTGTCCAGGCAATACTGTCATAACAATGCCAGAACATTTAAAACCAGAGCTGTTGAGTGTGGCCATGTGGCCCAAAACCTCAGATTAAGCAGAGAACTTGCTGTTCCAATGGAGAAAGGTATGTCACAGGCAGAAAACCTATGCACTAACTGTAGTCTAGAGACAGTGATGTCTTGGTTATTGGCCCAATCACCAAAACTCGGAGCCCACACCAACATCCTGCTCTTTCACGTTAGGTTTTAACTCTTGCAAAAAGGAAGAGATAAAACCCACATTTTAACGAGAGAAGAGAGGAGTCAGCAGCTTGACCGGTGAAAACTAACGGTGGTGAGCCATCTTTGGGACTCCAGCAAGCTAAAGCAGGTTAGCTACTCAAGAAAACACTGACTATCGTAA
This sequence comes from Nautilus pompilius, assembly GCA_018389105.1. NCBI lineage: Eukaryota > Metazoa > Mollusca > Cephalopoda > Nautilida > Nautilidae > Nautilus > Nautilus pompilius. The sequence continues at coordinate 1,245,341 of JACATO010000351.1, read as the reverse complement.
GATCAGGCTCAGCAGTAACAACAACAACAACGTTGTTTTGCTTTTTAAAAGTAAATCTAAAAAATGACCCACGTATCAAAGACCATTCTAAGTTAGGATGGGTTGTCTATGCATACAACTTTGTCAGGCTGTGTGTGGGCCACACAGTGAATACAACTGCTCAGATAAAATTAATCTCTCTTTCTTGTACAGATGAATAAAAATCAATGCTGGCATGACTTCTAGTTTTTCAGCAAGCTGTGAAATGGTTATGCAGTGGCAGCTCCACCAAAACACTAGATGATGACTTATTTTGTTTAGATTACAACAATGGCTGCCATACATTCTGTTTGTTTAATACAGCTACTCTAATGAAAAGCGAGAGATCTGAGAGAGTGTTCCTCTTGAACCTTGTTAATGTATTACTGTGGTCCTAGTGCTTTATTTAAGCTGCTCTTGACATGATGAGGGAATAAATGATGCATAAATTTATTTTCCTCTGACTAGTAAATATTAAATTCTTTAAGCGGAACTCAACAAGAGAGACGTGTGATACACACCTGAGAGAGGAAGGGATACAAATCAAGAATGCTATAAACTACTCATTTTTAAGGTATCTATCAATGCCTGATATAAAGAATTTATCTGCAACAGAGTGAGTTGTTGGATGATAATGTTATCCAACCCACACCATGAGATCTGTAAGTGTACTTACAATCAGAGTTAGATGTTTCTATCAACTGCAGGATATTGATATGATACATATATATTTTTAAGCGATGCATACTTTTCACAGCAGAAATCATTACAAAGTATGTTTCTTCTCTTTGACAATTACACAAAAGACGACTAAAGAAAAGAAGTTGTAATATGGTGCAAAATAATTATAAATGTGCAAATTTTTGGTTCTCTCTCTCACTCACTAACACAGATGACATAATTTATTTATTTATAAAACTGGTATTTAACCATCATTATCTATCTCACACACAAAATTTATATACAGGACACATATCTGGTCCCCTTTGTTTGAATAATTACATATTTACATGCAAGTGCCATATTGTTTTCCTTAAAAATAAGTTAATTGTTCATTACATAAACTGTACATTGGTCCCTGACTATCTGATGCGGTCCTGTAACATACATGTAGCTTCAGCCCACTCTGCCACGACTAATTTACCAACATGGGAAAATGTCTTAAAAATGCTACAACACAATACAAACTTATTAATCATGAAAAATATTTACATACATATTTTGTTTAACTGCCCGAAAACTTCCCAAAGACATTCGTCGTTGATTTAAAAAAAATACTTCTTTTCTATGATTGAATAAAGAATTTCTATGGAGTACTGTGACTTTATATCTTCCACCAAAAAGAATTAAAGAGAAAACTCCTCCACCTTTTTTAAAAAAAAATCAATTCACCAGAATAAAGTGAACTTTGTAAGAGAATACAATATGACTGATGTAATCCCATGCACTTTTGGTAGCAGAGTGTGTTATGGAAATCATGGAACATCAAGGTGGTTTCTGATGTCCTAAGTAGATCAAAATTGGTGTTAGTGCCGTCTTTTGTACATCTGCCACAGAAAGTGTGTGTCTGTATTCACTACTAGTAGTTTAGTGTAGAAGCCCGTAACTGAAAGCCTAACAGACCTGCACCAGATGGCTCTCCCTGACCTGTCAGCACAGTGGCCCATGTTACTGATATATCGCTTTAGAATGATTAACATAGCTTTGCAATTGTAGACATAAAGTTCCCTTTAAGAAATATTTTATTGAACCTTTTTAATGATATATTAGAATTATTAGCCCTGAAAATATGTAAAGAACAAACAGATCCAGAAATAAATAGATTAATTGGTCTCTCTGGCCACCATGCCATTGAACCTCTCTGGTAAAGGTGGTTTAAGAAAATCAGGCAGCAGCAGTAATCAGCTACACACCTATAACCTAGAATAAACACAGTCAAGAATATACACGCAGACAACACCAGTCAACAATTTTACGAGGAAGAAAAAATCATTCAATTACACCAAGTCTATTAAAACAAAAACAACAACACCCACCCTGAAACAGGGAAATAGATTTTGTGGGTCACCTGTACTATTTCCCAGCAACTCTGTTTTATTTATTGGCAATGAAACTATCCTTACATTTTCTACACACGTTCCATATTGTACAATGTTTACTCAAGAATAAATCCTTAATTATGATAAAATTTTAAATATACTATGCTTATTGATATACACACACATATATATAACCACTGTTTCCATGACACCACATCAAAATTGACCTACCTATGTCATAGTAGAGATATGCCAGGATAGATTTTTCTTATGCTATTAATAAGTCAGTGACAAACCTCATGATAATGTCATCATATGAGCCTTTATCCTGACAGAATTCCTATCCCGTCTGTTTATAGCACAGTAAAACATACTGGAAACAGACAGCTCCAAGTGTTGTTTTTAATTTTCAACTTAGGAGGCAGGGGCTGGGAAGGAATTAAACGAATATAATGAACGTATTTCAAAATAAACAAGGATTTTTAAAATGTCAGATAATAAAGGTAGCATTTTCAGATTAAAAAATTTCAAATAATCAATGTTCGTCAACACAAAACTGAAATATTCACAATGCTGGCAACAACACTGCAAACGTATAAAGGAGATACACACACGTGTGTGTACAACATCCTAATGCTTGTATACTATGAGTGCAACACCTTAAGGTGCTGCACGGCAGAACAGACTCCAGGGTCATTGTGAGCTGTTACAGGTGGCCCTACAACCTGAGGATTCAAATGTTGATGTGCTCAGCTGAAAAAAACATGCCTAATTCTTTGAATTGGTCACCCATCACCCACCAATACAGTCTAAAAAATGGCAAATTTTATTTCAGTTCTTTAACGAAGTCAAATTTACAATTAAACTGCTGAGTTTTTTTTTTTTTAAAGTTAACAAGATAAAGAATCTTTACTGCTGATTATAATCAAACATTGAAATTTAAGTTAAATATACACATTTTTCATACTGATTTTTTTCTTATGTCATTCATACAGCACAGAGATGATTAGTGGAAGACTGAGTAACCACTGAGTCCTCTACTAAAGTTAACTAAACCTGATAACAGAAATGCCACAAATTAAGAGGAAATTATTTCTCTCTCTTTTCTGGGATTTTCAGAAGCTTGTGGAACTGTCTGCCAAAGTTATACAGATCATCTGCTTTCAGAAAAATTAACCCAACACTTCTGGTCTCTCGGTTACTTTTTCTAGCTTCAGTGAGCGGCCAATAGCAGCATCTAAAACTTACGAGTCTAGCTGCCACCAAGAAGACTGACTACAAGTAGGCGAGTTAGCCGGATGTCATCGAAGAGGAGGAGGAAATTTAATTAATAGAGAGACTGAACAGTTCACATTGGTACAATAAGAAATCTTATTATCTAAAAAATGTTTTTTCTGTTAAATCTAGTAACAACTGTGGTGTTTTTAACTACACTGGAAGAAGGTAGAGTGCCAGTATGTACAACCAAATCCAGTGGAGTGTTTCCAAGGAGTCCAGCTATTGTGCATGCGTTATCAAGGACCACAAATGGTGTAGTGTTGGTCACTAACATTAACAAGCAACGCTGGCCACAGTTCTGCTTGTCGAGGTACTCACATGGGTGTCTTGGTAACATGAAAATTTATCCAAAGGGCTAAATATGGCTGGGTTAGCTGATAATCATCACAGATGGATGTATAGTTCTACATACAAATGGTATACATGGCAACAATCAGAACCTTGTCGTCAGGCACATCATGCAGATTTAGTCTCCTCTTCTATCTGCTGCAGAATCTCCTTTTCTAGATCTACATCATCGGCTTCATCACCATCATTCACCATTTCGTATTCTTGAAGTTCTTTCTGTAGCTCTTTCTCCCACTGTGGAATATCATCTGCATCTAGGTGATGGAGAGAAAATGATTAAGAAAAAAAGAAAGTGAAATTTCTGAAGACAAAAGGAAGTAACACTTTGCCTGTCAAAACTTAACTGTACAAGGGTTAAACAAAATAAGCTCAAGTTGCAATATTTGAAATGTTCTATCACAAGAAATAAATGAAAAGGAATTGGCATATTCTGAGAGCTGTACCTCTGAGCAAGTAAAATCTCCAGTAGTGCCTGAGACTATCGGCTTGAAAACTTGAACACAATAAGATCTATTTACACACAATACTACTCCTAAATTTTGAAGATATATTTTTATAATTTTCACAAACAGCTCTAAAGTTGAAAATTTTGGAAAATAAAGAAATGAAAACTTCAAAAAATCCATCATTAAACAATAAAATACAATGGCCACTAATTTACATGGGAGTTCTTGATGCAACTGGTATGATAATGGAAAAAGACAACATTTATTATGATCAACAGTAAAGAAAGATATGGCAAGTTAGATACAATGGTTTCTAATTGGTGGGGCATTCTACTTATTTTAAAATGTACAAAAGCAATCGGGGTACAGAACGTTTCCCTGTAGCAGTATGAAGAAGGGAGGGAACCTGGGCCACTACTAGTACAGAGAGATGATTACCATCACTGCTGTTAGAAAACTATCCGAATTAGTCACAGCACTTATGTACAGTGATAATTAACACTGAATAAACTCACAAGCTGTGGATGATTCATACCTAAGAAAAAATTAAAATAGCAGCTATGTCATTAATACCTGTATATTCTCATGACCATGCTATCCTGACCGAACTGAGAAAAAAAAAAAAAAAAAAAAAACCAAAATGTTCCCAGTATCCCCACTGGAAAACTTTGATAAGTACAAAAGTAAAGCCTCGAGAAGTTTCATGGAATCTCATCCTTCTAATCTAAAGTGAATTTGTGAAAATAATCTGAACTGATGCCACACACAGCAAATCCACCTAATGAAAACCATTAAGATGAATTAAAACACTATCAACTGCTTTTTTAAAAAGATCTACAAATCTCTAGAAAGCTTTAATATTTTCCCCCTGTAGCAAATGCATTATCACCAACTTCTTGCACTATTCCATACTCCATTATCAATGATGCCCCCTGCACTGGCCCATGGCGGCAGTACGAACACCTCAGAGCCTTTAAAGATGGCACAGCACCTCGACTACCAAGGTCAAAAGTTGCAAGATTCTTTAACTCCACACCACCAACAGCATCAGCTGAGTCACACATTCCAGCTTTCCACCCAAGGATCTGGTTCCTGATGACTACTACAAATGCAGATGTGGCCTAGATAAAGAACGAGCAGACAACTGCACCGGGGTTCTGCCTTTCCAGGAGTGAGGAGAGAGCTCCTGCACTTTCAAGATGATGTACACTAGCAAGGTGCTGCATCAAAGAGCCTGATCCCCAGTAAAGGCAGCATGGTTTAGGGAGGCGCCGGCTTTCAGAACCTATTGGTATCTAGGCCAGAGGTACAGGATAAAATTTTGACAACAGATTTGGTGCCATTTCTTAGAATCCCTAATTGCCACAGTTTTACAGCAGTATTTCCAGGCCCACATCACGATGGGTGCTTGGGACCAGCTCAACTGCTGCATTTGCCTACCGTTTTGCAGTTGAAGCAGGTTTTAGAGTAAAACATTGCATCTTGAGTAGACATTACTTGCAGTAGTACTAACTACCCGTTAGTCAACAATTTACCCTTGATATACAATTATATGCTTTTGCATAATTTTTTCTGGACAGGAATATATATATATATATATATATATACACACACACACACACACACACACACACACACACACAGAGGTAATTTATAATAAAGCAAGGCTCTTTTTATGATATCTGATGGAGAGGCAGTGCAGTACCTGCATTAGTGACAGAAGTTAGTTAGCTATTATTTTGAAATGCACAACTGATACATTTTCAAAATCAAAAAAGATCAAATTATTGTATTTCTTCTTAAAAAGAATCTATATATTTCTTCAAATAAAATAAACATTTAATCAGTAAGCATTATGGTGTTAGCTTGCCTCCTATGGTTGCAACTTTCTGTAATACTAGACACAAAAGACTATTTGTTCCTTGCACTTATAAAATACCTTACTGCCAAGGAACTTTTAAAGAAAGTATTTAACTGACAACTTTGTTAGTTATGATCACTTAACATGGAAAGTTGCCCAAAATGTAAACGTAATTAAAAAAAGAAGTTCAACAGCACCTGTTAACATTCATCATCAGATGATGAAACAAAGATCCATAGGATATATTATTAGATTAGCTTAGTAAAACACACAGCAGACTTAAGCAATGAAATTAACACTGCTGCTATTTTTGATACATAACCCTCAAGTGCTTGCTAAAATTGTTAGATTTTTATTACTTCTTAAGAGACAAGAAGCCATCACAGTTTACGTGGAAAGAAAAATATCTATCTACACAATTTTTAAATTCATTACTCTTTCACTTAACTACAGCAGAACAGATTCCACTAGCCAGTGGATGAAAACTCAGTAGATATTTAACTATCACGTGCATAGGCAGCACACTGGCAATAGACAGTGAATCCAGTACAGCCATTAACAAAGTGCAGATCAAGCCTGTACATGTTACATTTTTAAATTAAAATTATTTGATGGCCAGTAGAATGAGAAATGATGCACCTCTGCCTATGAGATTTTGATCTTTGTGGCTAACCATGGAGAGGATTTGTATTTGTGAAAAGATTAGTGAGAAAAGTGGTCAGGAAATGCAGAATATTCAGTAAGCAGTTGATGGCAAAGTATTTATTCACAAAAACAGTTACAAAATCTATGCTTGATTTCCAAGAAAGATTAGCGGGGTTTTAAAAAATAGTGAGTCACCACTATAATTCGAAGCAGTAAATTGGGCTAATGAAAAAGCAAGCAAGCTCAGGACCTCTCAGGTCGGCTACAGAAACAGTAAAGAAGTGTAGCAAATGCAAGCTGTGAGTTTGCACACAGAAAAATAGCAAAGCACAATTGATGTGGCTGATATAATTTGACCTGAGAACAAAAAGTTCGAAACCATCAGTTTGTCCAGAACAAGTGCATTGCATCAAAGCGATTGATGCAGACTTGGCAGCACAGTTAAATAATGAAGCTGAGTTCAAGCGTAATGACTAGTGCTGGATGATAGCACAGACATCAGGGATACAGCTCAGCTACTCATTTTCAGAAGAGGCATTAATGATCAGTTTGAAATTGCTGAAGGATTGCTGCTTATAGAATCTGTAAAGGACACAACAACAAGACAAAATTTGTTTGATAGAATCAAGAACTGCATTGAAAGATGAAATTTGCCTTGGAGAAAAGTCTTTTAGTGTCACAACAGATGGCCTCCTAATTCATCAAAGTTGTCGGTTTTATTCGAACTAGAAGGCTAAATCACCAACAGTTTATTTCCCCACTCTAAGACATCAACTCAAAGCACTCATCTTATATCACACCAATATCCACTGACTTAGTTTATGAAAAAGAGATTAAAAGTATGTGAGCTGAAGGAAGATGTCAACAAGCTTTTGGAAATGAGGATTCCCCATAGCTCAGCAGATTGGCTCTGATGTTATGGAGCATTTAATGACTTGAACCTCCTGAAACTGCAGGGTGTGTTTACAAGAAGTTTCACTCAACTGCAAAAGCATTCAAAGCCAAGCTACTTCTCTACTACAATTGACAAGTGCAGCAAAATGTTGACTGATTTACAGAGAGTTTTACCATCCATTTGTTGACTTTAAGAAAATAGAGCAACTGGAGCTGCTATCTTGTCCATTTACCTTTGACTATGGGAAAGCTCCAGGACAACTTCAGCTGCAATTGATCAACTCACAGAGCAATCCACCTTAAACTCTGAGAGACTAGGCAGGTTTTACTCAACATTGAATGAAACAAAATTCCCTAAGCTGCCAAACAGTACCAAGAAAATGCTGGTATTGTTTAGTTCCATATGTTTTAAGCAAACATTTTCACTGATGAACATCTTAGAACAGCAGTGGCTGCATATGCTCCAAATCCCCAAATAAGAATTAACGACTGACTTTGGAAAACTAATCAAAAAAAAACAACACCTGCAGACAGCTGTACATGCGAGAGAGAGAGAAGCACCAACAATTATATATTGTTTAATTGTTAAAATAATCATTTGTACATAATCTATCGTTTCCACTTTCAGATTGTCAACTTTGTCACACAGCTAGTTGATTAAGGATACAGAGAGATTTGAATGATCAACAGTATAAAAATTGCAATTACGAACAGTTAAGTCAAAGGGGATCTATCTATGTAAGTTGTAAACCTCCTGTTCCCTCTGACTTACCTGGTTAACTTATAACTTCATACAAGAGATTCATAGAAGTCATGTCTATGCCATATTTTATGGTAGAATTAACTCATCAACAGAATTATATCCTTTAAAAATCTCATGCTTATTTTACTTGATTATGAAAACACACACACACACACACAAAAACCTTAAAAAGGAATATGATGATGAAATATCTGTTGATGATTCCACAAGAGCCAGCTGTAGTACAACACTATAGTAGAGAATAAAATAGAAGGCACATTCTGTGATCCCAGTTGTCTAACTTTTTGTTGGATATAAAGTTTCTCCTGGCATTTTGATAATTTGCATAAAATACATAGAACATTGTATTGGTGAAAGCTAGCTAAATTCACTCTCTTTATTAAACTTTTTTCTTAGCTGATCAATAATAATAGGTAGAGTGATGTTGTGCAGTATCTAGGGCAGAAACAACTGGTGATGTTTGTCTGAGTGAGTGAGTGTGAGTCACTTCCAGAAACTAGTATGCATCTGTTGTTTATCTGGCTCTGACATGAACTAGAGACAGATGGAATAATTTTGATTGGGGGGATTAGACAGAAAAGAAAAGTCACCAACTCATCATCACATGCTAGTCATTTGATTCACAGCTGCCATATACAAAGTTTATGATAATGCACAAATCAGACAGAAGGCTTATTCAAGTGTGAGACAAAAATGCATATATACAGGCTGTCCAAAAAAGATCTATACACCTTTTTGTACACTACCATGCAAAGGAATTTTCTAAGTCAACTTAAGATAGTGCAATTTGGAAGCCCACAGAGGATAGTATCAGGCAATACAATAGCATGCCCCTGATGTCAGGTGTTTTCAGTAAGGCAATAATATTGGGCATTTTTGATTTTTGGATGAACACTTTACTGCGAGATGAATGGGACCACCTGGACATACCACCAAGGTGCACACAACAAAACCAGCTACCATCTACAAACTTCAACAGATATTCCTGTGAAAACGTATGTTGCCAGATGCTGCAATGCTTTGTAGATGCCAATGGTGGACATTTTGAAAGCCTACTGCAGTGTATCATGTTTGAGAGTCATAAAGCGAAAGTTCTATCTAACAATGTCTTTTTACTAGACTAGAAAAAAGTGCATGTAAATGTCTCTTTAGGACAACTTGTATAAGTGTATTTTTTAAAAAAGAAAAGGTTTTGTATACTTTAATGTATGGGGTTAGGGAAACCAAACTTCAAAGGTTAAAGCCAATCCTGCAGTGCCATCACTGGTGCTTCTTTTGGATTTTTACCACTCAGCAAATTAAATAAAATTATTTAATCTCATTTGTGTGATTAATGGTTCTGCTGTAATCAAGCATACATCATGTACTGGCTATAGCTCGACAAGGGGATAAAACTTAGAAATTTCTGTTTAAAACCCAGGATTATTATTATTATAGTTACAGTAAAAGAAAAAAATGTGAGTGATTCCGTTTGGATTCCTCGGGGGCTGAGAGGTTGGTACAGCAATTTCCATCAGTCTGCGGCAGCAGTTGTGCTGCAATCTGTTTGGAAGCTGACGTAACCCAGTCACTGAGACCTATGACTTCGTCACACTTTAATTAGCAGAAAGACAAAACAGAATTACGAAGACAACTCAAGCGACAGCAAAATAGAATTTATTTGCCTATTTGAGACAAAATAAAACCAAAGTACATGTATAATACATTTACTTAAACACTCTAAAAACACAACAGGAAAACAGGCAAGAATGGAACTTGAACACTACCGCACATCAATGGTGATGATCTATCCACACCTCTGAATGATGTAATGTGACATGACACAGAAAGTCAGTAGTTCTGTCTTTTTGCTATGGTACTTACTTGCATGAAGTCTACAGCTCATGGATGTGTGCATGTGAGTTGTGTCTAAAACTGTTAATGATTCTTACTAGAAATGAAGCAGTGAGTCAGGTAGGCAATAAAACCAGAGTCTACTTAAAGATCATGTACATATAGATTGTTTAACCAGCTTAGCATCCCAATCTCATTTCCACTCAGGGTTCCTTTTTCTTAAAACCAGATGATTTTATATTTTACTACAACTGATGGAATTTATCAAAAAGAATCAAGAAGCTCAACAAGCAAATACCCATTTCCTCTTATATGTCAGCGATAGAATGGCGATCAAAACGTTACCTGTCTAAACTATAAAAAATGAAAACAGTAATATCACATTCAGAAAGATGAGTAATTCCATAGATCAGATAGACAAATTTCAATGTCATGCACATCAAGTGAATTTATTGATCAAATATTTTCAAAAGAGAATAGGAATACACAAACTGCACAGTACCAGGCAGTCTGGACCAGCACCTGCCACACGAATGAAGGTTCTCAAAGTGAAAGATCTCATTCTTGGTGATGATTTGTTGACAATCAGTGTGCTGCACTTTTTAACCCCCCCCCTTTTCCATTTGTTTGCTTTGGTAGTTGGGAAGCTACAACCTGACTTGGAGACAGAGCAGAATGCTGGCTTTGAGCACCATTCAATAAGTTAGCTTTTAGTAAGTACGCGGCAGAACATGAACACAGATAGTGGTACAATCTAGGAAGGAAATCAGGGTAAATTGCCATACCAAAACTTAGGCTGTAACTATTCAAAAAGGGAGACAGTGAAGGCAAGAAGAAAAACGTTTGCTAAATTAGCTGTAAACGAGGACCACTGAAATAAAATCGTTGAGTTCCACATCGAGGGTAAGATTTATAGCCATTCAAAAACTCTTAAATGCATGGATATCATTGTGATCTTGAATATTCAAGGTCTCTACCACTTCTTGCATGACATTTTTAGCTAAAACAGCCATTAAGTTTTTAAACAGTGTGACATTTATAGTTACTTCACTGCTTTTTTTTTTTTTTTAACAAATGTCAGATCTCTGCATAGTTCATATAAAGCAAAGTGATCTTGCTAGAAGGTTAGCATACCGAAGAATACATAATGCTGCAATCTTCTCATTAAAATTAATTTGTAGCATCAAATTCACATTTATGTTGGAACAGATACATTTATTTTCCTGGAACAAAAGAGCAAGAGAAATCATTAAAATAAAAATTCAAATGAAATTAGTCATATCTGCACACTGATTAAATCCATGCAGCTATGCCTATAGTACTTTCCCCATCTCATTTATAGCTACTTGCTAATATTTCTGGCTTCATCCCGAAGGCTAGAGAAATTTCTGAGCAGCTTTCTGGCATTTTGCAGCAATTATTAGCAAACCCCCCAAAACAAAAAATTATTTAGATACCATTATCTGTCTTTGTCTCGGCTGCTTTTTCACTCTCTTCCTTCATCCTTAGCTGTTTCATCTCATTTTTCATCTCTTCCTCATTAATGGAATTTCCTGCAAAAGTGTCACTGATAAACTCATTATCATTGGGTGGACTTTCTGGAGGCAGTTCTTCGTCCTTCTGAGGCTGGCTAGCCAACTTACAAGCTATTGGCTTTGGAGATGATCGATCTGAAATTATACATATACACAAAGCAAACTTTATAGTACGAAAAAACAACAAACTGTTGTCTCATTTGTAACTAGATCAACTAAAGGGTATATAACTTTCGTTACAAGAATCACCAAGAGAAGTCTGTCCCAGATGAACCTGAACAATTTAATTAGATTGGCATGGTGAAAAATGGGGTTTTATTACTCTGCATATTTTCCTGGTGTTAAGTATAATCATTACTATATGGGATGCTAAATTGTGCTCTGTTATTGATAAAATCTTAACTGTGAAGAACAATGCATTTCAACAGCTAACAACAGAAATAAACTATCAAACAAAAAACCTCAGTCTTCAGTTCATCTACTCCTTGAATAAGGTGAACAGATGCACAGCCCTTATTTAAAAGGAAAACCAAAACATTAGCAAGCATCCAGCTTAGATTCTCCAATATGTAATTAGAAATATTAGATCTGACCAGCTTGAATCTTAGCCATTCCATTAGAGATTTAATAGAAGGAATTGGGATTGTCCAATCTGTTTAAATCCTGGGAGCTGTACCTACAGGCAGGAAAACAACAACAACAAAAAATTTTTTCCTAAGCAATAAAACCAACAAAGATGCTGATACTGATAGGATTAAACCAGATTTAAAAAAAAAAAATTCACTAGAAATTTCTCACTGCTTTTGGCAGGAAACATACAAGCCATAGAGGTTTTCTTCCTCCTTGTAGTGCCAAACAAACCTACTGCTGTTCTACACATCAAAATGTTACAGTACAAAAATCTTTTTTTTAAAAAAAAAAAATTATATAGAATGAAGCAGCAGCACTAAAGCTTGTGAAACATTGATACATGGGTATACTGTACGGTCTTTATACTACTTATCTTGGGTTATTTCTGTTTCATTACATCAGCCCTTACCAACTAGGATCTACTGATCAATCTTCAGGATGCAGTTCTCAAAAACTGCTTTACTGTGTGGCATAAGCCTTTCCACAGTAACACCATTTGTTACTATTACTACTAATAATTACTAATGTACACATCTTTTTCAAATTCAGTTAAATCTCCAGTACTGACAAAAAATAGACTGATACAAGCAAATTCAAGAGACTTTATTATAAATCTGGTGGTACCTGCCTGTTAAAAGCTGATGAATGAGATAACATTTGATAATTTGGGTTAATCTGAGGCTTTTTATGAGTTGTACTTGGGCAGTGTTTGCTGCTAATGGCATGATTTCTTGAAGTGATGGCTAACCTACTGTACTATTAGTCAGTTGATGGATGTTAAACCGCCCAAAATTTATTTTTAAGAAACCATTTTTCTGATGCAAGTCTGTCCAAACTACCAGAACCCTGACTAACAAGTAACCAGCAGTGTCCTAAAACTAGAAAGTTTGTTAAACATTTTAGTTATGCAAGATTATGATTTTCATAAATGCTGCTGCTTATGAATGAATGTGTCTTAACATAAGATACGAAAAGCCATTCATATAACATTGTAATCTATGCAAATCATGTCCATTTATTACTTTTGGAAGACGGTGTCAGCCTTCAATGCTAGTTGGCTTGTCCATCAGCAAGGGCTGTTCACATAATAAACCGTGATGCCACGGAATCCTGTGGTCCTCCTTAGTATACAAAACTGACATGTCAACCACATAATTACATATTGCATTTACAATATGGTGGAATTTGTTGAGATTAGCAGTGTGAAACAAAATTTTTTTCCATATAAAATGTCAGGGTAACTTTTAATTATGTAAAAATATTGTGTATATTTGGACGACTCAAAATGTTGGTGATTATGACTGGATTGTGAATAGGGCAGGCCCCATCTCTGGCATCCCACTAACCATTTACCTAGGAAATATTTGAACATTCATGATTTAAATATGTCACCTACTCTAACCATCACAAATATTCTGATGTAATAAAGCTTACTGCTGCATGGCCATGTAGGAATTATAATTGAACATAACTTGTGCACAAACCCACCTGAAATAAAGTGTTGCGAATGTGATCCTCTTAGACAGGCTATATACTTTTTTGATAGCAATAAGCATCTATCTACTAAGACTTGATATAAATAATCACTGCCATTGGGCACTAATTATTTTGCTCTGATCCTTGGTGCATGTTAATAAATATTTTACTTCTAAACAATCAATTTATGGCTGCTCAGTCTGTTGCTTTAAGTTATCCCTTCTAAGTCTACTTCCTTCATTGCAAGTATTCAACATGGACATGGGGTGCTGGTGAAATTTGTGGCACTGTCAAGAGATTTCCACTCTTCCCAAGGTAAATGATATCAGCTGGGTGGCAGCTGACAATACCACCTGTACTGCTTTTCAGGAAGAGTTTGCATGCTGCAAGTTTAAAATCTTTTTATTAGTAAACTATGTGCATGACTGGTGATGAGGATTCCAGAAACTCTCATGATACATATTTGAAAGATATGGCTGAAACCTCTTCGTCAATGCCCAGATAGCCAACAGTTCCCCATCAGTAATGATAATCAAGTGATTCAACCAGATAAATCTTGTATGAAACAGTAGGTGCTGAGCTCTCTGGAAGAGGGGAATCAAATCTCTACTTGAAATGTTTAACTTCAGTGTCCAATGTTACACATTCTGCAGCAGTATTGGAGAAACATCTATTTACATTATATGTCTGCTATGCTCTAGAAACTAATTTCTAAATATTTTAATAGCAATAATAACGTGACATACTTGTTTGATAAGGAGAGAGGCAGAACAGATGCTTTGTTTACATGGAGTTCAGTTTCATTCTACAGGAAATGCCATGGGAGGTAATGGAATTACTTAGGAAAATCCCTAGGCTCTCAGTTTAGCTTCACTGCCACCAAACTCATGAAGAGTTTGCCACTAGTTTCCACTCAACCAGTGTACACATTTCATTTGAAAAATATTAAATTTTTAAAAAAAGATCACAGTGCATTTTTAATCCTATAGGACCACACACATACACCCATGTGTGTAGGTGTGTTTATGTATTCTTTTAGTATGATGAATTTAGGAAGGGTGGAAATTTCCTTCCACCAACTGATGCACACTCCACAATCACTTATCTCAATATGCTACTTACCATCTTAAGAAAAACAGTGTGTACAATGGCAACCAAATAGGTAGAACTCTGCAGCTACATACAAATATGACAAATACCACTTGTGGCTAGAATAAGAAGGATCTACTGTTAACACAAGATGTATCATATCACAAAGCTAAACTTGGACCTAGAGAGAGGTAAAATTTGTTGTGTATGCCTTCGCTTTGGTTTTTTTTTTTCCAGCATGATGGACAGGATATATAACAAAATACAGACATAAGATGGTTATGCACTCCATTTTGTCTTATATCAGACATTGAAAGTTTTATTTAAGATATTCACCAGGATGTGGTTGTAGTTTTGTACCACTGCAAAAATAGAAACAGGATGTGGCCATAGTTTTCATGTGATCAGCATGAGAAATCTGAGACACACAGTACAATAAGTTTGTTAGAACAGTTATTAATCATTCGTCACACAGCAACTCTATTGTTTTTCCTACAGAGTATTATACTAATCAAGAAATCACTCAAAAAATAAATGAGAGCTCAAACTTGAAAACCATGCAAACAAACGGCATTTATTCTTCACATAAATTAATAGTTTTTAATACTCAAATCTATCATCATCAATATTTATTAAAAAAAAAATATAAAACAACAACATTCCTCACTAAAGCAGTTGTCATCACCAGTCAATTTGTAAACTTGAGAACTCCGCAACATAGCAAGTATCAGTTTAGATTTAACACAATCTTCTACAGAGACGTGTTCATCAGTTAGTCCAGTTACTAGTACTAAGATGGTGGTAATGGCCCAAACCAACCAACTTTGTACCATCTGTAAATCAGACAACCCTAACAAATTTCCCTTAGAGCTATTAAGATAATCAACATAATTTACTTGCTACACTTTCGTTCAATAAATATTCATCACAAAGGTCAGAGTAATCAACAATTCTTGCCAATCTACTTTCACTTTCATAAAATTTAAAATCATTACTAAGAGCTGGGCAAACAAATAAGATTCTGCTTTTTTGTAACCATAAAGTTAGTTAGTTCCAATAATCAAAGATTTTAAAAATATGTATTATACCCAAATATATCACCATTAACTGTTTTGCTGCTGCAGGCAAACTTGATGTAAAACAGTCACTTTGATTTGTTTATAGAAATTTTTTATTACATAATTTAAGTTGACCACTACCAAAACCTGATACAGGAGTGCTTCTTAATGGTAAAACTTAGCAGTGAAACAGTTAAGAGACTTTCTCACCAAAACCTGAAACTGCAAACATAATATGTAGTGTACATCTATAAAATATCATTTGCAAGTTCGTTTTTTTAAAGTTTCACTACAAGAAACTTAATTTTCCGATATTGGTCAAAATGTTTTAATGATGACAATGCTATTTTTTTTAAAAATTTAACAATCATAGGTACTTAAAAAAAATAATTCTATTTAAGATGACTTCATAACAAACTTTTTGATCTTAGATCCAGATCTCAATTTTTGGTTGAGTTTTATTAAAATCCTATAAGTTGAATGGACGGTTGACCATCCTCCTGTAGAGGAAGTTCATATGAATCCTATTACACTTTTTTCCAAACCCCTTTGATGTCAAGGTCCTCATCAACCTGTGATGCTCCTTATCTGAAAACCTACCCCAAAACTCTTCACTGTTGTTTTGAGTTCTCAAGAAGTAATTGTATTTAATTATTTTTACAGTTTCTGACTTCTTCCTTCAAGGAAAAAACAATTGGTGTCACTTCACAAAAACTTAATGAAATTATTCTCCATAAAAAGGTCCTATTTATTCCCTACTTACAGTTCCCAGTAGTTTAGCAAAAATCTTTTTTATTACCTGCAAAAGACAGTGACTAGATGTAATTTAGTAGAATTGTAGGTAAAATGAGAGAGAGGAAGAAATACCATGAAGATCTGTGGTATTCTTTACAGAATTATCTTCTGAATAATTGATTGCTAATTTACTTGATAACAGCTCCAACTGCTCTCTTTTCCAAACCAAACAGGTAGAGTTAAGTCCTGCTACATCTCAAACAGATGCTGCATTTCACATTGATCTCAAATACCTAGCTTGTGAAAGAAAGCCAATTTGGAAATTAATTCTTGCTAAATCACCTACTATCTCCTTCCTCTGTAGAAGAAGCCATCTAAGGTAAGCAGATTATAAAACTGTTTCAGACTAATTCTCCCTCTGATGGATGTGAACAGCCCAATACAAAAAGCTACAGCAGGCTCCAGACCCTATAGTCTGGCTTCACTTCCACTGCTCCAATTTCTACAAAACTAAAATTTTTTTGTTTTCTTCCATGTCACGCTGACCTAGCAGTGTAAAAATGAGTCAGCTTTCAAAACCAGGTGAACAGTGGGATAGCAGAAGCTGTAGACAACCAGCCATGTCAGACACAGCCCTGCCCCCCCCAACCACAGAGACAGACAGACAGATCAATCAACACTATTGATTGTCTTTGTCTGTTTAGGACAGCAATGTATAATGGCAAATTCCATGTTTTTTTTCTCTCAATGGTACAGATTTTATAGCAAGATACACGTTTATAAGCAGTTCTATTAAACAGATTAAACTTAATTTCCTTCTAAAAGTATAAAAACACAAAAACAATATAACTGGACATAATGTTAAGCTTAATAAATCTAAATAAGACTTAGGCATACAACTAGTGCACTACAGATTGCACTGTTAGGATGGTAGCAACAAACTCTAATACCCTTATGTCAGTCAGTGTGTAAGCATTTTCCAGCTTAAGTGTCTTCTAATGGCTAAAACCACTGAAAGGGGAGATAACCTATTCCACAGAATGCAGGAGAGAGCTTGCTAGCCCCAGTTCCAACAAAAACTTTCTTGTGCATATATTTTAACCAGACATTGTTAAAATATTTACCAAGAGTGAGATTATCTTTTAACCCAAGCAGGTGGTATTTCCCATGTATAAATACAGTACTTGATGGCAGGCTGAAGTTTTTTTTATTCGCAATTCATATATTTTTGATCGATGAGATCATCCTCAAGTATGAGCCATGTAAGGAAAATTTTGGTAAGTCCAGTAAGTTTTTAAGGTCAAGGTATTCTTCCTGTGAGATACAACATCAGATGGAAAATTTGGACTTAACAATGTAAGAAAACTTTTATCGTTTCTCTAATCTATCAAGAGCAGGTTGAGAGAATGTCCAAGACATGAAGAATGGGTTCTAATTGGTTTGTTCATGAATTGCTAACATGAAACTTTAGCCTGCTGGGTTAATATTTTGATTTTGGCAAAAAATGCCACAAATCCAGTACTGGTAAACTAAATAATTTACAAGATGTCAGTATAAATTCTTCTTTCTTTCTTATTTTTAAATCCTCAGTAAAATTTTACAATAATGAAGAGTATTGGGGTTTTGAAAGCTAGCATTAGGGATCATTTAGTCATTTGCAGTAAAGAAAGTTAGTTAGTTAGTTAGTTCCAAAAAAAAAAAAAAAAAAATTTTGTACATCTATAGTCATCAACATTAGTTAAGCATCAATTTTTCCATAAATATATTTACTACAGAATTACTGTATAATCTAAAATGCATTTCTGATTTAAAAAGCCATGTAATGAGACAAAGAAACAATATTTTGGAAAGGAATAGAAGACTAAATGAGAAGGAAAAAGTATAAACTGGTTATTGAAAAAAATATTGATGTAAAGCATCTGAACTTATTAGCTTTATCATCAGTATTTTAAAATGAAAATGTCACATTGTCCTGAAACGTGTTGTTTAATGTCAGTATCATGTCTAATGACAAATCTATCTGTGGTGTTCTCTGCCACCGTGTATACAATGCATGGGTTGGTGTAATGATATTCTCAACAGAATGATTCCTTTTCTTCATACTAGCGCTGATTAGATTCCATATTCAAATTTGGACTTGAACATTCAAATGCATTGGAAGGTCTCTCTGTACACCACATCCAGTTTTATGATAGAGATTCTCTACTGGATTCAAATTAGGGATCATAGCAAGCCAAGAATCACATTTCCATAAATTTATTGTACCACAGCAGTCAAATGATGAGGTATAGCATTGTTATACATGACTAGTAGCAAGCAAATGGTCATCAAAATGAGAAATGACAATAGGTTCACAAATGTTTTGCAGTACTCAGTGACCTTTAGGATTCCAGGAGCAGTAACAAGATGAAGGCTAACATTCATAAGACATGCATCCTTTCACAATGGTAGATCTATCACCATAAGCATCAATCTTAGAAATGTTTCCTTGGTTATAAGATTCTTCCACCATATTCTTATTCAACCATCAATGCAGCAGAGACTGACTTTCACTGGATCAATATACTTTCCCTTCATGCCCCCCACAATTCCACCAGAAACATAGCTTGCTTCTGACAATCTGACAATTTTAAAAGTTTCACAGGGCAATGGCAACTGGGGTTATTCAGTCTTCTAGATGCTGTTCTTGTGGAATTCCTGTTGTTAGTTCTCCAGAGACTCCTCAGGTCAATGCTATGGCACAAAGGGATTAATTATGGTTCATTTCATAAATAAATGCCGCGTCTTCCCTAGGATTTCTCTTATTGGGGTGTGCACTACTTGCTCTATCAACAAGCTATCTACTAAGAGTGATGCATGCTAAATTGGCTTCCTAAGTCTCTGCAGAAAAACCAAGCACATTTTATTCCAATTATCTGTCACCTCTGGACTTCTGTGTAGCATCTTGGTGCCACATTGGTACACAGTGGCAGTTTTAATCAGCAGACAAATTTGCTCACTAAATTTGATGCTCTTTTAGTCTTTGCTGGATACTCAATTGTAGGATGGGTCTTAGCTTTCTCTTTGCACTACCTTTATTGTAATATAGTAAAATGATTAAATAGATTTTCTGATTAAAAAAACAAGTATCTTCAAGGTATGGAGTTTATTTATGCACTAAAGTGTAACACTAACCTAAAAAAAAAACAAAAGAGCAGAACCTATAGTAAGATATAAATATTTTTACTATGTACATTATAAAAATTTTCAATCACATGATGTGCTAATGTGCAAAAATGCCTTCACATTACAAAATGACCAACTATGGCTGAGAGTGGCCAGGGTGTTTGGTCACAGGAGCCCTTGTCTCAGCAACTGCATTATTGCATCAGCACTGATAATATTGGAAGACATCAACATGCCTGATAACATAGTGCAAGTCTGTTTACCCTTCAGATGTAACATCAGTGGTATTATCTGATGTATGCCATAATCTTGCTGAATTGGCGGAATAATTGCTGTCAGGTCTATCCACACAATATGGAAAATGTTATGCCAGATAACTACATCTAAGCTTCCCTCGCATTTGGTGAAGACGACGACATTGAGGAGGAGTAAAATCAATGAGAACTATAGAATTGCTCTTGGGTAAGTTAAAGGTACTGTGGCATTCTAGCCAGATAACATACACATAAACAGCTGACATATTATCAATCCTGGATCCCTATAAGCACCTTTTGGACTTATAACACTTAAGCAGTTGGCACAAATGGCCTCCTCCCATAAAAAAAGGATACTGCATGTCAATGCTTCCTAGTTGGCTGCAATGAATCCTGGATGTGGGCTGGGAGGTGTGAAGGGAGGTTACACAACACGGTGAGTTGATTTTCTAAAAATCTTTAGCTGCACATTATAACCTCACTTTCAATATCAAACTAAATTGCCTACCAAACAAAATTAATACATCTTTAAATAAACAAATTAAAGTTAGAAAATACAGCTGTTGGGAGAGGGCTTGCTAATGAAATCATGTGTATCATGGTTTTCTAACTGGTTTTTCCTTCATTTTTCTAAGTAAAAAAGTACAAATAAAGCTACAGAATAGTTTACTGGATGTAGGACAAGTGAAGCCACCAGACCTGATTTTAGTCACCGTATCGTCTATTAACTTAGGTAAGCTACACAAGACAAGAATAATAGAACACCGTAGATGTTAAACTCCTACTTCTTTGCTATAATTGTTCTATAGAACCGACTTTGAACAGATATATTATTTAGCACATGCATGAGTCAAGTTAAAATACAAATAGCAAAATGTTCTCTTGAATATTTAGGGACAGTTTGGCAGCCTCTTGTGTTCCTAGAAAACTCACAGACAGACCAGTCAACTGATGGCTGTGGCTGCTGGCAGAGAGAAAGCTAACGGAAATTAGATGTGAGCAGCGAATGAATAAGCAAAGCAAGATGATGCAGCGGATATTCTAAGACCCACTAGCATTGCACAAATAAAAGATTGAATTAAAAATCAATAAGGACTGGATAAACTGACATTGTGTGTTATGAAGAGAAGATAGAGAAGTGATTAGTGATATATCAATAGTTCAGCAAATAGCTTTGCTTTACTCATCTTGTCGTCAACACAGCTGGGTGAAAAACAGTTTATTCTAACCAAGTTTAGTAGTAACAGAATGATTGTATATTTGGCTAACAAATGTGACAATTGCATCTTAGTGATTACCTGTGGTTAATTCTTTATGTTACTGAAAGTAAAATCTGAATAAATAACAGATTAGAAATAGCACCTGCAGACTTCATCTTTGAGGAGCAACTACTGCCCCAGCAGTTACACCACTGTGCTAGAGAGCCTGATTTTAATCCCCACATGAGGCAATCTCAATTTGGCTTACCTCCCTTGGCACTCTTCTTCACCAGCTGGTTGCATGGGTTTCCTCGCACATTTAAAAATGAAAAGCTCTTGTGAGAATTAATGTGTGTGGTCTGCATTCATTACAGATTTGGTCATTTATCACCAGGATACCAGCTCCTATATGTAGCCATTATGCCAGGTACTTGCATCCAATGCACAGTATTATGGAACATCATCATCTTTGACTATCTATATTTTTCTGTTATGATTAGAATGGAATATAAAAAGTGATAATCTAGGATCAATTACAGAACAGTAAAATTCTTCTTTATCAACCAGAGTAGATGTTGAGACTAATGTCAGTACAGAAAACAAGGCCCATCTTGACAGCCCACACTTTGCACATCATATAAACAGTTTTAAGGGTTTCATAATCCGCAACCTTTTCTAATGTCATTTACCTAGACTTCTCAAGACTATGAAAGCTAAAAATGACAGCCTCATCTCATTGCAGCCATCCATAAGTCTTCACTGATACTAAAGAGAATGGATGCCAGAGATAGTTACATACATGCTATTCTTTCCACCATCACCAATAACTCTACTGATCTTAGTTAATGTTTAATTTCCCACAAATTACTTTTCTTTGTGAACATTTTATCTTTGGTGTTTACCCATCACCTAAAAGACTTAGGCTCTAATCTGATATAATGAAGCAATAATGGGACTAAACCAGCTAAACAGCTGAGAACATATTGTCACGAGTCTACTAACTTCTGAACCACAGGAATCTGGTTCTGTGTAAGATATGATGATAAATCCCCATAAAAAAAATTAAAAAAAAGATGTGTAATGTCATGATTTGTTGTTACATGCCACAGACATAAAAAAAAATTACCAATGAACAGAAAGGTTTAAAACGATCTTCTTAAAGAGAGAACTTGTAATTTTGCATTTATTAACAGATTTTCTCCAATATATATATATCGTATTCGCGGGGGTTACGTTCCTAGAGCACCCGTGAAGAGTGAAAAACAGCGAATATTGGACGTGGTCCATAAAAATGCCTATAAACGTCAAAATATAACGTAAAATAAAATAAAAAAATATAAGTAAATATATAATAATAATTTAATAAAAAATAAAAAATACAACACTTAGAGAAACACTCAGCGAAACTCTCGAGATAGCTACATGCGGTAAACTGGGATGATGTGGGGCTGCTGGGCTGCATCTAGACAGCGCCTCGTGGGCAGCAGCCAATCAGCAGCAAGGAGAAATGAATAACGCTCTCGGATTGGCTACTTTCAAACCTCCAGCCAATAGCGTTTATTTTATATTGACATTTTGCTGAATTTACGTTAGTATTTATATTACAAAATTAGTAAATTATAATGTTATTAATAATTTAGCGTTAAAAAGCGTGAAAAAAAAATATATTGCCACGAAAAAAGCCATAAAAAAATTGCGGAAGATATTTGCGATTCCGTGAATATGCGGGGGTTTTCACGAACAATTATTAGTTAGGTTTTAAGGAAAATTCCGCGAATGCCGAACCGCGATTACGCACGGAGGTCGACTGTACACATTAAAAACTCAAACTATCTTGATTAGTGATAAAATTCTAGACATTCATAGATATTAGCTTCTTTAACCCTTTCCCTTAAGAAAAAAAACATTTTCCAGCAAGTAGAGCTTTAAACAGAGGAGATTAGATAGCTTTTCTGAATTTGCTCTTAATAACTGGCCATTACCGAAAACACCAAGGAATTTCTCTACAAATCTGTGGCAAAATAATAGATTGCTTAAAATGTTATATCATGAAGACAGACCAGAAAGAACATCTGGCCTGTTCTTAATGCACGAGAACAAGATGATCAGTTGTAAGTCATGTGATACGTAAGTTTCCTTTTATAGGGTGACAATACCAGAGAGGAAGGGAGAGAGCCCTGTGCCATCAGGAACTTGGCACTTTGAAAGTTTTATGTAGAACTTCATTTGAGAATGGAAAGACATTCATACTAGTTTATACCGTTCAGCAATGAGTTTAGAATGAAAATGATGTAAAATGAAACCAACTGCCTGAAGTTTTCAAACAAATACAGAAACAACCTTATAATTTACTTGTCATTTAATCAATTTATATATAAATGCACTGAAGTTTAACAGTAAAAGCTTCTAAATCCCCGACTTAGCTTGCAAAATTCTATAAGATGTGGAAAATTAAAAATCAGAGTTGGCATTTAAGGAACAAAGTGACTGTCAGATATCTCCTGAATTTTCTGCCATTCTGTATGAAATCCTGATGCTATACATTTTGTAAGGTGCTAAATTTTGGTACAGGCCACTGCCCAGTTTGTATGTGAACTTCTGGCAGCCAGCAGCAGTCATCACTGATAAACAAGATTCTTGAGAAACTTATCCAAAAAGCGGTAATACATCTATTAATTCTGAGAGATTTCAGCACTTTCACATTTCAATCAACAAATTCCCTAGGTACTATCTAAAAATATCTAGCATTCTCTTTTCCTCCCCATGATTCAGAATTGTTGCTGATACAGGCAAATTTTTTTATAATAATTCATAAAAAAGAAAAGTTTCTATTCTTTTCACTGGCTGCAATGGTGGTGATTCTTGAAAAGTTCCAAATCAAGTGCCACAAGTTTGTATGAATGCTGCTTTTCTCTAACAGAGCTGGGGGAGCTCTAATAAACATGAGCTAAATAACTATACATATGAAATTTTAATCTTGGCAAATTTCTTCTAAAGTCCTGCAACACATTTACTCAGATCTTCTACTTGTTATTTCCCAATGCAGTCTCCTAGATAGCTGCCCCTGGAGTTCTAAGTGCTCTACAATATATATTCAAATTAACTTGATCCTATTAACATTTACTACTGCTGGGGTTTTGTTAAGTTTATTTTCCAAGTGTGAATAGAAAAAAAACAAACAAAAGCAGCAAGACATGGTGCCAGTTTTGTTAAGAGTGCATGAAGCATTTCAGAAGTACACAGGACACACACCATGTGACCACTAAATATTCACAACTAGAGGTGTGCACTTTTAGTTGCCATAGGGACTCTATAAGCAGAGGTCCAACATAAATTTCCTGGCATGTGTATCTTTATGGACTGCTGACAGATTCATAGCCCATTACATAGAATCTTGCTCATTAAAAGGAACCTGTTATTTACCGACACACCAACTGCTGTTGACTTGGGTTTCATATTTACAATCTGATAAAAATAGATATTACCGAGCACAAGTGAGAGGAGGAGCATTTAACGTATCATGTTCGCATACCTCAATTTATTAGTCAGAACGTTGCAGTCTTTTGTTCAGCAATCCTCAAAATCAAGTGCACAGGAGAAGAGTTTGAAGACTATAAATATTTAATTTGAAGGCTTTGGTACAAGATATTAAACGTTAAAAAATAGTGGGGGGGGGTGTGTCTGAATAAATTGACAGACATATTAGCCAATGACGGGGGTGGAATATTTTTGGAAGACATTAACAAAGGAAAAATGAAACCAGAAGCTTGGCTATTAACCATTTATTTCGCATACATGTTTTAGAATGCAAAAAAGTAAATGAAAGAAATAAAAATGTATAGTTTTTAATTTACTTATAATAAATGAAAAGAAAAGCTGCAGTACTGGATGGAGATTCTGCATTTCAACAGATGCTTGAGAGATACAATGGATAAAAAAAGAAAGAAAGAAAGAAAAAAGTCCCTTCAAAACTTTGGTTGGAGAGATGTGATAAACTACAGTAATTGAAGAACAGGAAAGAGCATTCCTCTAAGAATTCATGGCTGCTAATATAATTCTTACAATTTTTCTATGAGAACCAGGTGGATGTCGCTTTCATCCAAATATTTGGAAGATCCACTGCTGCACCCTCCAATTTGGGAGATATTTCCATAGTTGCTCTCGACCCCTGGAGAACAGTTTTCATCTAGCTTGATGATGATAAAGAGCTGAAGCTGGACATGCATAATAAAAATTATCAGGAAATCCGTTTTAACCTGAACTCACTCCCAGTTTTCACTCGTGCAGATGGATGCCGCTGATCTCCCTTCATACAGATGTGTATAGCTAACGTGTTTCTATCAGCTCATCACAATTTTAAAAGTCCCTTTTTTTCTTTTTAGTGACAAATATTTATCCTGTTTCCAAATTCCTTTCTTGACCAGAATTTACAGGCTTAGCAGTGAGAAATGTTATTATTTTTTTTAATGCAAAAAAGGCAAACAGAAAATAACAGAACAAAGGAACCTGGTTTCTCTTACCCTGAAACACTGACAACAAGATAAATAACACGAGTGAAGATATCGCTGAACCATTTCAATTTAAGAAAGCTTTACTACACCCAAGTTTTTAAGCTTCCTGCCCCTTTAACCATCTAAATTTATAAATACTTTTGTCAGCATTATATTAGGAAACCTAAAAAAAAAAAGAAACCAAACAAACTTTTGGGTTTACACTTAAAGTTGGCCATCAAAACCTCATCCATCATTACTAAGATTGCAAAATTGTACTGACTTAAGCAGCATCATTTCCCAAATAATAAGAACACTGAAGAATCACCTACTTACAAAGGGATTCAGTACTAAATAAACCAAGAAAATTCTGCCCTTTTCACCAATCCTACCTTTTTTCTTCTTTCAGAAAGTCAGCTTGATAATCTCTGGGCTAGAAAATCCACCCACCCGCCCAGGACTGATCCTTACTTCACGTTAACTTCCACATCTATGAATATTATTTGTAAGTTCAGGTTAGGAAACAGCAATGATAAACTTCTGATACACAAACCCTTTTATTGTACAATATATCTATACTCCAAACTCTGAACATTTAACAGAAGCCTACCCACACAAGCATTATGCAGCATTTGCTTTGTTTTACCGCAAAACCTTTGAAATAATATATATTACTTTAACTATCTGATAAAGTTTTATGAGCTTTATTCAAACTGGAAATTTAAACTACTACTGTACAGAAATGGTGGTTTCTTTGCACATGGTAAAATATTTAGGAAGATAGCCAAAGTTTAGGTCTTTGCCTTTTATACAAACAATATCTACAACAGATCATACGCTGTCAATCTACTTTTAGCCTCAAGTTCGCAGCTATTTACAGTTCTGCTGCGAGGTAAAAATCTCTCCACCTCCTGGTAGTGGCCAAAAGCTACAAAACACATTGGGCACGGAACCTTGCTGACTAAAAGATTCTATATGTTTATGAAATTAAAAATCACAAATATATATACACACACACACACACACACAAAGAGAATTCTTAAATACAAGTAGCCATTATAAATTATGTAAAATCAACACCATGTGCATGTATACATTAATGTATTTTTAAAATCCTGTTGCTAATGACATCATCACTTAATTAAAAGCTGCTCATATAACATTCTTAGAATATTTTAAAATGCAGTGATCAAATCAAGAGATATACTGATATAAATTGTATGAATTTATTGAAGATGAATCATTAGCATACAATTCAAAATTCACCATAAAATTTGAAATATATAGTTCATATTCGCAATATCTTGGTACTGTTTGATGCATTTAGTGACATCATATGACAATAAATAGTATCTATCTATACACCCTAGTGTCATGTATGGCCACCTTTGTTCCCACCCAAAAATGGTCTTTAGTGCATTACATTCAGCAATGTTCAATGGTTTGATTTCTGCCAAATACAAATGTCCATCAATAAAGTGAAGGTTGAATTTAGTTCAATGAGAGAAAAAAAAAGCCTGACTATGAAGACTGGCCTATTCCAATCTCACCTTAAAATGTGCTGGTGTTAGATGTTTGTGAAATACTGGAAATCTATAGCAATAACCAAAGAATTTGTTAAAATTCTAGAGCGAAACAAAATCTATTCTCAAATGTGTATAAAGCTTGACACTGTAGTTATAACCACTTCCGAATTAATGCTTTTGAATATTTCTAACTGGGTTACACTTGTCGTAACTTATAAGGTCTTTTTGGAAATCATGTATTTGCATGTTAGATGTTAAATTGCCACATTTACCCATTATGTTAAAAACTACTAAGTGTACTTGAATACATACAAATACAATGGGTATAATTAGTTTATCAAGCAAAATTAGAAAAATTTTAAGTGATGCAAAACCTTTGACTATAGTTATAGAAAGTAAAGTAGCAAAGTGTAGCCATTTTCATTCAGCCCAGACCTACCTGCTGCAATTCATTCTGGATAGAATATGTTGAGCCAGTGGTTATATCAAGCCAGCTAGGTGATGTAATGGTTATCATGATGGTCAGTACTGCACTGGTGCCCCTTGTCAAGTCTTTTGAGAGTTAAACCACTCTCTTTGTACCCTGTCCAAGTTGGTTGATAGTCTGTTTGCCTCTGGCCCTTAGCTTAGCCATGGCTAGGTATGTTAGTGCCATACTCTCTCTCTCTCTCTCTCAATGCTTGGTAACTCATTGTGTCAACATTTGTCATTGGTTGGATTGGGTATAGAATCTTTGTTATACAAATTTGAGACTGAGCTACATGATGAAAGTGAAGGACCATCAGACACCTTCTATACTGGCCAAGGCAGCATACAAGAGGCCATAGAAAATATCCCTATATTACTTTGTTTAGTGTGTATAAAATGACTAACTTGAAATAAAAAAAACCACTAAAGTTTTAATAAAAACAACTGATAGCAGTTGTTAACACATTAAAAAAAAAAAGTAGCAGCATACACCCAGAGTATTTCAAACAAAACAACAGTCGCACAAAGAAAGGTGTGATGGAGGCATGGTTTTGATATACCGCCAAGATGGTACAAACAAGGGGACATGCCTCCTGCAAAACTCTGCATTATCACACTGGAAAATGATCAACCATTTTAATCGGTAAAAGTGTATTGAAATAGCTGAATTTACAAGAACTCTGCCATAATTAGCTGGTGACTACTCTGGAAGTAAAGCCACCTCTTCACTACCTCTCTAATAGAAACAGTCTTAAGCCAACACAAATTTCTCAACAATGAATTAAGGAAAAATGTAAAACTCTGACCTCTAAGTGTGAAGAGGAAATAAAAAGACTAAACTTGATGCTTCAGTGCAAGTGAAGATAATTTTTAACAAATGTAAACACAGAGGGTCATTCACCACTGATAAGCCCCTATAATATTTGAGACAAAACAAAAGCTACAGATGGTGCGGCAGGGGAAAATTCAAGAGAATGGATAAGTCTCAATTCAAGAGATTTTCGGTAATTAACCAATCAACATTTAACTCAAAATAAACAAGGGTACAAAACTTAACCCTGACAATGAGACCCAGATAAGCCATCTTTACAAAACCTCCCAGAAATGTTAACTCTTGTTCTTGTTCATTTCCAAGGTACCAACGAAAATCTTATAACAACAGTTGCAGACTTCAAATTTTTGACAAGGGAAATAATTCTCCACTTTAGCACATATGTTTATCATCCTTCCTTCCTATTTCAAAATTAACAGAACACCATTGCATAGGGTAAATATATAAGCTTGAATTATATTAAAGGGTCACCCCTATATTTTAATTTAATTTCAAATTCTTAATAATAAAATTTATCATCTGTCACGAAGAGATATGGTGTAGTGCTGAGATTCATTATCAAGTAAAGATGGCATGAACCAGACCAAGGCACCAGCAGCTAAGTATGTTTATAAATATTGCTTCCATATGATTTTTTAAAATTAAAAATCTTTGAATGTCTCAAAGCATTCAAAAAAAAATCAACCACCCATCTATTTTTTTTTTTTTTTGGTTCAACTTGCATTTTTCCACCTCCACTTTATTCGAACAGTGTAATATTCTCTCAACTTGAAGAGTTTTTTTACTTGATAATGAAGTCTGTTGAGTATGCGTACTGCCTCCTTTTAAGCTTCTCTTTGCTTTACTGACGATGTGACTACCACAGATAAAGAAAAGACTTTTATATATGCATGTTGTCACTTTAATCTCTCTCCTTGTAAAGAATTCAGCTTTTAACAAGCAATGATTTCAAATAAACTGTAGCATTTTAGAAAGGGCAGATGGCAGCCAAAGCAGATGCAGAGTTTGACTACAATACTGAATAGGCCTCTACCTTAGATAACAAAAAGATGGTGCCACGTCCCAATATGCTACATCTTCCTCCCTGATAGAAACCATCTTTCATCCGGTAAGGTTCTAAAAATAAATTTACAAATGAAGGAAGTCTTAGGACGTTTATGAAATCCTGTTTGAGAGATTATATTATATACAGAAACAAACAAAAAAAACACAAAACTAAGAAGAATTACACAACTCTGCCTGAACCTTCTCACGGCCTTTAAAAAAGGTTTCTTCGAAATCAGTTTGCAGAAAAGTGTTTGCTTTAGAGAATTAAACTAAATAAACAAACGCTTCACTCTTTCCTGTGAACCAAGAAACTCCTCGCTTTCTTCACATATTTAACTCATATATTACTGAATACAACAACAGCAGCAGTCAACAGGAAAGCGGTATTGAGACATTCATGGTGTACAAAAAATATATTCACTCAACTAACTTTCAAGAGCAGTTTTTAACTGCTTTAACGAATGAGTTAACGGATGTAAACTGTCTGTAATATAAAACAGTGTAAATTTACTTCTATAAAAAGGTGTCATCTAATATAACTGCCAAAAACAGTTGGGGATGTTTTCTAATACGAGGAATTAAGTCATGCGCTCTGTCACGAGTTGGTTTACCTCATGTTCTGCTCAGTGGCTTCAATTCTTCTTTCCATTGTGTTATTTGAAGCAGAAAAAAAAAAAAAGAAAAGAAGAGACAGACAGACAGATGATGGAAAAAAATGGTGATGATTGGTGACTCAGTCAGCTACTTTTATTGAAACACTGAGTCATTTTCCTCTACCAGGAACTTTCCATTTTTCGACAAGCACGAAGATTTTATGTACAAAACAGAAAACCAACAGACAGCTGCTAATGTTCCAAAGTGAAAACTAAAACAATGATAATGTCTAAGATCACTGGGATGATTTCATCAAAATCAAAGCAAACCAAATATTTGCATTAAAATATTTACAATAATAAAGAAAATCAAAAAGATTAAATATAATGCCAGATCACTCCAAACAAACAGTAGATTAACTGGAGGTTTAGTCAGTAACCCTCCTATTACTTTAGGCTGGAGTCCAAGAGCCACCTGGGCTTCTGAAAGCTTCAATGATGCATTCTTAGCATTTTTTGATACTACTACATTAAAGTGACGTAAAAACTGAAAGCAAAGCAAAAAAAAAGCTGCTAATAAGTGGTGGTATTAGTACACTATAGTCAGCTCGCTAAGTAACTATCAAGTGTATGACATACAATATACAGGCAGGTAGGTATGATGTGCAAAGGTTCACTAATTACATTTTCTTCATTTCTTTTGGGATCCTGCCCATTTCCATTCCTTTCTCTGTACTATTTCCTTTTCCTCTTGGAATTTGGATGCTGCCCTTCTTGTGCCACTACATGTATATTTCTTCACTTGTTTGTTTCCCTAACTGTTAGGTCTTCCTATTAGACGCTCTAGTTTTCTACTTCGCCAGTATCAATTTTAGCAACCCCTACTCCATGCTAGCAACTGTGTCCAGCAAGTCTTTCAGGTTTTACTTCAGTCTGAACTGCACCAGTCATATCCCCTGGGCTGCTCTACTCTTGGGCCAGTAAATATATATATGTAGAACTGTGACACAAAATATGAGAGAGTTTTAAGACAGTTTAGAGGTAACTCAATGTACTTAAATCCTTTTCTTTTCTAGGTGCAATTTTCACCACGAGTTAAGCCTGACCATGATTGCACCACTTTTTCTTGTAAACGTTTGTTTTCAATATGAGTAATTTGCATGATATAAGCCTATAAAAGGGAAGCGCAGAGAGTACATGTTTCAGTTTTTAGGTGTGAACTCGTTCAGAGCACATCATAAAAATACCTTACCTATTTTGTATCAATGTTCATTAGATTTTGTGATAAATTATTTTTTCATCTAATTTTTTTAAAAATCTACATCATTTTTTAATTCTATTATATTTAATCCTACTTGTTTCATTTCGGGGAAAAGGATGGCTTCAAGTATAGAACCAAATACGCATTCTCAAGCTAATGTTTATCTGCTTGGAAGTGAAACTGCTGAAATTACAGGATCCAGGTTACCATCAATCAGACAAGCTCTTGGTCTTTTTCTCTTTTGCCATAATGTACCATAAGAAACCAAGAGATGGATCAACCTATGTAATTCAGAAAATTCTGCTATTTTGGGAGGAAGCTAGAATACCAACAAAGGAAGTATACCATTGCAAGAAAAAGCACAAGGGATTGTTTGAAAAGTGGAGGATGCTCAAAAAGAACAAAGGTCGAACAATCAGCTACACAAAAGTCTAAAGAAGCAGAGTTTTTAGTGTGCTCGATGATCTTTTCAACAATGCGCATGCAGATGCCTTAAAAAGAATTTCTATCCCCAAAGATTGTGAATTTTGATAGCACAACAACAATAGGGTGAGTCGGTTGCATGACTGGGATTAATGTCATTCTACACAAGAAAGAACAGAGATCGTGAAACTTCGAGGGTTACAGTAATGATGGTTTATTCAAGCAGTGAATCAGATCCTGAAGACAAATCTGATGAGTCCCAGAGTACTGCTGATTCAGGACCTAGCACAAGTGATCAGGGCTATCAGTGTGGTTGAAAACAGGCCATTACCTCAACCATACTAAACTCTCTGACAGAAAGGTGACAATGGTAATACTTGGAACAGCTAAGGCCCTGGGTCATGATGTCACAGAATTGTCACTCAACCAGCAGACAATACAATGTTCTCGTCGAAAATAGAGAGAAACAACATTTCATCTTCTCAAAGAAAATTTTCAGGAAAAATGCTGCCCAGTATTACTGGAAAACAATATTCTTATCGTCTGCCAATTCTCGTCTCAGTAAGTGGTATTTCTCAATTACTAACAGTGGTGAAACTACCTTCCCGAACTGGAGAAGCTCAATCTACTGCAGTCTGTAATGCACTCAGAGAGTGGGGAATTGAAGAAAAGGTTCAAGGTATGAGTTTCGACACAACTAGCTCGAACACAGGAAAAACCAATGGGACTCGTTCCTTGACTGAACAGAACCTTGGGCACAACCTTCTTTACTTTGCTTGCTGTCATATTTATGAGCTTGTAATATCAGCGGTTTTCAAGCATTGCATGGGAGAGTTGTGTGGACCAGAAATGCCCTTCTTCAAACAATTTGCATCTAAGTGGCAATGTCTGGAAAAACAGAATTTCCAGGACGGTTTCACTGATCCCTTCATATGCCAATATCACAGAAGAAAGGAGATTATGATATTCATCAATTCACAGCTTTCTGAAGCTCAACCGAGAACTACTGGAACTGGCAAGCATCTTCCTAGCAGTAGTTCCAGTAAAAGACGTCCATTTTAGGACTCCAGGGGCCATGCACCATACCCGTTGGATGTCAAAGATCATTGACACTCTGAATGTATAGATGTTTCGTGGCCAGTTCCACCTTTCTTTTTGCAAGGAGAAGGGTCTCAGAGATATCTGCCTTTTTTGCAGTACGTCTCTACATTAAAGCCTGGATCACTTGTCCTAGCAGCAAACGACCTTCAATTTCTCAAAGATTTGTATTGCACATGTCGCCTTAGCCAAATGTTTAACCATCTATGGTATCTTTCAAAAGAATTGGTAGCGTTGGCCTTTTTTGATGACAACACCTTGGCCTTGACAAAAATTCAGATGATTCACGTGCTGAATGCAAAAGGATGTACAGAGAATGACAAAATGGCCCATAAAAGAGTTGAAGTTGATCTAAAAACATTTGAGGATAAGACTACAAAATTTCGTCACAAGATCACGAATTTTGTTTACAAATTTTAATCTATCTCAGCACATTCTCAAGGAAAATCCAATGACCTGGAGTCAATTGGAGGATTATAAGTGAGTGAAAGAGGTTGCTCATTCAAAAATACAACATCTTACAAAGAATAGAGAGCAGTTTCAGTTTCTTATACAAGTTGTCAGTGAACAATGCCATCGTTTCTCCAATACCTTGAAAAATACTGTTTCTGCAGCTGAATAAATTTTGTTTCTCATGTGTATTCATTTTAGTTATATAATATACAAAATGTTAAAACTTCATGTTGCTTGAGCTATCTTAAAATATTAGAATGTTTCAAATTTTATATGCAATGTTTTTTCACCAATTAAAACTATTTTGAGGGTTGTGATCACAAAAAAGTTTCGAATAAATTTTCTGCCCTATATAAGGGCCACCCTAATGTACATGAATGCCCCTGTGCTCTAAAGTCTGAGAGAGAGAGAGAGGAGAGAGTGTGTGTGCAGTAAAATGTTGTTTAAGAAAAATGTCTTTTGCATGTACTCAGATAACTGACTATATATGTGCCAGCTCTACTTCCTGTAACTTGAACCCGTATCAAGGGTATCTACCTGCTTGTTAAATGCAAGATTTCATAGTGTTTACAGCTTCTTTGCACTTTAATTTCTTAACTACCTCATATCTGACCAAAAAAAAAAAGATAAAACAAATGTCTCTTCATCATGCAGGTTTCTGTAATAATCTGTAACAAGTGTGTCAGCCTGTCACACACAGTCTGATAACCGCTCACATGGTACTCTCTACATAATGGCAAACAGCAACTACTAATCTACACTAAAGGGTAGCAAAAATATTATCATTCAGGTCATTAATATGATTATTGAAATGACCACAATGTTTTTATGCAGTTCTGGATGTGATAACCAATGTCACCAGATCTGGAACAGTTTCAGATAGTAGTTTCAAATCTACTAATTGCCCCTGGCTGTTTCCAGACAACTTTTGAACAGTTTTTGAATTTATAACCATAAACAGCATAAATAAAATTGACAATGCTTAGTTTTTCTAGAAACAGGTTTTAGTTCTGCACGTGCATGGAAGCATTTCCTGCCTGTTTCCATACTTCCTGTTATCTTCATAAACAGAGCAGCAATACACCAAACCTGGCTGGCTGGACGACTTTCATGGTGGTAACTAAATAATATCCATAACAGTCTTTTGCCTTAAGCAATGAACACTGTTTTGCACATTTCTATCAACAACTTTGATATTACTGTCCAGATTGACTAAAATGATACTATATTAACAAAGCCTTGTTCATGAACAAAAGGCTTGGGTAATTTATGGCAAGGCATAAATGTTCAAGATATTGCAAAGACTCAAGAGCTCCAGAAATAATATGATCTGTGTTAATTGGGATCATTTTATCCATTTTATTCACATATGGCAACAGATTTCTACTCTACCTGTCACTACTGTAATATTCGCAAGGAATGCTGCCATAAACAGATAAAATCAAGATCACGTAACATGGTATGATTCTATTACACATTCTCCAAACTCTTGATCTTTGACAAATTCATTCTGTAAATTTTTTTAAAAAAAAATCTTTTTTAACCTGGATTCACACCAGGTTTGCTATTATCATCATCAGTTTCTCTTTGCACCTCCCTTGGTTCTGTCAAAGAACAAGTGCTGTCAGAAAGGAGTCACAAGATAAGCATTTTGTGACAAAATACTGTTAATGATAATTGCATAAAAGCTAGCTAATACTTGTGTAATTATTTGTGTTATGGTGATAACCAAGTATTAGGTCATTAAAAAAGTTTTGTCAATTTTTATATTATGTTAATTTGAGGTTCATTTTTGCATGCTTGTGAAGGTGTATGTAGATAAGTTATATAACATTTTGTAATGAGTTATTGGGCATACATCATGTAAAACCTACCTTTTTAAAAATCATAAAATGGATATTTGTTTCAGGGTTCTGAGTGAAGCATGGATAGAAAGGTTTTTCATGCTATTTTGCTTCACAAATTCAAACAAGGCCACAAAGTAAGTGAGGCAACTCGTAACATTAAGTAAAAATGGGGCGAGGACACATCAATGAGCACACAGTACAACGATGGTTTGCAAAGTTTTGATCAGATGAGAGCCTCGAAGATAAGGAACATAGCAGACATCCTTCCAGCTGTGGTGATGACCGTCTGAGAGCCTCAGTTGAAGCTGATCTAAGAAAAACAGTGCAAGAAATTGCTGGAGAGCTTGACGTAGGCACTGCAACTGTTTCCCAGCATCTTGACGCAATTGGCCAGGTGAAAAGGCGTGACAAGTGGATGCTTCACGAGTTGAATGAACAACAACAAAATCATTGACCGGTGATCTGCTCTTTGCTTGTCATAAGAAACAAAAAGGACCCATCTATTAATTAAGAGGTTCAAAACAAAATTGGTGATGTAAAATGCTTAATCTAATATCCACCCATTTCAGTAAAGATACTATACTATGATAATCAACAAAAAATTTAATGCTTATCACTAAGATATCTAAAATATGATAAAAGAACATTTTGACCTTTCAGCCTCCTCATAGACAAAAAATAAAAACTATAGATACATAAATATGTATGCATTTTCACATTAGATACTCAATCCCTTATTGCCTCTTATTCAACTCTACAGGTTCTGCTTTCCAAAGCAGTAAATGGCCTACAGGGGAATTAATTTTCCACTGATTCTTGATTATTAAATAAAAAAATAAGAAGAGTCAAGCATTTCTCAGCAATACATTAAAAGTGTACTTGGCCAGGACCAGCTTACATCAGCCAGAGCCAGCTAAATGGATCAAATATCTAGGATCATTGCAGTGGTTATTTGTTCTGTGACAGAATCTGTGATTGGAATAGAACTGTCACCTGAGTCATCCAATTGCCATTTTCATGCTCACACAAGGTTAGTTCAATCAGTTAATCTGAAGATCTAATATCCACAGAATACACGTACTTTCCGGTTCACTGAAAACTCATAAAAAATGTCAATGTTTTAACATTTCTTAGGTCAGTCATTCAGGTCAGACTCTGAATAACTTGAACTCTAGTATTCAGTTCCTTATCTAAAACCACTACAAAGAAATAGTACATACCATTACAATTTCCTTTGGGATTCAGTCATTTCCAAATTTTTATTTTTAGACATCCAATCCAAATTTAGAATATCTTCATTCTTTCCCAAGTTCTTTACAATGGTGAAATAAAGTTGAACTATTTTTTTAAAAAAATTGACTGTCCGTCAGGAATTTCAGGGTTAGTAATTCTTGGAATGAAGTTAAACACGGCCAATCTCAGAAATGCAACATACAGCACACACAAACACCAACTGGCTTTTAATATAAAAAGAATCTCTAGATTTACGGAAATTAGTCTTGTGTACATTTTTCAAATTTTTTTTTATTTAAAAGTGAAATAAGATGCATTTTCACAAAAGTTTTCATAAACATTTTTTAAGTAGTGGAGCAATGAAAATATGAATGGATTTTCTACGTTGCCAGCTATCTACATAAGAATTTGAGTGGTGCATTTAAATGGTCAAACATGTGTAACAAAACTTGTCTTTCAACCCAGGGGCTACTGAACTCTTTAGTCTCTTCACACATCTGCAGCCCAGATAAGGAGAAAAGACCATTTGAGTGTAGTGCACCACGCATACCTGTTACAGATTACAGCTGTCAAGGTTAAGCCCTGACAGAACAGATTTTGTTTAACCCTATCACCACATAATACACAGGTCAATGAAGGTGTATAAGACACCAGGTAGTGCATGGACAATATACTGAGAACAATAAGTAAGGCTCAGAAAAACAATGAGAATACATCTGACCTGCAATCAGTTTCACAGACTGGGCTTCAAAGTGTTAGCCCTATGTAAATAAACCCATAATCTCTGAATATGCATGCTCTTCCCAGCTTTGTAAATCAAATCCATTTTGACTTAAGAGAAAGTGGCTATATAGCATCCTATGAAAAAATGTACCAAACATGGAAAATCACCTCCCCCTCCAGCAAACAGAAAATAAATGAGCAATACCCACCAAAAAAAAAGGTCTTGAGAACAGACAATGGCACTGACCTGGTGGATGCCTCATGTGCCAATATTGGTAAAGGTTCAAAACAGGACAGAGGGCACTGCAGCAGGCCTTACCAACTTGTGACAGACTACCAATGAGTGCCATTTTAATAGTGCTAAGCAAACTCTAATACACCAAAGGATTCTTTCTGTACAGCAATTAGCCAACTTTTATATTTAGCATCGATTCTCAAGTTAAAGTTCATTTATTACAACCAGCCTCATAAATTCTTAATTTTGTTAACTTTAATAGGGAAATAAAGATTGGTGTATGTGTGTGTGCACGTAGCACATACACAGGGTAATGAACTACATAGAATAACCTGCACTTCCCTTATAGTTATAAATGAAATTATTTAGCTTTGCCACTTCCTTTTAAAATTATATCAATGCAAAGTGATGTTTCTTCAAAGACACCATATAATACTTTCTGCTAAGATAATACAGTGTATACATTCAAACCTTTTTCCAAGGTACTTATTATGAAAGCTAAATTCATCAACAGTTCATTGGTGACTTCTAAAGTGTTCTAGAAATTCTATTATACAGCGCAGTACATAAATACACCCAGCCCTTTGTTATTCATCTTTAAGTACTACACAATTCAGAAACACAGTATGCTGATGTTCTGCCCTGACTTAAAGGCAGTAGTGTCGCTAAACACTGGCAGTACAAATATAATGTCCTCCTTGACTTCTTGAAAAAAAAATAATACACCAATAAATTGGAAAGAATAAAACATTAAGTAGCTGATTTCAATAAACGTGGGAGGGGGAAGGAAAGAGACATGCAGGAAACTGTCAGTAACATAACAAACAGATTGATTACTACTTGAGAAGTCAATGGAAGAGAAATTGTGCTGATGGAAAAATAGAACCTTATTCATAAACGAAAAAGCTGACAATGAAAAAAGTATTCAATTATATCGGTTAATGGTTATTGAGATGTGTTCACATGCCAGTAAAGCATGTCACCTTAATGTTTTCTTGTATAACAAAAGAAATGTTGTGAATATCTTTACTTCTGAATTAGATTTTGTTTACTGCAACAAAAATTTCTGCCAAACAAATACTCAGTTGTTTAAACTTGTAAAATATTGATAATGTTCATATAATCATTTTCATTGAGTTAATGTTTAGTATGATGACCCAAAGCCTTAACAGAAACTTATATTCTACAATATTCAGTCGAGACTGACTTTCATTCTTTCGACTGATGTAATTTTTCTCTGCTTTGCTCTTTGCTTCATATTGTCCCACTTTTTTTCATTTTGATTTAGGTCCTGGAGACTGCACAGGCCATTCCAGTAACTTCACCTTTGCAAAAAAATATTTTCACATAGTTTGAAATGTGCCTGGGATCTTTGTCCTACTAGAAAACACAACGTTATCTCAACAGTTTCCTTGCTGATAGTAAAATTCTCTCTTCTTTCTAGTACATCCTTGTCCAGGGTTCCACTGATGCATTCTGATCGACCAACTTCTTTTAAATAAAGTCATACAATCTCTAAACCCTTTTGATTACTACTCTACAAGTGGGCACTTGCATCAAATTCTTCTCTAGGCTCAAAGTCAAACCTTCTGTTGAACAAAATAGAGGTTTACTGTCATCATTCCATAAAACTTTATCCCAAAACTGTTTTATTTTCTTACAAGCACTTTTGCAAACATTAGTCATTTGTTCTACTCTTCTTACTGATGAATGATCTTCTGTCTACTTTTCCATGCAGTTTACTATTGTGAAATCTATTTCTTACTGTTTGGGAACTGAAGCTCTTTGGGTAAACTGTATAGCTAATTTTTGCTCTCGTCTTCCTGTCTGTGGCTAACTGTAATGTTACGCTCACTTTACTCTCTGAAAATCCTGTTGTTATTCTTCAGAACTGACAGCATACATCAAATCTTATTGATTGTATGCTGACACAACTACACAATGGTCACCATGTTTTCTTAACTTGTCAACAGAATAATGATGTTTAAATTCTATTGATAGTGTTGTTGTGTACAGCTTTCTTAATCTGAACCCATTCTCAATTGTTTGAATTATTAAGCTGGAATGTATTAATTATTTAGATATTTTTTACCCCCTCTCCTCCTCCCACTTCAGCATTCAGATCCGATAGAATATATGCAGAATAAAATCATACTGCAATCAAAAGACAGGCTGTCATCCAGCCAGAGCAATCTAATAAGGCTCAAGTGTTCTTTAACTGCATTGCCCCCTCTCTTTAAATATTATTAAATGCTATTAGCTTATTCAAGATTTTCAGTAGATATATCATCTAAATTATCATTCATGCCTGAGTTTAGAAATAAAATTACCACCACATTTCAGACTGCTTTTCTGTTAACCTGGGTAACAGGTAAAAAGTTTCCAACAAGAAATAACCCTTAATCACCCTCTCTAAAATTTGATAAATCAATCAAAGCAAGCAGGACTAACTGAAACACAAGAAATACAGTAGTGTGAACTTGCCTGTCTGTCATAGCTGCTCTCTCTCTTGTGAATCTATAGTTTTATATTCATATTTGTGTTTGGTTTCACTTGAATTCCAGAAATAAACACTGGGTCTCTTGCAAAATAATAATAAAAAAAGATGAATAATGAAGTATTTACTAATATATGCCTTTTCCTTTCTTGAATTTCAAATTTTGTGGCAATGGAAAGTTAGCAGCTATGCATAGTACACTACTGATTAAATTTCGGTGCCTCACATGACCTGTGCCTCTGTTAGTAGTTGAAAATTCTGAAGTGGCCAAAGAAGAACACGCAAACCAGAAGAAGAATTAAGCAATGCAGCTAGACATAACATCATCACCTCCAATATGCTGCCCCTAGTGTGATAATTTGGCTTAGAACAACCCAGTCACAATAATGCAGTGCAACTACTGGTGCAATAATTTTGTTTTGTGAGCTGACCAAAGAAGACTCATGGCTTTAATTGGAGGTGGACTTGTTTATTTTTTTGACTTTCAGATCAATTTTTCAGTCAACGAAGATATGAAAGTATAAAAAAAAACAACAAACTTTAAACAAGAAAGAAATTGTAAAACCTCATGTTCCAAACACTGTAAAGTCTAAATATAATTTCTGTCTTATTTTAAAGGGTATTAAGTACCTTTCTTATGAAGCATGTTGTACAATTAAAGTGAAAAAAAATGTGAAAAAAATAAACTAAGATATACCATGACCAACAGCTGTAGTCAAGTCTAAATAAAATAGTAAGCAACAAAATATCACCTCGCCTATCATCATGATCTTTCTGGACCAATGTCTTAGTCATATGGAAAGTAGAACAACATTTCATCATGCCACATTAACAATGCCATGATTACCCTACATTTATGAAGAACTTATTGTAAACCTTATTATATATCTAATCTTCTTGTAACCTGTTCTTGCTTTCCACTTTGGCTGAGTCTCGCTAAAATTACCAGTTTGCTTACAAGGTATCTCCCATTATCACTTTAAAACTTGATTCTAATTCCTGATAGCTAAATCCTGCTGATTACATAGGATGATACAAAGCCTACTTACATTGCATCATCGTAAGGCAGATTTTGCATCTCTCAGGCAATCAGATGAAAAAATAAAACAACAGCAACAAAAAAAACAAACAAACAAGTAATCATGCTAATTTAGAAAAAAAACCAAGGCAAGCTGTCGTATAATTCAGATAGCAGTAAAAGGTTAGTAATAATGAATTTAATCCAGATCTCCCAGGCAGCTTAGAATCAAGACAATGTTAAGGTGGAAAAATTCTCAGATTTACTGGATAATTTTACTCTACTTGTGAAAAAGATATCTCTGGAATAGTTCAACTAAATGTTATGAAATTTTCAAGATATGTTAAGTACAATCAAAATTGTAATATAAGCTAAACATTATCCTTAAATGGGGTGGGTGTAGAAGAAACAGGAGTCTTAATGACAACTGGTAAAAATCAGTTCAAAATGGTCATAATCTTTTGCAAGAATCTCATGCTTTTCATATCAGTTAGAGAGAAGTTTGTTAGCTTGTATCACAGCTGCACCTTTAATAAGCAAACACATTTAAATAGGAGCAGCCAACAACAAGAAATCCTTACGTCCACATTTTCACCCGTCTGCTATTTTTAGTTACCATGACAATATTATTATTGGTGGTTTTTTTTAGTTGACTTTAGCACTTTCATATAATAAATATTTTTTTTTCATTTTCCCGGTATATTTTGGAAAAGAATTATTTTGAGGATGTTTCCACCCTAGCCACACCTACTTCTGCCAAGATGACAAAACCAGGCAGACAAAAACAAACTGTTGCTGTTTTCCCCTAATGTTTGATTCGCTTCAGAGAAACACAAAACTTGGCAGTTTTTTATATTATATCGATTACTTCAAACAGCTACACCCTAAGTACGCAATTACACAGAAAGTCTCTAGGTGATACATTCAAAGTAACTGAACAGAGTTAGATTTCAATTAACAGTGTTTCTCAATGATTGGTTAGTGACTTAATTGAAAAAAATATCACTGAACATTCTACAAATCCCCAAAACTATCACAAATGTCTTCTGTACTAGGAGTGTGTTTTGGGGGGGGGGGTGATGTGCTGCTAAATCAGACAGGGCACTGGAGAAGCAGCAAATGACCCAATCAGAATGACAATCTGATTGTATAACCATTACATGCTGATAATACAGCTAGATCCTAGAATGGCAGAAAAGTAACGAGAGCATGAAATTAGATAGTCTTTTAAAGCCATGAAAAAAACTCGTTTAATGCAAAGCAACATTAGTGAGTTCAAATTCTTAAACTCTAATCTGCCATTGTGACTTTCTGTGGTGGGTGTAAAATTAATTTCCACACCCTGTTGTCCTCTACCTGGTTCAGGAAACCAACACCAGGGGGGTTTG
Source organism: Nautilus pompilius (assembly GCA_018389105.1). Taxonomy (NCBI): domain Eukaryota; kingdom Metazoa; phylum Mollusca; class Cephalopoda; order Nautilida; family Nautilidae; genus Nautilus; species Nautilus pompilius. Next base: position 1,202,943 of record JACATO010000351.1, on the reverse strand, counting down.
GAAGATGCCTGCGCCAACATATATATATTAAACTACTTTAAATGTGTCAATTTCTTTTTGATTCTCTATAAATTCCTGTGTCACCATAAAAGCAGAAAAAATAAAGTAAAACTTGAGGTGTGATTTTTTAAGGAACAGAATTGTCAAAAAACAGGCAAAAATTACCACTGTTTGTAAGGTTTTGGTTCATTATTTCTCCAGCTGGCAGGGTCTATTATTTATTGAATAAATAGCACGAGTGTGAGTTGGCACAATAAATAGTCTATGTAGTAGTGGATTCAGGAATCCTTTTCTAGATTAAAACTAGAAAAATAAGTTTCAAAAATTGTAGTTTCCAGATGAAAAAAACCTGAAATGTCTTGTATTCCCATAATGAACAACAATGTATTTGATGAAAGCTGTGTAAGAAATGTTTAAACTAACTGAAAAAATAAACGATAAGTTCTGTGTAAATAGTTAATATAAGGTCAACATCCAAGTATTAAAGAGTCTCAGGTTTAGAAAATTAAGTAAACCAGTTTTCTTTTACCAAGCAACACAATCCAAGTCTTTACTGACAGTGCACAACAGAGCAGTTCTGTCTGTCTATCTTATATTCACCATCTTTTTTTTTGAATGGATACTACAACTTCGAAATTTTTCCCGTGGTGCCATATCAAACATGAACCAACCACAGATTTCCTGACCTCAAGGTGAGCAAAAACATGCTAACAGTGAATGCTGGGAATAACTGAGGTTGATGTCAGCCACCCATCCAAATAGAAGTATTGTTTGCTTGCTTTCAGCCCAGAATAATGGAGATGTGCCAAGTTCTTTTCTGTTTATGATGTTCCTTTCCATGTTACTTCAACACACTCAAGTCTGTTCCAAACTGGTTGGTTAGTAGCATAAATTCTAAATAATGTCACTATGGCCAAAATGTGAAACTTTTCAACTTTTCCATTTCTGTATTATTTTTGCATATTTTCTATTATCTTATAAATTAAAGATCAAGAACTTCGCATCTTACATTTCCATCTTGTCGCTCTCTGTGCCTAACTCAGCAATGATGTAATGACTTTAGATGTTTATTTTTTGGCAGTAAAAAAAAAACCACCTTTAGGTGCTATAACTTTTAAAAGTAAAACAAGCCGCATGTTGTGATTACGCACATCTGCGTATTTATGAGGAATGGACCCTGATCCTGGTGGAGTAATTCTTTAAACGTATTTCTCAGCTCCCTAAAGCCTGTAAAACCTCGGAAACAAAGGATATTTACAGGATTACTGTGTTAAGATAAGCACCCACTCCCTGTGAGTATACAGGGTCCTCCCGGCTGCTCGAGAGTTAACTTGATGTATTTATTTAATAAAGCCACCCACAGAGGATCTCTGAAAAGTGGAGACATCAGAAGGCTAAATGCTGGCGACTAAACCATGAACAACAAAGAGCACTTACATGTGAGAATCACAGGAAAAGAAAAAGTCTTACTAGAGCCCTTGATTTTTAGAAGTGGAAGGAAACCAGAATCCTCGGAAATACCTGCAACCAGCTGGTTCTCCCTCCCTGGAGAGCAAGCTGGGAGGGGTGGGAAGGAAGATCAACCTAGGCAGTCTAGTAGCTAATCGCTAGCTACTTCTCTTCATTTACAAACAACAACGAGAACAGGAGATTCTTTAACTTGTGTGCAATCACTCTTTAAACTATTTTACACATGACCAATTTTCTGCAGCGGGACAGTGAGGTGTTTTGTCTCCTAATTGGTGGAAAGCTAACTGAACTTTGAAATAATTAAATACAAGTGAATAAACCCACAAAATGGAGAATTTAAAGTATAAATGTTAAAAAAACATTGAGAAATGCACATAAAACTGTTCAATGTCTATTATAGTAGATTAGCAAATTTTTTCAAGCATTGTATTAATTAACAGATTAAAAAAGTTCTTTGAGAATGCTAGATGGTTCAAATAAAGTTGCTATGGGAACAAATAAACAAATTTTAGCCAATCACAGATTTCTATTCTCTTTAGTAGTTAAATTTAATTGATAGTGCTGGTCAGCAGATAGTTTCATCACACCCTAATGTCACCCCACAATTTAAATAAATAAGCTATTATTCAGACCTCAACACAAATAGTCAAGAATTAAAGGTGCAGAGAAAAAAGAGCAGTTACCTTACCTTTTGTCTCACTTCCTGTGGATGATCTACGGGAGCTGCTGCTAGACCTGCTTTCACTGGTGCTACCTGAAAAGAGATGAGTCTGACAACTATTTTCATCACACAAACTAGGCAGGTTTGAAAATTTGTTTGATAGAAACCCCAGTGTGTCTGTCTGGTTCCAAAATAATAAAATTAACTTGTTGCTGGAGGTGAAGATAAAAAAATTTTTTTAATAATTAATGTAGAATTTTGAATTTTCCCACTTGCTTGCAATCAGTAATTTAGAAGAAATTAAAAAATATATTTCACAAGCACAGCAAATAGGTCAGGACCTTTCTTAGTCTTTTGTACCCACTTTGGATCTTCCTGAAGATGCGGACATTTATCATCATGTCCTGTAGCTACAGAGCCTCAAACCCACCTCATCTAATCGTGCACACAAAAACTGTATAACAGTTTGCCCCTAATTACAACTCCAAGCTCTGATCAGTATTTTTTTTCAACCTTATTTGTATAAAATGCATCATCAGCCCTGTTTTCAGGTAGGTAGTAATGAGACACTGCCCCCAACTAGCTCCACAATCAGACTAAAAATGTCCTCGGTTAGCAGACAACCAGCCATCTTGTTGATTATTAGGCTTCATAACAGCAAGTGGAAAACTTCTGTTTCTCCTCTCTCTGTGAGTTCCTTAATACACCAAGTTTTTATCAACAAATAACCAGAGGAAGGTGGTAGATCCAATAGGATTTTATTCAATCACCAATATTTTTTTTTGTGGGAGGGTAAAACAACTACCTAAAACCAAGATCGATGCCCCTGCACATAAGTAGGTGAAGACCAAAATTAAAATAATACTGGTCTACAAACACAGTTCAAAATTCAATGCATTTATGAGACTTGGATATATTTTAAAAGAGAAAAAAAATTTTGTAGTGGAAAATGGGAATCTTCAATATTTTGATGTTAACTAATCAATGTAGACATAATTCAAAAATCCCAAACAATAGAAAACCAGATAAAGCCAAAATATTAAAAACAAAAGTGCACCAGAAACAGATTCAAAATTCTACACATTTATGAGACTTCTAAAGGCTACCAGAAATATAATTAAAATGTACTAATTGAAGCAATTATAAAGTCTGCCAAAAGTATAACAGTACTTATAGTCAAAGCTCTTAAATTATTATGCAAAAACAAACTTTTCATTACTTTATGGATTAAGCCAGTTTCTTGTTGACTTAACGCTAAAAAACTGTTCATTATCTATGGAGCACAGAAGTGCACATCAACTCACCTGTGCCAGTTTTTCAGCCTTTTGAAGTAGAGGCAAGTTAAGATATTCCTCAATCTCTATAAATAGAAGTGGTAGTTTCTATTTTGGTTATTGAGGATCTGCAGTTTACTTTCCTGTAGAAGAACTGGCACCCTGCCCCCCCCCCCTTGTTGGTATTCCTTCATAGCAGTCCCAGTCTGGGATCTGCCACTATTGATTCAGCAGCTGAAGTTTGAGGTATTCTAGATTACCAAGACTTGTATCTTCTGGGGTTTTGCTTAATCTCATCTTCTACTATTTTTCAATTTCTTCCACCAACTGATGTCCTATTCTATCCATATCCATGACTTTACTCTGAAACTTCAGTCTGAAGTGAAGATCTAAGCATGTGGAAATACAGGGTTTCTTATTTGCCAAACTTAGGTAAACATCTTTACACAGTTGCTTTTAGCTGATACATAGCTGTCAAGATTCCTTTGATAGTAGTATTAGTGATAACTTTGTCTAAGAGTTGTTCTATAGATAAAATTGATGGAATTATAACGGAAGTTGTTGCATTCTTCTGACTAGCAATGCTTGTGGTCTTGTCAAAGGGTTTTAAAAGGCAAATGAGTTTTTAGCTAGGCTCCATTGATATGGAGTTAGATTTGGAAGCTTATGGTCTACTGAATTAGCCATGATTAAGCATCTTTGTTGAATATTACATACTAGCATGTAATATGAACTGAACTGTCTTTCAGTTGTTCATGGTCAACTCTTTCTTGATCGACATGAAAGATATCCTTTACTGATTGTTGGCTAAATACAGCACCATTAATGAGGATAAAACAAGATAGTGATGGTAATCCAGTTTTGACTGTTACCAACACTGACCTTAAAAACCAGACAGACTTTATCCAGTAGCATTTCAAACTCCTTCAGATCAACCAAAATTTGTTCACTTATGCAGTCAGCTGGCTGTATGTGATCTTGAAATGGAAGGATGGCTCTGAGCCTTTGAAAATCAGATGTTAGCAAATGACTGATCGTACTAAGAAATGGTGCTATAGTAGCATTAGTTGTTCAAATGTCTCTCAGCCATACTTGTCATTTCTTATTGTATCATCTTTTGGAGTTTTTAAAAATAGCATTGTACTTATCTGGTATTAATGTTAAATTAAAAAGTTAGTGTGTATATTATAGTTAGCTACTTAATCACTTGTCTCCTTTCCATATTCAATGTCTGCCACAAATTAGTAAGATGATAAGTCAACAGCAATGAACTCTCCTATTCACTGATGTATAGCTATGGCTCAAGGCTCTGTCCTACATTTTCTTGTCAAGAAAATACTCCATAGTCATTTGTTTACTACAGCCTAGCATGGTTCTTCAAGTTTCCTTTTTGCAGTAGCAGGGGTGTGTCTTTTCTTTCTCCCGAATCATTTCTGCATTGTATTTGGCTTTGCTTCGCCTTTAAATGATTCATTGTGTTGGTAGTTGTAAACTGTCTTTGCAATATTTTCTATCTCAAAAGATGTCTTAAATGTAGAGCTTGCATTTAGCTTTGATGGAATCTTTCTGAAAGCTTTTTAAAGATATCTCTAACTTTAAGAATTTCTGTGCCTAGGTACTTATCTGGAAATGGGAGTGTCAGTGGTCAGCCTGCTATAGTTCTAACTCATAATTCCTTAGCTAAACAGCATCTGAAAAAAAAAACACAAACAAACTGACCAACCCTCCAATATCCAGTTTTTTAAATAACCAACCACAAGAGGTTCTAATACCCATGATTAATTAACTATTTTACCACCAAACAAAGGCCACTGTGGTTATCAACTTCAGTTACAATAAAAACAATAGTTACCTTTCCTAGGCAGAAGCCATGTGCTCTTATCACAGTACACAATCATCCCTTATATAACAACACCTGGGTTAGTAAGTATCATCCAAGAGAGAAACAGATCACAATGACAATCTGATCACTCAACTTGTTAATATTTTAAAGAACATTTACCTGAATTAGCAATTCCTAATTACTTGAGATAGACAATAATACTAAAAATTAGTAATTAGGAAAGGCTTTCCAAATAAAAAAAAAACTCAACTTCATTATTATACTGGATATTTATATTGAGATGTGGCAAAACACGCATATCGCATAATTAAAAAGTTTTAGATCTGTTTTTGTAAAAAAAAAAAAAAAGTTGATATACATAAGTTTACAAACTATGAGAGAATGTCCTAATAATAACGCAGTGCAATGATCATCTCTGATTTAAACCATCTTTTAAATATTTTTCAGTATACAGGATGTTCTTTGTTTTATCCTTCTATCAAATCAATGTATTATGTTCTCAAAGTTTACTTGAAGTGAGCAATTATTAAGGGAGTTTTTACTCTCTAATTTTCATTAGCAAATATATTTTCATAAAATTTGGACACGAAGTTTCATGTACATATCAGCCCAGTGAGTACGCACCTAAGACCTGTTTATTTTCCTGCTTGAGATGACATTCCACGTACAGAAATGCATTTCTGGCCTCTCCGTAGAGAAAATTTTTAAATATGAATACAGACAGACAGACAGACAGATGCGTGCGCAGGAGAGTATATCTTCTGAAATAAGTGAAACGTTCTACATAAAAGTTACATAGGAACTTTGTTTGCTTGCCAATTCCTTTGTGCAGAAATAACTCCTAATCCTGCATTGGTGCTAGAGCCTTCCATGCTTACATTTTGTGCACCCTGGAAGACATTGTTCCTGTGCCTATCTGTCTTTCCTTCAATTTTTCCAGATTGCAGTCTGGACACTATCCTGTGGTCCCCCCAAAACCCCCATCTCACCAGCAATGTGACAAAAAGGGTGGTTCTGCAAACACTACTGACAAGGGATCAAAGTTGCTGCAGTTCAGAAATAAGTGGTTGTACATCCCCTATTAACTGAAATACTTTTGAAGTATTGTTTGTATACCAGTTGTTTTTATTCCACACAATGCTGATACTTAAATAAAAGGGATATTTTGTATCTGTCAGTAAAGATGAGAGAGAGAAAAATTCAACTTATTAATTGCACACATTACAGATTTTCAAATATTCATTGTAATTTTAAAATGATAAGGAAGAAATTAAAAACATCAACAAACATTTTTTTGGTCCTAAAAAAGTAGTATCAAAAGAGGTGAATTTGTTTACATTCCCCTGGTGCAAACAAGAAGCTAAATATAATAGCATGAAGCTTCCATAGGAGTTGAGTGTATAAGCTAACTGTCATCTTGACATTTTAACAGGATCTGCATATAGAATTACATTTCCTGGGTGCAATTGTTTCTTCTAAGATAAGCATCGACAACTCTCCATAGGCTATATATTTGTTTGTGCGTGCGCAAGCACACAGACAGTATGTAACCTGAAACAAAACAGAAAATATGAGTTTCCCCTTTTTGAAATTAAAAAAGGAAAAGAGAACAGAAGCATCACAGGGAAAGGAAATCTTAGATAATAACGAGGTTAAGTTGAAGAGGACACTTCAAAATAACCTGTAGGTACATAGTATCATCTGTCATCCTGATGAATAGATTGGCAGGAAGTCTGCCTGACCTGACCTGAAGAAAAAATCTGATACAAGCATTTACTATTCTACTCTGGTAAAAAAAAATACAGTTATGACTTCAGCACCTCAGGAGTCTGTGGTAGGAAGATCGGAATTACTCACAAAAATTTTATTGCACTTAGAAAATGTTAAATAAACATCTCAGAAACAAATCCACCAGTCCTCTAGAGACAGAACAGGCCGAAATTACGTGTCATAGATCTAGAAAATAAACCACACACACTCTCTCTCTAAAATACTGGGGACCACTTTGCACAAATATCAACATGAGATGTGTGCTATATATATATATATAACAACAACAAAAAAAACTGTTCTGGATATACTTTGGCAAAATGTACTACCCTTCTGACTTAGGGTTAAATGACTTCTAAGTCATTTAAAACTTGTCACCTTTTATCTGGTAAACAGTGGGGGGAAAAACTACAACCCTCACCCAAGGCTAATACAGTGTTTATCATCATCTTCACCTCTCTCTTATCACACACCCAAGTTTGCTTCCCTCCCATCTCTTTTTAAAATTTGCTTGATCAAGATTGGCAGTTGATTTAGTTAATGCATAACTGTAATCATTCTTTCCTTACTAACAGCTATGTAATGAAACAAATCTCCAAAAAATTGATCAACTTAAATCCCTCAATAGTACAATTGCTCAGTCAGTTATCTAGGAAACCAATTATGCCAAACTAATTCTCATCTATTCTTTACTCTCTCCAAAATCTACAACCACTTTATCTAGAACAGTTTAGTTGCAGAGATAATGCAGATTTCTCTTGGAAGAGATCCAAAATTTTTAAAGAGCAGTTTATGTTGAACATGTAGTATAATTTGGGTTGAAATAATAAAAGATTAATAATATGGCATCAAGTATAAGGTAATGATTGCATAGCAGTCAATAAAAGTTAAGCTCCTCACAAAGGCTCATTCTGCCTAAAGAAAGCCCCAACAGGAGTGAAATACTAGTAGTATTTATTATTTGTGTTTTACAGTCTAATCTACAGAAAACGAAAATCCAGACCACAAATCAGATACTGCCACTGTAGTGGTTTACATTTACAATGGAAATTTTATAACACGGCATTTTTTTTTAACATTCCTGTTTTAAATCCAAACTATCATAGTGCATACAGAACCAAGAGTCTTAAAGATGTATCTACATCATTACACTTATTCATAAATTGTTAACTGAATAGTGTTATAAGCAGAATGTACTATTCAAACCATGCAATTTCCCAAAAACAGAGGTTTCAAATGAACCTCTGCAGTAAAATGGCGTATTCTAGAATTTCACATTTTATACTCTGAAACTGGATGAAAACTTTCAAAAAGAAATCCACATGCAACAATGACAAATTTCACCTCATTTTTAGTCACCAGATGATAAAATTTTTTGGCATAAAATACCCTTACTCAAACTCCTGACAACAGCTCCCCATTGAAGGACATTTTTCTTAAAAAAAAAAAATGCACGGGCAAATTTTTCTATCTTAACTGAATACTGATACTCTAATGGGTTGCTCAAAATGGGTCAGTTGTCTCCCCTGATCACACTAGCCTCAAATGTGGTTAATTAAAAAAGTCGCATGTAACTGAGAACATGTACACAATGGAGCAATTTCCCAACCATCAAAGTTAAATGGTGGTCATGCTATTTTGACTGTTTTTGGATCCTCTGAAATGTAATTTTAAATCTGGATCAGTTTAGCTGTTCATCATCAGTATATTTTATAATTACACATTAATTCAAAAATCACTTTTTGTAAAAATTCAGTGTCATATCAGTAGTCAGAAACTTGCTTATACAGATTTGCAAATTTCAGATAAAAATTAAAAAAAAAAAACTCTTTTAACCAAGCCTATTCGATTTTTTAAAAAAAATTATTGTAGTCAGTGAATATTCTTACCTCTCTTCCTGTTCATTACATTCTTAACATCTTACAGGGAAGATTTCTAATTGTTAACTGTGACATGTGATTAGGTAATGTCTGTATTCAGTTCAAAAAGGTATCCCAGCTTTTAATATGACCCTATCATCTTTGTTTTAGCTCTCAAGGGCCCGGGCAAGGTAATATACAGTGTACGTGTATGTGTAGGCATTCTTTAGAAATGGAAATTTAAAAAAACTCACATGTAGTACTATTTTAAGAGAGTTAAAATCAAAATAGAATATGGCTCATTACTATGACAACACTGGCTAAAAAAAGAGAACAGTTATATGTTATTCTAAAGTTAGAATATCAATTTGGTAATATTTGTAACAAATTCATGAAGTTTACCTATCAAATAGTCCCTTAAAGTGGTTCACAAAAAAGTTGGCTCCATGATCCAGGGTAGAATGCAGAGGTGTTATTATTATTATTACAAATCTATTTGTCTATTCAAATATGCAAACTCAGTATTTTTTGTACTTAAACGATATGGAACAAAGGGCCTGACTGTGGATGACTGGGCAAAGATCCAATCATCTAAGTAAATCTGGCTCATGATCAGGAATCCAAAGCACCAATCCTGGGGATACTGTAAACTATGACAATCACTGTTTGGCAATATTAAATTAAAACTAAACAGGAATTCCCAGTATTACCATACTTTTAAAATTTGACATGGATTCATTACTGTGAAAAAAACAAACAAAATAAACTAGAAATATTGCCCCACATTTTATACACTATATCAAAGCGATCAGTAAAGTAAAGGAAATGCTAAGTAGTAGATTACACAAAAAATAAGCTTTCCTATTCATTAAAACCTCTGCTTCACCAGGATATTTTACTTCACCCGCCCAAGTTTTTTTTTGAAAGCACAGAAATGACAAAGGTTTATTTCAGAGAGATGTCTATCTCCTGCCAACACCCATTTATCTGCGATCTTTCAGGAGAATCTTTGAAAGATGACACTTTGCTAACCAACTGCATTTTAGTAAAATTCTCCTTATCCAACCTCCCATCTGTGAGAGAACTGCTGAGATAGAATTTGAAAAAGACTAATAAATGTATATATTCAAAATAGTCTATATAAATAATTTTATTTTGCTATAAAAAAAAAGCATCAGTATCTTCAGAATTCTGAGTTCCCACCATATATGTAGTAGAAAATAAAAAAATCATCATAGAATAAGAAAAGGCTGACAAATTAATCTCACCAAATCACTAAAAACAGAATCTCAACCACAAATAAGCAGAGCCTAGGAAGCAAAAATGTTGTCAGACTGCAGAAAGGACAAAAACAACAGAAACAAATAAAGTATCTGAACATTCTTATGTCTAAAATTTAAGTATTTAAAAAATAAAAGTGTAAAGAATGCAGACATCAATGCCTACAGATGTAGTCAGATTTGGTAAGACTGCATAGTGCCAGGGTTGCTGCTAACAAATGGTGCTTCAGCAGGAAATAGAAAGCCCCCTACTATAAAAAGAAGCTGTTTAATTGTTGGAGGAAACCAGAGCATCCAAAAGAAACAAGCACCACTGACAGACTGGTACAGAAGAGCAAGACAAAGCCAAACAAGGTTGGTCTTTTGCTGTAGCAAGGTAGTAAGTCACAGACGTGCAAACATCATTGAAAAAACTTTCCAAAACTTGCATATGAGCAGAAATGATCAGTAGGAAGACATGTAACCAACTATTCACCTGCCAACAAGGCTGACATCCCCAGTATGCATTCAACACCATAAATAGAAGCCAGTTATGTTCTTTACAAGTGTCCTCCATGGTCTATTGTCTTTAGATGCAGCCTACAAGGGTACAATGTCTGATTGCACCCTTAAAAACTAATATGTAAGAAAATTTTTATAAATGATAAATCAATAGCTGAAAGTATCTTTAAAGTGGCAAACAAAAAAGAAAAACAATGTAAGGGAGATAACTAATATTTAATTTATGAAACATAAACAAATGAATTAATATTTTACAATAAAAATAGATTCTTAGAGAAAACTTAAAAAATTCATAAACCTATTTAACTATAATACAAGAATCATTTTTTAAGTCCCCCCACCACCTGCCTTAGACTAACATAAAAGCTTTTGAACTTCAAAAGAATATCTGTGACAAGTCTACTTTTTAAATATAAAATTTTGATTGTAAGGGAGATAATCCTATGCTGTCAAAATTCACTACGTTAAAGAGCCACTTCTAAGATGCTGTCTTTACAAAAGAAAAATTACCAGCACCTTCAATCTTATAGATAGGTGCCACTCTAAATAATAATAGAAACTTTGATATTTTGCAGTCCGAAATCATTAAACAATGATTTCAAATTAAAATCAGTGTATCAAGTAGAACAAGTGAACACTTAGACAAAAATTCAGAACAACAACAACAAAAAAAAAACAGTGGGGGTTGATTTGATTTGGTATATGACTTTAAAAAAAGATGGAGTTTATGATACCAAGAGATCTTATAAGTGTCACTGGTACTTCCTGAGCTGCATTTTTCTTTTTTTATATATACATAATGGTTCACTGAACATGTCAGTGACAAACATCAAGTATATTGCCAAGAGAAGTTGCAACAAATTCTTAAAATGACTTAACTTTGTGAAGTTTAAGCTAAAAAAAAAAAATTGTAAAATATTCATGACATTGGAACTCCATTTTTCAGAGAAAGGAGCATGTAACACATTTTCTGCAATAAAAGGGAAGAGAAAAATGTACTTTCACATAAATTTCTAAAGAGATTTTAAAATACATTAATTAGATACCAAACTATTCAAGTTCTTTAGCGGGTAACAAATCTGAAAAATCCAAAATAACAAAAAATACTAATTTTTTTTAAGTATCTTAAAATAGCATTTACTAGGGATGGCGGCCATTTCTCTTTCTCGAGAGTTTGTCCTTACATAAGTTGCCTCCTTGTAACTAAACTAAACTAGGATACTTATCTTTTTATGTAGCTCAATATTTAAAATGAAAATCATAAAAATCAGAATATAGTAAGGTATAGAATATTTTCTACATTAATTTTATTTTAATCATTATTTGTAACATTTACTTTTTATTATTTGATTAAAACTCTTACAACTAAAAAGTGTATTCTTACATTATGGCTAAAAGGTCTTCTAAATGTAAACTGAAACTGAATACTGCCAATTGGCAAAGCATATACAGGTATCCACAAACAACAACAGATGTTATTTCTACAGTAAGAGGTACAACAGAAGAGCGGCAAGACGCAAACTACTCACTCCATGCAACGTCAGTCTATGAGTGCAATGGGCAAAGCAGATGCTATCATAATCTCCAGCCCTTTTGGAACAATGCCATTTTTTTTTCTTTAGAGTCCAGGTTTTCACAGACAGTGTGGCCATGGATGGCTGTGGTGCCATCCAGTGCAAGAATCTTCGTTAAACCATCTGCAACCACACAACAAAATATGACAGTTGGTCTATCAAGGTGTGGGGTGTGGTTTTGGCTACCATGTGAGGAAACTAACTTCTAATGAATCCATCAACATTTCCCAAGAGGTGACAGTATTTTTACAGGTACCCCAGCTCATACTGTAGAGATCCAGGGTGTCACAAGTCTGCCATGGCCTGGTCAATCATTAATCCCCACAAAAGCACTCTTGTAAACTCACTTCCCAGGAAGGAATAGAATTGATGATCTCAACTACATTGTTTGTGCGCTGTTGCCTTGCATACCACAAGTATTAATTCCACTCATATTTTGCCAGTACTACACCTGTCCTTAGAATAAACAGCTACTCTTTCAAAACTGACTAGTTATTTGTATCAAGTCTCTGTATAACCCAAAAAATAGTTCTTAGGTATCTTTTTTTGCTTAAATCCAGCATTTTTAATTTATAATCCTGCACAAAAAAATAAACATACATGCATACAAAAAAGAAAGAAAAATACAGGCAGTCCATGACTTATGAACAGGTTAGGTTCTTGGACCCTGTTCATAAGTCAGAACAGTATTAATTCCACAACCCTGCTCATAACAAAACAACAGTAATATTTCATGGGACGCAGAACTGCCAAGAGCAGATGGAAGCAGACTGCCGAACAAAGTAGTGCTGCACTCGTTCGTAAGAGCCAACAAATAGCTGTAGATCAAAACTGATTTTTGTGATGAATATATGGGATCGTGTTCGCCAGTTTGGAACTGCCTGTACTTGGTTTTTTTTATTCCTTTCAATGATTAAATTATATTTAAAAATGTTAAAATTTGATTACTTGTGTTGATGTGATTGTTAGTAAAAGTTACTACTGGCCCAAAAATGAATTCTTCAAGTGCTTGTGTGCTGTGAACTCCATATAAGATTCTAGCAAGTTAACAGCAACCAGAAGAATTCTCCCTGAAATGTGTATGTGCAGCTACAGGCTGCTTTTAGTGCTGGCTGGCCTGAAAGCATGGCAGCTGATGGTAATGCCCTAGACATGGCCATGACTATGGGTCTGAGGGAGGGTTGAAACCAGGGAAAAATGTCAACAAGGCTTTCTTAAGATCATCAAGGTAATAATGTGAAGTTGGTGACATTTATGCAAGAACCAAGGTAATGTAATATACAGTTGTCCCCCCGTATTCGTGGGGGTTACGTTTCTAGAGCATCTGCAAAGAGCGAAAAACCGCGAATATTGGACATGCTCCATAAAAATGCCTATAAACATCAAAATATAACGTAAAATATAAGTAAATATATAATAATAATTTAATAAAAAATACAACACTCAGAGAAACACTCGAGATAGATACACACGGTAAACTGGGATGATGCGGGGCTGCATCTGCCTGAGACAGCGCCTCGTGGGCAGCAGCCAATCAGCAGCGAGGAGAAATGAATAACGCTCTCGGATTGGCTACTTTCAAACCTCCAGCCAATAGCGTTTATTTTATATTGATATTTTGCTGAATTTATGTTAGTATTTATATTACAAAATTAGTAAATTATATTGTTATTAATAATTTAGTGTTAAAAAGCGTGGAAAAATATATATTGCCACGAAAAAAGCCATTAAAAAATCGTGGAAGATATTTGCGATTCCGTGAATATGTGGGGATTTCCACGAACAATTATTAGTTAGGTTGTAAGGAAAATTCCGTAACCGTGATTACTCGGGGGGTTGACTGTAATGGGTAATATATTTTACTATATAAGATCAGTATACATTTAATATTAGAACTGTTTGATGTGAGGCTGTACAGTTATTAGCTTTATATCTATACAAAACATAAAAAAAAACAAAGTTGGCTGTTCTTGCAGTCAGTGTTGACAGAAGCTCATATATTTGTTATTTCCTTGCCTTAATATAGATCAGTTTAATTTAATGTTCTTTCTCCTTCACAACTTTCATCAAAAGCTGCTTGTAAATCTATAAATTAAGAAATGATGACCTAATAAGATCCACCTGTGATGAAAGGAAACAAGATTGTATAGATTTTTAATTCAGAAAGTCATATAAGGGAACCGCAAAAGTAATACTTCCAATTTATTTTGTGTAGAATGGCAAGTGGTGAAGCCTGCTGTGAAAATTGTTTTATTCTCCACCAAGCGGTGGAGTTAGCATTGATATGCATGTTAAACAGAACTGTAATTGAATTTCTTACACCTGAGAGATTTCACCAATTAAGATTCAATGCCACGTGATGAGTACATACAAGCACCTCTAATGATAATGTGAGCTACTATAAAGCACTGGGAAAAAATAAAGACAGGCCTCACACCAAAGTGAGTGAGTCCCTTAGTATTGGTTATCAGGCCATAGACAAGATGATAACTTTGGCTACTCCATAGATGAACCAGATGAACTTGCAACCTTCAGTCTTTAATCTTTCGGTCCTCTGAAGAAAGGCATATGTGGACAACACATTAAGAATGATAATGTCATGACGAATTTTCAATGGATGTATAACAATGACATTATTTACCATGACAGCATACTGGTAGTGGTCCCATGATGACATAAGTGTGTAGATTGTGACAGTGACTATGTGGAAGAATTACTGTACCAGTTTATTTTAAAAAGTTCCACCTGTGTCTATGCTAAGTTTTGTACATTAAAAAATATAGTATTCTGATTTAACTGATCTGTATACAACTGCAATGTTGCAATTTAGAAAGCAGAATGGATTGTGTTCATATTTAGTATAGGAATTTGCTTTTGTAGCACTATCTTGTGGGAAAGGTTTCCTAATTATCAGTCAATAAACTTATTTAGATTCCCACATCTGCTTTAAGTAGCAAAGTGTGTTCTAATATATATGCTACTATATATATTGGACTTGTGCCACATAAAAACGAATAAGTGAAAAAATAATTGGCAATAGTCAATGACATTCCAACCAGCAACATAATTTATGTTCACCTGACTTGTACATCACACGCACACACACAAATGAAATTTTATTTTTAACTTCATCTTTGCATGTAGATTTGGTTCTAGGCTGAAAGAAAACTTGTAAAAATGTATTTCCATGCATTAGGCTATAACAGTAAAGTTTTTAATTTCCTTGCTTTTATATATTTCCAAATTAGTCCTGGAGAAATAAGGCAGCAAAAAGGTGGGATAATAATTACCTGTCTGCTGTGCTAAAGATGTAAGTTGGGTGGACTGTTTGATAAGGGAAACCCGATAGAAATAATTTCTCCAGAATGCCTCTTCATTAATCCTGAAAACAATAACAAATAAGATAAAGTCTGCTCAGTTAGGAATTAATACATTCATTGTATGAAATACTGGAATCAATATCTTTAAAAAAAAATTTTTTTTTAAAATAAAATCAGACAAGATTAAAAAGAAAATCCAATAATTTAGAACTCTCTATACATTTATAATCATTATAGCAATTTTTTTAAAAAAAGCCAAACAAAATAAGATTTACGTCTACCAAAGCTTCAAAATGGAAACTCTTAATGTGTGTACACTTATCATCATCAGAATACAGTCCAGATTTCTAGCAGTGGGATGTGCATTAATCAACAAATTTATTACTGCATTCTATAAGTGAACCCTTTTGTAATATGAATTAAAAATGACTGGGAAACTATCTGCCTTCATAACTACTTAATATATACAAATAATGTAAGAACAATTTGTGAATCATTTCTATCCATGCTCAGTACCAGGTGTAATTAAAAATGATAGCTTCTGTTATTTTCAGTTTAAAAGCCAACAACCTTCAAGTGTTCTGAAAGGTTTTTTTTTGGCAACTGTGCTAAATTTTGCCCCCATCCTATAACAGCTATGCAGAAATACAACCATTACGGAACCCGGCTGCATCATTGCTTTCACTGACTTCTGGACAATAATACATGGTTCTGGGTCTTTCCAAGTAACAAAGTTACTTAAAACAACAATGCATAATGGCCACGTTTTGTTTGTAATTATTCTGACAAGAAAGGTGGGGGCAAAGACTTCTATTTCAGTTCTGTTATTGACTTCTGCTATATCATGTAATGTAGCTTAGTTCTGTGATTGGAAGAAAGGTAAAAAAAAAAAAATTGTTTTAAACTGCAAAACTAAAACTTAGAATATTTGTAGTAGAACTTCAAAAAATTCTGTATGAGCTACTTTGACATTCTTAACATGATAAATTAACCCTCTGTATATCATCTTGGGTATATCTGCATCCCTCTAACCTCCAAATCTGTATTAATCAGCACAGGTCAAGTCATAGGGGCTGTGATACAGTCTCTTCCCAATTAACCCTTTGCAACAAATCCATGCCACCCCAATATTGTGTGTGTGTCAATTAAATATATAGCCAGTTCAACACAAATACTAACCACTGCTTTTAGGCTGGTGATATAAGTAGGAAAAAGGGTGAGATGAACATTAATGAAACAAATTTACATAGTTACTTCCCTCAATGGCCTTAAGTCCAAATTAAAAGCTGAAGTATCCATTTATTCTTTTAAAAACAAAGAAATGTTTCCTGAGTATTTTTTAAAAAATTCTCTTACCTAGATATTAGAAAAACAAAAAAATGATGTGCACTGCAATTTTTGCTAAAACTTCAGCTTTTCAAACAGGAATGTATTTGGTCAAGTCTTGATTAATAATTTTTTTTAATATACAAGTTAATTTCTTCAATCTGTTTTTCAGTTTGTGTAATGTAGCTATCATTCTGATGCAATTATTTTCCCTCTTCTTTGTCATCCCGTGTCCAGACACTGGGAAGCTGTAGACATCTCTCTCAATGATCTTTTCGTGAAGTCCAAGCTTTAATACCAATCATTTGGTATTAAATGTATAACAAAAAGTCTCTAATAAATAAATTTGGAATAATACTAGTCTCAAGTTCAACGAAACCTCTTTACCACCTCCAGTAATACGATGTCAAAGAAATCTCTAGCTATTCATTTATTTATTTTTCTTAATAAAAGAAAATAACTAAGTGAGCAGTATGGAAAAATGTCTCCTTCATTTCATACCAAAAGCTGCACTAAAATGACAACCTACACATCTATCCATGTTTAATACTTACTGCTTCGGTACAAGTTCAAATCGCATAGTCTGTAGATTTGGGTCTTCCTGGAGGGTGGCCATGGCAACAGGGAAAACAGAATCAAAGTCAAAATTAAACTGGACACCAGAGGGTGGATTCCGAAGGAAATTTCTTTTATCCTGAAACAGCAGTATCAGAAAATTTATCAAAAAAGGAAAAGCAAGAAAGTTTATTTTAAGTTGTGCTAGTAATGCCTCTATCTGGGATATACTTATACTGCATAGTTTAACTATTACCTTGTCAAACCATTTCAACATGTCTTAAAGGATTTTTCCTTTGTAAAGGTATGCTGTTTTCTTTACTCTTTTGCTGTAAACTCATTGCTATTTGTGCAAGCTTCCACAAGGATACATCAATACCTCTAGTACACAAAATTTTAGGCACCATGAACAGCACAATTAACCCATCCTCACCGTTCTGCTGGATGAAAACTCAGGACACGTCACATTAATGAGCTAGAAGGGGGAGGTACGGGGTTGGGGTAAATAAAGTGTGCATGAACAGCCTGTTTTTGAACCTATTGCTGTTGAAAGTAATGCTAACACTGGCAATCTATCTACTCCTTAAAATCTTCAGTAAAACCACTGTGATGGTTAAAGCATTTAAAACTACCCAAATGTGCAAATGTATCTTCCTTTTTTAATAAACCAAAGTTCTCCATTTGATTAATGCAGTTTCATGAATGTTTCCCGCAGTCCTGAGTGTATTTAAAAATGTTTTCATTGAAGATAAGCATTGTAGTTAGTCTCGGAACACAAAAATCAATCAAAACAAGCAGACTAAACCTAAACAAGACTCTGCATGAAGGTTCTGTGAAGTTCTCTCTTTTGTGGGAATGTGTATTGCGAACTGCAGTCAAGTTGATTGGTTTCAGAACAAAGTCTTTCTTGCTCTACTTACATCTTCCTCCACTACCCAACTAATTGTTTTACTCCTGGCTGGCCTTAGCTAATCAGTCACCAATCTAATTCTGACATCATTTTGGCCTTCAGTGATTGCACATAAAGCTATGACCGACTTTTACTGAGCCCAGAGAGAAGAGGTAAGAAATGGGTTAAACGTGAATCCAGAGCTCGACAGTTCACGAGTAGTAAATGTCAGGATCTTCCAAGTATCTGGCACAGAAAAAAAAAAAAAGAGAAAAGGGCCAATTTCAGAAAAACTGCAAAGAGAACAATGGGAGGCTATGTTTTAACAGATTCTGAATGACAAAATTATAAGCTATCTCAGGTTAAACACTGTTTTTGAATACAACTTTCTGTCACTTTCAAACCTTGACTGTGCACAAATAAATTTCTGTTCATTACAAGTTCAATTCAGTTTTAAATGTCTTAACCATGCATGCGCATAGCAAGCTGTAGTTGTACAGCTTAGAGGTATAATGACATCAAGAAAGATACTTATTTGCTTTAAAATTCTATTATCAGTTTTTACTGTCATAGCCATCCAACAAAGAGAGATTCTGTACCTAGGCAAGAGTGCACCTGGTTTACTACTGATATGTGATAATAATAAAAGCATAATTTTTTTCATAGCGAGAAAAAATGTCCAGGTTATTATGTCCTTTGCTATTACAGAAGTAGATATGAAGATAAGCACATAACAAATATTTGTTTATATTATAAAACAACAAAAGTTTGAAAGGGTATGAAAAATTATGCACTTTCTCTACTTGAAATTCTGAAAATGCCAGTCAATATGGGAGAAACAACCCATTTAAACTTTATGTAACTGTAAGAGTTTGGTTGCTGTTTATCTGCACACACTTAATTAAAAGTTTTAATTCTGCCATTATGTTGCAAGATTGTATTTAAAGTAAAATTTCCTAAGTTACCTTGGTAACTAGTTAATCATCCAAACTGTTAGGCTTCTGTTTACACTTATTACAAAGCTTATCCCACCTGAACAATGCATGCAGGCCAGTATTTTATGAATCCAAATAGTGTTTCAGTATACAGTTTTGTTTTTCTTATCACTCTCTTGAAATTTTTGAAAATTATTTTAGAGAGAGAAGGACTTGATTTCAAGTACTTACATTATGATAAATATAATACTTTGTAAGCAGTTCAGTTTCTAAGGTTTATGATCTTGCAAACAAGTGGTCATTGGTCTGATGCTTTGGCATAATTTCCATCATGATTTTTGAGTTGCAGCAGCTTCTTTTAAAAACTTTTAAAATTAATGTTTACAATCCCATTGGTAAGACTATACTTACTGCAGACAAGG
Organism: Nautilus pompilius; assembly: GCA_018389105.1. Lineage (NCBI taxonomy): Eukaryota > Metazoa > Mollusca > Cephalopoda > Nautilida > Nautilidae > Nautilus > Nautilus pompilius. The sequence goes on along the minus strand of JACATO010000351.1, from coordinate 1,183,264 downwards.
CCATAATCTGCTTCTTCATGGCTTCCTCCTCATTATAGCCAACCCAGGGAGGGACAGCAGCCTCAGTGTGCTTGCCCTTCTCTTTGTTCTCATTCACAAACTTCTCCTGCTGTCTGGTGAACTCCCCAAGCAGTGTCTGAAAGAAAATAGCAGCAGCAGGGGTTCATGTCCAACCAACCAACATTCACAATCTATTCCTTGCCTAAAGTGGTATAGGAACATCTCACAAGCCACAAAAATGATCCAACTTGTCATCTCTAAGTGTCAAGTAGGACATGGAAGATCTCACAATCCAGAAATAAAACCTACTTACCCCCCCCCAATCAAATATTTACTATTTAAAGTCTCCAGACAAATCTTTGTTCACTTTTCACACTCATTTTTCTAGATCTCAGATTATCTTAAAAAAAAAAAGAAGCAGGAAATAAAATCTCTATTCCACAAATTTAATCACACCACAAATGTTTCTAATACAACTGTAAAATTAAAAAAACCCACCTTGCAACACAGAGTCGGGATAATAATTATTAATAGCTTTAAAAAAGGTAGATTTTTAATTCTAGTAACCAGGAAAGTTGGAATAAAAACTTTCTCACTATCACTGTTCCTGGAGGAATTTGTTCTATTTCTTTTAGATCCCAATCTCTTTCAAGAGAAAACCAGATGCGTACCTTCTCCTCCACTGTGTGTTTTAGCTGCTTCGCCGTCTCTGCCACAGTTTTCCCAGCACTTTTTCCAACGCTGAACAAAAAACCTACAAAACATTACAAGAACAACCAATAATGTTGCTAACAAAAACAATATCCCTTCATGCAGAAAGTCCAAAAAAAGGTGATTTTCAGATACACTATACTACAAAAGTGTGAACATACTTTTTCCAACAACTTTGTCTTGTATGCTGTTTATAATGCAAATCAAGAAATATCATAATGTGAGCAAAGTTTATTTCAAACAGGTAGTATGTAGTTAACTCTTGCCATGAGTTGTTGTATCAACACTATACGTCTCCAGGGAGAATGCTCGGGATTTGTCCTGGTCATCCCAGTCTATTCTGACACTGAAATCCCAGTTCACAACATGGAATAAGTTTTTCTCATGTTTTTATTATATATAAACCAAATAACAGTACCTCCTGGGAAATTCTGCACACATACATTAGACTCTTGTCAAAAACAAAACTAGACTAACAAATTTTTTAACGAAAGGTTTAAACATTTAACCCCTATTTGGGGTCCCTCATAATGAGCCTGTTCATGACAGCCATCCATCTTTCTCAGAAAGACATAACTACTAACTATTTCTGATACTGTTCTGCTTCAACCATTCCATAACCTCTTTAAACATCTCAGTGAATCTATCTACTAAAAATGACAATAAACAAACATTTGGTAATCTATTTCTTTCAGAGATCTAAACAGTGTCATTTTATAGAGGGGAATCATTCACTGCTTACAATAATATTACACTGATAGTGCATCATTTATTCAAAGGGTCATTTCTAAAATTTTGATGTTTAGTCAAACAGCACTCCAAGGCATACACTTTAATCGTAAATAATGAAGGAAATCTTGCTTCTTCATTCCATTCTGCTTTCAGTTTCCCTGCTAGTGCCAACAAATCTGTGACAGGCTATCAAAATTGGCATAATGGCTAGGGAAGTTGAAGCTCCACTCTGTATCTTCAGCATCTGGAGATTACCTAAGTAATTTTTTCACAGCTGAGCCCACCCTCAATGTAACAACCCCCTCATTTTATGCAAAGCAGCCCGGCCTGGCCCGCCTTCGTAAATCTCTCATTGGGCCTATAGACCCCTGCACCAATTTGTTGGTGCCCAAGTTGGCCTAAAGCCGAGCTGGCTAGTGTGCATCTGGCTGAAGTCACTGTCCAGTCCTTGTGGCATGCTACCACAGGGGTTGTGGTCCTAGTCTTTTAGTTGCAGGCCCCAATGGCTAATGCCAATGGGAGTGCGGCTTGATTGTATCAGACCTACTGCAGTAATAGTTTGAATTCTGGCCCCTCTCTTTCTATTATGATTTTTCTTATGTTGCATTAAAAATCATTGTGCCCCCGAAAAAATTTAATGCCAGTCCAGGAATTTTTTATGTCAGCTGTGGAGAGATAAGAATCAATCAACTGCTTGCCTCATTGTGTATCAATAAATCCCTCAGGAGGTTACTTGTAGTCATGATAAAAAAGTTTATGCATTATAGCAGTGTCAAGAGAGCTTTCTTTTGCCCAGTACTGACAGGGAAACAGTTCATGACTGCACTGCTTTCATAGATGCAGTGACCAGAAGATGTTGCTGGTTGAACAAATACAGCCAAATAAGTCAAGCTAAAATACATCCAAATTCCAATTTTACAAGTGTAATACAAGCTGTACATTTTAAACTTTGTCAGTAAGGTTGATAAGATACTATTATTATTCTAAGTTCTATGCTGAAATAATAAACAGAAAAGTAAAAAATAAATAAAACACATCAATTAGAGAAATCTGCCCATAAGCATGTAACTGGAAAATAATTTGTACTCCAGAATTTGCTCTTATAGCTAGAGGTCAGATTATACTGGCTTGTTCAAAAATTCATTCTTATAAGTTAACTGATTTAAATACAAAATTAATATCATTAACCTAATTTTTACATTATTTTTTACCCAAATATACAAAGTTTACAATTGGTTTATCTTAAGCAGTTAGTTTACACAAAGAACATTTTTTTTCTTTTATAATGATTATTCCTTAAAAATTACTGATACTAAGATTTCTGAACATGTTATACAACACAAACATCAATACTGTATATCTACCAGAGGAATAATAAAGGCACACCAGTTGCTGGCAATGAACAGCCATTGGATGAGCTAGAACAGGAACTATCAGATGTTGTGCTGACACAGGCAGAAAAAATCACAAAGGAGAGATGAGGAAGAACAACCAACCACAAGGTTGCAGAAGGAATGAAAATACAGAGAGTGTGTCAAATGCAGGTTTCTGAGAAGCGAATGACTTGTCTTAAACTAGTATCAGTAAAGTACATGGTGTACAAAGAGGATCAGTAGAGTAATAGTCTGAAATGTTGGGGAACCATTAAGCAAGCTAGCTACACTAAATCAATATGACTAGTGTTGTGTCTTTTTTAAATGATTGTTTTATTCAGATTATGGATTGCATTTCAAAATAATCAGCTGATGTTTTTAACTAGTTTTAATCATTATCTCAGCTGGTACTTTGTTTTGTTAAGAAATAAAATTGTTAATTTTAATTTGCTGGATAATTTTTTTGCATGCAGCAAATCACAATTCAAATAAGTTAACCAGCAAACAATAAAAAGTAGTATCAATTTCACCAGATTAAAAAAGGAGCCCAAAATTAGAGCCAAGAAAGCACAAGTACTGGTTTGCCCAAATTATTCCCTGCCCAGTAACAGTATTTGCAGATTCTTGTTGGAGTATAAGCAGATCACAATCAGAACTTATAACTTAACAGTGTGCAAAGTTGACAACTGCAGAAACCATTCCATGTCAGATAAAGGAAAAAAAAAAAAAAAGACAATGAAAGAAATTCAGATGATAGACTAATGACGAAATAAATGTGTTGTTATTAAAAGTGTGAACAGAAGCAGAAAGTGGCAGGCAGGGCTCTCTGAACTTGTTTCCCCATTAGCTGAGTCCTTGCTTACTTCCATACTGATTTCTTTTATAGAGCTTAACCTACACCTGGTTGCTGTATTAATTTCAATAAACAACACAACCAAGACGACAATAATTAACATCCAAATCAGTGATTACAAAAACTAAAAAAATGCAACATGGCAGTCTTCACACAGTCATCACTACTCTGCTAGCTCATTGAGCAAGAAATTTCATTTATATTAGTTTTAAAGCACACTTAAATGTTAAATTCCTTATTAACTGCAGAAATAATAAAGTGGATAATTATTATTAAAATTATATGAATCTCTGCTCCCAAATACATCCCAGCCCCGCAAAAGAAAAGTAAAAATCAAAGCAAATAATTTGAAAATAAAGCAATGATGGCTAAGCCAAAGAGTGTCTTTTAATGTCAGAAATAAAGGCTTTTAACTCTTTTAAACCAGGGTTCAAGATGTAAACAATACCAATATTCAAATTAATTAAAAGGAAATTTTTTCCCTATGGATAAGCATCTGCTTCACGAGGAAACCCAGGCCTGATATTCTCTTTCTTTTACCACTACTACCTGGGACCAGACCAGGCTGAGAGAGGTGAGAGATGCTGGCCAATAACAGGGTACAAGTACAGGACCGAGTAAACTCTTCTGTGCTGCTGTTGTTGTAACTGAAATAGAAATGGGGTCAGAACAGGCAGGTTTCTGTCGCTACCCCCCCTATTCTTCTGTTGGGGGGGGGCGATAGATAGATAGATAGATAGATAGACAGGTAGGAAGTGTTCCGGCTAACGTGGAAAGCCAACCAAGCTACCTGTCCAGCCGAACGAACGCACTGTCACTGCTGGTGAAGGTAGATCTCAAGAGAATAAAAGGTGTGCTGGAGGTATTATTTGTTTGCCGGTTCTAGTAGCTGAGGAGGAGGAGGAGGAGGCCGGGCGTGACACCTGTGGAGCAGTCTGGGGTGGTGCCCAGCGATGGCGATGCTGCGCGAGTCAGGTAGGCGGTCTGGAGTTAGCTATGTAATATAATTCGCTGGGGGGTGCTAGCCGTAAGCCTAGAGAACGATCAATAATAATAATAGGGGCCAAGTGGTCAGCGATCGGTAAACAAACGACGACGACGACGATATACGTACTCCCCCATTCCTTGGCAGCGTTGGCAGCCTTGGCTGAGACATCCTCGAGGGCCTGCTTGGCGAGCTCGAACTTCTCCTCGGGGGTGGTGGTGGTGGTGGTGGTGCTGCTGCTGCTGGTGGTGGTGGTGGGGGAGGAGGAGGAGGAGGAGGAGCCCCTCCCCTCGGGGTCCGCGCTGCTCGGCAGGGACTCCGACGACGACGCGACGCTGGACGGCTCCGAGTCCTTGAGGCTGCTGTCGCCCGTCTGCGCCGGATCCTTCCTGCTCATATCCCCACCCCACCAGCTTGAGACGGCGCTGAACATCGCTAATTCCTTTGTTCCTGCGACTCGCGGTTGCCTTCGGCCTGTTGTTGTTGTTGTTTTTCCCCCGGACAAAGGGACTCGACAGGTTACCCGCCTAAGCGCAGGTCATTCGGCGACTCCGCTCGACAATTACGTCACTAGGGAAAAAAAAGAGGAGGGGGGGAGGGGGCAGCTTCGCAGAAAATGAGACAAATATAATTTAAAAAAAAAAAAAAATGAAACAACAGCAAACGGAGAATATTAATGTATTCTATTGTTTAGAATTTATTCGAATTATTAATGAATTTTTTTTACTCAGCGGCAGGTACGTACGCTATGGCAGAAGTCGTGGGGGGGTCAACAGAACGGGGAGGTAACCAACATCAACTTTCTATTTTTCTTCTAAACTTGCAAGAAATAAAATCCGAAAAGTTGAAACCTTTGCTTCAAGCCGTAAGGTCGTTAATTTGTTAATTAATTAATTATTCACGTTTGCGTCCCGTATGTTTAATTACCTTATTCTCCTGGCATTAAAAAAGAAAACGATTTTTCCCCCCCAAGAATTATTGTAGTTTTGTTTGTTTTCAGTTGTCTCCCCTCCCTCCCCGCAGTGTATATAATACGACGACGACCTATACAACTAACTGGTCTGCATTTGCACAGATGTTTGTATAACAAGAATTAGAATTTACAACAGAAACACAACTCTGCCCTGTCATTAACCCTTCCCCCCCACAACCCGAGCCTTTTGCTGAACTCGCATTCAGATTTAAAATGAAGACGGAAGAAAACCGAGAGAAAATCCGCGGTCACACAGACCAATGCGGTTAACCGCCGTCACGAGGAGGAGGAGAGAAACATTCGATGTTTACAGATCGCTTGGAATATCTATTGCAAGTTCTAAGGGCCTCGTCGCTATTCCCTGCGTGGTCGGGGAGAGGAGAGCGGACGGAACGCACCAGAGAAATAAAGAGGGAAAAAAACAAACAAACAAACTGAAAGTAGATTTCCGCCAACAAAAGCCCGGTTTTTAAAACTTCCCGTCTCGCGAGATCTCCTTTAAATAGAAGCTCCAGGATTCACTTAATTAAAATTATACTTTTAGTTTGCATTTTACCAGATTTAATGACTACACGAGACAGAAAAAAAAAAAAATTTCCTATTTTCATTCCGTTGTTTGTTTACTGTCTCGGTTCGGTTCGGTTCGGTTCGTTCCACTCCTCATTTTAGCCTCGTCGCGGAGTCGCGCGACTCGGGTTGTATGCAAAAATGGCGGCGACGTTCTTCGGAGAAGTATTACCTGTCTCCTCACGGGCCGTGGAGGACGACGACGACGACGACGAGGATAGCATCTCTGAACACGAAAGGTGATGGCATGCATTTCTTCTTCTTCTTCTTTAAAGTTAAACTGACGTATGATGAATGTTATATGCATGGCGTTCACCGTTTTCTTTCTTTATGCCATGATTAGTGATGTACAGAGATCGCAGGGCTCAAGTGCAGAATCCAGGGGCACTTTTGTTGATTGCCAAATCAAGTGGCTGGAGAGAGAGAGAGATGTAAAGGAATGCCACTGATTATGTATCAGTAATCACAGAGGAAATAAATGTATTAACAGACTTCGAAAAGATTGAAACCTCGGTGAACCAGGAAGGAGTATATTATACGCTAACCTTCTTTTATTATTTGAATTCCGTTTCAGACCGGTGCTGCTCAGATGGAGACCAGCAGCAGCTCGGCTCGAAATGAAAAATAACCCGAGGGATAAGATTAGCTGTTCCCTGTTAATCCTAGCAGTTGGACCCGAAGCTACAGGTGTGTGTGTGTGTGTGTGATGTTGGGTATGGGGATGGCATTGATTGATTGTCTCGCCATCTCGTTCTGGAGCAGTGTTTTCCGTAATTTATTCTGTAGCACCAAAACCTTATTTATTACCTTTTTTTTGTAATAATTTACCGAAATTCATGGGAAGTTGATGGTGATAGCGTAATGATGGCGTTATTTGTTTGCCCGATTCGCCATGCTGAGGCCAAAGGTCAAAAGGTCAAAGGCTGGGAAGAAAGCAGCAATATAGGAAAATACCATATAAGGCACTGGCAGGGGTTGCCTTTGCCAAAGTAAATAGCTAAACCATCTGTCTCTGTGTAGTTCTCAGAAACAAACTGATAGGTTAATTGAGAATTGAAGGGGTTGCCAAATGGTTAGTATAACCCTGTTTTGATTTAGTTAGTTAGGGACCCTGGAAGTCACTTTCAGATCCGACTAGGCTATAAAAATTGGCAAAGGAATTCCCATCCAATTGCCAGGTGCCCCAGTCAGGTCAAGTCAGGTATGGGTTTATGTTTGTATTTGTTTTAGATATTTTGTTGATCCGCATTTTTCAAAATTGGATATCAGAAAGTTTTTAGAGGAAATCAGAAACATCGGAGAAGAAATCAAAGCTGCATCATCCCTGGTCCAGATTCAACAACAGTAGTTAAATGAGATGAACCCAATCATTGGATTGCATATTAATATGTCTATAAAAGTAATGGTTAATCTTAAATACAATCTACTCATAAAAAGTGACTCATCTCTTGAGAATTATGATTTCAAAAAGGAGACAAAAGAAGCACGGAGTTTCTGTTTTGTGTGGCTAAATCAATATTCACCTTGGCTTAGTTCATCCTCGCACCTAAAGGGAGCAATTTGTAAATGTGGTACAAATTTCCCACAACCAGTTCATCATGGAACATTGGGAGCCTTCACCACGACTTCTTTTACGAAAGTGCAGGAAATCATATTTCTATCACTTGGGACAGTAAGGCACAGGTAGATGCAACAAACATTTTTGTCCATCAGGAAAAGACCAGAAATGAAGATTGTTTCAACTGGACAGTGCTTTGAAGTTTTAGTTTCTTTGGCAAACAATTACTGATGAAAGTGGTGACATCTGGAAAGGAGCATTTGTCACTTGGTGTGCATTTTGTTGACACAATGACCACTGAAAATATTAGCTGAGAGGAATTTCTTGAATTCACAATAAACTGGATGCTACTTCCTTTTCCAATGCTATCATTGATCAATGTACAGAGTTTGGCTTTAATCTAGAAAAATTACATGGCCAAGAATATGATGGATGCTCTACAATGGCAGGAAAGGAAAGGGACTTGTAAAATACAATAAAGCATAAGTATCCAAAAGCTGTATTTGTCCATTGTGCTGCTCATAAGCTCATTCTGGTTTTTAAATGACTTTAATTGTGTACCTAAGATATGCAATACGATTGGTACAATCAAAACTATTGTAAAATTGTCCCATGACAAGATATCTTTATTCGAATATGCCACTACTTTCTGTAACATGTTGGACTGCAAAACACAAAAGTATTAGGATTTTTTCTAACAACTATGAAAGCATTTTTGATCAGTTAAGCATGCTGGCCATAACAGGTTCGGGCGAAACACGACAAGATAAACACCAATTAGAATCTGCTTCAAGCACAATGATGTTTATTTTTGTCTGACTGTAAATTCTAGCTATTCAGCAATGCTAGAATCTATAACATGAGCTCTCCAAGCTGTAGAACTTGGTATCATAAAAATGTATGATCATGTTCAGGAGTTTATAACTGAGTTTTGTGAAACACTGACAAAAGCAGAAGAGCAATTCAACAAACTTTCTACTAAGGTTGAACAGTTGTCAGAGAAGTTGAATATTGAATTATCTGTTCCCAGACAACAGACATTTCGATCTGATGTTGGTTGCTCAATTGTGGAGGAATATTTTTGTCAAATATTGTTTATACCATATCAGGACCCATCCATTTTACCTCTAAGAGCCAGTTTGCTGCAGAAAATAAACAAAATTTCTGTCTTTTTCTGTCTCCATCCTGTACAGAAGGTGCACATTGGACATGAAGAATCAAAAACCAAAAGGGAAAAATAAATTAACTGTACAAAATTGAAAACTTAGAAGCTGAAGCTATCACTGGTTTGAGATGTGGTCACAAAGGGGAACAATGTGTTAGCAAGTTAAAAAATGCTCATGGAATTGTTGGAGTTCACTGGTCTATTTCTTGCCATTAGTCAAGCAGTTTATGTTGGTCGGACATCACCTGTGACAACCTGCACAGCAGAAAGGTTGGTCAACACAACGAGAGCGGCAGAAACATGGCTGAGGTCAGAATGACAGATGCCCATTTGTCTGGACTTTGTATGAGTGTTCATGGAGCAAACGTTTATTACAACTACCAAACACAAACTTATTCAAGAAGTAATGGATCAATTTGGACAAGACTGGGGACGTTTAAAATTTGTTTTGTTATTGTGATCTTCGATGGGGTAGCACAATAACAGAGGAAGCATACCACATCAAAAAATAAATTAAAGTTTAAAAAATTCTAAATGAATCACAAAATATATTTCCAGGTAAAGAAATTATTCATCAGAATCAAACACCTTTCATCGTTAGGCACATTTTCCATATTTGATATCATTTTCTCATTTTGTTGCCCCTCTGTAATTTATCCTTGAACATTTTTTGTCATTTTGTCCCCCCCCCTCTTGGAAAAAATCCTGCAGACACCCATTCCCACATCATTAATTTCAAAAGAAGCTTGGTTATCTTAAATTATCAGGTGTATGTGACAAATAATGAATTAGAGTATTGTATAAATATTATGAAGATTACCATCATTTGTTCTGGAGCTCTTCTGAAATGAGAGTAGAACAAGTGATGTAAGAACCTGTACAGCGATAAGCACATCTAAGATGTACATGGACTTTTCTATACAAGAGAGCTACAGCATCAACATTACATGTCTGAAAAAGTATCAAAAGTTAAATTTTATTGGAATCTCTCTGAAATTAATGATGCAGATTACAAAACACGTCTTTAGTTATGAGTACATAAATTACTGTAATTTTTCTGTTTTGGCTTTCCTCTCAAAGACCAAATTATTTATGTACTTTTTATGAAATCAATCTGCTGTTGTTATCTGATAGAAGATTTTTCTCTTCATTTACACATTATAAACCATAATATTGTTCCTCTTCAGACATTACTTACCTATTCTCTCAAGTCTTACCTCGCCAACAACACACATACATTGATTTTTTAAGAATAATTTCATTCATTTATGAAGGAGAGTGATATTTCTAAAGTTTGAAAACCTGCTATTTTACTGCAGGTCAAAGAATAATTCATATACAGTGAGTCACCAGAAACATTTAATTTTCTAGAGGGTTTGAGTACACAAAAATGCATTATCATTGTTATTTAAATTATTCTTATTTGTTTGTCTTTTCTTTTGAACTTATAACTGACAAGCAGCTTAATGTGAATAAGTCTATTTCTGTGGAAATCAATACATACATGCTCTTATTTTTTACCTGTATTTTATTTTGATCTATATAAACCCTATTTTATCGTAATTTGACATTTGATTTATACTTCACAAGATCCTGTTAAAATACGGTAAGTCAAGATACCTTAGCTCATAGTCTTTCTCTGTTTTGACCTTGACCTAGGTTTTACTCAGGCATATATCCTTCAAGAATATTATGAGGTAATTGGAGGGGTATTCAGTGGCATGACAGAGGGTGATGTCAATACCTTTTCCCAACGTTCACCAATGGACAAGACTTGCTACATCCACAGATCCAAGCAGCAGCCAGCTGTGGTTGTGTGCCAGTGCAATATTCATGTCTCCACAGATCTCTCTTTCTCTTGGGTACAGCAGGTATGTTTTATAGACAGATCACATGACCTTTACCATTGCACTCTAATAACGATATGGTGGTCGCTCTGTAAATATGAATGGAACTTGCATTTATCTTTCTAAAACTTGTGGGATAAAAGTTGCGTTCACTATGAGCAGATTGCTAACAGTATCAGATGCATGTCTGTCTGTCTGCATCCAACGAATTACTGAATTTCTATTGTCACCAGTGTGTATTTGGTCAAAATTATTTATTATTTATCAGTTTTTCATACATTATATATCTCTGCACCTAGCACTTCTGTTTGACTATCAACACTGGAATATAAGGATATTATGGCTGATATAAGCTGAGTTTAACAGCAGGCTGTCCTGATGATAGGAGTCTGATTTAAACTGTTTAGTTGGCTGGTCAAACAGATTAAACCTGTGGCAACTTTCTGATTTTTAGACAAGACAAACACCCTTATAATAACAATAAAGAATTTATCTTTTGACTACTTACAGACAGTGGTGGGATTCAGCCGGTTCGCACTAGTTTGTGCGAACCTGTTCTTGGAATTTCATGAGTTCCGCAAACCGGTTGTTAGCCCTTAACTTATTTTATCATCAGAATATAAGGCATGAATCCAATTATTCTTGCTACATATCGCATGATTCATCTTGGTTTTAAAAATATCTGCGGTAACTTTCTAGGCCACAGAAAATAGATAAAACATCCCTTATTAGTAAGTGAAATGTTCTATAATTATGCACAGCCAGCAGCGGACCTGAGGGGGGGGGGTCAGTTGGGCTCCCCCCCATGGGTCCATAAGGGGAGGCCACCCCCCAACCCCCATTAGTCTTCGAATATGAAATGAAAAATAAATGAAAAAATCAAATTTTGGCAACATAATCAATGGTCGGCTGCTTTCTAAGGGCCATTTCAAATAAGTTTATCATCTGCTAATTATATTTAGCATTGGTTTGCTCCAGAAAATCTGTTTGTATATCCGATACTTTTGAGCACATTGGACTTTTAAAGCGCTTAGAGCTGAAACAATTGACTTATTATTTTAAAACATATAGTATTTTTTATGCTGAACAATGGAGAAAATTAGTTTTAAGTTTGTAATTTGCCATTGTATTTGCTGGTTCGACACAGATTGAGCTGTTCTTGCGTGATAAACTGTAAGAAATTATTAATTATAATTTCAAGACTTTAAATGTTAAAAAGTATTGTGTTATATAATTATGAAATAATTACGTGAACTGGTGAACACTACCAGTTACACTTACAAATGTTTTCATTACCCGCATTATAGTACTAGGCCATTAGGCCGCTTCTAGCCTAGGCCATTAATAATAATTTTTTAGATATTCATTTTTGCACATTTAATTTGTAATTCGTACTCCTATTACAAGAGGTATCTAAAATAATATTTGTTAGATATGGTTGTAGATGTTTTTATGCTACTACCTTCTGATTATGAAAATTATTCTCGTATTTACCATTGAAGAAAAACACTGTATTTTACATTGCGCAGTGAAAATATTGTAGCAATCCTAGTACCTAGTGAAGCAATTTTTTACATTTCAGACTTCAGCCCTTAAAATGAAGCGGCAACAAAATGTACTAGAGTTCATGCGAAAAATCCCAAGAACTGAAAGTTCAAAGGAAGAGGCCAGTGAGGACGTAACAGTAACGCAGCCATCTTTGATGAATGATACTGATGAAACTTCTGCTTCTGATACTGTGCCACCTACAGATGAGGCAGATGCCGCATCATCTCTTCCAGGCTGCTGGAGTATGAAGCAATATGAGGAGTTCCAAAAAAAATATGATGGATTGATTGTTCGTAGCAAGAAACTTGGTTGTGATCACTGTGCCAAATTTGATTCCTTAAACATGAAGGGAATTCACATGTCAATTGAATGGGGAAGCTGCAGTGTTGAAGCCTCAGGGAAGGATAAAACCATCCAGCAAACATCTCTCAGGAAAATGATGAAAAATGCTCTTTCATCTAAGGCACATAGTGTTTGTGTAAAGCAACTACAGGATTGTGCAGATGATGCAATTACAAAATGCATTGATAAAACGAACCAGAAATATTTTGCCTCTACATGCAGAGTTTTCAATACAGTCTACAGTTTAGCAAAACGAAGCAGGCAATTTTCTGATGTTGAAGATGAGATTGAGCTTCAAATAAAAAATGGAATTAACATGGGTGTTGGACTTCATTCTTGCAAAACTGCTGTGAAAATAGTTGATCACATTGCAAAGGAGATAAAATGAAATATTTACCAAAATTATTGAACAAAATTTAAAAATCTGTGTCATTGTGGATGAAGCTTCAACCATATCTAGTAAGCCTGTCGTTATAATGCTTTTGAAGATTGAAGATTGTGATCTATCACCAACAATTTTCTTTGGTTTGGTCGAATTGGAAGGACAGGGAGCAGAAACAATATACGCATCTTTGTTAAAGAGTTTTCACGATGGTGGATTTGATAATGAATATTTGAGAAATAATTTGATTGCTTTCTGTTCAGATGGGGCAAGTGTAATGCTTGGCCTCAATTCTGGGGTAGGCATTAGACTTAAAAATGATTTTCCTAACATTGTCATTTGGCATTGTTTAAATCATCGTTTGCAACTTCTTTTGGACGATTCTCTCAATGATATAAAACAAGTGAATCACTTCAAAATAATCATGGATAAAATCTACACAATCTTTCACCAATCAAACAAAAACCAAATGCAACTCTTCAAAATTTCAAAAGAACTTGGACAACAAATTCTGAAGATAGGTAGAGTTCTGGGACCAAGATGGGCTGCTTGCAGTGTAAGATCTGCACTTGCTGTGTGGTGTGCTTATCCAGCATTGTACAAATAGTTCTCTAGTGAGACAAAACATTCAGGAATGCCCATCTTTGCAACTAGCATTTCTTGGATGATTTGGCACTGATGATAGACATACTGCAAGAAATTTCTTTACTTTCTAATGCCCTTCAAGCTAGAAGTTTAACTTTGCCAAGAGCTGAAAAACTAATAAAAAGGTCCATTAAGGCATTTGAAATGCTCAAAGAAAGTAAGGGAACCTTTGAAAAGGAAATCGATATCAGAGTTGCTTCAGATACCTTTAAGGATATTCAGTTCGTTGAAAACAACAAAGTTGTTAGCCTTCCTCGTCAAAAGCTACTGGAGGCAGTGATAGAAAATATGAAAAACAGGTTGATGGACTGTGATCATTTAACATTAAAGAACAATGAACAAGAAAATGACAACAAATTTCATTAAATGATAAACTTGCTTGAGCTAAATTCGTGGAACATTGAGGAAGTTGTTTACCCTGGAAAGCTGCAGAAGAAAAACTGAGTGAATTCAGTGAAGTTTTCCATCATGAAATCAGCATTAATGATTTCCGTGACTATGTGGAAAATGTCCTACAAAATTCCCACAACCCTGTGATTCCTCAAAGTGTACAAAAGGCTAAAAATATTGTCAATACTATTGCTGTCAGTTCTGCAGAGGCAGAAAGAGGTTTTTCAAGAATGAATATTATATATTCAGATAAAATAAGCTGCTTACAGATGAGAATGTAGCAAACCTTATGACAATTAATCTGATTGGCCTCCCATTGGACTCATGGGATGCCACTCCTTTGGTCAAAACATGGCTTAGAAAAAACCACTCTGCTGGTGACAACAGGGTCAAACAAAAGAAAGCTAAAGACATTGATGACAATCAAGTGGCTATTTGGAAATTTTTAAAGTGAAAAATTACAAATGTTAAATTAATAAAAGACTGGTAAAGAATTTTTGTTGTTATTTTTTTTTGCCAAAATGGTAACATTCAATGGAAATGCAGCAAACACTATAGTAAAGTATTTTTATTTTTACCTAGCTCAGAAAACTGAAGAATAGAAAATCATAAAATTTATAAACAGTAATATCTATAATTAATAATAATAGTAATAATAATTCAAAAAGCACAAACAATCAAACATGTATATACATAGATATATTTTCGTATTACTTAGTTCATTAACTATATAATCTAATATAGAGTCTCTTTGATGTTATTATAGTGATGCTTTAACCATTGTTTAGACTTTTTTAATTTGGGAAATAATTATAATTAATAATTTGATTTGCTAAACTAAAACGCAGCAGGCCAACAGACCAAAGATCAACCTTTGGACATATATCGGGCCAAACTGACACGTTTTTTTGTGAGAGAACCGGTTGTTAAGATACTTGAATCCCACCACTGCTTACAGATATAATCTACCTTGCCTATGTGGAGATAATCTTGGCTCAATTTCTAGCTTTACTCATATTTGCTCTCAGTATCTGGATTTTTCATTTAACTAGATTTTCTTGCTAGTTATGTAGTCTTATTACCCAATACCATAAACAAGAAGTATGCAACAAATAGTATAAATAATTATCTACTTTAGCAGTAAAACATCCTATGATCATTAGATCAACTTTATCTCCTTTTTGTATATCTGATGAACAGTAAATTCTCTTGAACACATTTCTTTTATGTTCAGTTAGTGATGGATATTCAAAATGAAATATGAGAAAGACATTTACAAATGAGATTAGTAGATAAGATGCTGCTCTTGTTGCATTCTGTATTGAAGAACAGCTGTTGGTGGAACTCAGTTATTTTATTGGTCTTGCCTTAAAAAGGCAGTAACAGTTCTGTAAGCAAATCTTATCTAGCATAAACTCTACTGTTCTTGAGACTATCTCTCTCAATGTTTGAAATTGGAAAATGTTTTCTGAAAAGTCCACAAAAGATATTAAAAAAATCTTTTATTCATTTTTAATAATCAGTATTATGCAATATTTCTTACCACAAATAGGAATGTTTTTTTTTTTTTTTAAATAAGTTAATCACTAAAAAAAAAAAGAAAGTTTTGTATCTTTCCGAGATGAGAGTGCACGCACGCGCGCACACTGCTGTTAGTAAAGGGAGGTCACCTGCCAGGTGGAGAATTTCAACGTGCACTTTTTCTTCTAGAGAAAGGGTTGACTTGTTTTCTTTCCTCAGGTGTTTAGTGCATTGGATCTGCAGAATGCTCCAGTGATAGTTCTGTCAACTGTGCATACCTGTGACTTCAAGAGTGATACCCCTATTTCTGATATTCCGGCTCCATTTCTAAGAGCCCTGAACACAAGTGGCAGTGAAGGTCCTCTTCCAGTGTGCCCATACCTGGAACAGCCAAATGTTGTGTCAGGACTCCCAGCACAGAGTAAGTTAACTGCAGTTCATTTGTTTTGCTGCTGCCATCTTTTTTTTTCCCAAGCACCTACCCATGAAATCAAGGTAAGAGCCTGTTGAAACTCTGAAAACTAAACAGTTTCTACAGTAGAATTTGGCAGAGTTCACCAAAGAAATCATTCTTATGGGATGGTAAGATCCAAAAAAATGTTACATACATTACACTGCCATCTTTTTTCACAGATGTGGCATGTGTCGAGTTATAACGTGACTTATTTGTAAAAAGTGATAAAAACAATTGTACAGCCACAATTTTATTTGTTTTTCCAAATCAAATATAAAATGCAATCAAAGCTAACCAAAATGACACAAACTAGTTACTTTCTTTAGCACTTTGACAGGTCAAAGGACTAAGCGAAACCAAACATGATGTGGTTCATCTTAGTAAGTCTCTGTTCACTGGGATTGTACATAAATAGTAAACTAACTATAATAAGAATGACATCCATGAAAAATATAAAAATTTTTTTAAAAAATGGGGAGGTAAAATCGCCTTTTATTATTTGACATCCATATTACATATAAAAATATATAGCAGTTTTGTTTTTTTTGTTTTTTTCAAAATTTTAGCTTAGCTAACAAATGTCTTATGCCAGCAACCTTTCCATTTTAGTCCTGACTTACTGTCAGATCCACAGACTGAAAGCTGCACTTTATCTCTGTTACCATAACACTATCTACTTGGACACGACGACGATGAAGATGTTCAGACCTGTGCTACACTCAACATACTTTAAGAACCTAGCTCAGGTGAGAGGTTTGGTTGTGCTTCAGATTAAACTGTTTTCTCTCAAGCCCAGTATAATTTTAAAAAAATTATCATATGTAGATTTGTAGGTAGGTGTTCCTACTGATAGCTATATTTACCAACACCAGAGTTTTGGCTGTCATACTAGCATAAAAACTTGCACATTTGAGGAGTTTCCGAAAACTATCTTAAATTACATAATTGGAATGCATTAATCTTATCTCCCTGTATGACCTAATGAACAAAGCCAATCATAAGTTCACTAAAAAAGCCTGCTGCCTGCAGTAAAGTTGTAGCAGTGAAATTAGTAAGATTAAAAAAATTCTCTTATGCAAAATGAGATGAGAACTGGTCTTCAAGATTTGGTTCAATGCCATTATATAAACAATGTTACTCTTGTGGCTGATTCCTGGCAGAAGTCACTCAGCTGTTCAGTGATTAGCTGAGTGGATGCATTAATAGACAGTTTCACTCCTTTCAATTGGTCCTGGCAGAGCTCATTCTCAGTATGCAGTACAGAGATCTTTCCAAGACTGAACTCTGATTAGATCTTAAGTGATGAAAAACAGTTCCAAGTAGTCTGATTCAAATCACATGCTATTTTGTTTTCACTGGAGCACAACACAGCCCAGTCTTTTTTTTTTTGATATTTACATATTCCATGCCATTCTGTTAGATTTCAGTAAAAAAGAAAATTTGACACACTTCTGACAGCAGACTGCTGCTGTCTCAAAATTAAAATTTAATAATTCTTAAGGGAGAGCTTTTGACGACTCAAGTATTCCCTTATTATTTTGATTGTTTTCACACTCTACATCAACTTGCATACTTTCTAAATTTTACTTTAGTTATAGGGTTAGTCCAGGCTTTTATCCATCACCTTAAGTAGTAGTATGGATACTTAAGAAAAAATCATCAGCAATCTTGCATTGACTTTCATTTAATACCATAGTGCTGTAGCATATGAATGAAAAATGTTTCAGTGGCAAAATGGAATTTCAATAAACTTTTTTGAGAAGACTATCTTGCTGGATAATCTTTACCATGGTAATCCGATAATTTTCTTTATTTCAGGAGAATCCCAAGGCTGATGAAATTATGAAACAGATTGTGAATTTACACATGACACAAAGTACAATTTATTTATAGAATTTTTTTCTTGCAATAAAAAAAATAAATGGTAGGAAATGATTTTCTTGTTTTATTTTATTCTAACCAGTTAAATACTGTTTGATTAAAATGTTTATACTTAGGGTTTTTTTTTCTCATTTCTTTATTACAACAAATACACAGAAATATAGCCTATCACTGAGAACTGCTTTCTCTGTTAGGAGGTACCAACCAGAAGTTTGGAAATCTCATTCTTTATAGGACACCTATGCGCCTGAGCTGGGATGTGAATTGAGAATTGCATAGATTTCCAGAAAACCTGATTCTGAGGTAAATTGGACTTATAAAATTATTTTTTTTTCCCCCAAAAATTCAAATTAATAAGAGAGTATTAAATACATGGCAGAGAAGATTTAAGTATATGAGGCATGCTACTTTATTTTCTTTTGTATAATATACACAAAACCCCCCATTATTTTAAATTGAAAGTTTATCTTTTACTGACTACAGTCACAGTTGTCATTAAAGTTACAATTGGTATTAAACCTGGGTGGGCTTATAACCTTTGACCACTTTTTTAACCTTTCGTCATAAAGCAAAGGCCACTAGCTAACTGAAGATGCAACGGTAGACAGATCAGTGATGAGGCTATCTCAGCAGTCTTAATGGTAGGACAGGGTAAGACTGCTGTAGTAAGAAAACGTTATTAAAAAAACATTCTGGCTGGATCTGTGTGTACATATGCTAAAAACACTATCTTTAGTGTACAAAATTCAAACCAATCCCATTAAATATTTCACAGACAAAAATATATTGCCCATATAAAGTGCGTGAGCACAATCTATATTGATCTCAGGTGGTACCATATATTAACAGTGCAAGACCAATATTTAACTTTAGAGGAAAAAATGCATGAGTATTAACTCTTTCAATTAACAAACAGTGCATTAGTATTACATTATCAGAAATCCAAATATCAACAATACTACTGATTGAAGTCCAGTATCATGAAGACGGATAATGCATAAAAAAATGTATTAAGTTTTAGAATAAGATGTTTCTCAGTTTTTCTCTTCAGTATGGCATGAATGTCCATTTTCTCTCAATTGCTTCAGTAATGTCCCAGGGTCTATTTTGAAAAGACAATAGAACAAAAGGTAATATAATACAATACTCCATGTAATCAAATGCTTTATAAACTGAAGAGAAAAGAATAGTATTTTAACCCAACTTAAATGGCGAGGTTTTTGTAGAAGTTATTGGCTTGATATCCAAAGTAGGTAGGTAGTCGGAAAAGAAGAATGCTTTTATCTTTATACGATCTTGATTAATGGCCACTTTCTCACTATTTTGAATTTACGTGCCAACATTGGCACATAAGGTATCTGCTAGAGAAAACCCTTAGACCAAATATAGAGCAGGGCAGAAAATTTCTAATGGAACTCTTCTAGGTGTGGTAGGAAAATCATATGTCCAACTAACGGAAACCATGCTAGGGAGGTATGCCAAACTGAGCCATGGGAATAAACTTGGGCCATCAACCTTAGCAGTCAAGTATAGTCTACCAATGGACCACCATGCAATCCCTTTCCCTCAGTTCAGTAGTAACTAGTAACCACTTTGCCTCTCCTGAATTGAATAATTGCCACATTCCCTTTTACTGACTCAAAATAATGGCTATTTTGCTTTTCCTGACTGGAATCTCTCTCAAGCAACAGCAACTTTGTATTGCTAGCTCTTTCCATAACAAAAAGTTACTATTAACACTTACAAATGAGCTATCACTAGAGCAAATAATATGCTATGTTTGCTACCAAACTAAAGAAATTCAGTAAGGTTGCTTTCACAAAAAAAAATTAATACATGGTACATACCATGTCCTGAAATTTTACATTCCGTCGCTCTGGCCTCACATTATGAGGCATGTATCCATTTCCCAGATATGCCTCGCTGTAATTATTATTCTCTAGCCATCTGCCACTAGCCTGCATGTTTGATGATCTCAAGATTCCTGTACGTCCTGGTGATTTTGATGGCATCTGTTTAGAAGTCAGAACATCCGAGGAGCTGCTGCTAGTCCTTTTGGCAGCTATTTTGCGATCACAGCAGATCTCTTTCCCTAGTTGGTGGATCAGCTTATCAGAGACAGTCCGCCGCAAAGCTGGAAACAGATGTGAAACTTAAGTTAACCCCAGGAAAGGAAAAATAATCCACTAACAAGTGTATTAAATTTTAAATAGGGAAGCAATATGTGAAAACGGTGTAGTAGTTCCCATTTGTTTCTCTTAATGGTAAATGGCTAAAAGATAAAATCTGTAAGGTTGTTGTATAATATTCACTTAATATTCTCAGATATGCATACGACTGGTGGTCAAAATTATTCATCACCTGAAATGTTTAAGCATTTGTTTCTGATTTATTATCTGCACATTTTCTTTTCATAAATATAATATTCTTTAGTCAAGAAATATTGCAAAGTGCCCATTCACTGAAGTTTTCTTCTTTATTAATATAAATTACGCCTACTGAGGATGTTTTCACCATCTAGGTGGACAAACATAAAGTTCAGGCTTGTTCCTCTTCGAAGCATTATTACTGCTTTCCTGGCACTAAACAAAGTTCACCATCAGGGAGCAGCTTCAGCTGCTGGTAGAATGTTCCTTTGTTACTGGACAAAAAAACACTGGTAAACCTAATGAATTTTTGTCTCTCTCAAATGTTTTATTTGGTGTTTGTCCCTGTCAAGCAGTCTCACCTTTCTTCTTGGTGCTTTTGTCGAGCTTTTCTTTAGGTTTCAAACTCTGAGTTCGCTGAAATGACAAACCAAAAAAAAAATGAAAGTTAAACTGTTTTCATTTTTTAAAAAATTATAAACTCTTTAGCAAGAGCAGGTGGAATTTTAACTCTTAAATACCCTAATTCTTTGTACAGTAAAAGCTTTGTTACCTGGGAGAGATGCGGGTTACATTTACCCAGTAAAATGGTCTTCATTTTGCTTAAATCTGGAAGCACTCACCTTATGAACACAGGCTAAGTTTGAAGTAGGAAAACAGCACCAGAGCAGGCCAGTTTCATCAGCATTGTATATTTGATCTGGCAACAAATCACAATCTACAACTTAAAGAACTCAATACTTTTCAGCAGCTTCGTGACCAGCAGACTTCTGTTCACACGATACATCAAGGTATCAGCTCAAAACAGGAGAGCTACCCATTATAAAAAGAACATGGTTCAATGAGTTTCATTTGCTTGTAAAAGTCTTGAGTTTTCAATGAGCATAGTGCCCAGAGAATTGGGCACACTCAACATTTCAGTCATACAGGACGGTATCAGGCTGTTCAAGCTTGTGTTTATGAAGAGTACAGTACAGTTCTATGGATTTCTCACTTTTCAACCTTGCATAACACCCCATTAACTTTTTGCTCCTTAATTTTGTAGATGGTAGAGCTGTCAACATTGAATTCTCATTAAATCAACCCTATTTTCACCTTTGATTTATTGTTAGAACTACTCTCTTTCTCTTTTGGTTTATTTGATGCCATCTTGAATGGGTGTGCTGACAATCCACGATAAATAAAGAACAACTTCTACTATAAACAGTTGCAGAGGATGACAACTGGCAGCACCAACAACTAGGCCTGGTAAATTTTTGGCCTGTGCCAGATAGTGTCAGTCTGGGTGATGGTTATCAAAATAGTGATCTATATTGTCATATTTTTTTGAAATGCCAGTTGCTCTTTGGCTAATAAGATGCTGGATAAACAAGCTTTTACTGTAATTAGAATACATTTAAACCAAATACCAATGTTAGGAGTTTATACAAAAAAAAAGAATGGCCAGAGGAAGATAAATTATTATAGTTTTCTTTATTTTAAAATTTTGGCAAGGGAGATAATCATTCTAATTTTTACAATCATGTACATATAACCTTTTCAGTTGATAATTTTAAAAAATGGCAATGTGGATGAGCATTTAAACAACTAATTTTTTATCAATATTTTAAAAATGGGATGTAATCTCTTTATTTTTCACTGTATGAACTTGACTGATTCCCTTGTGACTGAGAAGTAAAATATCAAAAGGTAAGGACAATAATGAATGTGAAAGAAAAATGTTTTTAAAAATTAACAAGGTAGAAATTTCTGAAGCACAATAGTTCAAATCTCTTTTTCCATGTTTGTTTGAGGCAAACAAAGACCACTGAATTCCATTGAAGAGAAGCTGCCATACCACAACAGTGTCTTGGGAAGGATACCGAGGAGAAGATCTGGTACTAGTGTTGGATGCTCGAGAGAGATGGTGTGTCTTCTTCCAGAAAGCTTCGCATATCTGGAACACAAGAAAGCACTGCTATGAGCAGGATTTAGTAAGGTTAGGAGTCAAGAACTGAGAAGTAAATTAACTACTTGTTCAGAAGAATGGTGCTAATACTACAAAACACCAACTTTCTGTCAGCAAAGTAATTCATTTTTGTTTTTTGCTTCCTTAAAAAATCACTTTTTGTTGACCAACTACTGCACCACAAAGTGACTCTGAATAAACCCCTTTTTTTAAATCAGTTTCTACTTGTCAGATGTTCAAACAATCTCATATGTTTCCCATCATCTGAAAGTCCCCTCCCTTTGAACAGTCATACAAAACATCATTAACAACCATTTCCATGCCAACGTATTACAGCTAGAGTTTCTGGTTATTTTATTTTTTTAACCAGATTATTCCTTAACTTTCAAAACATGCCTTTCTCTTTTAACTACCAATTTGATTGAAAATCATGTTCCTCTAGCCTCTAGCATCATGGCTGGTGCTGAGAATAATTCTTGTAGGCTTTCCAGTATATTTTTTACACAAATCTCCATTGGTCAAAAATGATAATTTAAACTGTTTATTAAACCATTTCTCCAATCAATAAACAATAGAGATCTAACATCCAGGCTCAGTCAGTGAATAGGTTGATTCTTGTCTGAAAATCAAGCAACTTATACCCAAAATTTTTTGTCTGCCTCTCTATCTCATCCAATCTCTTTTTCTCTCTACCCACAATAACCTACCTACCTTTTTGTTCAGTATACAGTGGAATACAAAAATGAGGATACCCTGGAAAACAAAACAAAAAAAATTCAGTTGTACTGGCAATAAAGGACTGCAGACATGGGCATCCTCTTTTCTGGGGCGAAAAATGACAAGAAACATAGGGAAAATTGACAAAATAATATCAGGTGTGGGAAATGTGCCTCAATAATTTTTTAAACTTTAATTTATTTTTTGATGTGGTATGCTTCCTCTGTTATTGTGCTACCCCATCGAAGATCACAATAACAAAACAAATTTTAAACGTCCCCAGTCTTGTCCAAATTGATCCATTACTTCTTGAATAAGTTTGTGTTTGGTAGTTGTAATAAACGTTTGCTCCATGAACACTCATACAAAGTCCAGACAAATGGCCATCTGTCATTCTGACCTCAGCCATGTTTCTGCCGCTCTCGTTGTGTTGACCAACCTTTCTGCTGTGCAGGTTGTCACAGGTGATGTCCGACCAACATAAACTGCTTGACTAATGGCAAGAAATAGACCAGTGAACTCCAACAATTCCATGAGCATTTTTTAACTTGCTAACACATTGTTCCCCTTTGTGACCACATCTCAAACCAGTGATAGCTTCAGCTTCTAAGTTTTCAATTTTGTACAGTTAATTTATTTTTCCCTTTTGGTTTTTGATTCTTCATGTCCAATGTGCACCTTCTGTACAGGATGGAGACAGAAAAAGACAGAAATTTTGTTTATTTTCTGCAGCAAACTGGCTCTTAGAGGTAAAATGGATGGGTCCTGATATGGTATAAACAATATTTGACAAAAATATTCCTCCACAATTGAGCAACCAACATCAGATCGAAATGTCTGTTGTCTGGGAACAGATAATTCAATATTCAACTTCTCTGACAACTGTTCAACCTTAGTAGAAAGTTTGTTGAATTGCTCTTCTGCTTTTGTCAGTGTTTCACAAAACTCAGTTATAAACTCCTGAACATGATCATACATTTTTATGATACCAAGTTCTACAGCTTGGAGAGCTCATGTTATAGATTCTAGCATTGCTGAATAGCTAGAATTTACAGTCAGACAAAAATAAACATCATTGTGCTTGAAGCAGATTCTAATTGGTGTTCATCTTGTCGTGTTTCACCCGAACCTGTTATGGCCAGCATGCTTAACTGATCAAAAATGCTTTCATAGTTGTTAGAAAAAATCCTAATACTTTTGTGTTTTGCAGTCCAACATGTTACAGAAAGTAGTGGCATATTCGAATAAAGATATCTTGTCATGGGACAATTTTACAATAGTTTTGATTGTACCAATCGTATTGCATATCTTAGGTACACAATTAAAGTCATTTAAAAACCAGAATGAGCTTATGAGCAGCACAATGGACAAATACAGCTTTTGGATACTTACGCTTTATTGTATTTTACAAGTCCCTTTCCTTTCCTGCCATTGTAGAGCATCCATCATATTCTTGGCCATGTAATTTTTCTAGATTAAAGCCAAACTCTGTACATTGATCAATGATAGCATTGGAAAAGGAAGTAGCATCCAGTTTATTGTGAATTCAAGAAATTCCTCTCAGCTAATATTTTCAGTGGTCATTGTGTCAACAAAACGCACACCAAGTGACAAATGCTCCTTTCCAGATGTCACCACTTTCATCAGTAATTGTTTGCCAAAGAAACTAAAACTTCAAAGCACTGTCCAGTTGAAACAATCTTCATTTCTGGTCTTTTCCTGATGGACAAAAATGTTTGTTGCATCTACCTGTGCCTTACTGTCCCAAGTGATAGAAATATGATTTCCTGCACTTTCGTAAAAGAAGTCGTGGTGAAGGCTCCCAATGTTCCATGATGAACTGGTTGTGGGAAATTTGTACCACATTTACAAATTGCTCCCTTTAGGTGCGAGGATGAACTAAGCCAAGGTGAATATTGATTTAGCCACACAAAACAGAAACTCCGTGCTTCTTTTGTCTCCTTTTTGAAATCATAATTCTCAAGAGATGAGTCACTTTTTATGAGTAGATTGTATTTAAGATTAACCATTGCTTTTATAGACAAATTAATATGCAATCCAATGATTGGGTTCATCTCATTTAACTACTGTTGTTGAATCTGGACCAGGGATGGTGCAGCTTCGATTTCTTCTCCGATGTTTCTGATTTCCTCTAAAAACTTTCTGATATCCAATTTTGAAAAATGCGGATCAACAAAATATCTAAAACAAATACAAACATAAACCCATACCTGACTTGACCTGACTGGGTCACTTGGCTATTGGATGGGAATTCCTTTGCCAATTTTTATAGCCTAGTGGGATCTGAAAATGACGTCCAGAGTTGCCAACAAGCCCTGCCAGTGCCTTATATGGTATTTTCCTATATTACTACTTTCTTCCCAGCTTTTGACCTTTGGCCAGGTGCTGTCAGACTTATTATTATATCTTGCCAGATTCACCATGCACCAGTGAGCATGGTGAATCAGGCAAACAAATAATGCCATCATTAAGCTATCACCATCAACTTTCCAGGGAGGACTGTTGCTTACCCCGCTTTGTGTATAACTATAACTGCAGAAATAATTCAACTAACTATATAATAACAACCTGCATCTCTTAATACAGAAGTCTCTGTGAAGAAGCACAATTTGGTTTTTTAAATCTGTAATAGCAATTCTCTAGGTCAGTTCCTTTGCTATAAACTGATGATTAAATTATGATCTAACAAATACTATTTGTAGCATTTGGATACAAAATAAACTCACTTCTGAATACAAATTTCATTCCAGATGTCACAAACCTTTTATGTGCTTTTGTTTTCTCATGCAAAATGTAAGTTTTAATACTGCTTTAAAAATATTGTAGCCCTGTTGGCCAAAAACTGAAGTCCAGGTGACTGCTGTAAATTAGCACCTGTTATTGGCAGTCATGAGCACTGATGTTCTCTGTCAACACAAGAGTGAACACCAAACATGGCATGAGACTGACTGACTTAAATAGTTACTATAATAATATATCTTTACAATAGAGAAATAATCTGTCAATACTAAGGAATGTCAAGTTAATGAGCCTTTAAAATAAATCACTGAGTTTTTATATATATTTTGTATCCATTTTAACTTTTTTGTATTCAAGGTAAGGTTTCCGTTTAACAAACACACACACAATTAGATAATTGTCAGAATTATAAAAACTTTATCATGAAGATAAATCAACCTATAACTATCCTCCTGCTCTACAGGTGAGTTCATGCTATGCATGAATCAAAAACCACATCTGCTAGGTACAGGTCATTGTATTCTTTTGTACTAAGGATAAGCACGGTAAAGGAGTTTCTTTATAGATAGGGTTCCTATTTACTTCTGACATATATGAAGATTTGCTTATATAGATTTTAGTAAATCTTTACAATAAAAATTAGAAACCAAACCAAAACAAGAGTAAAGCTTAAAATATCAGCAAGAGAGATACGTGATATTATCAACTATGTAGTTCCTGTTGCACTTCTCACCTGGATGGAATTGAAGATAGCAAATAAATACTGAAACACAATCATCTTCTCATTGACAGAAAACACTCCAAATACCCAGGTAAGGCCAAGAACAGGTAGGAGTACGCATGCTCCATGCAGACCTGATCTGAAAGGTAAAACACCAGAGAAATTTGGGTTGGTAGTAGCTGAGAGATTGGATGACCTAGTGCACCAGTTAAGGAATGTAAAGTTTTCAGTTATTGCTGCACACAATTTGCATATTATTTACCTTCACAGGTAGGATGATTAATATGTGAATGTACTTTCAAAATCTTATGATTTTAGTAAGGTTTGGAAGCAATTCTGACATTACATTGGTAAAATGCATGATGAAAAGACTTAATCTAGTGAAGCTCTAGAGCAGGGGTCGGCAACCTACAGCCCGCCAGCCAAAATTATCCGGCCTGTGGTCCCCAAACGAAATATGGTATCTACCCGGCCTTCGGTGTCCAAAAAAATAAAAAAATGCTCTTTGATTTCAAATGCAATATTTATACTAACTAGTACTTGCAATAATTAAAACAACTGTTTCTATCGCAGTGTTGTTCTTTCAAATTTCGCACTGCACATGCCTGGCTCAGGATACAACAACAACAAAGGGAAATTCCATAGATATGGAGTCTGTTAGTATCGGTTTTTCTTTTTTCAAATAGTGTGCCGTCACATAGAACACAACTGGAGATAAAGAAAACTTTGGTATTGCAATTTCCATATAGAATTGTTGTGTTTTAAATACTATTGTAAAGATCTTAACTTTGTTAAAGCTGAACAAATTTGGTGCTCTCTTATGTAGATATAGTGATTCATTTCTTTCTCTTTATGCATTACTTGTAACAATTTGGACACGTAAAATGATACTTACGAGGTCTGTCGAAAAGTATCCGACTTTATTTTTTCCCGTGGGAAGTAATGACATTAGGGAGGCAAAAGTGAGCTTAGTGGAGCCGCATGCCTTCATGCGCATGTGTGGGTTTTGGGTGGGCTCACTGGATTCGTCAGTCGCTGTCAGGCAGCCAGTGTGTGAGGGGCTGTACTACTTACTCGTCGCATTTTCATTTCGCCCGTGATGACAGAACATGTGGAGTCACGATCTTGCATCAAGTTTTGCCAAAAGCTTGGAAATACCCAAGTGGAAACAATTCGCAAAATTCAACAGGCTTTTGGTGACAATGCCATGAGTGTTAGCCAAATAAAAGAATGGTATAACAGGTTCAAAGATGGCTGCACATCAGTAGAGAGTGGCCAGAGCTCAGGGAGGCCATCAACAAGCTACAATGCAGTTGCTATCGAGAAAGTGTGGACCTTGATAATGGAGGATCGTCATTCAATGGTGCGGGAAATTGGTGATGAGGTTGGGATCGGTAAGGATTCTGAACATGCAATTTTAAAGGAGGATTTGGGCTTTCGCAGAACGGCAGCGAAATTTGTGCCCAAGCTGCTTTCTCAGGAACAACAACTTTGTCTTGAGGTTGCGCAGGACCTGCTGGAACTGCCAACAAGGATTCTGAGTTACAGAATACCGTGATAACTGGAGATGAGATGTGGGTGTACGGGTACGACCTGGAAACCAAAACTCAGTCATCACAGTGGAAGCACCCAACGTCAGGTCCGGAGCAAAACCAAGGTGATGCTGACTGTTTTCTTCGACTACTGAGGCGTTGTGCATCATGAATACACACCAGAAGGACAAACAGTTACAAAGGAGTACTATCAGGAAGTCCTCCTCCTCCGACGTCTTTGTGATGCAGTTTGGCACAAGAGACCGGATCTGTGGGCCTCGCAAAACTGGCAGCTGCATCATGACAACACCCTGGCTCATTTGTCACAGCTGATCCAAGGTTTCTTGGCAAAGAAAGGCATTTTGCTCATTTGCCAGGCTCCCTAATCTCCAGACATGGCTCCTTCTGACTTCTGGTTGTTCCCAAAAATGAAGATGCCACTGAAAGGCTCCCACTTTGAGAGCCGAGAGGACATCATGCGGAATGCGACGGCGGAGCTGAGGGCCATTCCAGAAGAAGCATTCCAGACGTGCTTCGAACAGTGGAAGGATCGCTGGGCTAAGTGTGTGGAAGCACAAGGGGCCTATTTCATAGGGGATTAGCAATTGAACCCCACCAAGTATATAATCCCCACTCCCCCCACCCCGGACCTAAGGTCGGATACTTTTTCGACAGACCTTGTATGATTACAATTATAGCTGTAGTGATACCTTAATTTCTTTTTTTTTTTTAAGAAAAACCCCAATGTCAACAAAATGCAGGAAGGTTGATGCTGAGCGCCGATCTTTCCAAGACACGTGGACAGAAAAGTACTTTTTTCCTCAACACTTCGGTAAACCCATATGCCTAATTTGCCATGGAAGTGTTGCTGTAAATAAGGAATTCAACACCAAACGCCAATATGAGACAAAACATCTGAAATTCAGTTAATTTAGTGGGCAAACAAGGAAGGATGAAGTTCATAAACTTAAATTGAGCATAGAAAATCATGAATCTGGACCTATCAAAGCCAGTATCCATGACAACCGATGGAGCGCCGGCAATGGTTGGACAAAATAAAGGTGTCGTGGCTCTGCTTCAAAGACACATGGAAGGCCTCGGAATTAAACACAACATCAGAAAAGTGCGCTGCACAATCCACCAGGAAACACTGGGTGCTAAGGTATCAAAGTTGAAGGACGCGATGGACGTAGCGGTGAAAGCAGTAAACTTGATCTTGTCTCGGGGATTGAACCACCGTCAGTTTCAGCAGTTTTTGTCAGAAGTAGAGAATCAGTACGCGGACGTTCGCTGGCTCAGTCGAGGCGCTATGCCAGAAAGAGTATATGCACTGCGGGAAGAAATAGCTACATTCCTTGGGAGTAAATACGTGGATGCCACAGAATTTCGGGATCCTAAATGGCTTTCGAGCCATGCATTTCTAGTGGATTTAACATCTCATTTAAGAACCCGGGCTTTATCCCAACTTGACAGATTATGCGAAAAAAATGGCATCGATGTTCGGCAGCACTTATACGTGTGAGCAAGTATTCTCAAAAATGAAATTCACGAAAAGCAAGTTAAGAACACGAATTACTGATGCCCATTTAGAAAACGTTGTGCTTCTGGCTTCATCCAGCCTGTCACCTGATGTTGAAGAACTTTCGAGCGCCCATCAAGTATCACACTAACTGTGTGTCCGTTACGATATAAACGTCAACCTAAATGAAGTAAACGTAATCCATTGTTCCATGTTTTATTATTGTTACCTTCATCCATTAGTTATAGAATATAATATAATAGAAGGATGTGGCCCGCCATCACCTCACAGGCTCTGCTTCTGGCCCGTGGGCAGAAAAAGGTCGCCGACCCCTGTTCTCGAGGGTTAGTAGAGTCATTAAACTTTTTCCTACTAGGAACTAAAAGTGTAAAGGAAAAAAAAAAGAAATCAGGGGAAAATAGTGATAATAATAATGGTTTTTAAAGTTATACTTTACTCAGCTTTTTGCAATTGGATAAAACAAAAACCAATGGATGACTCCATGTCAGATGGAAAGTAATATTTCAGCTGACAGAAGATGAAAAAATTACAGCTACGTCCACAACTTGATTCGTTCTTTTTTAAAGTTTAGCATTTGAGATTCCATTAATCAAAATATAAACAGCTACTGAACTTAACCATTTCACTTGCTGCTACTTATATACGGAGATTTCTAACTAGTACTGGTTAATAGTGGTGATTCTGTTTTGAGTTTTAACACCTTTATTCGGATGTTCATGTTATGCTGCTGCTGCTGCTGCTATTACAATGCAAACAACAAAAAAAAATGTTGAATTACTTTGCTTTCTCTTCGGCTGATTTTCGCAACATTGCATTGGTTGAACACATAGCCCTAAATACAACGGTGATAACAACGAAGTTCATCTGAAACGACAAAAAAACCAAACAAAATAGTAAGCAGTCAGGTTGGCTTTGTTCTCCTGATGCCCAACCTCCTTCACTGCACTCACAACTATCACACATTTCAGGTGATGCACAGAATGAATGCCTGCCAGTGAAACGATAGATATCCTTCTGGTCACCTATTTTTTTCTATTTAAGATGCAAGGATTTTCTTTTCTATCCATAAAGTCTTCTCAGCCTACAAAAAATACACAACAAATTCTTGGTTCTTTTAGGTTTGGTCTCAAGTGCAGAACTCAATAAATATATTGGAAAAAAAAAAATTGCCTCTCTGCTTATTTTGTTTCCACTGTGCACAATGTTTCCTGCTAAAGTACCACATTCCCAGCCCATTGTGCACGCATCTCAGTGAAGAGAAACAATGTTTTAAGGTTTTTCACCATTTATGTGATCTCCTATCAAGGCAGAATCATTTAACCACAAAAGAAGTGTTTGCACAGACACAGTTACATAACATGCAAATGATTTTCTATAATATACAATAACTAATTAAAACATTATTATTATTGCATATTTTTTAATTTAGGAAATTTTCCCTGTTACCCCCCCCCCTATTTTCTGGTCTATATCAGGAACATTTTAATGAGATAGGGTCTTTAAGCACAAAATCTTACAACTATAATAAATAAACAAAGCTGAGAACTGTAAACAAGTAGGGAAAGATGTGCACAGGTGTATAGCATAACAGGTAGAAAGCATATACTTACAGTGATGATAATTAATGCTGGTGCAACAAAGGCCCAAATTAATCCATCTTGTAATGAGAGCCAGCAACTAAAATAAAAATTAAAAAAGATTTTATTTTAAATTTAAAAAAAAAAGCAGTAGCTTATGCTGCAGTTTGGATGGTATATTCAGCTGCCAACAAAGTAACTTTCTGCACTGTTGAACAAAAGGAAGAATTTATGAATTCATAAGTAAAAATACTATAATATTTCTAAGCAGAAGGGAGAAAAAATTGACAAGTGTATCAGTTATCAGGATTTCCTGCTGTTCTAGGCTGTTTCTTTTAAACTTCACATTACGCATCAATGAGAAATTAAAATTAAAGCAGAAAACCATCTTTCAGGTTGATTTTAAGAACAGTAGTGCTAACTGGCATTTTGGTCACCATGATCAATTATTTCTTCAATGACAAAGAGCAGTGTATTATCATTTGTTCATTAATAACCAACCAGTCATTTTATTGAAAGTTTTATTTAGATGACACCACACTTTCTTAAGGATCTGTTGTATTTTGTTAAAGATGTCCTGTACTTTAATGAAACAGAACAAAATTTTAAATAAATATTTACCATTAAAGAGGTGAGTAGAGTTTATTTTTCCACATTAAGCCTATTATTTCAGAAAGTTCTCTTCATAATGCCATGGAATGAAGCATATTTATCCATGAAAGCTGCTACACTATCCTAGGATACATCAAGATGTTTGTTGAGAATTTTTCACTAGATGCAACAAAATATTAATGCATACAGTTGTCACAATAATCTTTCTTTAAAGTCACTTGTAGAAAAGGAATGCGAGGGCTCAATGAATACCATAAAGCTTTTTCAAAAATGTAATGCAGGTATTGTGGGTGCTAAAAAACTGGCTGTTGCCATTGCTTGAAGTCCCAAGATGCATGATGATCTAACTGTACAGAATATTATTATAATGGTGCACATGGAAGTTGTGCAACTATGTAATTTTTTTTAGCAACACTGCTTGGAAAAGCTTTAGACACCTATAATAAGTCATGATGGGCCAATGTGATGATAGTCTTATGTACAGATTATACAATCTACATGTTAAAACTGCACCGTGACCTGAACCATTCTTATCCTGATTTCCGAGAAATTCATTTATGGGACTCCTGCCACTTGTTAGGTGCAGTGATAGAAAATGGGCTTCATATAGATTCTTTTAAAAATCTCATGAATTCCATTATCCCTGCTCGTTCCTCATTCAAAAACACAAGAGATACAGCAAACTTACTTCACAACCTGACAGGAAATTGGGTTTCAAACCCAATGATCCTGTCTATTAGGATGATATGATGGTTTTCTGTTACTGAAACTGTAGACTGTTTAGCTGAATACTGAAGACCGTTTACACAATTTCTTAGTGACACAGCCTCTGTAGCCAAATGTCAGAGGGTATATAACTTAATTGGTTCTGATGAAGAAAAGGTCATTATTATTTTGCCAACTGAAGTTTGAAAAAAGAAAATTTCCTCTCTTGGGTTCAATCAATCAAAATTTCGGAAAGTGAAGGAGCCCGTGTTTACCAGGTTTGTGTTGTACTTGATGAGAGAATTAAAACTGTAATTCAACAAAAATCTGAAGGCGGCTTTTGTGAACATGAAACTAAAACATGTTCTTTACAAAACTGCCATCCACCCAGAATAAATGAAAGGCTAGAAGCATCCTTCAAAAGTTTTCCATTCAATGCTTACCAAGTGGAAAGCAACAACAGGATGTTTAGATGACACTGCAATACCAGAGAGAAGATTAATTTTGGTATAATGTGTAGGCTATTGACCCTTTAGGAAAGACTCAGTTTCCACAAAATTTTGATGATTACAATTTCATCTTTAACTGTTTTTCACAAAAGAGGGACCAAGAGATCATAGTTCATTGAATACATGCTCAGTTGACCCCTTAAAACTGGTTACTACATGGAGTTCATTAGCCAAGATTTTTTTATTGATGTTCTTGGCACTACTGGTTGCTGGTGGTGATGTGGAACATTCTTTTTCAGAAATTTGCCCCATCAATGACAACAAAGAAAGAGCATCAATGCCTGAAAACTCCTCCAAAAGGTATACCAAAATTTAATTACAAGTCTTCAAACTGGATGACTTTACAATCATTTTCTTCTGTAGTGATATGACCCAATCAAACTCTTGTATTTTAAAAAAAATTCCTTTAAATACAGTGTCTTCTTTTTTTTTCTTTTTCAAAAGTTGATTATTTTTTTTACCTGAGTGTACGTATTTTGGATGCTACTGCTTTCTACATTTCTTGGAATACATGTACATTGAGAGTTCCTCATTGTCTGAATCCTAAATGTGGACAATCTCACTTCAGCATCCTTTATATGTGTAGCAATGAAACATATCCAAAGATTATTATAGAAACCAAACATTGATGCAATTGAGAAGCATTTATTTGTAATAAATAAAATTAAATGAATTGGCAATGAGGATGGGCTACAAGAAGATTCTTTATAGGAGCTGATATGAGACATTTTAAGCTATGCATTGATTTTCATTTGAGTTTGAGTTGTCAGCATTGAAGCCATTGTTACCATTGTTTTATTAGCGGGACAAGATGAGATTTATATGCCAGTGACAGGACAGGATGGTGGTGCCTACTGGATAGATTGGTTGATTGGGAAGTTTTGATAAATCCAGTGAGCCATTTATTTCTATGTTGAAAGGATGGACATACTTTTCACAGTTAACAACATTGTGGGGAGACACCACAGATATTAGAGCTCAGAAATCTACAATCAAAGAGCAGAAAAAGGCAATAATGTTGGCAGAAATTGGCCAGGAAGGGGGGGGGTCACCAATCTTCTTGCTCCGAGCGAGGCTAATGATGGGCCAGTTGATACAGTCATTACAAGATTGGAAGATCATTTAAATCTGAAGCCTTTAGAGATAGTGCAGAGCTATAAGATTGGCACCAGACAGCAGAAAGGTGGAGAGACTGTTGCTAGAGAATTTATCATCGCTCTGCAGTTTTGGTTCATTTCTCAATCGAGCGTTGGGAGACAGATTTTTGCACAGAATGATTGGTGGAAGGATACAGTCCAAACTTCTCAATACATCAAATTTTACTTTTGAATCTGCACGTAAAATTGTGTTGTCTATGGAAATGGAAACTAAAATTGCCAGAGAGCTTCACCCAACACCAAGTCTATGGATAAGCACAGCATCAGTGCAGCCAGAAAGGTTTTCCCAAAAGGAAATCTAGCAAGTTAAATGAGAGAAATAGTGAAACCAGTGGACAAACATGTTATCGTTGCAAGGATAAACATGCACCACAGCAGTGTCCATTTAAGAACGCTCAGTACTACAACTGCCAAAGTGAGGACCTATTGCTCCTGCCTGTCAAGCGCCCAAGTCCAAGCAGGGTAAAGGAAGCAGTGGTAGATCTAAGCCCAGAAGTGAAGTCCATGATCTCGAGGATGCAGATCAGGATTCGAGTGATCGTGGGCTGCGAATGTACTGTGTATATGCCAGCAGCACATTGATGGAAAACTTAGAGACTACAGTTTTGATAAATGATCGGTACATGCAGATGTGGATCGACACTGCAGCTGATTGTTCTATCGTGAGCAAGGACACGTAGGAACACAGCTCCAGTGATGTTCCTCTGACAGAAAGTGCGATGCAGCTGAAAATGTGTTCTGGTGAAGTTTTGGAAATGTTTGGACAGACTGACTGCTCAGTCAAACACAATGGGAAATCAGTCAAACTACCCTTTGTAGTCACAAGCTACACTGACAAGCCAACATTGATGGGGAAAAGATTGGCCGTCCAAATTAAAACCAGACTGGAACAGTGTCTCTCACGTGGAGTCCAGAAAGTTGAATGAACCACTGAACAAATGTAGCAGCTTGTTTGAAGACAGCTATGGAGGAATCACTGTTGAAGAAGTTCACACCCGAATCAAAAGTGATGCCAAACCAGTATATTGCAAACCAAGACCAGCGCCTTACACACTGAAGCACCAGGCCAAAGAGGAGAAGCTTAAAAGGATAGAGAAAAACAAAGTTCTCATCAAAGCTGATCATAATGATTGGGTAAAACCTGTCGTTGTAGTGCCAAAAGCAGATGGAACTCTACAGAGAATACAAGGTTACAATCAATCAAGCAGTTGATGATCAGTGCCTTCTATCGACCTCGAAAGAGTGGCTTGCACAGCTAGCAGGATCCGAAATTTTCGCAAAGATGGATTTGTCACATTCCTATGAACAGGTCAACCTGAATCATGAGAATCAGCAGTATCTCAGAATAAACACACACACACACATGGGGTTTTACTCCTACATGAAGTTTCCTGTATTTTCGGAAAATTTTTCAAGACACAATGAATAAGATTTTGTGAGGAATACCACATTGATCATGCAATCAAAATGATGTGTTGATTGCAACAGCCATGGAGAAGGAAAATTTGGATGTGTTGAGCGAGGTGTTGAAATGGCTCAATGACCACAATCTCAAGCTCAAGAGGAGCAAAGGTACCTCTATGCAAGTGGAAGTTGTGTATCTGGGCATGAAAATCAATGAACATGGGCTCTAACCTGTGAAGAAAAAGATCGAGCCAATCATCAATGATCCATAGCCGAAGAATGTGTCAGAGCTTAGATCATTTCTATGAATGGTTCGGTACTACTTCCTGTTTCTTTCAGAGCTTGTAACGGTGTTAGTTCCACTTCACAAGTTACTAAAGAAAGATGTGAAATGGAAGAGGTCAAAACACCACAAGTTGCGTGTAAAGTGGCTACCAGTCAGTTTTTACTCGTTCATTATGACTCAGAACGAGAGCTAAAGTTTTGTATACAGAGAGTTATACAATCCGCACAGGAAAAGAAAATGTCAGCTGGTCAGGTTTATAATTTTGAGAATTGCACATTCTGATTGAAAACATAGGAATATTGGTATAACTGAAAATTTGGAACCATTTTATTTGTTTGATGGTTATATGGTAAAGAGCTTTGCGATAATTTCAGTACAGTCATTTTAATTTGTTGCAACTAAAAACTCATGGTATTCTTTGTTTTCAATAGATTTAATTCAGAAGTTAGTAAAGTATTACATGTGTAAGATGCATGATTTTAAGGAGAACAATTTGGTTCTTAGCACAACTAAATGAAAGTGATAGCAGATAAATATGTTCTCTCAGTATATACAGTGTAACAAAAAAAATAAATCTATTTGTTGATGAAAGATTCTTTATTTTTAAGGTGGAAAGCAGTGTTATAGATTTGCATGATTATGCATAAAGACACGTGTGAACTGACCGAGTTGTCGTCATCTTGTTTGTTTATTTCCCCCAAAATATGTTACAATTTAAAGATGCAACCTCTACTCGTATCATGCAAAACTTTTACAAAAGGTAGGATAACCCTCCTTTATAAACAATTGCAATGACCAAAAGTGGAATTGATATAGCTACATTATACACATTTCTAATGTGCCAGACAATTGGTAATAATCTTCTAGTTCTGTACAGACCTAGAATGCTGCCTCAAAAGAACAAAATTGGTCTCACCATTCAAAATGCAGCAGTGTTTTGATAATATTAAATAAAAAGCAATAAGTTTTGTTAGTGACTTACAACTTGTCATTTCCGTATCCCTTTAATTTTGTAACTCCCAGGGAGATTGCAACAATAACAGCTGGAATACCTATGGAGAAAAAGAAATTTTTTAAATGTCTCAGAAATATTCTGAATGTGGTGTTATTAAAAAGCCATAGAGTAGCATAACATGCAGGAATTTAAAATTTCTGAGAGTGGTGCCTCTTGCAATATCGGCCCCTTTCCAAGCTCATTATGATGTTTAAAATGTCATGTGATAATAATAAGTTTTAAAGAGTGTTTGGTATCAAATACAAGCTACAGGAACTAAACAGTTTCTTTTCTTTTTTGGGGCACAATTTCTTAGTATTTTAGATTTAAAAAAAAAGAAAAAGAAAGAAAAAAAGCCTACCCCATGCCATAGGCAAAAGCCAATGAGTTCTTGATTTTGTTGCAAAGACATAAGTGACCGATATCGCCATGTCCACACCTTCGGCCAACATGGTGAAAAACACAACCATGTAAAAGTAATGTAGAAGAGCTGCAATGGTTGTGCAGACAATCTGAAAAACATGGCTACCATGAGAATCATTTCATTTGCTTTTGCAAACTTGAGCAAAAAAATGTATTCATGGGTTTCATGGAAACAAACCCTGAAGCCTACAGAGATTAAGTACAGATTTTGACACTTTTGCGTATGAATAATTAATGTCTGGTAATGAAATACTGAGCAAAAATGGAGACCAAATAGGTTTAATTGTGAAAAAAGGGGATTATTATTCTTTTTTTAATGAATTCGTTTTATAGATATTTGTGTCCTGAAGTGATTGTTTATATTGTTTTTTTATAAGATAATACAACACAAAAACATGAATCTTGAAGTCTAGACATCTGAAAATATGTGAATTACCAGCTATAGTTGATTTACAAGAGAGTGAGAGTGAATGTGTGCATGTGCACTGCAGGGTTAGAATGCAGCTTGTGCATCATAACGAATTATTTCTGCTTATTTATTAAACCACACCAGTATGCTAACATTGGCAGACCTGGATAAGAGCTGCCACACCTATAGTTTACCTAGACCAGCAGCCCTTTCTGATCATTTAAATGCATTATCATCATCTTTTTTATTGTCATGCATAAAAAAAGATAAAATAGCAAACTGTCTAATACATTTGTGCAAGAATCAGAAAATCAAGTATCCTGAAGGATCCTGCTATTACTATATATCAATTTCTTTTTTCATTATCCAGTCCTCAGAAAATTTAAACTATTAGCTACATACATAATTTCAGTATTTCAACTTTATATATTTTGCAGTACTACATGGAAATAATCTGCAATCAACTGTGAATAATTCTTAAAGATAATATTTAAGTTGTTAAATGTCATTTATTATTATTTTTTTTAAAATTCAGATTTTTCTAAATAAAAGAGGAAGTTCTAATGCATTATGCCTCTAAAGAAATAATTTTAAAGTTGCAATCCCCACTTTTTGCTCCCTTAATCTTCCAAAACTTTAATTTTCAATTGTTCATCTTTGTCATACAATTTTTTTTCTAAATAGCATCAATGGATTTGCTTTATGAAATCTAATTTAGAATTATCAGTTAAACAGTAATTTGTATTAGTAATATAAACTAAGTTTTCAATTAACTTTGAGTTTTTCTTCCTCCAAAACACTTTTTCCAAAATAAAGTGGACATAGGTACATCAAAATCTTGTAGATTAAGCAAATTTCAATCGTTACATTTTGCATACTGATAGAACAGCATAAAATCTAAAAATATTACTTCTGGTTTTCTATTTTTTCAGTTTTCTTAAATACACTTTCAACTGTGCTAACTATGGGATCCGTATAGCAGTAACTAATTCTGTTTAATCTGCAGAAACACTTTTTATTTTTAGGAGTTGAAATTTCAAATGGCAAGCCACACAGGTGTAAAGATGTACAGTAGATGATTGATATAAGCACTTTCTCTGGACCAGCACAAATTGTGCTTATATCGATAAGCCCATTTCTAAAAAGAATTTCTTGTACATATTCATTTAGATAATATTAGAGGAATGTGTAATAAAAATCATAAAATTTTATTCCTTCATAAAAATACATAAAATGAAAACAGTTGACAGTATTTATTTAGAAAAATAATCAAAAATTGAAGATCGTTGCATGCTCTTGTTTTGTATTATGTAACTTTGAATTGCATGTTGGGTATTTTTAAGTTGGTATACTATGTTTTTCAAGAACTCTTTTTACGTCGTCAAGCATAGCAAGTGCTTGCAGTGGAGTAGTCGATGTCTCATCAATTTCAACATCTTTCGACACTTCAGTCTCATCACTTCTTGCTTCATTCATTTCTTCAAAACATTCAAGTTGACGATCACATTCGATAAACTCTTCATCCAATTTTGAGCCATCTTTGCTGCATTGAAGTATTTCTCTCTGATTCAATGACAAACATTTTCTGAAGCAATTTTGGATATTCGTCGAGGTCACATATTCCCACGCCGTTTTGTGGCATGAAAATAGCATCCAAAACAGTTACAAATTTAGCAGCATTCACAGGAAATTCGTCCTGGCCACTATCTAAGCATGCAACTAACTCTTTCATAAAATGTTTGCAATAGTGAGCTTTAAGGCAGCGAATAATCCCAGCATCCATTGGCTGTATAAGTGACATTGTATTCGTTGGCAAGTAGACCACCTCTACATTTGTTGTTGTGACTTCCTTAGGATGTGCAGGGCGCTGATCTAGCAGCAGCAGCGTTTTCCTTTTCTTGTGTTGCATTTTGTCGTCCAACTTTATTAACCATCATGTGAATAAAGCTTGAGTCATCCAGGCTGCAGAATTCGATTCATATTGCACTGGAAGGTTGTTTTTCTTGTTCTTAAAACACCCTGGATTTCGGCTCTTGCCGATCACTAGCAAAGCTAGTTTTTCAGTGACAGTCATGTTGTTTGATGCCACCAAAACAGTCAAGTCTTTCCTTCTTCTTTTTTCATCCACTGACTTCTTCATCCTTTCTGGACAGTGTACCATCAGGAGTGGCCCTAAAATACAGTCCTGTCTCATCAGCGTTGAAAATTTACTCCTCTGGATAACATTGCAGAAGTTCTGGCAAAACAGTCTTCTTTCATTCATTGGCCCCAGATAAGTCAGCATCCACCTTTTCTACATGTTCTCGTTTGTAGACAATATTGAATCTCTTTTGGAACTTTTGTAGCCAGCCGGAAGTAAAGATATTTGGATGAAGATCTTCGGAACCACCAGAGAGTTCTTGAGCTAAAGACTTAGCTTTCTCCATTAAAAGAGGTCCAGAGAGCTCCTCTGCCTTTTTCTCTCCCATGACAACTAACCATTTGTACAGCTGCTGCTCCAGATTTGGTAACAATCCTTCCTGCTTTTTTTTTTTTGAGAAAGATTTCCATTTTGCAACCTGAGTTTGTTTAACTCCTCTTCTTTTCACAACCATTGTGTGGTCAATGTTGATTTCCATGCAATACCAGCTTTCTTTTCACCATTATGAACTGCCTGAATAACCTCTAGCTTGAATTCTAATGTAAAACGTTTACGTTTTGAAGCAATAATGAACTCTGTGCAGAATGTGCTTAATTAAAGGAATGATAGGCAGGTCGTGCTGTCGCCTATAGATATTGTGCTTTGCGTAGGTGGTTTCCACCAATCAGCTTATTCCACACCATGCCTGCTTTTTACAGACTTTCCAACTTTATTTTTACTTTTTCTTCATGGATTTGTTCCACATACTTATAAAGATTATTCCTATTAAAAATATATCTGGAAATTTTTGGGACTGCAGGATTAAGTGTTTATATCGATCATTGTGCTTATACTGATCATCGACTGTACTTTTTAAAAGTACATTTTTAGTGAAAGGTGACTAATTTTTATTTAACATTTCCCCAAATTTTTGTCTTGAATTTCCCACACAGTAATATTAGGACATTTATTAAACAACATTCATTTTATATAGAATTTTAAAAAAATGCAATTTTTGTGTACTAGCTTATTCTTAACCTCAGACCTGTTTCATATACTAACGTGACTACAAATAATGGGGAGTACAACATCAAATCTTACTGTGTTGCTTGTCTGCTTCACCCCTGCCAGGAAGAGTACATCTGCAATAATCAACACCAAGCAGAGGTTAATCAGAATGACTGCCCTGTGTTGCCGAACATACCTAAAAATGAAAAAAAAAAAATAGTATTTACAGCCAAAATCAACTCACCTACAACTTTTCTACATATCACTATTGAATTTCCCAGTTTAAGTCAGAGTCTCTTCTTATTTAAGTAATATATTTTCTATGATTTACAGATTTAAAAGTTCAGCTTGGAAATGTCATTTTAGCTTTTTTTTAAATATATCATCTCTCTTCCATCCTCAGTTTAGTTTGATGAGTTGCTGATTGGTAGGTTAAAAAATCTCTACAACAGCCATAAGCTTCTACGTGCATTGGCCTATGACATTGAGATCAGATATCTTGAGGGCAAATGGTAATGCTTCTGGTAGATCAAGCATATTTGCTTCATGATGAGAAATGCCCTCACCC
The DNA here is from genome assembly GCA_018389105.1 of Nautilus pompilius. Lineage (NCBI taxonomy): Eukaryota > Metazoa > Mollusca > Cephalopoda > Nautilida > Nautilidae > Nautilus > Nautilus pompilius. The sequence continues at coordinate 1,141,982 of JACATO010000351.1, read as the reverse complement.
AAGCAGAATTTGAGCATGGATACAGATGTGTGAAACCTGCTGAAAGTAGAAGATCTCCTGGCCAGAAAAAACCCCTCTTATGATGCCCAGCAGGCTATGGCAGACAAACAAGTGTAGACGTATTAGTGCTTAAAGGGACCTGCTTAATACTGACTAAGATGCAGCTTCTGGGAAATCAATTATTTGCCTAGTACATCAATAAAGACTATCATACACACAAAACCAAGAACCACTCCTTGTGCCATGGCATCCTGGACATCTTAGTTACTGAATTTTTATCTGAGATGTTTCAAGACTTCAGTAAAAAGTCTGCTTTGAACACACAATTTTTAGCTCAATAACAATCCAATAGCAAAGGTGAATCCTCAGTCAAAACAACTATGAATGCTATGAAAATGCAAGAAATCCGGCAACGACCCATATCTAGCTTTACTTAATACAGGTAATACTCTGACACAGGGTACAGACTCTCTCAACACAAAGCACCTCTTCTGGTGCACAAAAACAATTCCAGAAGAGGAACTGCACATCAGCACATGATGTACCCCCCACTAGCTGAAGGAGTAGCAGTAGACCTAAAACCATTTCAGCTGGAAAAGGACCAACTCATTCAAAGACCTGAGAAGAAATCCTACGAAGCTGAGGCAGAAAATTGTGCTGTACGCATATAGAAGACTCTAGAACCACTGCCTGCTAACAGCACTGAGCTGAACCAGTGGTTGTCACACCTCCAGCCTCAATACCAAATCCCAATGCTAGATTAACCAGCAAGCCAAAACACCAGATCACCCATACTTCTAGTGACAGTCAAACAGGACAAGGAATCATTAGCAAAATTCATTGACTCTATTGTGAGAAGGTGAACAGTGAAATGCATAACCATATATATGAATGACATTATCCAAGATGTCACCACAAATGACTGTGGATATGTGAATATTTCTAACCAGACTTATGATAAAAAGAGTTACTTTATGGACTGTTAATCTAGTGTTGTCAGTGACATGCAAGAACCTTGCAGTGCTATAGTTTGTTTAGCATTTATAGTCAATGTAGTTAATTCTATAATTTATTGATAAGAGAGTGCAGCACAAACTTTAAGGACTACAGTATTATAGAAACAACGAACACTGCTTTAGTATATACTGGAGCTGTGCTAAACCATTGACACCTTAAATTCTCAAAATAAGAAGGATGTGGCATTATCACCTTATAAGTTCACTAGGTCATTTTATTCTTATACAGAAGATTACTACTCAGTTTTTGGGCTCTGTAGTTTTGGTACAATGTGTGTACACGGAAAAAAAATGTTTATATGTTGACATGAGAATTATGTGAATGTGAGAAAGTGTATGTTATTTTAAGCAAGAAAAACAGAACAAAGTAGTGACTAATATAGGCATAATTAATAATACATAAGCAGTGATTTAAAAAAAATTAAGCGAAATTCATTATGAACTTCAAAACAAAAAGGAACTGCATTACTAAACAGTAAGCAATTAAATATATAATATTCAAATTGATTAAATTTTGTAATACATCATTCTGGATGTTGTTCACAGCATGTTTAGAAGAATAAGACAAAAATGAAAATAGCAGTAATGAAATAGAAAAAGATCTGGTAATTTATACTAGATTTCTGATAGTAAATTGACAGAAATTCCCAGAATAAACAATGTACAATCCAGAGGCCAAAACCTGTACATCATCTAGATAGAACTTGTGAGTGGAACAGAAAGTATGGTTGAGTAAGGGGGAACACACACACACACAGAGTTAATTTTTCAATTCAATACGAAGTTCCGACATAAACATCTATAAACCCTCTGAAAAATCGTACATAATGTTGCACTTGTGTAATTCTAAGGGCGAATTTGTAGCTACAGAATCTGCTATTGAGAAATCAATGAATTAGTGACCATAACCTCTTGAGTTATTTCCATTACAGTCTTTTGTATTTTATTTCTTCCATTTCACCATTAATGATTTTTCAGCAAATAACCATATGCCACCAGGGTAGAATTTTTGTGCAAGAAAGCAAAAGGTGCAAACAGGTATGATGGGGAAGATTGTTCCGATCTATTTGTAAAAGAATAAATAACAGTAAATAAATAAACACCATAGTGATGTAGAATTATTATTATCATCACAAGTAAGCTGATGATTAATACTGTCTTCTCCATCCATAATGGGCTAGTCCCTTTCAGATAGATTTAAAAAAGAAAATATAGAAAAAGAGTGGGCATATCACACTTACCTCCACAAACCAAAGTAGGATGCTATCGTTAACACACATCCAAGAATGGAAATACTGCATCCAGCAATAGTGATGTAGCCAAGAATCTGAGAATCTTTTTCTGACTGAAAAAACAAAAAAACAAAACAAATCTAACCAGCCGCAGAAAATAAAGACCATTAATTACGATGATATTACTGCCATTTGTTTACACTCTACTGTTGAGCAAGTTAATATTCATAATCTCTCCCCCCCTTCATTTTAGAACTCTACTAATCAGTTCTAGTTATTTTTGTTGAAACATCTGTTAACAGTTTGTGTCAATTTAATAATCTTAATTTTTACTTTACAAATCAACACAATTTTGTCCACAAATAGAAGACTCCAGAGGAGAATTACTTTCTCTATATGCGGACCTTGGAAAACCATGTAAATTTTCTGGTTTGAATGCATGACCATCCTAAAAACAACCCATAGTCACAAAAGTTCTGACTTGAAACTGTTCACCAATTACTCATCACCAGTGTTTTTATTTTGAGACAGTAGTTTTGTTAGTCAGTTGCTAAGTTAACAAGTTGCAAGCAAGAAATAAATATCCATGTTACTACACAAGGTGTGCATAGGAATAAATTAATTTCCATCTATTTACTCAAGAAGAAAATTAAAAGAACCTATTGCTCATTAGATGAAACCAACGAATATTGCAAACTCTTCCTTTACACAACTTTTTGACTAATATTTAAAATTTAAAATTGATATTTTATTTTTGAATACATATTGCTTCTCAGACATTTTTATTTAGTGTAGCTTCAGACCAACTTTGTTTTACAGCACAGTCTAATCAACTGGCATAAGGAATTTAAAATAAATTTTACTGTTATTTAGTAACTGATGAAAATAGCATATTCATGCCTTGCTTAGATTTTGTACAAAGGAAGGTCACATGTACTCTAGCTCAGCTTTCAGCCAATTTCAGCCATGTCCACTTCCATGGCTGATCACATTAAACGATGTGTGGCTATAGTTTCTTCTCATACCTACCGCTCTACTTGGACTCATGAGAAGAGCAAAGTTTGTGAGATGGTTGCACTCACATACTGTCATAGTCTCATTGGTGAAAGAATCCATGCAGCCAAGGGATGACCAGTCTCCTGTACCACCACTAGATTTATAATTAAAAAAGAAAGCAGAACATTGAAACATTTGATTTGATGCGACTTCTTAAAACTGTAACCCAAGAACAACTGGATGATATTAATGGAGGTGGCTGCACATACAGTAGATGGAATACCAAAACATTCACTAGTGCCCTGCTATGATCATCTAAATGCCACTGACCTTCAGTTGGCATCAGATTCAGAACCTGGGTCCTCAAGACATAGCTAAGTGACTGTATATGCAGTAGATACTGTTCACCTCGATCTACAGCTTCTTTCATAAGATCATGTTGAATCTAAATAATTTCACACACATCTTAAATGCTGAAAGTTTCAGAATGCGACCACACATCTGTTTGAGTCACTGACCATCAGGATATCAGTCAAGTTTGTTAAGTCTTTTTTGATTCAACAGGCCACTGCTGGTTTTAATTATTAATGTTTCCCTGGGCTCTAGCCCAAACTTTTAAACCAGCTATTTTGACAAAAAATCCAAATAAAACACAATATTGATGTAGAGCTGAATAGATGCAGGGCACTGAAAACATGGATCAGCATGGTAAACCATTAGTGCTCTCCTGACTGGCACTCAGGTAAACCTGCAGAGGATGAGCTGGCAGGTACAGGAGGATGAAGCACACCACCCTGACCCATTACTAAAATACAACAAAAACATGTTGTGTTATTTATGGTTTTCAAATTCTCTAGGTTAAAGCCACCTGTTGCAATTTGCCTTGTGAGAGTAAAGGAGAACTCTGAAGTTGGTTGGATATGCGCCTTAACTGATAAAATCTTGAATGCTAAAGTGTTATCACCAGCAGAAATTATATTTCAGACAACACCAAGTTTCTCTGTTTTAGATATTCCTCCCAGTGCTGACTAATTCTTTACAATCCAAAAAGAATAAAATAAAATAGAAAGAAATACAATTTGCTATATTCTTTTCTTTAATACTTGGAAACATCCATCTTTACTAAGTGTATATATTAATGCTTAAGTAGATGTTCAGGTCCTGTGAGGACCAGTAGTTAATTTTCAGTAACATAATTTTCTCCCTGTATGTATTCCTCAAGAACGAACTGCCTATTGTAGTGACATCTAACATAAGGACTGGAAAAAATAATCATTTTTTTCTACAATTCTGTTTTGCAACACCCCCACCCTCCTAGGGGGAGTAAAAAACATCCTAGCTATAAATTACTCTATAATATCAAGGATGCTGGTCAGTGCTGTCCAGAAGAACGAGCCATTTAAACCAAAGGAATTTCTTCCCAACAGACACATGGTTTACAACCCCAGAAAGACAGTGCACTCGTATCATATATTCCCAAATAGGAGAATCTGCAGTCTCACTGTAGAATACGCATCACGGGCCAGAGATGAAAACAAACCAGAGACCGTCAAAACCTAAACCAAATGGTTGGTAGGGTGGCTGCTTTTGGATCATTTGCAAGCGAAGAACCAACAGATGGCTGACATTATTTTTTGCAATCTTTTTGGATTTTACTCGAGTAGGAGATCATTTGTGCGAATCACAAAAAAAAAATCCTGATTTTGCATCAGGCAGGAAATTCAAAAGACGGATATCCCTACGCGCCTGCTGGGAAAAAAAATATATATATTTGAGCCGTAGCTGCATATCTGCGGCAAAGCACCACAGGTTCAAAATCTGTTCTTTCAACTTTGGAGCTTGGATTTTCAATGAGCTGCTGCAGGCCAGCAAGAAATGGTACGAGAACCACCAGCCAGGCATTCGGGATGTCATCAATGCCACTGGAGAAAGGAGTGAAAACCAGAGCAGCTCTTGGCAATGATGTACAGCTACCTGAATGACTGCAGAGCTGCGTAAAGAACTATGAAACATAGTGATGACAATAACTAAAATTTGCTCCTATACCATATGTAGTATATCTATGTCTGCATTAGGATATCTATGTCTATAAGCTCAGGTGTATTCAAGCCCATTTTGTTTTCAAGTTTCATTTTGAAAGTTTTGTATAAGTCAGTGTAAATATATTTGCATTAAAAATTTTAAAATGTCTCTGAGATCTGTATTCATCTTTGTCATTTAGGAATTATGGTTTAATTGCTGTACCCCAACAGACAAAGTGACTTTCAGACGAGTAAACTTCAGCAAAAACAGGTTAATAGTGTTGGGCCCTTGGAGACCCCTGTTGACCTTCTGTGTTACAAAAACATGGTGTCCGCTGAAGGATTGAAATTATTTAATGAAATCAAAAACTAAACTTTGCCAATGCATTAAAAATTAATATAATTGTAGTTTAAGTAAAAATAATTTTAAAAAAGAGAGACATTGTTATACTTACTCTAAACTAAAGTTCCAAAAACTGCAAATTGGTTCTGAAAAATCTGACTGAAAATAAAAAAAATAATGAAAAAAATAAAGCAGTGGATCAGTTAGTAAGACCAGCTAATATTTACTAATAACATAATAATTTTTTACAATTTATGAAAATTTAAATAAAATAATTCTAATATATATTAGACTAGTTTAGATATATATCTTTTGTTTTTCTATATATTTATAAGGCCAGATGTTGTGTTTTCAGAAATTATCTCCCTTATAAATATTTGCAAATAAAGGGTTCATTTTATTTTTTAAAAAATCCTTTTTGAAATGTAGGAAAAAATAAAGTAAACAGTTTTTTAATGTCTTTATACCAAATCTAATTTACATGTTTCTACTGGAACTCATTCACATCTTTCTTTCATAAAGGTTGTGTAAAATGAAGAGAAGTTTATGTTGAACATTTGGTGAATAAAACCATTTTGGAAATATTTTTGTTTTTTTGATTGCTATCTATTGCAAACCAGTGAAGTAACATATAAGGACAAAATATATTAAAAATGTTCATACTTAAAACATTAAGAAATACCTTTTGGTAATGGTAAAGTATCTGCCTAGAATACTCTAAATGGTGAAAACAGATGCACAGTATATTACGAAAAGATTCTTAGATTAATTGTACAAAATTTCTGTACCTCTATATTTGTGTGTGTGTGTATATATATATAGAAGTCTGAGTCTGCTGATCATTGCTGAAGAACTTTGGTCCCGCCCGAATAAAGCTGAGTATAAATCTTTGGCAAAGTATTCACAGGAAAAACAATCTCACATACCAGATCCTTACAAGCAAAAATTAAGCTAATAAGAGATAATTCAAATTAACATACATTTATGAAAAATTCTCTCATGATGGCAGTTCAAATTGTTCCCTTTCTGGCCCTTTGTACATTAAATGTATGATTTATGGACTAACATATATGCCATTCCACTTTAGTTACATTGATTTGGTAGGGCTGTTCATCCCAAACCTACCTGGCTGATGGGATTGAGAACAGATCTGAATGCCAAAACTTCTTACTCTCTGCCTCTCTCTATGTCTGTGTGTGTGTGTGTATGTGTGTGTGTGTGTGTGTGTCAGTGATTCGGTTAGGTCATCGGGTAAAATTGCTAAAGAAAAAGAAAGAACTAGTCAAAATATCCACATACCAACAGCTATGAAATTCTAACTCAGGATCACAGCTGGCTGTGAAAATCAGTGTTCACAGAAGACCATAACCTACTGCTGCCAACTCCTAAACTGTCATCAAGACAAATTGAATCAAGAGAAATCTAAGAAAATGACATTAGTCTAAAAAATGCAGAGCTGAGTATGCAACCATGCAAATTCCTGACATGCTTGACAATATTGTATAATCTCTTACACCTTATGTTGTTCATTCTCAGTTTCTTGATTAGTGTCATGATGCACTGTTACATGTCTTCTTCCAAAGTAATTCTGTTGGGGGCAGTGATTGCCAGTCCAGACGATGTGTGGTAACACTGGGTTTGTCAGGTGTAGTGTTGCCTGTCCAATCTGCCAAATGCATGGCTCCTGTCTACTTGTTCCAGTTGAGGCATGTTGATGCTCTGTGGTAGAGCTTTGAAACAAGGCAAAACCTTCCACTTACAAAAATCTTTAGCTGTTCTTGGCAGTATGGCTTATAAAGTGTAAAACATCAGAGTCTTAGCTAGAGAAGGCTGCTCCATGCAGCAGATTGCAGCCCAAATTCATGTTTCAGGAGAAGCTGTATGAAAGACTGAGAAAAATATGCATAACTGGTATTTGGAAAAAGGTTCCACTGTCATACAATGATAACTTGTATGGGAGCATGAAAACAAGGTGTCATGCTCTATATAAAGTAAAGGGCTCACATACCAAATACTAATGCACTGTACAACATATTTGTTGTTTTTGTACATTTTCTGTAATAATGTATTGTGTATGTATTATATACTTTTCTCAGTTACAACTAATTATTTGTGCATATCCTGTGTGTGTTTCCCAAATTTTTTCCAATGCTGTATATATATATATATATATATATTGCCAAGATTCTATTATCTGTGCTCATGGAAACAAATGCCAACACTTTAGATCAACAACAGTCTACAAGTGGAAATTCTGGTCTGCTGGATCATAAAAACAACGATTCACTTACTATCATTTTGTTTTTATCAAGGAAAAAAATTCTCATTTTGAAAAAAAAAAAGAAATTTTAAAAGCAAGAGCTGCTAGACTGACTTTTCTTCAGTTCTGTCATTTTACTAGCTGAGTTATTTTCGTTTCTCCTCTTTAAAAAAAAAAACAAACTAAATTCTCTAATCAAAAAATGTGTTGTTGAAATAACAAGTCCAAATAGTAAACAGCTGAAATGTAAAGATTCTGATGTTCTTTCATCAATTGTCTTTCCTCACATATAGAACAGACTGCATGTTCTGTTCATATATGCTGTATATACATAATTATTCAAGTATTATCAAACTGTAAAAATCATAGTTCCACTTATTTCCCCCTCAATAATTATGAAGTGGTTTGATAGATCAAACTTTTCAGCACCTGTGTGCATGCGTCTCTCTCTTACCTGCAGGTGGTAAAAGGTTAGACGTACAGGTGGATCCAGTTTCTTCAAGACATTATTAGTAATTGACATTGAAAGGACATTAGTATTAATTTCTTCTAACTTCTCTGAATCTGCCCTGAAAAAAAAACAAGATTGGAGGCTATAATATGAATATTGCCATATTTAATAAGATTATTCGTTAAGCCTTATTATCTAACTTTTTTTTTCATCATTAAAGTGTGAGCAAGGGAGGTAACTTCAAACATGTTTATCTTCATTTCCAAGTTTTTTAAAGATCTTCTGAATACACAAAACTGGCATATCAAACCAACATAGAATAAAAGCTATATTGGACATTTGAAGTTCAAGAAATATCACCTATAAAAATGTTTTAAACCACAGAAAACTCCACCAATTCAAGTTTCAGGTTTTTAAGTACCTTTATCCATATTTTTGTTTGTTTGTGATACTATTGTTGTCATCCCACAAAACAATAATTAATTTATTTTAATATTTGTTTAGTACCAAGTAGTTATATTCTAAAACCAGAACATTTTTTAAAAAAGAAATCACCTGTAGCATCAAAGAAGAAAGTGCCAGAGATCTCTGAACATGACAGCATGAGCAGTTAAGCTGCTGAATCAAAGTTTTCTTCTTTTTTCAAATTCTTAACGTTTTGGTGAAAAACTTTTTTAAATATCTCAGATGACTTCTGGCCACAAGAGACACCATATTAACTGCCTTGCATTTTAAGGGAGTTTGATTCACAAGAAAGCATTTGAAGACAAATAAAAACACTAAGCTGCCTTGCACAGAGGGCAGAATCTTCCAGCATACTTTGCACATAGCTCACCTAAGTCTTGAGCATTACCCACTTGGCTTATCAAGAAAAATGCAACAAGTCATGCAAAGGTAAAAAGATCTGAAGAATAAAGCAACTGGATGCCTTTACACCATTTTACCAACTGCAATGAAATGTCAGCTGCAGACATTTTCTGCTGCAAAATTTTGTCATGAACCAACCCATTCTCATGATGCAATGCTATGAAAGTCAGCTAAACTCTAAGACAGAGATAGATTGTGCCCATGTTTAGTGCAGGGGTCGGGTTTTGTAATGCTGTGTTGCATTATGGGAAGGTCTTCCTGATTCTGTAGCCACAGAGACCTTGTTTTTAGCTAAACAGTAAATTATCCATTGTTAAAAAACAGGTCTTGAATGTTTTTTAGGCATTATCCCATCTACTGTAAGAGATGTGTCTACCTGATGAATCCCTCTTGAGCTGAAAGAATCGATGCTACATCTCTGTAGTAGATAGCTGTAAATCCAATTGTTTCAGTATCTGAAAGTGCAATGTTATAAAGAATAAATATTTTGTTTGACATTGGAGATAAATGTCACATTTCAGCAAAACATCTGTAAGCATCATTGCTTTGCCTTTTCTTTATATTAAGCCCTTTCCACCAGAGAAGAACACAAATGTGTGCGCGCGCCCATGCGTATTATAGATTTTTTTTTTTTTTACTTTATCTTAGACAAATCTGACCTATGCTTTCATGTACCAGTAAAATTTCTTTCATTAAAGCAAGACTTATCTCCCTTTTGTATTGCTGTGATAATTGCTTAAACATTTTGACAAACCTAAAAGAAACATGTTATCCTCATCAGATGGTTGCATATTAAACACCACTATTCAACAATGCACCTGTTCTACCCTGGTGGAAAGATGTCATGAGTTTTAATCCACTCTTAAATAACATGTAAACCTTCAAGCTGAACTTCCCAGATAAAATTTATGCATCTTTAATGTGTCTGTAAATTTTCAAGTAAAATCCATCTTTATCAGTTAACTGAAATCAAACAGATGGAGATCTCAAAGAGACAGTAAGACAAAAACTATCTTAAAGAATTAGAGAGAAGGGGTCCTCTTCTTTCCAGCTACACCCTTTCTTTCATCTTATTTAATACTACTTGTTGATTCAAGATCACAAAACTTACCTTTCAAGAAAGACGCCAAGGTTTTTCCAGGTATAAGCACATTACTTTTCATCCACTGAGGGTAATGATATTTACTGTTGTTGGTGTTTGGAAATACGATATCTCTTGGCTTTGATCTTCCCATTTGGACAACTAGATAAAAACAAACAGAAAACAGAAAAACACAAGAGCCATGTGTGTATGGATTGATGCAACTTTTAAGTTGTTTTTTCTCCACTCTTCCATAGGAGATAGTAATGTCCCTTAGTAATTAGTCCCTATCAACAATGAATCCTTTGTTTATAGCTATCATCAGCAGGAGTGCTCCAGAATCATCCAATGTCGATATAGTGCAGACGGGTATACAAGTGAAATTACATTAAATACTAAAATCAACAATGAGTGTGGCTTGAACATTTAGCAAAAGGAGCATACACACCCATGCTGGCATCCAAAAGACAAGTGTCAAAACATCACCAGAACAAGAAAACCAAACATAAATATTATTGTGCTCCTAAGCTTGAAAGTAGGGTGGGTAAAAACTACAAATACTAGAGAAAATCTGTCGGAGTAAAAGGTATAAAAGAAACATAAGCAATAGAATATAAGGACCATGTGGTATACCATTCATTGTCAGCCTGTCAATTGATTAAGAACATGACCAGGCATCTATCTGGACGTTTGAGCTTACCAGGTGACTTAAATTATGTCAGGTGGGGCATTGGAAAATCAATTACTACAAATCTTGCTCATTACATCAATGCAACCAGTCTGGTCTATAAGATCACTAATACACAGCAGACGGGGCTGGTTCAGCTCCCACCCGAAGATTCAGACAGGAAACAAAGGACAGCCGTCAGCTAGTTACTGTGAATAAAATCAGCCTTATTTAAGTTTTTATTTTCTTACTGTGCAGATAATAGAATATTTCTCATCTGCTTCATGCATTCTTTAAGACTTCAGTAAATGAGAAAAACTACCCTAGTGATACAGAAATTTTCCACACTCCTAATAACGTTGGTTAGGAATAATCTTGAGATGTCCAATCTCTAATCCCTGAATACCAAAATTTCCTCCAACGTGTTAAAGTTCAGATGGATCAGTCTTTCTGTTCATCAAAAATACACTTTTGGTTTTTCCAGGTTGGGGATGTTCCATATCAGCTTTAGGCAGAATATTTTTTTTAGATTTAAGAGAAAAATGATAAATAATGATAACCATTGTGTGCCATTTACAGATTTAACTTACCCACATTTTCCATTTGGAAAATAGGCTCCAGGCTGGCATTGACCAGCTGCTTCACAATCGTGTCTCCATAATCCCCCATGATCTTCATCAAGGAAAAAATACCCTGGTCCTATAATAGTAGTTAGCAAACAGTGTACACAGACAGTGGAGTGTTTTCTATAAAAAAAACTAACTACTCTTGCAAATAAAAGGTAACAGTGAGAATTAACTTTTAATTTCTACATGAAGGAAATAAATGCAAAGATATTTTTAGTAAATGCATAGCTAATGGTAAACTGGAAAGAATACAATTTAAAGGTTGGGGGTGAAGTAGAATCAGAAACAAATCTCTAACTGCTGATAATCCAGATGAATTTCCACAAAGCAACACTTTGAAACCAAAGATATCACTCAGCTATATGTTGATGACAGAAAAACATACTAGAGTTGATGATATAGATTCTGACCATGTATAAGCATTTATTCTTTCGTGAAGTAGCAATGAGTTATGGGAATGTTTCTTTAATTACTGGCAGAGAAAGAGGCTGACTTCAGATTCTGGACAAGCAGTTTTAAATTTTGACAGTAGTAGTAAAACAATAACAACAGTTAACACAGGCATGCAGACAAACACAGTAATAGTAAATAAATGTATATTTATAAATTAAATATTTGTAATACTTCAATAAAACAAAGTATGCATATTTTTATCTAATAAAACTTCAGAATCATAGACAATACATAAATAAAGCTTCAAACAAAAAGAAAGAAGAAAGTTAAATAAAAGTAATTCAGCTTTAACCCAGATGCTAACAGAAATTTTTACCTAGAAAAGATAGAAACATTCAAATTGGACTTTGGGCCACAAACAGACAGAAATTCCATGACTTTAAACCTAAATTTGTTTCAAGATTTAATATAAAAATCTGGTCTACACCCAGTTAAAAAAAAAATCTTAACTAAACTTAGCAAAAACACCAAAAGTTTTTAAGTTCATATTTTTACAGGTAAATGATCATTGTGCCATCCACAGTTACACTCAATAAAGAGAGTGGAAAAGGAAGAGTTTGTGCTACCTGTCTGTGAAGAACTGACCATTCATCTTTGTATTTTGGAGAGAGCAGATTGCTGGCAGTGTGGTAGAAATGCTGTGAAAAAGAACAACAGAATTTTCTATTAATGCACATTCCATGGAACCATCAACAATTGTTTTCTAGCTGATATAGCTACAGCAATAACAGTGAGAATCAAGTAAGATGCTTTTAGAATTTTAAGCAGTAGTAGTACATATATTAAAAATATGTGAACTCCTGTATTCCTTTAATAAGAGTCTAGCAATCTCCCACCCAAATCTCCTAACTTCCATGAGATTACTGTGGATATTAACTCTTGGTTTGTTAACATGTGCTGTATCAGGAAATCCCTCTTCTAACTATAAACACAGTACCTCCACTTCCTCAGTGTAAACAGCCACTTTGCTCAACTTCTGTATCTTCACCACTTCTCCCAGGGCCTGTGTACCTCCCTGCAGCTTCTTCACATTCAGGTTTTCATCAAATCCTATTATCTTTGACAGCCTCTTTAACACAGCTTTGGTGGTATCCTTTCTCTTTTTTATATCTTTTAACTAAATAAAAAAACAAATAATATAACTACTTTAAGAACTAACAATACACACAACAACAAGTTTTCAATAAGCACACATGAGAGTTTTAGGAAACAACAGAAAAGATGCTTACCAGGTAGATCATGCTGCCTTATTTACACCATCCACCAATTTTTAGTATTTCACAAAGGAGCTAATCCAGTATGCATTACAAAAAAAGTAGAGGGGTTGTTAATGCTAACTAATGAACCATTGTTTCAATAATCTTTCCCTGTTGCTATCATTTGGAAATAATCCCAAGAACTCATGGCTTGCAGTGATGCTAATTTGCAGTTGTGGATTTTTCCAATTTTGGGTCGTGCAAGTTATCTGAGCTGATCTTAAACCCATGACTTGTCTGTCAATGCAGTGGGGTTGGCTGTAACACCTACCCAAATTAACATCACTGTACTCCAAAAGAACAGCCTCTGTCAAGACCGAACTCTGATGAAGGTGACAGAAAAGAAAAAAAAATTAACAAAACATGTGTATTAGTTGGTTTGGTTAGTAACTCTCTAGTGATGGGTAGAGCCCAATCTCCTTCCATATATCCTACCCTTAAGCCCAAACGTTTTAAAACTAAAAAATTCATCCATTATAACCAGCTGCTCCTTTTGTTTCTAAATTCTTATTGCAAATACTAAAAATTCTTTTTTTTTTTAAATTATGCACCATATATTGTTTACTTTCTTTATAATTTTTAATGCAATTCATAAAACTACTGATTCAGTTTACAAAATGAGACACGAGTGATAGTGTTATGCAAAAGATAATGTAACAGGAAGCTGTCAGGAGCACCAGTGCAGCACGTGATGACAGGTGTGATAATGGTGGTATATCAGAAGTAGGCGGGCCATTGCACGTGCTGGTGTAACATAGACTATTCTACATTTTATTTACACAATGCTATAGTATGAAAAATGTCACCAAAGGATGCAGAGTAAGTAAGTGCAAGATAGATAATAATAAAAAAGCCACTCAAATGTATTTTTCTTTTCTAGTGGAAGCAGGGCAGAAAATGTACATATTTCAGAATTAGGTTTATATCAGAGAAAGTTTGTACTATGCTGCAACATTTAAATAAAAAAGAAAGAAAAATGAAAACAAAACTACCCCCCTGCAAGCTGTCTGTAGGTGACTATTGTGTAGACTGTACCTGAGAAAGAATATCCCAGACTGACATCTTTGTGCACAGGTGGTAATCAGGAATTTCCCATCTGCTGTCATTTGCACACATTCTGGTAATAGAACCTGCAATTAAATTTCAATGACATAAAAGAAGAGTATTTTATTTAAGCAAGAAAAAATTTTAAAAATTCCTAAATTTTAATACTGTAAATTAAGAAATTCCTTGAAATATCTGAAGAATAATTACATGGCTTCACATCTGGGAAATGTACTTCTCTTATGAATGAACTGGATCTACAATCTGTAACTTACCTGTGTAGTTTTGTGAACACGAAACGTTGACCATGACTCCTGGTGGAGTGGCTGGCCACTGGACACCTTGGTTATCAATGTATGCTGAACACATGGTGGAAACTTAAAAGAAAAAAATATCAATGACTCTTTTTACCTGTCATTTACCTTTCACCATGGCTGAGATAATCACAATAGTTACAGAATCTGAAACAAACTTATCTACTGATAATTAACAAATGCTCACTTTGTAATAATATTCTAACAGAAGAGTTTGCTTAAACTCAGCATTGTTTAAGGTAAACAATACTTAAAAAACAGCGACAACAACAAACAGAATTAGTTTGGGTGATGCAGTATGCCTCATCACTATACTGTGAGAAGGAAGTCAACAAAGGTAAACTTTAAGGACAAAAATCACACATTAATATACTGGGTGGGCTGTCATTGCACAACTGATGGAGCTTGCTACCACATAAATAGCACAAAACTAACTGCTGTCTCTGTATCTCTCTACATTGACTGTTAATAGTATTTAATTAATACATCATAATTTCATAATAAGCTATCTGGAGTCATATGGAGATCTGGTCAGAATCCATCTGCCATCCAGGTTGCATTGATAAGTCAACAGTGAATCCAAACATGGGTAGGAATGGCTGAATTTTCTTTCCTAATGAAGAATGCAGCAAATCTCTTGCAGGCAGTAAGTACCCACAGTCCTGACAGTCTACCTGCAACCAGCAAGGGATGGAAAATAGACTTGATAAGGAGAAAAAAGAACAATCAGTTTATTTATAGGTTTAAAGCAAATTTTACTTTATAAAATACATATTTATGCAGTCATTTTAAGAAATAAAACTCCCCAAAATGATTTTTTAAATAACTGAATAAACTGGCAAACATCTCTTAAGTATTTTATATACAGTAATAAAAATATAATGTGGAAAACTTAAACGAATTTAAAAAAATATTTTTATCTGAAACTATCACCAACTGGACCTGTCACTACTGTGGGAAACATTGCCATAATCTAATTGGTGTCTTTGATCATTAGAGGAACTGCAGAAGATGCTAATGAAGCACCAATCAACCAACTAAATTCATTCTTTTTTATCCTAGTAATGGAGATGTAGAAAAAAGGATAAGTAAAGACAAGGGATGTGATGGACTTATGAAATGTGATGATGGCCTTTATTATATCAACAGAAAACTCAACAAATAGAAGAAGGTGGACCAATGCCCTAGCTGACCTGGATGCACATAATGGTCTTAATGGATTTACAAGGTGGATTGATGCCTTGACTCAGCTAAAAGTCCAAGATGGTGTTCTAGCTTACTTTGATGAATAAGGTGAACTTATTAGATGTATAAGGTGAACCAATGTCCTCACTCACCTGGTTGCACAAGGTGGACTGATGCTATCTTCTTTGACCAAACAACATCACTATTGTATACTTCACAAGAAAATGTTCCAGAATATCCGAGATTGAGGATAGTCAGTTGCTGGCTATTTGCAGAAATGTTTGTAATAATAAATGAATCTAAAAAATAATTTAAAAAAAAAAGAAAAAAAAAATTTCTTCAGTATTCTTGTTTATTTTCTCTCAGGAGGATATTTATTTTTGCTTTTTGTTCTCTTTATACAGGTACATATAACTAAAAAAAGATGGCTATGATGAATAATAAAAACAAAAGACTTACTATCATTAGTGTCAATAATTTCTGCTCCATCATACCATCTAAAAGCAGGCAGGTGCTTTCTGTTGTTCTTGCTCTCATCAATCATTGAACATGTTAGATTCACTGCATGTCCTGGATGGACATTTTGGATGGATGGCTCCAAGGTAACCAAAGGTTTCTCCAAGACCTTGATTTGAATAATCTTGCTGTCTGGCAATATGTGAAATCCAGAAATAGCACAAGTCAGAACTCCTGTAAAAAAAAGGAAAAAAAAGAAAATAAAGATCTCTACTCCACACTGAAAACTGATGAAATAATAAGTTTTATACATGAACTGCATTCCTATCCAAGATTAATGGCATTGTATAATAGTATAATTAATCAATGAACAATGATAACGTTTTTCTTTTAACTACTAAAACAAATAATTTTTCCATTACAAAATATTAGTTGGAATCTTATTATTACTACACTGATTAAAGCAATTTGTCTATTGTGATATAAATTGTACAAATTTATTGAGAATAAATAATTTGCATATAAATAAAAACTGGCCATAAGTATTTTCATTCTGTGCAATCTCTCAGCATTGTTTTATTTAGGAACATAATGACAACGAATAGTTACCGTCTACACAACACAAAGTTACATAATCTTTAGTAGCATGACGGGCTGCCACTGGCCTGCAAAAGAGTATTCCACCTGCATCATATACTATTCATCAGATGTCTGATACGGTCTTGTGGCATGTATTTGAATCTTCTGTTAAAGCTTGACAGATCTGGAATGACTCTGATGCAGCTTCTGTCCAATACACCTGCATAGCTTATCACCCTAAACATGTTCCATGGAGTTTAGAGAACAAGCAGGCTATGGAAGATATTCAATAATTTCATCTTGAAGGCAATTTACAACTATGCTTACATACGAGCCTTTCAGTATTGTCCACAAGAGTTAATTAATTACCATGATATCATAAAGATTGTACAACAAGTTTAATGGCCTAATCTGGGTTGCATTCAACTGCAACAATTCCATCAAAACAAATCAGTTCACTTTATTGTGATCACATGGCACAGCATCCTAGACTATTACACTGCCACATTGAAAACAGTTTCTCTGTAAAACAGTGAGTCAGTATTACATTGGTTTGGTTCCAACCAAACTACTGTCAGTAAAGTGAAGGCTAATTTACTTTCATCAGAGAGAAGAGAATCCAGTTCAAGTCTTGTCATACAAAGACATTAAAGGTGTGGGAAACACTAGTCATCTAGCATGTGGATTAGCAGAATGTAGTCAACTTCATGTAATCTGGTTGAAGATATGGTTTCCACAGACGGGCATTTTGTTCTGGCTGATGCTGAGATAGTTTGGTAACATCAAGCCAGGTAGATGACGTGGTAGTTATTGCTATGGTCAGTACTGCCATGGTGCACCCTGCCAGTTCTTTTGTGAACTGAACCAGTCTCTCTGAACCTTTGCCAAAGTTGGCTGATAATACTGCGTTACACCAAATTCAGAAACTGCTCATCATTAAGTCATCAACAAAGCGACGTACTCTGAATGTTCTGTAACTTTAATAAGTCAACATTTGCGATAGATTTCATAACCAATATGACCATTGTTATGACAATTTGGAATTACTGGCAGTGTTGTAAACTTTTGGATGGTACACCCCACCCAGAGTGAGATTCACAGCTGACAGAGTCGAAGGATCATAAAACACCTACAATGGCCAGAGCAACTACAAATAGTCATACAAGGCTTCATACAAAATGCTTCTATATTGTTTAACTCAGTGGGTGTGTGTGTTCAAGACATTTATTACAGTACATTAAGTATGCATAACTTCCACAGGGCTGCTGTAAAGCCCCAAACATCCACTGATAACACTCTTATACACATTTATGTTAATGGCCTACCTGCTTAGGCAAAAACTGTGCTATTACTAAAAAGAAAAATCAACTCCTACATTTAAATAACTCAAACTTACAACCCCATCTCTAGCAGAATTTTTTGCTGAAGTGAAAGCAATTTTATAAAGGTACTTTCCCAAAAATGTTTTCGATATTTTAACTAATTCACTTAGATTCTACTTCAGTTTCCTGTACAATACAACAAACTAGGTAACTTAAACATTTCCAACCATCTTGTGTCCCAGCCACTAGCTAAATGAGCGAACAAGCCACTGTTCTGCTGTCACTATCACTTTCTAAATAAGGACATCACAACTGCATCAGAGACTCCAATGAGTCCTGGCCAATGCCTCATAATATTATTTTTCACTGTTTTTACTAACCAGTATACTTTTTCAAAAGAGGGTCAAAGGTGACACATTCCTGCTGACCAGGGCAGGAAGAGCAACCCCTATGAAATATGATTCTCTCTGATGCTGATTCATCAGGCTCCAGCAAAGTTTTGTTGATGGACCAAGAGAAGTTAAGCAAAGGAAAAGGAGAGGGAGTCATTGCACAGCAGCAGTATGTCACATTGCAACCTTCATGCTCACAACTGGAAATCCTGGACAGGTCCTCCATTGTTGTATGGACAGCTGAAAGTGAAATGAAAAGTATTACAAGAGAGTCATAGCAGGTGTGACCAACTAAATGGCAGTGTTAAAGGTATATGAGAGAACAGAGAAAAGATAACAATAGAGACAAAAAAGAAAAAAACGCAGAGAGTGAGAGAGAGAAAAAAAGATAAGCAGGACAGACAAACAGAGAAAATACAAACTAAATAAATATAATAATTATGTAATCTTTGAGAAATGTTGCAGTAAATCCTTAGAAAAAGTTTTATGAAATTTTAATATTCTTTTTCTCAAATAAGAATTCCTGGTCCAAGACACATTCTCTTATGTAGAGATGAGGAAAAGCATTCCAAGTGAACCACTAACCACAAATTAAACAATCTTCAGATCCCTTACGAAACTGTAGCCCAGCTAACATCTGTTTCCTGAGATTGCCACGTTATCTACACTTGTTTTTTGTTCCTACTGTTGAAATGTGAGAGAGACAATGTACAAAACATTAGATCTGGAGCAGTAGGAGTCACAGCAATAAGGCATGCAGAAAAGTTGATAGAGAAGTTCAGAAGATACATTTTGTTAACACCTGAAGTTTAATTATCACAGCTTTTAATTTACAGATAAAGGTACAAAAAATATGAGAAGCTTGCATTACATAATGTCTTGAATCCATATTTTCATTCCTGGAATCTTTATAAAAAGATTTGGAATTGTCAGTGGGAAAGAGTAAGCAAGCACTTCACTGTACATGATACAAGCTCTCTATGTCTTGCCAAAGGTAGAATCTGCCAACAATCACAGACAACATACCTTTTGTATCTACAAACAAATAACTAGGATCCACAGTAAACTCTCCCATAATTCCAGACTTAATGGCTTCTTTATAAATCTCTTTGGCAATGGTCATGTTGCTGGATTCCAGAAATGAGAGCAAAGTGTCTGTCATAATGCTTCCTGGTCTATGAAGAAAATATACAACTTTAAACTTTAATATATATATATAGAAAGAGAGAGAGAGAGAGAGAGAGAGAGAGAGAGAGAATCTCAGAGAAATATTTTACTATATACACGGAAAAAAATTGGTCTTATATTCTGATCAATTTCATTGTTATAATGGGATCTCTGCGAAAAAGGTGAGCTTTCACTTCATACATTTAGACCTGTCTTAGAGTTCACTCAACATCCTTATCTACATGTATTCCGAGTTTAATTTTGATGAGAAAAGGGTTACAACTAATGTGTGTATAAAACAGAATAACTAGGCATCTCTCATGCTCGATAACTTAATTATACTCTAGGCACACATGCAGATATAAACAAGAGTTATACAGATAATTTTTATTAAGCCATCTTCCTTTATTTAATTCACTGATGCTTTCCAGTTTAGTATGTAAAACATATTCATTGCTCTATTGCCAATGTTATAATATGTTTGCATCTTCTCTTTTCACCACAAAAAACAAAAAGATACTAACCCAAAAAATAAACATTTTCCATTTAAAGTCATGCATAACTGCTAAAATAATGTTACAAGTCTCTACATACCTGAATCTGAGGATTTCTATTCCCAAGTAGCCTTTTACAGAAGAAAATACATTTGATACCTAAAAAACAACAACAAAAACAAAACCCATTAAAATATTTAAATAATTTTAAAAACTTGGTAACATTCTTGTCAAAAAGCCTTAAACTGATGCCTGAATCAATCTAGTCATTAAGAAATTGTATTAGCACTTCTCTTCTACTAGTAAAATGGAGTGCTAGTTAAAATTTCAATAAAGATTTTAATGTTCTAACAAGTTATTAACTCTCTCTCTCTCTCTCTCCAATAAACAGTTCAAGTATTTTTTTTTTTAACAGGTCAGTGATATTACCTATGTAATCACATATATAGGGAAAGCAGGCCCTACAATGTGGCACAACGAGTTATTTCTGCTTTCATTTCCATCACCCAGAAGATTGTTTTTCATGTACTGTGCATAGCATTAACTGATCTTTCTCGGTGTATTGAGAAGCCCCACCAAACTTCATGACATACCCCACAGCAGAGAAAATTGTCCCCTCACCTAATCTGAGAGGTCATCTAGGGGGAAAATCATCTTTCAGACTACAATAGGAAGACTTATGATAAGTTACCTGTCTCTATACATTTTTTCAGGAAGGGATTCAACTGTTCAAGATTTATATAATTTTTATTTATCTCCAGATCAAGGATTCTGGTCATGAGATGGACAGATCACACTTACATCTAAATCAAAGAAAAATTATGAGGATCGCAAAAACATTTGGCTTCATAATGTTAATGAAATTTGTTATCTTCTTCATTGATGCAGCTTCTAAAAGTCATCTGCCTTTATGCTTAGTATTTTGTAATACATTCCATAATCCAAATCTCCAATTAGCTCTGAATTCTCCATAAAAAGATAAAACTAAAGTAAAAGTAAATACATATTGCACGCAGATCTCTCTGAGTATATACATCCAGTAGATGTCACTTACCTTCTCTCCTCCTCCACCAACAGATAAAGAAATTCAGATTTTTTGTCAAAAACTTGGCCATGAAAGAGTTAAATCTTTTTTCATATACTTTACTAGAATGTAAAAAAGATACTAACATTAGTCTCCACATCTGCTTTGAGTTTTTTATATTTATCAGAAGTTTTGTTTAGCAGATCTTCATCCCAAGGCATCATCAGCATTCGAAATGATGTGGTCAGATTTTTCATCACTATATCTGTAAAGCAAGCAAACAATGTAGTCAACATGGTCAGGTGATGCAAGTTCTATGTTTAAGCCCCCCTCCTTATGGCCAGCATCTTTCCCACCAGTGGCTGAGTAAATTCTATCAAGGGAGGCAACTTTAATTGAAAAACAAAAGGGTAATAACTACTGTAGTTCTTTGCTTATTATGAAAAAAACAACAACAAATAACAAAACAATAATCTTTCACTATCAGCTTAAGCAAACTTGAAAAAAATTATCACAGATTAATGGCTTCAGAACTAAATTCACAGAGTCTAGTCCTCCATTTTCTTCTTCTTTGAACTTGAATGCTGATGACAGCACATAAGGCAGCCAGTAGAGAAAACAAACTGGTTACAGTTTCCTGACACTTAATTCATAGAGAAAATAAATTTCATATATTAAAAAAAAAAAAAATCAGAGAAAGTTTTTTGAGAAAATATAAAAGGTTAGATATTAATCCAAAAATACAAAAAAAAAAAAGATTAAAAAACAAACAGATATCAAGTGCCAAAACTCAATGTCAGATGTTAGCATTTATAGAAATTTATATTCTCTAGTCTGCTTGTTTGTCCATTAAAAAGATCAAGAATGCTATTGTTTTTGTTTTCTTTCTAAATTATTTATCCAGCAATTCTTTAACTCTGTACTCTTAATCTTCACTTATGAAAAGTGATATTGTAGTAAAAATTTGAATGTTAAAAGTTTAAACAAATAAAATATGATACAGCAACCAACTCACAAAGGGCTCATCTTACCTTGCACAGATATGGCCAAAGGGTAGGATCTCCTGGCTGGCACAAGGGCAGAGTCTGCGACCTTAAGGGTCAGGTTATACCAGGTAATAGCTGAAGGCAGGTCTCTGAGCAGATAAATGATTCCTGTCTGTGTCACATCAAAAACTGGAGCTGTGTAAATAAATAGAGGAGGAAATGTAAGTTTGCTTCAGCTATTTATCACTTTGATGTGGACTCGACAGACTGAGGAAAAACAAACAAATCTGTGATATGTTTTTTTTACTAAATAAAAATCCTGTGAAGGATCATTTATGCTTTTGAAAAAAAGTTTGTATCAGAAGTAACTTTTTTTTCTCATTAGGATAATTAGGCAGGTAAGCCTCGCAGTTCTGCAAAGTTCCAAGTTATAATGTTCTGCTCAACCAATTAATGTCAAGAAAAATAAACATTTTTCAAACAGTTTTTACTCTGAAATTTACTCTCTCTCTCTCTCTCTTTCTCTCTCTCTCTTTCTCTTTTTTTTAAAAACAAGAGAGAAAATTCAGTTACCATCAAGATGTGTTTTGCTTTTCAATTAGTACCACACCACAAAAGCCATATAGTGAAAGTAAATGGCACACAAAATTGTAATAACCAGTTTTCCTTAACGAAAGTAACGTGAACACTTAAAGGAAGTTTTAACTTGCATCACTGCTGTTTATGATTTGGTTTTGGTACCAAAATTACTAATCACAAATTATCAAACAGAAAATTAAATATTCTTTTATTATTTCTTTGGAGAGCACCATCTTGTGTGACTAAGCGCTGAAGGGAGAGTAGAAAAATTAGTGGCATCAGAACCCATAGAACAAATCTTTTTTCTGGTCTCCTTGACAGGAGAACTATGGGTTTACCCATGTTTGAAAGTATCAAATGTTTAAGTTTACTGAAATCTCCTTCATATTAAATATACTTACTAGGGCCATCATTGTGGACTAACCAATGAAATGTTCTCCATTTCAAATTAGTCCATATAGTTACAGATTTTATATATAAGAATGTGACTGTTAGAAAATCCATATGTATGTTAAAAGAAAATAAAACCAATTCTTAGTGGGCCCAGGTTGAACACACAGGTGTGCCTCATGTATTGCTAGAAATAACATGCATTGCCACAACACAAAGCAGAGGCATGTTACCTGTCTCTGCTGGAACAATTTGTCAGGTGGCTACATATTTGGGTATCCATTCAATGTAGCATCATTAGGAAAAAACACTCACCTGTCCTGTCCACTGGACCTAGTGCAAAGACAAGTTTTTTATTTGCATGCTCAACATCTGGGTCACTACAGTTGAGCACAATAACCTCACTGTTCTTCTTCAGAGGATGCTGCAGCTTCACAAAACTCGGTAGATAGCAGATGGGTGCATCATTCTCATCATCTACAAAAATTACAATTTTTGATGTGCACTGTCCAGCTGTGTTCAGTACCTATAAAAGAAAGAATAAACCTCACATGAACAAAACTAACAAATTTAAAGCAGCACAGAAATTTGCCAATAAACAGACATAATTTACTTCAAAAGTAGAAACATTTATTGTAATTAGCTGCCTACATCTTTAACTCCAGTGTAGTTAAATGTTCAGTATTTTTAAAATGTGTGAATGATGCCATAAATCTCTTTGCAGGAGGACCACAAACAATCTGTATGTATCATAATCATTCACTGTGTGCAACTGAATCCCTGAAATTTGATGGGTTCGTTAATGAGAAATTAGTAGCCACCCCAGGTCTCTTTTTCACTAAGCCACAAATCACAGTAGCCCAAACTAAATAATCTCAAACCTCCAGCAGAGAGTCACTTTAATAACATTTCAGTTGACCAGTGATGCACATAGTCTATACAGCATCTCTCCATGCTATGGATGAGCTGTTAGATTATATCCTAAAAGAAATTCAGCATCATTCTTTCATCAGTAAAGCTTGTAGATCATCTAGCATTCATCATGCATTTACATAATTAGGTATGGCTCTCCAAAGGATGTCACTCGAGTGTTTAAATGAGAAGAGGTTTGATGACATGACAGTAATGATTCCATTGCTTTCACAATACTAGCCGGATAAGGATAAGTGTGGGTAGTGCAGTGTGCAGATCCCAAGCCATAATAATGTGAATCAACTAGATAAAATTGTTGCTGAGCCATTTGTGTTGCAGGAAATGTATGTACTGCCATCAGCTTCACACATTGTCACTCCTAAAATCAATATTGAGAATTCTGCATTCCTTATTGTCTACAACAGTACACAAGTTTGCACAGTTCCATACTTACTGACAGTAAGCACTATTATTACTGAATCTCATGGGGCCCTAGCACTTCTATTTTTGGCTGAATGCATAGTTGTTCATAAATTCTGTCTGTCCCTATTTTTTACTCACCACAATTTATATTCCTCAGATATCACCCCAGACTACTTTCAGCAACAATAGCAAAAGTTTAACGTGCAGAAATCAGTCAACTGCATATAATTTGAATCTAAGTTATAGAACATTGTCATGAAATAGAGCATTTGCATAATTGTAACATTCTTAAAGATTTTGTACTGGGTCCAATATTCCTAATTTTTTGTGCATAGTAACAATTGTGATGTTTGTTACGTCCTGGTTATTGAAGATGACATTTTATGAATTCTGACATCACTATTTTTCTACTCTCACTTCAGAAGAGCACAAAAACAGAAGGTGGTGATTCCAAAAGCATTAATATGAAAAAACGTAATAAATTATTTTTTTATATTCCTTTGACATAGCAGTTAAATAAACTCAGTAATGACATTTGTTAAAACTGTAGATTTTGAGTCCCCTTATCATTTTCAGCTGAAAGTTTTCTATAAATCTTGTTTTCAGTTTGTCTAGATGAATATCTTTTCAGAAAGAAAATAATGCAGGACACCATCCAATAAAAAAATGCATTGTTTATAACTAAAACGGTTTGTCCAAGTGTGCAAATTAGCGAATTACATGTAAACAGTAAGAATGAGAGTAAAAATATCAAGAACAATGCCCCAGATGCACTCTCCAATCTGAAAAGCAAAGGTTCATAAAGCATTCAATCAAGATTAAAATCTTCAAAAGCAATGATCCTTCTGTAAACATGGGTCCCTAGCAAAACATTTCAAAAAAATTCAACAGCTTTGTCAAAAAAGGATTTCGGAAAAATCTTAATGATTAATGGAGTTAATTTATCATTAACATAACAAATCTGTTTTAGGACAGGTCTTCCATCTATAGCCAAAATGATTGCAAAGAATAGATAGATATGGAGTATGTGCTCTGCATGGCTGATGACATGATTCCCAACCAGACCTACCTAACACTGGCAGCTGGAAGGAAAGAGGAAGAGACCTCTTCCTCCTTTGCTGGACTTTGACATCAGATGTCTAGAATCTCAATGTCCCCATTGCTAAACTGGAGACAAGAGTACAAAGCCAAGTGCAGTAATAACGACTGGCTGCCATCTTATGTAACTAATGTTCTAAGAGGAAAATGTTAATAATGATAATGTATATTTAAAATGAATTTAAAAACAAATAAAAACAACAACATATCAGTTACCTTTCCAGCTGACTACTCACAAATAACACTCGAGTTTTAATTTACTTTAAACATTAACAAGTACGATAATTTAAGTAATAAAACAGGTTTTATTTGTCAAGCACTATAAAAATAAGTCAGATTGAGTGATAAAAAATATATACATTTTACATATTTCAACTGATATTTGTTGGTTTTCTTCTTCCTTTACTACTTTAATTTAACCAGACACCTGTGAAAGGCTGGGATATTCCAAATTCAGCTATACTCTACCACCAGACCAGGAAGAAACCCAGAATCCTTGATATAGGGTATCAGAATTCTGGGGAAATTAAAATGTAAAAACTTAAGTAAATAGAATAGCTCTCCTACGCAACATAGCATCAATCAAACTGAAATGATAAACTAATGTTGATTTAACATCTAATACCTTTAATTAAAGTGATCATGAGCTTACCTGTACATCAATCTCAACTCTTTTTCCAACTAAATCAAACATGCTTTCACTGGCAGAGGATATTGTCAGGTGGCTGAGCTTAAAATACTCATTCCAGTTATGCAGGGTAGAACCTGGAAGAAAAATATTTAACATAAATCAGTCAGTCAGTAGTTAATTACCTTTTAAACCCATAATGTAATCTTGCATAGTAGAAGTTACAATTGAAATTACCTGGTATACTACTGTACCACCATTCTCACCGCAGTGACTTAGTGGAAATGTACATGGTTTTGCTGAGACAAGAACAAAAAATATTTCCAAGATTTTTTTCACTTTGTTTCATACTTAAGCCACAAAATTAAATTTCTAAACAAAAGAAAATATTACAGAGTGCTCTCATTTTCAGGAACACAATATAAGTTCATGGTATGCTTCTAGTAGAATTGGTAAGGCTGGGAGTTTGAGTAAGAATAAACTGGAAGCTTGATTCTGTTGTCTTTTTTTGGTATAAGGGAGGAGTCATGTAAAGTTGTAAACTTCCTACTCCCCATTTAAACTCAGAACCTTCTCATCTGTTATCATTTTTACATGACACTTTTTCTTTTCATGTGTTCGTCATGTAACTAAAATATTTTTGCTTGTTACCCTTCTTGCCATTGCCTTTATCTTGAGAAATTTCATATTTTTCCACAGATCGTAATCTCTCCCACCCTTTCTAGCTCACAAGAAACCTCCAAATCCTCATCTTTGAAGATTTATTAATTGGTCAGTAATAAGAAAAGTACAATGCAGTTATCACTGTACCTATAATTTTAACTTCCATAGATCCACTTCCTTTGGGGCTCCTTGCGGTTACTCTGGCAACTTTGCTGTTTATTGAAATGTATTCATCCACATGGAACACATTGTTTTCACTTTCACAAATGGGAGGCTGTGGGACATAGTAGTCAACAGGAAGGTGATAAATAGCATCAGCATGTCCGTTACTTACTGTAATGTCCAGCTGAAAAGTGACAAGAAACATTTATGATGCACTGAAACCATCAATATAAATCATAGGTAAGAGAGGAAAGAAAACCCAACAAATCTACTTTGAAATCAAAAATGGGAAATAACCTCAACTTAACAAATACTGCAATTGAAAATTAATGTGAGAAAAAGTTATTTTGATTTGTTTTTTTTTTATTTATGTTAAACAGAAGTTTAACTTAAAGGTAGTATTCCTAAATTCTAGTCCTCCTGCCAACACGTTTTTGGCAGTAATAATAAACATTCACTCTATCAAACCAAAATGGGTGGACCAAGTCTTCCAATTTTATTGATAATCTTGTAATTTCCAGCAATATCTTCTAACACAAAAACCTCTAATTTAAAATAAACAAAAAGCAAAATCAAAATCTTACATACAACATTACACTCTTTTCTTTCCTCACCAATTATGTTTGTGAATTATATACAGTAAAGTTCTTTACAGAAATTTGACATAAGTAAACAGACTCATACAGTTAATTCCAGTCAGAAATATGATAAATGCATGATTGCAAGCTATAAGGATAAGTACAGGTCAGAGAAAGCCTGTCAGTAGAGACAGTGATGCCATGAATAGAAGATTTAATAGACTTTCAGGAAATTGGATATTCTGTTGTTGACTGCTGACAGGGTAACAATCCAGTTCAAGTAAAAACCATAAGACAATTCATGTGCAACTTGAACATCCAAAGCAAAAGAACGACAACTTTGTGATTTAAAGAGAAACGTGGAAAATGAACCCTTCATTTAGCTGCAAAAGTGACAGAATGAACAAGAACCATTGAACATCACCTCCACAATGGAAGAGCAGCAAGATGTAACCCATCCCTCACACAACACAATGTCAGTTGTTAGTGCAGACACCACTGCAACTTCCTGCCTTCCAAAATAATTTTTTCAATAAGACTCGGTCAGTGGTGGTTTGTGGGTGTTGACGAAAATTTTCATTGGATGATCTGAAAGCCATGTCAAAAATATGGTGATCCATCTATCTGTGTGTGTGGTGATTTGGGTCACTGCATGGACCTGTGGTCTACAAAAGAGCTTCCAAGTACATTAACATTCCCCAAGCAGAACTTCCACTTGTCTATGGCAATGATCATACGTCCAAGAGGCAGCAAATGCAGCCTGTGCGAAAAAAAGATGAAAAGGATGCTCCAACTTTGTCATGGCCTGGCCATTCATCAATAATTAATCCTGTTAAGCAAGCATATGTGGGCTATCCTTGACTGACCAACCACTGAAAAAATGTCCCCATAAATGCACTTGGTAGATTTCCTAATACAGGTTCTGTAGTCTTGAATTACTAATCTCATCCACATCAATGCATAAGACAAAGGGCTGCACATCTCACCAGCACTATGCATGGCTTCTGAATAAACAGGTGCTCTTTTAAACTCAGGAATCTGTTTACTTTTTGTCAGAATCCCCAAATTTATTGTTATTTTTTTTTAAATCTCAGAGACATTTAATTCATTACATGCAGGTACTTGGTGACAAATAACAAAACAGAATGACAACAAAACCATAATGCCTTAAAGTTGACATCTATGGACAATATTTTAGACTAAATAACATGGCAAGTAAGTGCCTTAAAAAGTTACTTTTGCAGTGAAAAAATCAGAAGAGCAGTAAATGACTGATGCTGTCTGTTACATGGACATGACTTGTCATGTCAGCTGTGCTGATACATGAAACTAGAGTTTGAAAAGCTGTTATCAATAGAAATAAAGGAGATGCAGCAGTAGATTAACAAAATAGCCACTGAGAGAAAGAGAGAGCTTGTTTCACAGCTTGTTCAAGTCGGGGGGGGGGTGTCTATTTGGCACCTTTACTCCAGTAATTCATTTTTTTATCATTGTCTGTTTGTTACTGTTATGCCTCAGTAGTTTCAGCTAAGCCACTACACTCTCATCTACAAATTACAGTTTCTCTGGCACTTACAGCAATGTGTAGCAACGTGGTAGTTTGGTGGTTAACGTGCTGGACTGCTAAGGTTGAAAATCAGAGTTCAAATCCCAGTCAGGGCTGCATCTAGCTCTTTCTCCTCATCCATCATGGGTTTCATACTACATCTAAAAATGGAGGATTCCAGTAGAGATTTTCTGCTTAGCTTCCTGTTGTACTTTGGTATAGTAGTAGCCAGTCCCTTGCCTGGTTATCATGAGAAGGGATGAGTGACAGGCTGATCATCTGGCCTTGGCATGAGGAGATGGCAAAAAAATGTTTTTCAAAAAGGTCATTAATATTAGGTGAGAACGATGCAGATAGATAATGGTGTGCTAATAAGCCCAGCTCATTCAAAACTGCTGCAGTCACCAGGTACTCACCTTGTAAAACCCATCAGAATCTCGCATATAACAGAACACGCAATTTTCAGAAACACAAGAGTTCAAATGGAAAGCTTGTGTAAAGTTGCCTCCAAAATGGTACTTCAAATCTGACTGGTCATTCACCAAATGGTTGTCACAATTCAGAATTAGGGTGAGACATTCCCTGTCATTGGCTGGTGATAGAGGGGGTATCTCAGGTGAGCAAACAGCACTCACGTTTTCTAAAAGCAAAGGGAAGAAATAAAATCTTGAATCTTTATATTATATTGAAATCTTTTTTAAAAAAATGTTTATAATATTTAAAATACCAAAAAAAAGGGGGTAAAAAGTGAATTTAATATATAAAAGGAACCACCCAGAAAAGCATATTTTCAGTGTTTCATCCATTTGTAATGTCAACAACAGACTTTTCATGCAAACAGAAATTATAAAAAAAAACTATAAATCACCTGATTCTTCTTTTAAATTTTATTTTAATTAAAAAAAAATGAATAAGAATAACAAGACAAAAAAAATATTCTGTATTTTCATAGTAAAAGATTGTAAATTTAGATGTAAAAATTTGTATTTTTCCCCCTCGATACATAATTGTAAAAATCAGGTAGATAGTCAGAACTGGAATGCATTTACTGCAGCAGCAAGAGCATAAATGCTTTTTTCCAGTGAGATTTTATAGTCTTGGGTAAATTCTGAGCAGCTGAGATGTTTCTCTGGCTGTCAAGTATGCACTTTAAAGACCTGTAAGCCTCAGGTAGGTTCTTACCTGGAGTTCTAAATGAAGTTAAATATATGGAAGCGGGTGATTTTCCTTCAAGCATGGCATTCAGTTGAAAAGTATAAATGGTGTCTGGCTTTAAAGCAGAAATTGTTTTGTTTGTCACATCTCTAGAAACATTGAAGGATTTCACTTCTGTATCTGCATTTATGATGCCCAGCAGGTATCTAGCAATCGGGTCCAGTGTCCTAAAGTTCCAGGACAGATTCACGGTTGTGGAGTTCTCTGCCCTGATGGTCACTTCTGGAGATGGCACTGGGAAGAAGGAATTTTAGTTTAATGAGTGTAATGAAATGCTACAACAGCTAAGGATTGAATCAACTTCCATATTTTAGTATCCACTGACAAATAATTAACAACAATAATAATAGCAAACAATATTTTAAATTCTATGAACAAAGAAAGAAATATTGTTTGTTTTCAGTAATTCTCACCTTAAAAGGAGAGAACTGACATTTTAAAAAAAACTGCCAAGTTCCTGTAGTAAGAGATGCCAACAATCACAGCAGCAGACATCCTTAGTTTTTTCAAAACAAATGTGCAAAACACTTCTTGTTCTTTAACAATTCATAGTGCGAACCTATGAGTGAAAGTGTCAGGGAGACAAGACAATGCAGCAGCAACTAAGAGTGGTTGTCATGGTGACAAGCAGGGTTTGAATTTTAAAAATCGGTGTGGCTTCAGCTGGTTTAATTTGTAGAGCTTTTATTTTTCAATATATTTTTGGAAAAGATGCAAACAAAATCAAGGTAAATCAACTTTTACTTAATGCCATTAAAGTTAGGAGCAAGGAATGGAGTCCAACAGCAATAGTGTCCTGACTTTATTAATTGCTTCTTCTCTCTGTTCTGGCCCCTTACAAGGGAGTCGTCATCTTACCCTGGTATCATCTATAACAGTTTTCTCCCACACCAGCAGAGAAGAGCTCTGGTAAAATTTAAGGGTTTGCTGGAACAATGACCCAGTCTGGATGAAAAAATTACTAATCACAAAATATCAAATGCATGTAAGAATTATATTTTTTAATTGATACTTAGTGAAAGTAACATAAGAACCTTTGGAAATCCCACAGAGCCACCATTTTGCAAGTTCATGCTGCACAAGAAAACTCCATTCAGCACAATGCACAACAATAATACAAATAATAAATTTTTGTAGGCTTAACAGAATTTAATTTGCTGGAAAAGATTCCCTTTCAATTAATGGCAGGTTAATTACTTTTTAAAAAATGTGCGTGTACTAAACAAACAGCAATCAAAGAGGGAAACACTTCTTACAAATGCTGACAGGCACAGAGATTTCCCCCATCCATCCTCGCGCATCGCTGACACCCACAGAAATGTTGTGATTTCCAACCTTGAGTAGCATTTTGCTGCTGCTGCTTAAAAAAATATCTGAATTTACAATGGATAAATTTAAACCTGCAAAAATAAAAAAAATACAGAAAATATTTAGAGATGATAACTGTAGAAAGAAAACGCATTTAGATTTGACCACAGTCAGAATAAAATCAAAAACCAGGCAAGTTTTTTATTTCTAAATGCTCCCTGCATAAGGCGGTGATGGTATACACTGGCAAAAGGATAATAATACATGAATTACAGCGATAGATGAAGTATGTAAATGTTTATTTTAGTTTCAAAAGAAATTCCTTCCTGTAGTTCAGAAAGCTTTTCTTTAAACTCTGCAATGAATTTCTTCTTTATTAGCCATTTGTTTCTTATTTAATGCAAATATTATTTATTGTTAACGAACTGATAATGGAGATAACAGATACTAAATTACATAATTACTACAACAGGATTATGACATTATTACAATAGAGTACCGTATTTTCTATGTTGAAAGTATTGTACTTACCCATATATAATACACAGCCATACATATCAACGTGTAGTATGAACACATTTAATTTAGAGACTTGTTTAATAAAAAATTTCTATGTATTATAAGCTCCATACATCCAATACATGAGAAAATATGGTATTTTTATAATTTTATATATTAATTTATTTCAGAAAAACAATTTAGAATTTACAAATGGATTCATATATTAGATGTGAGGCTTCTGGAAAAAAAAATGCATGTAATCATTATTTAAGTCTATTATTTAAAAATATATAAAATTTGAGGTAATGTAAGAAGCAGTAAATGATACCTACTGAAAAATACCAAATAGATGTTAAATTCTCATCATGCATTTAAACAAAAAAGAGAAAATTCTACCTCTCTGTGAAGATGTTCTTACCAGAATAATTTTCTTTTATGACAAAGTTAGGTGACTTCAAACTTCCAGGTTCAAAACAGTTCAGGGAACCGATGGGGTCATTGTAGAAAGCAATGGAATACAGCCTAATAGGTTTGGTCAAGTTACACAAAGGAGCTGCAAAGATGAAACTGACAGTTACATTGGCCATCACCTCTAATGCTGGAATTCCATTATCTTTTGCCTGGAAACGAAAACAGAAAGAAACACAACAGGTATTTTCAGTTTGCATGTGAAAAATCCAGGAGGAATCCTGAAAAGGCAACAGCAACATACATTAGTTAATGATACAAACAAGAGCCATCATGATTTTTAAAATAAATATTTTTAGGGGTTTAAAAGTAACAGGACTTCATCTATAAGTCTTACCCTTGCATCTTTCATCTGGTCACTGAGGAAATATTTTCTTATGACAAAAAAATATATATGAATTGCTATATTTCCAAGTTAAATCTAAGCTCTGCTTCCTACTAAAAAAAAAGAAAGAAAGAGGGAGACAGAGATTGATAATCTGTATTTTCTTTATGACCATCTACAGTTGTGTGTGAGTTACATCCATTCTCTGTCTAGGATACACTAAATGGGTAAACACTTTTATCAAAAATATTTCCCGTGTAAAAGCATGTACTTTCCACAGCAGTATCTACTTAAACCAAGTGGAGAGTGTATATTGCTACACACTTAAAACAGTATAATTTTTATTCAATTAATAACCCCACACCTACAAAAGATTGTTCATTTTCTTCAACTCAGCAGTAAGAAGTATGAGGTTGTCTCCCTTGTGGAAACTTTTTTAAAAAAATAAAATATCTATGATGGAATAGTTAGCTCACATGTGTAATACATATATAATTTATGCTTGATGTGTTTTAGACTAATCACTTAATTGTTTTAGCTCCATCTTGTGTATAACATAAAAAAAAAAAAACAAGAGAAAAGACAAGAAAACTAGTTTTCAGTAGCATCTGCCCAACACCATTCCAAAAATCAGATGATGAATGTTCTGTTGCTACATGTAAAGCTTACCTGCACAAGGAAGGTGACAAATTGCCTAACTGTTTCATTGCTGAAAGCTGGCCTCTGCACAGTCACTTCTCCTGTCAATTCATTGATGGAAAATAATTTCCAATAGAACACTGGATGTAGATCTATGAGCAAAATAAACAAAGAACAAATTATATCCACAATTATGTTTGCTAAGATAATTTTTAGTAGCCTAAAACTTGGTTTATTTAAAAAGCTTTCCTTTTGTTTATGTGTGTGTGTATGTGTGCTGATCTGGCAAATTAGTGGAAGCTGTGCAGGAAAAAAACCGAAAGTGTTTCCCCAATGCTTCAGGTAAAATGAAAAGAGTCTGTTAAGTTGAAATATCAGTCAGGTTGCCTCTGCTTTGAACATTATGTGGCAATCTGCAACTTGGTAATGCTGCCGGAGCTAATAAGAAACTAGAAAAGTACATGTCTAACCATGCCAACAGGTAGACATGCTGATAAAATTGCTCCTGGTTGATGATAAAGCCATATTTTCTGTCTTCTTGGAACTGAAAACCCTGGGGAAATGTCTTTGTTTGTGATGCAATGATATCTGAATCCTACAGGATAATATGCTTTGAATGTTCTATAATACAGTCAGTATAGCAAAATCTTATAAGAGCATCAACCAGCAGCTCCTTCCCTATTCTACATAGGAAGATGATGGTCAATCTGGATCAGATAGTATCCTAGTAAGCAAGGCTACTTGGTAACACTGGACTATAGGGGCCTAAATGAAGCTGAAATCTTTGGTGTTTCTAAATGAATTACAACAGAGCAAGAAAAAATAAAACATTCTCAACTTGCAATATCTACTTACACAGCATAATGACCACCACTGAGAATCCTTCAAAAAATATCTTCACATCCTACACATTAACAGCAAATATTCATGAATATGATTTTGAAAATTTTACATTTTGTACATAACCAGCTGATTTCATTATGTTGGACATGGATACTTGCATTAAGAGGATCCACAAAAGCATCACATATATAAATGGCATTTTAAATTTGATCAATAATTGCATAAAAGTGCCACCCACCAGAAACTACAATGGAATGGTAGCAGGTAAGTCCACTGCCGGATAATGGGAAGAACAGAGTAAGCCAGTATCACTCAGATTTATAAAGTTTCTGACCTGGAAAGACTAAAATTAATTTAGGGATCTGGAGTGGTGAATGTTGGCAATGAGTAGAACCTCACGTTTTTGGAACCCAACACCAAATTCAAAATCGGCCCCAGTTCATCGTCATATTAGGAAATGGACGAAAAGATGCCCATCAAGTTCCGCACATTAAGAAAGGATGAGAAAAGGGTCACTCACTGAGAATTCTGTAATGCAGTGTCCCGGCAGACCGGTAATCCGGGTCGGTGGCGTTAAGTTGGAAACGAAGGCTGTTGACACTGGAATCTTTTGTCAGGTCAAAGAAAAAGGCGAAGTCATTCTTGGGAAACACCGGGGCCCGATTGTCGGCAGTGTACCTCACGAAGGCTCGAACGGGGAAAGTGTCGTACCGCTCTCGGCGGGCATAGGCGTCATCTTCTTCTCGGGCGACTACAGTCACCTAAAAACATGTATAATACGGCGAAATAAATATGTGCACAAGTGCAGGTGCGCGGTTCGATTGTTATCAAGATAGGCAGGCGTGCGGATCGGGTTGTTTAGTCTTCTCACCTGCGCTGGGGAACTCGCTCAGCTGCAGCAGAATGTCAGGCGGGGTGGGGGGGGGACCGTGAAAAGTTCTGAGGACATTAAGGGAATCTGAACGGAGGCGAGATGTAGGGGAAGAAGCCGTCATTTGTGTACAGCCACAGCTGGTCTTCCGGAGTAATTTTAGAAAAAGAAACAGGAACAAAGAATGATACAAACCAAGGTTCATTCTCATTCTAGTGGAAGAGAGCGCGAGCTCTGTGCTCCTTCCAAGACAGTTGTTCGGCACCCACACGTACCCGGAGTGGCGGGTATATGAAACTTCCCACCGCACAGAAATTTCCTTGGTGCCTCCATGAGGAACAATTTTAGCACTGTGACGGGTTTGCGCCGAAATGTGCGCGTTCAGGTCAATAATGGTTTATACTGAAGTGCGCGCGATCAGATCAATGATTTATACCGAAGTGTATGTGATTAGATAATATTGATTTTTACCGAAATGTGCGCGATTAGATCAATAATGGTTTATACTGAAGTGCGCGCGATCAGATCAATGATTTATACCGAAGTGTATGTGATTAGATAATATTGATTTTTACCGAAGTGTGTGCGATCAGATCAGTAATGATTTATACTGAAGTGCGCGCGATCAGATCAATGATTTATACCGAAGTGTATGTGATTAGATAATATTGATTTTTACCGAAGTGTGCGCGATCAGATCAGTAATAATGTATACTGGTGTGTGATTAGATCAATAATGATTTGTACTGGTGTGTGTGATTAGATCAATAATGATTTATACTGGTGTGTGCGATTAGATCAATAATGATTTGTACCAAAGTGTGTGCGATCACATCAATAAGGTCAAATTTTGCTTGTTTTTTTTAAGTAAAGGAAGGAATTAGCCATCCGCATTTCCTTCTCTTGCTCACGGAAAGGGTACATACAATTGAGCAGACTTGCAATATATCGCCTCTTTCCTTAAACAGTTAATGCGAAGATAGAGGTCACAAAGCGAATCTTTTCTTGTTTATTTTTAATCTTTTTGTGTGGTGAATGTGTAATGGTGCGTGTGAAAGCTCGTGTATGCGTGTGTATCTCCGAGGAGAAGGGAGTGGAGGGGGGTGGCCGAATCCCGGTGTGGAGCAAGCTCCCGTTAAGGCCTAAAAAGCCGGGTTGAGGCGCCGAAGCATCTCGTGTATCAGGCCGCCGAGGCGGCCAGGGTTGGGGGCGCAAGCGCCCCCCCCCCTGTTAGAGTGACCGCTTCCCCAGCCAAAAACCAATCTTGGGAACAAAGACCTCAGCACGTCAAGTCCGGGAGCCGGTCCCGACGCACCTAACCTTCCCAGCCAGACAGGCAGGCCAAAGGCAAAAGCGCCCCTCGCCTCCACCCTTTTCGTTAGTTCAGAGCACAGTTATGGACGGGACCGAGGGTGAGTTTGTCCGTAGTGAAGACTGACTCTGAAATAAAAGTACAAGGGACTTGACTCACGGAGTATGTGGATTCCCCATCTGCCCCTCGAAAGTACAGACAAAACGAGTCTTCCTCTGGCTTCATAAAGAAGAACCTCTGCTCTTCGGGGCTTTCGATGAAGTACATCAGAGTGTCGTCGATGTCGGTACAGGGGCTGCCGCCCTGAGAACTGTTGGTAGAGTAGCACGCCATGCGGTGTCCGTTGTTACTCACTTCGGGCACTGACAGTTCTTGGAGATGCTTGTCGCATTTAGGAGGTCTGTCCACTGAAAGGAATAAGCAGATGGGTGAACAGGTGCGTATATCCGTGGAGGAGAATGCAGGGGTGATGGATGACCTGCGATCGTTCACCCTGTCATTTCTCCAAACATGGTTATTAAAGGTCAGCACTCACTAGTGCTTTTTCTTTGTCCCTGAAACATTTTCTTCTAATGAGCCGTATTCTACTCTGCTAAACAAATGCCACACGATGGTCTGGAAATTATTATGTAAAGATGGAGTCGCAAAGTACGGGCACATTATTAGTTGGTTAATCATGTGATATAAATTGATCAAACTGCCGACCATTACTAATGAGAAATCTTTGGACCCAGTAAAAAAAAAAAAAAATCAAAGGGACTAAATGATCTACAGCAAGATAAAGCTCAATTCTAGTGTGATAAGGGTTAGCTCTACATTTATAGCTGCAGCTTCAAAATACGCCCTTCTCTGATTAATTTTCTTTGTTACAGATTCTCGCGAGAGACAGAGAGTTGTGTTAAGTGGGGGGGTACTAGAAAGGATTAGAATCTGTTAAAATTATGCCTGACAAACAAAATTATAGGAGACAAATAGGAAAACTTTATTTAATTGCATGGTTGTTGACTGCTGTGGCTCCCA
The DNA here is from genome assembly GCA_018389105.1 of Nautilus pompilius. Taxonomy (NCBI): domain Eukaryota; kingdom Metazoa; phylum Mollusca; class Cephalopoda; order Nautilida; family Nautilidae; genus Nautilus; species Nautilus pompilius. Next base: position 1,104,269 of record JACATO010000351.1, on the reverse strand, counting down.
CCCCCGTTTAAGTAAAAAGCAATGATTAAATGCACAAACTTTCTAAGCTGAAAGTGAAATGCTGCGCTGAATTATTGTACTAGCTTACAGTGTGCACATCATAAAGTACTAAACTGTGTTGTCACAAACACACGTGGCTCTGAAGAAAGCCGGCCGTTCGCCACTCGTGTCCTTTCTTTGTGTGGGTTTCAAATACATTCCTGTTATAGAGCTAAATCTCTGTAGATTAGCTCGATACATTATTCTTCAACTGAAGATCGCCCTTGTTAAAAGCTGAGACTTTCCGACAAAGACAAGAAGCCCTTCGCCCCGGGGCTGTAATCACCATTTCCCGAGTAGCACACATTCATTTCTTGTTTTTTTTCAAATGAGTCAAGAAAAGGGAAAGTGGACTCACTTGGTTCGCTTATTAAGGTACAAAACCGAGATCTCCTACCGTCTCATCCTTTATCGTTGCTTGCAGCCTGGTTCAGTGCGAAAATCAAAGAGCAGTCAGACCCTAAACCATCAGATTAAGAAGAATAAGCAACCCCCTAACCCAGACAGACCCCGAGACGAACTGTGTCTCGGCCGAGCTGGTTTTCCCTTTAAAGGTTGCACGGTAACACATCAGGATAATCATGAATGAATTAAGTTTTATGTAGGTAAATTGCGGCCTATGCCCCAAGTTTTCACTATACCCTTATATTGTATATTACACCCAGCCTAATCCCTGCACAGATCACAGGATAATCTAATCCCGCATCTACGGCTCTAACTGTGTGAGTTAACATTCCTGAATAGTAAAGGACCGACCATTATCATATCTTGGGATGGGAAGGCTAGAGGATTCTTTCGTTGTTGTTAAAACCACTTTTTTTTCTTTTATGCAGCCACAATCAACTTTTCCCACCTAAACCCCAGCTAAATTCCTTTTTTAAAAAAAAAAAACAAATCATCCAGCTCCCCCGTGAATGATAATGATACATCCCTAAACTAGATAAAGTATCAGAATTGAGCCAACCAAACACCTCAGATTGTTTGGACTCCGTTTAAGAAAACGTCCAAAGGGAGGTACAAAGAATAAAGCAACTAGTAACGTACAGGGTCTTGTCGGGGAATGGTGGATGGACGGACGGACGGACGACGGGGAAGAGTTCCGGCTCCAGATCTCGCTCGCCGGCCCTGGGTTGGTTCAGAGGATGTAGGAATGGCAACTGTCGCTGTAACTTCTGTCTGTCCATGTTTGATCATCTTTTTGTCCGCATGGTGTCTGTCGGAATGCCCCCCCTCTCTCTATAGCATCAGCAGCTCACAGAGAATGAGGTTAGGGCTACCAAGTCCAGAGCCATGTTCGTGTTGAAAGCGTGAGTGCTAAACACAAGGGTTTGGGTCCTTGCCTTTGTTCTCCCTTATTTGAGCCGTTATGCTGATCAAGTGTTCCACAGTCCTATCCAATCTACAATTTCCTTTACTTAACGTGGTTTGTGAGGAAGCAGATTTTGAGGAAAAAAAAGGCTATAAAACTCACACATTTAATAAATGTAAAAATCCAGTCATTTATTGTGGTTTTCTCCTCACCCCCTTATATCAATAAAACACCTGTAATTACAACTATAGCACCGATACTCTGTATTCAAAATAAAAATTAGTCAAAATATGCATGTCTGTTGTTAACAATCTGCTCTAGGATTATTCACTATAAGTGAATCAATTGTCTATAGTAAATATTTACAGCATTACAACAATAATAATAATAATAATGGGGAAGATACGTCTCGAGTGTAATTCCCTGTGACTGAATAGGTGGTTTGCTTAAAACAGAAAAGTTGGTTGCTGGGGGCAACGTGAGAACTCAACACTGGTGCCTCCTTCATTTCCCTCATACACGGATGCTAGCAGCAAATCTTTCAAAATAATAATTCTAGAAAATTGTCAGAAAAGCCATATTTGTCTGTAACAAGTACCTTTTATCAAACAGCCATTTCTACTACATTAATGCTCCTTTTGGCGTCATGGCCTTGGTGAACAGTGAGCTGGCCAACAGCCCGGGTATCCCGCTGCGGGTCCGACTTTCTAAACCCCCATCAGATTTCCACAATTTGTAGAACCAGCGGGTTTCCCTTCTCTTTTTCTAACCAAAGAAAAAATCTCCCAGAGGTCGAACCTGTACGTTTCTGGGGCCAGTCAAACAAACCTCTCTATCGTGAACTGTCCGGTCTATTTACGGAGGAGCGGGAGAGGGGCACAGTGGATAACTTTACCTGTGGTACAGTTGAAGCCGGTAAGATCTCCCAGACAGGGACAGATGTAGCCGTCCACAGGACTGTATTTCTTCTCGCAGCTCCCATACTTGAGACACGAGCAGAAGATACCAACGCATATCTCTCCTGCAAAGTAGACAGTTTTCGTTATACATTTTCAGTAAAAGTTTCCAACAATCACCAGTTCACTGCTGTTCTTTTATAATCTACATAGCACCATCTTTTCTTTCTGCTTTCATTTCCTTTACTAATTATAACTTTGTTTATTGAGTAGAATGAAACCACGGTACTGATCGTGAAACCATCGGATTTTTGTTACTTTTATGTTACGTACAGATCTGTACGGACCGTAGTAAAGTGGATCTCTCTCTCTCTCTCTCTCTCTCTCTCTCTCTCACCATCTCCATCTCTCTCTCAAATACTGAAGCCTCTTTATTCTGCCACTGACGATTCTATTAACTCATCCATCTTTTGTACCGGTCTTGTAATACGACCGTTAATATCTTGTATTAGTTGAACAAAAGCAAAAAAAAAAAAAAAGAGAGAGAAGAAGAAGAAGAAGAAGAAGAAAGATGCTTTGCCGAGCTTACGTGACGTAAGATTTTCAGATAACACAGAACCGAATGAGGAAGATACGTGCATCTCGATCTCATTTCAAACAAGCAAACAAAAAGCTCTGATTTTACGAGTGACAAAAAAAATGAATACTGTTATTTCAGAAACAAGAATGTGACTGGAACGAAGGATTATGGGACGTGAGTGACCTAGTCTGTCTTGGATCATGGATGGTGATCCAGGACTAAAACTTCGAACCGAGGATGGCATACAATAATGATGAATAAAAACTGGACATTTACATTTCTTGTTGGTAATTTATCTTTTTAGGATGTACCGAAACTGTCCCCGAATTAATCTCCGGCCTTCACCTGTCATGTCCCTATAAGCCGCCATCCATATAGGTTAGTTATGCCCGTTTATAAATACACCGGCACCAACCACAAGCTGACGCTAACAGGGTTTTCGCACCACACCCATTGGATTTAATTTACAGGCGGCGTCACCTGTCCTTTCTTTTTCTGATGAATTTCTCACCCTAATATTCTTCCTGTCGAGGGGCACGCTGTGTAATTAGGGGCGTCGTGCAAAAAGAAGCTTTTGTTTGTGTTTTTTTCTTTCTGGTAGCCTCAAACCGAGTTTGCTTTGTCTCGCTTCTTTCCTTTACCTGTTCTCGATTAGCTGTTCGTTTTACCATAAGTCACCCAAAGAGAAAAAAAGACAGGTGCACAAAAATAACAACAAATAAACAGAAGACATCGTGGCAGGTCGTCTGGCCGAAATCCCTTAAACAGTTTTGTTGCATTCTCTGCTATTCGAGATTTCTCTGATAATAAAAGTTACCTGGCGAGAGTTTGGCGCCCAGGTTCAGCTCGTCTGCAGTGAAGTATCATTAAGTTTAAAAAGAGAACGTATTATTCTTCTTTCTGTTCTTTTATGAACTTTTGGCGCTGGGAATCATCATTCACGTCGGAATTTATCTCCACCCTCCGACGATGAGCAGTAGAAAGTAAGAGAACAGGAATATTGATGCAGACAGATTTGTAACAGGAGAGAGAGAGAGAGAGAGAGAGAGATGGGGAGAGGGGGAGAGAGAGAGAGATGGAGAGAGAGAGAGAGAGAGAGAGAGAGAGAGAGAGGAGAGAGAGAGAGAGAGAGAGAGAAGAGAGAGAGAGAGAGGAGAGAGAGAGAGATATCATATCAACAGATGTGCAGAAATTTTAATTACCTGTATAATTTTCTTTGCACGGAAAAGTGCGATTTCCGCCGCACAAGCGGCCGCGACCGTCCAGACAGCTCTCCCTGGCTGTGCGGTTCGGTAAAGCCAGGGAGCGCTGGATAGTGCGCCTGCCGTACGGCTGGGGTCTGTCTCTGTTCCGGTCGCGCGGAGTCTGTAGCCGACCGAGAGAAGGTCGGTTTGACTGGGGCGCTCCCCTCAAACCGTGGCGGCGGTGGAGCGTGGAAGAACGCGAGGTGGTCGCGGTTAGATGCTGTGGCACAGTCCCTAACTCACGTATTTTTCTGCCGCCTCCGTCATTTCCGGCCCCGCCTAAGCGACTGCAAACGACGACGACGACAGCAGTCAACAGAAGGAAATTCACTGTAGAACTCTTTTGGGAAAAGTCAGAAAGTCGCCGGTACTGACGCATTCTCTCGGTTTGGCTCCCACTCCTTGTCTACGTGAATAGTCTCTTTAGTTCTTCCTTCTACCGTCAGCCCCCAAGATTACCGAACTAAAAAAAAAAACAACAAGAAGGGGGTAACAAATGCTACGTAATTACAGCAGAAAAAACTGGAGAGAAAATACTTAATACTCACCTGATCTCATGACTTTGAGAGATCGCATGAGGATAATGAGAAAACCAGGATAACACGGTAATACCCCAAGTCGTCACGATCCCGAGAGACCCGTCTGTCCGATTGAGGGATAACTTTTATTATTTCTTTTGTTTTCACATCTTTTACGCCTCAACCCTTTAATGGTACAGATTAACATAAACCTATTACTGTGTACCTATTTTGGGGCTAGGATGGAGAGAAAACAACCCCCTTTATTTCTCTAAGAAGAACCCCAGATTTTTTTTTCTTTAATTTTAAGTAACTTAGATCGTTTCGAACTTTGGACAATTAGGTTGATAAACTAATTACTGCATATAAAAGAAAACACCTGTTCATATTTGGTTATGCACGCACGACATTTGTCGCGAACCAGGTTTGTGGCAGCGCCAGCGATTCTACAGACGTCTGTCTGCTCCATCCGCCAGATATTTGGCGCAGAGAACGCGAAGCGAACTCTGGCAGTCGTTACTTGGCCGCAGCCAGGAATTCGTTTAAGATGTTTAAGTCAGCAACAGGAGCGGCTCTGCGAGGTGTTTCTGCTGGAGAGCGATTTTCTTCACCCACCCCCCCCTCCCGTAACCTAATCACGTAGAATAAGTGGCGTCTTTGTCGGGCCAGTCCCACGACTTCGATCAAATTCACAAAAAGGAAGCTCTGTGATTTCATATTCTTGAAAAATTATTACAAAACGATAACAAAGGTAAGAAGAAAACGCTTAGAGAAAGCGCACTGCGCGCCATACGGGAGGGAGGTACAGTGCACTGCCATAATAATTTGGAAACCTGTTGCTATCGCAACAGTTTGAGTTTCAGAAAACGGAAAATAATAGAGTAAAATTTCCACCTTGTTTGCCATTGAATAAAGATTTTGTATGACGGTTTGGTCCAGGTTCCCGCCTGACAGCGTCATTTTATTACAGTACACGTTGGTGGGATGCTAAAGAGTTACTCCCAGCTGACAGTCCAGGCAATTTCACAGATGCTCAATCAGATTCCTATCAAAACTTTCGGATACTTAAGGAAAAGCTGACTGTTCTGGTTCCTTTTCCAAACAGTGAAGATGGTGCAAGTGATACCATTTTCCTGAAGAATATGAGCTTTTAATCTCAATTTACCTCATTGTTTCAATGGTGGATGTATTGTTAAAATCGGAATGTACCCTGAAACATTGAAACGTTTTTTTGATACACGCTAATCCTGTCTTCTCTCATGCCGAGATGCAGTCCCAGATCGACCGCGTGGCTGAAGAAATGGGGCTGCAGGTTTTCGTTAGGTTATTCCACAAACTCCGATGCTACCTTCAGATGTGGGCTGCTGAAACCTGCACTCATCGGAGAAAAGTACTCACTAGTCTTGTCAGACCCCTTCTCCGGCCAGATCTTTCGAAGCGTTTTATTCCTGTCGGACAGAAGGGACAGCACACGTGGTACACGCACCCGCTGTAGTCATGTCGATAGAAATAAAGTCGGAACGTTTTCTGGCTCATTTCTGTTGGTGGCCGGTAGAGATACGTTCTTGTCGAACTGTCGCTGTTGAAGACCTTTCCAGGTCGTTTTTCCACAGCAGTGACTTTCGCCGTAGGATGATTGATTTGCCCATCTAGAGTCGAATATCACACACACACACACACAATATTGAAAATAATTATGGAAAGAGAGAAAAACACTGGGTGTAAAATGCAAACGACGTGATAGAATCGCATTTCACGTGTAAAAGTGAAATGTTCCATAGTACATACAGTCACGTGTTGATATAGTGCACTGTGATTGGTTGTCATGCAAGAAGTCAGAAAGTGGCGCACCTGAGGAGGACTAGGGCAGTGATGTGTGGTGAATACCATGGCTTCTGGGAAGGAAGTATCACATGACAAACGCATAGAAATCAGAGTCATGGCTGCTGGAGGCTGCTCCATGCGGCAGACTGCAGCCCGACTTCATGTTTCAGAGATGCAATACTCAAATGAGGTTACGTGAAACTGGTACTGATGACAAGAGACGCGGTCGGGGAAGAAAACCCAAACTCTCAGGTTAAGTACCCCAGGGTACGTTCTCTGTATGGTAGACGACGAACCAATAGAGACCCTGCCGATGACCCAGCTGTCAGTACGGGTACTAACTTTTCCTCAAGAACAGTACATACATATTAACGTTAAGTGGTCTCGGGTGGGCGGGCAGCTGCGAGAAAACCTTTGCTGAAGAAAGACAACCAAAGAGCAAGGCTAAAATGGGCAGCAGAAATGAACAGTGTAAGGTGATGTTCTTTACAGATGAATTTAACTTTGAATTGTTTAGCAATAATCAACGAACAGTTTGGTTGATGGCGGAGCGGGGAGCGATATAACAGTCAGTGCATAACAGCTACACTGAAACACGGGGGTGGATCGATAGAAGCGCGGGGCTGCATATCAGCCATGGGTGTCGGAGATTTGCATAAAATCAAAGATTTACTGACGGTAGAGGCAGCATCTCATCCATCATGCCATTCCCTCAGGAAGACATCTCGGTGGGCGGGAATTCATCTTCCAACACGACAGTCACCCCAAGCAAACAGCCGGCCAATGTGGTGAACAACCATCTGGACTGTAAAGAGGCTGACGGGACACTCACAGAGATGATTCGGCCTGCACAGAGTCCCGATGTGGACAAAACTGAGTTTATATTGGCCACCGGGAAAGTTAGAACCAAACGCCTTGGAGGAATTGTTGGGAACGACAGTAGTACACTTATAACTTAGATAGGAGCATGAAAAGAGGGGTCACGCTCTATGTAAAGCAAATGGATCACACACAACACCAAAAAATAATGCAACGGTCAACGTATTCACTGTTTTTTTTTGCCGTATATTTTCTGCAATAATGCATTGTATACGTCTTTCATCCGCAATTACTCATATCCTGTGTGTTTCTGTAATTAAAAGCAATACACTGTAGTGCATTAGCAAACATAAATACACTTGACATCAAACTTACGGCAGAATAACTTAAGTTTAAATAGAAATTAAAAGAAAACAACAAACAAACGAGAGACGTTAACAAAATATATAATTTGGATACAACTGAAACCGAGATTTACTTTGTCATTGTTTCTTTCCCTGTCTTTTATTCTTATATACCTTGCTTACGAAAAAAAGAATGCTTTTCTTATTTTAACTTCCATAATGAAGTTATTTATTACACAAATGAATAGCACTGTTTTGAGCAATTTTTCTGTCTATTCATATTCACGTTCAGTCATTTAAACATATTGTTTCCAAAAAAAAAAGTAATCTATTTGGTGCTACCCTTTATCGACTTTCGGCTGGAGAAACAACCAGTCAAACTGACATCTGGGTCTTTAAAAGTTCCCTTTAAATCGATCCACTGTCAAAAAATGGACATTGTTTCCAATTTAAGGATAGAGTTCCCACTTCAGACGGGTTTCATTAGCTAGGTTGCAATTCTCGTCAAACCAAACCCGGATTTCAGGGCCAGGTTCAATGTCGGGAAGGCCATTCGGTGTATCTATGAGAGCTTGGCCTCTCATCTCTCTGGACCCGAGGACCCTGCCTCACTTAAGCGCGTGACAGTAACTGGACAGTGATTTAAAGTAGATGAGGTCAGGCTGTTGGTCTGGTCTTGTACTGATTCGAATTAAAAAAGAAAATTATGGAATTCGTCTTTATTAAATATTACAAGTCCCTGATAAACGATCGGTCTTCTTCTTTTGCTTCTTAAATCGTTTTTCTTTCTTTTTCATTTTCCTCCAACCACCTCACTAATTTGCATACCTACCAACAGTAAATTGTTATATTGTGTAGCTTGACTTTTCATAATTTTTTTTGTTGAAAGACGGGTGAAGTTTTATCCGAGAACTTCAGTGTGTGTGTGTGTAAATGATGTGTTTTGTTACCACCCCATCACTTCTCTTCTTCTTCTAGACTGCGCGAGGGCACGTGATTTTCTCAAAAGACTGCGGGTCAAGCCGCCTAAATAGTCTGACACGCTGACTCAAAAGTCAGCTCAATATTTTATTTGTAATTTCCCGTGTTTATAACTCGTTTTTTTCTTAAAATCTGTGAGTTGATTTACAAAAAATGGACGACCCAAGGTGTATATTAAGAAGAATAGGCTTGATTAACGACGTACAGAACGTACCTGTAAATCTGTCATATGGGAAGAGCTCCGCATTGTTTAGACTCAAGATTCCAGGTGAATTCACTTTTATGGATTTATCCAGAGCAAAGACCACAACAAAGGGTTGAAACGCCCAGGTGGTTTCGAGAAGAAACAGCAACATTGTTGTCCTTCCAGGTGTGCTGGAGGTACGTTAGTTTCCATCGTTTAATTCTGCGCATACATTCATCTGTCTGTTCGACTTTGCTGGTCCACATAGATCAAAATGAGTGCTGCTTCATCACGATGACGTCGTATATGCGTTAATGATTTATTAGTCAGCTGAGTTCCTGGTAAAGTTGGCGAGACGTTAAATATACGCAACTTTAAAAAAGAAAAATTAATAATTGTGATTATTTTTAAAGTGTACTTGTCTCTTTCTTGTACAGGGCCAAAACAGAGAAGCAAAGCCGCGATCTTATATGTATATAAATAGTTTACTTGTAATTAACAGGTATGGACGATAAATTCCAAACGAAGAAATTCGTGTGAATGACCTCGTGCGAGTTATCACCTGTCAGGTAATGTGTACACCTGAAGAAGACTACATAATGGCGCCCTAGGGTAAAGTTCAAGATCTAGCTGTTGACTACTTAGTTTCTCTTTAGTTAATCCAAGAAAATTGTTAAGGACAGGGCTGGCTCTAGGGTTGTCGGCGCCCCGAACTAATTGAATTTCAGCGCCCTTAAGACTTAACATTTGAAAATTTTTTAACAATGAAAAAAAAAAATATCACAAATATAGGAATAAATAATTTATTACAGATATTACAAGTAAATTTTTAAAAAATTCAGACGCAACATTAACATTCAGAACCAATCATTATCTCAACTGAAACTTAACACTTTTACAATTTTAGAAACTTTGATCTCTTCCTGGTCTCTCATGACCACAACAAAGATCACACATTCCTGAACATTTTCACTTATTTTTGGCGCCCCTGGCGACTTCCCGTTTAGCCAGGGCCTTGAGCAGGCCCTTGTTATGGATTATTAAGGTCTTCCTCACGTACAAATAGGGACATGAAATTTATAAATGACGTTTTAAAAATGGCTGCGAATGACATCTTTTAGCACCTAATGGTAGGCAGTTATATCGTAGTTTATTTTATCATTGTTTTCTGGCCTTGAAGTTAATTTAACTTAACCATTACTGTTCTATAATTCTCTACTTTGTCTGTTTTTTCCTTTCCTTATATTCATAATTATTTACAGAGGCAGCAAATCTTCCAATTTTTGTAAGGTTAATGTCTCTTCAAACCAGTTTAATTTATTTTAAATCTAATTTATGATAATTTTGCTATGAAATATTTTAAACTTTCAAGAAGAGAAAATGCAACTTTTATATTCTGAATGACCCCAAAACATATCCCCTATAATATTCCGTAAAGTCTATGCTAAACCTTTCTATTTGTTGTTGTTTTTGTCGGGAGCATGGAAATGGATGTTCTAAATAAAGTTCTGCATCCGCGCAGAGTACTCGAGGTGTGGCGAGACCAAACCGCCTTACACAAGGTACTTCCTTTTCTTTGTGTTCAGGCCATCCTAGTATTCCAAAAGGTAACCGTATTATCTTTTCTGGGATTAGATTCTTCATGTCCGCAAAAACTGGTAACTTTTCGTGAGCGAATCCATTGCGTGTTCACAAAATTCAATTATTTTTTAATTAAAAAAAAAAAAACGAAAACAAGAAAACTGATGTTATATATCAGTGGATAAAATTTCGTATTTAATATCTCAGTAAATGTCAGTCAAATCCATATTTATATGACATTTAATGTAAAGATGACATTTACTTGTCATTTACTGATAAACAAAGAATTTACACAACATTAACCAATACGAGCAAACGTTTTACATGACATTTACTGGCAGAATAAAGATGTCTTCTGCTGGTCAAAAGATATAGCGTAGTCATCACCCCCCCCCCCTGCCCACAACTCGTTCGGTATAATATGCTAATTTATTAGTTTTTTTCCCGTCATGCACTGTTCATGACACTTGAGTCATCACAAAAGCAGCAAATTTACTTTAGATGGAGCAAGAAGACAGGAAGTCACCATAGTTTATACAAAGCTAACGGAGGGAATAAATGCTCGTCAATCTGAATTATAAACTGGTTTACACTATTAGTAATATTTTGCAGTTATGTGTTCTGTTCATTTACAATTGTACTAGCAACTTATATATGTCAAGACATTCTGATACTTCCGGACATATCGGCATGCTTTTTTGTTGCATCATACGCCACTCTTTACAATAGAGATGGTATCTCTACATGGGAGACAACCCTGACGAAAAAAGTGCAGTGCTGCAGCTATCCGCTAAAGCGCGCTGGCCGCCATTCTGCGCCACCGGTACTTCCGACTTCGGCAGGGAGACCCGTACTAAAACTCTATTTTTAGATGTGAATGGACCCCCGGAGAAAACCCTCTCGGCCAGCTTGGGAAAAGATGCTATACCAGGTAGATACGTACGCTAAAGCGAGCCGGTCTCGATCGGGATTCGACCTCGAACCCTTAGTCATAATAGTCTAGTAGGCCAATCATTGATCTTCCAACCCGCTCACACTAAGGTTTTAGAATCATTTAAAAAATAGCTTAAACAATTCTGCTGGCGCTCCATAGATCTAGGATATACATGTCGGCTATAAAATCACTTTCAATGGAATGTAGCTTTAGCTAGTGCCCCCCACGCAGCACACACGTGCGTTGTCAACCAACGTACAACCCCGTTCTTTTCCTGACAGGGTTTAGTAAATTTCCATATTACTAAGTGGCCCCGAAAAATGGTCACGCGCCAAAGTGGGTAAGTTCTAATTGCTTGAAGGTTGTTGTTTTCTTTCATATCTGTATAATTATCCATCCCATTCATCATTCGAGGAAAATGCATTTGCACACTTAACAAAGGGATTCGCGACTTTTAAAAAGGGTCTTAAGTACCTCAGAGCACTGGTTTTTACATAAATGCATGTGTCACAGTAGCTGCAGGATCCGCACTACTCACTAATCTATAATCATAATTAAAGATTTTATGATACAGTTTAGTAAACATGGATGTTGTGACACTGAATTTCAGTTGGAATTTCCAGGACCAGTTATTTAACTCATTTACTTACACTGGCCTGTTCACCGGCTTAGGGTTTGTTATGGAAACTACCACCAGATCTACTTTCGAATATAAAACAAACCAATCCAATATTCTAAATCGTTCTGCATAATATAAATGCCCAAAATTCTGGAAACATCCAGCGTCTGTTCGTTAACGCGGGCGACTTCAAATCCGCACAACTTATTCGGGGCCAAAGCCCAATGTAAGGGGCTTAAAGTTCCGAAAGATGAACCAAGTTCGCGGATTTGTGAAGAAAACCCTTAAGACGGTCTATAGGCATATAAAGGGATTCTGTTGTTGTTGTTGTTGTTTTTTAAATATCAAAGGACTCTAGTACTCCGACAGGCGGACACTGAGTAAACGAATTTACAGAGGTTACAGATTAAGAGAAAATCTCCAGAAATTGCCTTCCGAACGCGGAAAGAAAGTAAATTTCGGTGGCATTTCTGAGAGATACCGGATTAAATTATAAGGGGTTAAGAGCAGAAGTAGTTTAACAGAAGAGGCGGAGGGTGAACAGAGCGAGAGAAAAACAATAGAGAGAGAGAGAGAGAGAGAGAGAGAGAGAGAGAGATGGATGGATGGATGGATGGATGGATGGATGGATGGATGGAGATGGTGAGAGAGAGAGAGAGAGAGAAGAGAGAGAGAGAGAGAGAGAGAGATGGATGGATGGATGGATGATGGATGGATGGATGGATGGATGGAGATGGTGAGAGAGAGAGAGAGAGAGAGAGAGAGATGGATGGATGGATGATGGATGGATGGAGAGAGAGAGAGAGGCGATTTGCCTGCCAAGACCACGACTAGTTTTTAAAGGTTGGCCGTCGTCTGCTTTCTAACTGATCACCCAGGGGTCTGAACTTTTAATCTAAGCATACGAAATCAAACAATGGATCTGAACCCTGCCAGTGTGAAGTCGACATCCAAGGTCCAGCGGGCAAGAAAAGGCAGGAGTTTGAAATGTCAGCAGTCGGTATAAGAGACACACAGAAGGGGGAGGAATTGAGCTAATTTCCATAAAAATGTAATAATAAGGCGCGTGACTGATTGTCGTAAAACAAACAACAAAAAAAAAGGAATTGTTTCCGGCTCTTGGACCTCGCACGGATCCGCTTATCCCAGGGTCTTTGTTAAACAGGTGTTTTTGGAAATCTGCAAACCTTAAAATAATAGCTGCAATGGGAATCTGGATGAGTCAGAATTTCGCAATGGGTTTGAAATTCGTATAAAACGAAAGATTAAAAGAAAAAAAACGCAGGTGGGAATAGTTTATAAATCACAAGGACGTCGGAACGATTCACCTGGTCTGTTTTCAAAAATTGAAACCAGCTGAAAATCTGGAATTCGCCACAGCAATGTTACATTGCGTCCGGGTTTTTTGTTTTGTTTTGTTTTGTTTGTTTGTTTTAAATTAGCTTCTCCTGCCCATTTGTATACGACAGAAGTTATTTACAAAGTGCGCGTTGGTTTTGTCATCAGAAAGGTCGCGGAGCTGAGCCTTTGCTCTGACCCTCATCACTTATCAGGCCACCACTATTCCTGCTGTTGTCGTCGAGTAGAATAAGTAACGGTCGTTCTTTTGATCTCTCCATCCCTGATGCTCCATTACGAAGATTCTGGGTTTTAAAGTATTGAAGAGGAAATAAGATCTGCACCTTGCATTTACACTACCGTCAGTCCCTTTTAACAAAAAAAAAAGGAGAGAGAGAGAAGAGAAACAAATAACAACAACAACAACAACAACAAAGTTTCAAGAAGATGATACGATTCGAAAAATATTTCTCAACTTTTAAAATTTTGCTGTCTCTGTTTTCCTTTTCTAAAGTCGGATCGTCGCGAGGAAGTTCTGTCCGACTGCTACGACGAAAGCCAAGGAGACCCTTTCGCCGTGAAGCAATAGTCAGGCGTCGTCATTATAGCTTGTATGTACACGCAATGTAATTCAGACCTATATTTTAAACATATATAATAATAATAATACATTTTAGGGTTTTATTTTTTCTTCTTTGAATTAGGATCTTTAATGCAATCTCCCATGTCTGTTGGCCAGCCAGGAAATAAATCAAACAGAGTTGCGTCCCTTCTCTCGTAAGCTCACTATCCGAATAAACTGTTCAAAACGTCGCATCTCGCTGACGGTCTCGGGTCTAGAAAACCGTCAAACAAGTTCATTTCTTGATCTTTTGCGTTCTTCGTCAGTCCCAAAATCCTGATACAGTAACAAAACTCCCGAACCTTCGCAAGTTTTCCGCATACCTTGCAACATTGGTTTACCGGCATAGTATCCATAGCAACGATAGCGCGTGCACCCCGGACCGGCAGCTCTTCAGAACTTCCGGTTTAACATTTTTTTTTAAATGTGCATCAGAGACATTCGAATAATAATAATAATAATAATAATAATAATATAATAATAATAATATAATAATAATAATAAGCAAGAGCAATACGTGGAGACAGATGGGTCCAAAAGGAATGCTTATGCAGTTGCATCTTCTTATGGAAACATTTGTAAAGAAGAGAATGGTACCAATTTGCCAGTAATTTGAAATAAAAAGAACCAGAGAGAGAGACGACTCAATGGGCTGGCCGGATAAAATGAAAGTATATAAAGTAGGATCCTGATTACCGAATCTACTGAGTACGAAAAGTAAATGGATTCTCCAGACAGCACGATCGTTGGTGAATGATTACTTAAAAAAATATTTTCTTTATTTTTTGCAGAGGTAAGAACAGGTGGAAGAACGTCACACAAGGGACAAGATGCAATGTCATCTAGTTCTACCGCTAGCCACAGCGACGCCACGAGTAGCTATTCATATGTAGTGTCCACTTATTTGCATGCGATCTAGTCAGCGGTGGGTGGAATAAATTTGCCTTTTGAGGTTAGGAAATTATTTTGTACTTCTTCCATTAGTTTCTGGTAATAATAATCTTTGTGCATTCACACTTTTGCGCTGCATTTTGTTTCTTTTAAACTTGTGTTCTAACTCTAAACCTATACAGTAAAATACAAAAGTTCTATTTACATCTGTGTAAATAAAATTAATTATTAAGTTAAGAATTTAATTGTATAATAACACGGCATCAAACCAGTAAATACATTGAGAAATAGAACTGTAGACGCACGGTAAACAATTAAGTAAAGCTACTAACTGTTAAGCCGGTTGGGCTGAATAGCTTTTATCAAATCAGATTTTCCTGGCTTAACGTCATTTTCAGAAATCTAGATGGATTCAAATACTGTATGAGGTCAACTACCGAGATCAACCTCTTGGTAAATCATATTACAAGTTTAAGTTTGTTTCAGGTAAAAGAATACACAATGCACAGGTTTATATTGTAATATTTGCAGAATATGGCAAAAGAACCGAGTGAAGATGCACGTGGTCAGATTGCGGCCCTGATAAAAGACGGAACTAGCCGGCACCCCAAGTGCAACTTTCCAAGGTGCGGTCCAATAAACGTGGGATCTCTTTAATCAGAAAGATGTTTACGTCACTAGGCAAGACTCAGAAGCAACCGAATTCCGAACGAAAACAGCAACAAAGAGTCAGTGGATGCAGAGCCAATGGAAGACTTGCTTCATTCAACTTGAAGGGAAGAGTTCTATGCGGCTGAACCCTTTCAAGGAAAGGCCGCAGGGGCGAGCGCGTGGCAAGAGCCGGAAATTACTTAAAATTATAACATAGAATATTGAAGAGAAAAAAGGTGTTATTCACTGATGAAACAAGACATTTGAAATATCTGGTACAGAAGGCGGCGCAGATCGCAGTGAAATATCAGCAAAAGGATCGTCCTCGGTAGGGCGTGTGTCCACGTTTTGGGAATGGCTGTTTCAGTGGCTACACACACACGCACACACATCCATCAAGGGAGATAACTACTCGACAGTTGAACGCCGCGCGGTATCTAACGGGTTAAGATTAGTCAATAATGGCTTTGTTTTCAACAAAATGGTGATCTAAAAACACTTCTAAACCATGTGAGAATATATGAAGAAAAAAAGCGGGTATCCTAAAAATCTTGGAACTCCCCTCCCAATCGCCTGTCTGGGTTAGGGTTGGAACAGCTCAGAGTAAGGAGTTATAGATAGAATTACTGAGTTGGTACCTCGTGGGGTCGATGCAGTTCTGAATGCGAATGGAGAACGCAACAGTATTAACTTTACTCGATGATTTGCTGTGTTCGCGAGTCGCTTTATATCTCAGAATAAACATGTTTAATAATTTTGGCGCCTGGTACTGGTTCATAAAGTTAAAAAAAACATATTTATTAGTCTTATTTACAAAAATTCCAATGGGCGGTCTTTTGGACCCCACAGTAGAAACAAACACAAGCACACATTGGCCCTCAAAATGATGGTCCCACCATACAACCCCCCCCTGATATCTCCATGATTGTCAACACCAGCTTATGGGCGCGCGTGCTCCGTGATCGTTATCCAGGTCTATTATCCGTATACACTTTCTTTAACTTCGCTATCCAGTAACCACCCCCCTCTCTCTCTCTCTCTCACCGTAATAAAACAAGAAATACTAATTAATTAGCATTTCTGACGTTCATTCGTTAACGATTAACACATGTATGACACACACACGACGGGAAAAGTTAATATTTAAATATTTTCAAAAACAAAAGAATAAATTCAGCTTACCTTTCATAGAAATGTTAATATTCAGTGAGCAGACGACAGGGCTAGCGAGAGAATCATAGAAATGTTAATATTCAGTGAGCAGACGACAGGGCTAGCGAGAGAAGTGGTGCCCGCTGGTCAGGTCCTGGTGCGGTTGGTATATTCCCAGGTCGGTCTAAAAACACTCAAACTTGGACAAAGAAACCCAAACTCCAAAGTTCCAGTAAATTGTTTTCCTCAGTTTTCGTCGGAAGAACAAAGTGACAAACAGACAACAATGGAGCGAAAACCCAGCTCATGTTCAGAACGCTGAGCGAGGCCTCCCCCCCCTCTCTCTTTGCGACAATTTCGGCAGAGAGAAAGAGCTTTTCGCTGTCACTTGCTTTGAAGCGTCGACCAGACAGCTCGCTCACCATCCATCCATCAATCAGCTGCCATTTCTTCTCCTCCCTGTCACAAACAGGCGACATGAGAAGAATGTGGCCCGACTCCTCACCCCAGCCTCGTTAACCGCCTAGTGACGTCACGCGCGAGCGCTGTACCCGAGGGAGCGAAGCCGGTCTGTTGTCGGCCCCTCGAATCGTCCGTTCCCTCTGCAAATATTTCTTTCGAAAGAAAACTATTTTTTATTATCGTCGTCATCGTTGTTTTTAGGCGTTTCCCGCGGAGCACAAACTTGGGGCCCCCCCCCGGACAGGGTAGGACGGGCACGGGGGTGGAGGGAGACGCACGCAAGACTGAAGAGGCGGAGAAGTTCAAACGATTGCTAGCCCTCCCGCCGTCACCAACTCAAACGCGGTCTCTTCTCCAAAGAGCCGCGCATTAAACGAAAAAAACAAAACAAAACAACAACAACAAAAAGAAGAAGATTCGACCGAACCACCCCAACCCCACCCGTCTGTGTTCAATGCATATCCGACTTTCTTGTCAGCCGGACTCGTTAACCCCGGAATCACCCGAGGGGCCCCCATTTTTTCCCCATCGGCCATCTTTTAAATTGACGCCTTCGGAGGAAGTCGACAGTGACCGGTACAAAATGTAGGGGTAGGTAGGGGGTTGCTGCTGTTGTTGTTGTTGTTGTTGTTGTTTATTACCATACTCCCTTTGTTTTTCTTTGCAGTAGCCTTTGCAGAAGTTGTTTTGTTATACCGACATATTTGCTGTTTGGGTTTGAGAGTTTTCTGAGATTAACACGCACCCAGCGAAAAAAAACAAACAAAATGAAGCCAAAGACCAGATGTTACACAAAATCGTCTATCGTTTGTACCTTTCCACCCCTTCCTGTTAGTGGCCATAACGGTGTGTGGAGGTCCAATCAGGTTACAAAAGCGTCCCTCCAGGTGGCTCGTCCGGTAGCAAGCCGAACATTTCCGACTGCTGACGAAAAGAACAGTTGTTGTTGTTTTTTATTACTCAGTTTCCGTATGTTAGGTACCTTGTGTTCACCGAACTTACTTCCCTTACGAATCTCCTGGTCCTGACTGAAAAAAACAGTTAGCTTTATTTTCATTCCTGCTTCGGAACTTCCGGTGGCAGGCAGACGCTCGGGGCCGATGAGTGCGCCAAAGCGAAATGTAAACCGATCGAAAATAGGGCGGCCAGCAGTGAATCACACTGGGTTTTCAGGTGTGTCACTTGAGCTCACCTAACCCGCCTCGATAGCCAGTCAACAACATGGCCGCCGAGCTGCCGCTTACCGCATCAGAAATGTTCATGTCCACGCTTTCCAATCGTCAACGCGCGGTCTTCGAAGCGCTATCTGCATCCTTTTCACGAATTATTTTAATTGGTCACGAAATTCCATCGAATGTTTCCTGTTTTTTTTTTTTTTTTTTTTTGTCTTCACGGCACTGGAATTATAAATTTAATGCTGCACCTATTAAAGATGAAAGGTGTCACATAAATTGCGCTAGGATTTCGGAACATGCCGACTGCCAACTGCTGCTTTGAATTACTCAGTGTTACGTGGACGACAGCCGAGGCCGAGGTTTTGTTTGTTTTGTTTCACTTAAGTTGTGATTATGTTAGGTCTGTCTAAGAAATATCATTTCCTTCCATTGTTTTCTTATCGCTTTTAGACGCCGACTGGGTTTTTGTTGCGACCCATTTTCCATCCTGCAGCACCAACTTTGTCTTGTTGCTTTGTTCGTTCGGTTTTCACTCCCCTGTGATCCCCGTCCGGGGCCTTTCCCAGTTCCGCATTTTCAAGTGCCCACCTCGTTTTTACTTCATTCGTTTTAAACAGAAATGCTCCTCTCGAGACGTTTGAAATAACAATAGCAAATGATGTAGAGGTGTCAGGGTGCATCCGACTGGACCTATCCTTGATGAAGTAGGAAGAAAAGACATCACTCGTAGTTCGGAGTAAAAGGATGTGTTTCAGGTTTAAAATTTTTAAAACAGTAAAAAATAAAAAAAATACTGTGGAAAAATCAAAAATCCGGTTCTGTGATGAAGGCCAAGGTAAACGTGATGTTTAAAAGTGCGAGAAGATGGTAACCAATTTTTTACAAAGATCAGAACAAATAGATTAATTCACTGTCACTGAATCTCGGGTCACTTCAAGGCGGCTGGAAATATTAGTAAAGACTTCAGAGGTTTAATAGGTTACCTAAAAGATTTATTTATCCTGGTCTCCAGCTTCATCTCACAGTTAGACGGAAGAGGTATAGCGGACATTTTCTAGTGCAAGTATCAACAAGGGGATTTCTGGAAATACTCATAAACTGCAAATCATTGCGTTCCAGTTTCAAGGTTTTTCGCAGGGTTGATACCCTCCTAACTCTACCGATAACCTCTCCAGCCAGCCTGGCTGATACCCTCCTAACTCTACCGATAGCCTCTCCAGCCAGCCTGGCTGATACCCTCCTAACTCTACCGATAGCCTCTCCGGCCAGCCTGGCTGATACCCTCCTAACTCTACCGATAGCCTCTCCAGCCAGCCTGGCTGATACCCTCCTAACTCTACCGATAGCCTCTCCAGCCAGCCTGGCTGATACCCTCCTAACTCTACCGATAACCTCTCCAGCCAGCCTGGCTGATACCCTCCTAACTCTACCGATAGCCTCTCCGGCCAGCCTGGCTGATACCCTCCTAACTCTACCGATAGCCTCTCCAGCCAGCCTGGCTGATACCCTCCTAACTCTACCGATAGCCTCTCCGGCCAGCCTGGCTGATACCCTCCTAACTCTACCGATAGCCTCTCCAGCCAGCCTGGCTGATACCCTTCTAACTCTACCGATAGCCTCTCCAGCCAGCCTGGCTGATACCCTCCTAACTCTACCGATAACCTCTCCAGCCAGCCTGGCTGATACCCTCCTAACTCTACCGATAGCCTCTCCGGCCAGCCTGGCTGATACCCTCCTAACTCTACCGATAGCCTCTCCGGCCAGCCTGGCTGATACCCTCCTAACAGTTTTCTGTGAAGTAAATAGATGCATATAGTCGGACAGACCAACGGAAGAATCAGAAGACAATGATTTTGTTTTGGAATCTGGAGTTCACGCAAGCCAACTCATGTAGTGGTCCGGCACAATATTAGAAATAGATTATATATTTTTAAATAATAAGATTGTTAAAGAATTGAATAAATTATCGGAAATGCATAGTATTTTTTGCAAAACGTTTGAGCACATAATAGTCAGTCATTGCTACGACTTTTGTTAATCTCAGATACCCGGTTAGCTTCAGACAGCATAAATTCAAAGATGACGTGTTGGTTACTGATGATGGGTCGGTTAACAAGAGTTGGGCTTTGGAGAAAGATTCCTCTTTCTCATGGCTGTAGTTAATATAGAATATTCACAATAATTCTCACTCGAGACTAATACTTGAAGGAGTCTTGCTGGAAGAAAGGTATGGCTCGTGTTTGAACAAAGCAATTTGTCTTGCAAGTTAAAAATTGATGGCATAGAGGTTTTGTTCGAAAGGCTTGTTCTGAATTTTGTTCTTTTCGTTGGAACAGTTGAAAAAAATCCTTTTCTCCATTATGGCTGTTTGGCAAAACCAGCAAGGGAAACTTGTTAGTTACATTTTATTATAGGTTCTACAAACTGAAGCAACTTGTTTACTTCGAAGAACAAAGCCAAAACTGGCTGAGGGAAGACATACTACTTTGTGAGGGTCAGCAAGGTACGTTTATAGCTTGCACAGCCTGGGACCATAATTAACTTTTTACTGGATTGCAAAGTAGCCCTTAAGACTTGGATACTGCTTCAGTACCCTGTCCACACACCTCTTTGTTCAGCCATCTTTTTGCTCCACAGGTCAACACCCTGTAATTCTCGTCACAAAAGCTGTAACACCCATTCAGAGGCTTGGCGCTTTGTGTACATTTCTCAAGATAGTAGAACAAATCAGTTTAAAAATCACCAACGCCGAACCCTGTTTCTTTCGAAAACCCATTTTCGACTTGGTATGAGCACCCACCCACCCGTGTGTTCGTACCGCCATCTGCTTTCTTTGTCTTATTGATACTCTCCTATGGAATGCTGTATCGGTCAAATGCCCTCTTTGCACTATATTCAGAAACAAGGCAAATCTGCTAGAATCTTGGGCCTACTTCATTTTTTTTTAAAATCAAAGACCCGTACTTTTTGTTTCAGTATCAGAGCTTCGATTCGCGGCAAGGTGGAGGAGCCGTTCTTTCATGTAGCTAACCACTGAACCTAGAACTTCAGGTGCCTTTGCGTAACATATTATTGCAGCTGTCTTTTTGTCAGCGCCATCTATATCCCTCTGATGTAGAACTGTCTTGCGAGCAACAGCTTCAAATAGAAGATCCCGCCCCAATCTATAACCAGTGTACAGAACGTCAACATGTGTCAATTTTCCCTTTAATGCAGTGATTCTCAACCCTTCCTCTGTCATTTACCCCCGTGGCTTGATGTATTTCGCCATTTACCCTCTAGCCGGCATAGAGGCAAGGAAAAAAAAATGATGGAACAAATTTATTATTAAGAAGAAGAAGAAGAGGAACTTTATTTACAATCAAAAGACAACATAATAAATAAAATTTTAACAATAAAAGGAGCTTTTTCAGAACAAATTTTTGTGGAATAAAATATATTTTTTTGTTTTTATGATTCATAAATTTTAAATTAATATATATGATTTTATTATCAAAAACCAAGGAGTTTTACGGGGTATGGTAGATAGTACATCCTACATCAAAGGGGAATGCATCCCCCAAGGATCTACGCCCATGCCAGCCATAATTTTTCTAATACAGGCTGAACAGGTATAGTATATTAAAGAATTAATACTTAATTTGCAGGTATGATATATTTACCCCCTGCCATGTAAATTTTTACCCCTAGTGGATAGTTGAGAATCTTCGCTTTAATAATGTGTCAGCTGCAAAAAGAGATGTTATGAGGTTGCATTGCCTGCAGCTTTTGGTGTTCAGCACCACTCTTCATCTCTCGCATTGGTGTGCCTCTCCAAAGCTTCTGTTCCACACCCAAAAGGGATGAAACTAGAAAAAAAAATATCGATATATTTTAACGGGACAAAACAGCGATGTCTCATATATGCATTTACCGTGTTACCGAGATGGGTGGTTTAGGAAGCACTGCGTAAAAATTATGGAAAAACAGATATACGTGCACAGAGTGCGGGAAATCGTTTTTGCGGTGAAACAGACGGTTCTGGTAGAGTTCTTCGCGCAGCGAGAATTGAATTAAGTTCTCCGAGATCCAAAACGACGGCCCGACAGTCCAAGCTTCAAGTCTGGCGATACGGTTCCCGTTAGAGCTGAAAAGATGCTATTAATATTCAGCTTACGGCGCATTCTACGTACATGTTTTTGTTGCGGTAACAATATAGAGATTTTAGAGATGTAACATCGTTGGAACTTAGTGAAAGAGTAGTAGTCCCTTTCCCATTATTTTTTTCCTTCTGAAAGAGCTGCTAGTTGTTTTAAATAACAAAGAAATATAAGATTAGAGATGCCACAGCTACCCCACAATACAAACCCTAGCCGTTCCATATGCGGTATTTCCCATCCATCAACACCAAACACGGGTATCGCAACCCGGGAACCGCCGACATGTTCCAGGTCTCGTTACCCCGGCGGACAACAGGTGTCGCTCAATTCGTCCCGCCGAGTTCCACACCCCTTACCGCGCCATATTGAAGGAATAATAGAATATGTGCGATTGGATTACCGTTGTGTTTTTTTTACCGCTTCAGGACGAGCTCGATCACCATGCGTGACACGACACTGCCTTTGACGTCACAGAAAAAGTAGGAAAATATTACTCATAAAGTTCTTTGACGGCCTGTGGGGTACTAAGCCCCAAACCATCCCTGTCTCCTTACAATGCTGTATGTTGTTCTTTGACGGCCTGTGGGGTACTAAGCCCCAAACCATCCCTGTCTCCTTAGAATGCTGTATGTTGTTCTTTGACGGCCTGTGGGGTACTAAGCCCCAAACCATCCCTGTCTCCTTAGAATGCTGTATGTTGCAGTGATAAGTTAAATTAGATTATTTTTATTATCATCATCACCTTTGTTTGTGCTGTTTGCTACTACCACCGTTTGAGAACAGAAGAAAGTTAATAGTTGTAAAAACATCGTTGTTGCTTAACCATTTTTTTTTAAAAGAGTATATTAGTTATTAATAATAATATACAGGACGTATCGTAGTTATTTGGTAAAATAGTGATCTGGACTGCAAACAGAGTTAATCCAGGTAAATTCCAATTTATCGCTGTCTGAAAACATACCTCAGAACTAACTCGTTATTTCTGTCAAGATTTATCTGCAGGTGAAAATCTGTTTATACGGTTTCATGGAAAAATTTTACGGTGGCAATGACTGGTGAATGTTAAGGTTAGTTCTGCTGTCAAATTCACGAGGGAATCAGGTCAGAGACAAATACCTAAAACTTCAAGCTGAACTCACGCACCTGTTGACAAATATTTCAGCTGTTTCTTAGTTGTGAGTTGTAATGTTGTTTTTCTTTTTTTAAAAAAAAAAAGAAAGAAAGAGGGCTTACCACAGAGCCAATATCGCACCAACGTGAATCTGTACGGAAACGTTCCTTAAATAATAATAATTAAAAAAAAACAACAAAAATCAGAAATATCGAACATTTATTTACAGTTACTCAATTGGCCGCGGAACGAAACAAGGTCTAAAGGGAGATAACCACTTCTTTCGAATCCTAAGACCAACATCCACTATTTCTATCCTTTATTTCCTATTCGGAGACTGTTTCTCGAATAGTAGCCCTCCTTCCTATTCAACCCATTCGTGTATTTTTGTATTTTTTCTGATATGGCCATTAACATGAAATCTCTTGTCTCCAGCGCCGTCTAGGGTTTTAAGGAGACATTACACAGAATGATGGCCGCGCGTGCTCCTTAAAAATTACGATATATTCCGTAATAAATATTATTTTAAGTGTACATTTCTGATTCCCTTTTTTTTAAAAAAAAGTTTGCGCGTCTCTTTTTCCAGAAAAGATTTTCTTAAATTAATAATACGATTTACAAATTAAAACCACTGAAATGATTTCAGTGTAATTTTAGTCCGGTATAACAGGGTCCTGTGCTCCCCTTTACTCATTTCCTCTGGAAAGCTGGCGGGGAATTTCTTGGCCGAATAAATTATAGGATCGTGAAAGGTAACTGTTCTAAACCATCTCCTCTCGTTTTCATTAGATAATTATGTACAGGAATACCTTGCTTTATTGCGCTTTTTTTTCAAATTATTCTCGTTTATTATTTTCAGAACGTGCCGCCTTCTTCCGACGGTTTTTGGCGGTAACATCGCATCGAGCGAGTCGATCGACGCCATATTGCTTACCACATTTGCACAATAACCGTACAATGGCCCCTAAACGTTTAAGTGAAAGGAAGAGTCGCACGTCTCTCACTTTAAATCAAAAGCTAGAAACGATTAAGCTTAGTGAGAAAGGCATGTCGGACTCCGAAAGCTGGGCCTCATGCGCCAAACAGTTAGCCAAGATGTGAACGCAAAGGAGAAGTTCTTGAAGGAAATCAAAAGTGCTACTCCAGTAAACACGAGAGTGATAAGAAAGCGAGACAGCCTTATTGTTGATATGGAGAAAGTTTTAATGGTCTGGATAGAAGACCAAACCAGCTACAACATTCCTTTAAGGCAAGCCAAGGCCTAATCCAGAGCAAGGCCCTAATTCTTTTCAATTCTATGAAGGCTGAGAGAAGTGAGGAAGCTGCAGAAGAGAAGTTTGAAGCTAGAAGAGGTTGGTTCATGAGGTTTAAGGAAAGAAGCCTTCTCCACAACATAAAAGTGCAAGGTGAAGCAGCTAGTGCTGATGTAGAGGCTGCAGCAAGCTATCCAAAAGATAAATGATGAAGGTGGCTACACTAAGCAGCAGATTTTCAATGTGGACGAAACGGGCCTATATTGGAAGAAGTTGCCATCTAGGACTTTCATAACTAGAGAGGAGAAGTCAATGCCTGGCTGCAAAGCTGCAAAGGATAGGCTGACTCTTTTGTTAGGAGCTAATGCAGCTGGTGACTTCAAGTTGAAGCCAGTGCTCATTTACCATTCTGAAAATTCCTAGGGCACTCAAGGATCATGCTAAATCTACTCTGTTGTGTTCTATAGATGGAACAACAAAGCCTGGATGACAGCACATATGTTTACCATATGGTTTACCGAATATTTTAAGCCCACTGTCGAAGCCTACTGCTCGGGGAAAAGAAGACTCTTTTCAAGATATTACTGATTATTGACAATGTACCTGGTCACGTAAGAGCTCTGATGGAGATGTACGACGAGATTAATGTTGTTTTCCTGCCTGCTAACACAACATCCATTCTGCAGCCCATGGATCAAGGAGTCATTTCGAATTATTTAAGACAGACATTTCGTAAGGCTATATCTGCCATAGATAGTGATTCCTCTGATGGGTCTTGGCAAAGTAAATTGAAAACCTTCTGGAAAGCATTCACCATTCTAGATGCCATTAAGAATATTCGTGATTCATGGGAGGTCAAAATATCAACATTAACAGGAGTTTTGGAAGAAGTTGATTCTGACCTTCGTGGTTGACTTTCAACGGCTCGAGACTTCAGTGGCGGAAGTGACTGCAAATGTGGTGGAAATAGCAAGAGAACTGGAACTAGAAGTGGAGCCTGAAGATGTGACTGAATTGCTGGTATCTCATGATAAAACTTTAACGGATGAAGAGTTGCTTCTTATGGATGAGCAAAGAAAACCATTTCTTGAGATGGAATCTACTCCTGGCGAAGATCCCGCGAACATTGTTGAAATGACAACAAAGGATTTAGAACATTACATAGACTTAGTTGATACACTGGCAGCAGGTTTTGAGAGGATTGATCCCAATTTCGAAAGTTCTACTGTGGGTAAAATGCTATCAAACAGCATCGCATGCTACAGAGAAATCCTCCGCGAAAGGAGGCATCAATCAATGCGGCAAACTTCACTGTTGTCTTATTTTAAGAAATTGCCACAGTGACCCCGATCAGTCAACAGCCATCAACATCGAGTCAAGACTCTCCACCAGCAAAAAGATTACGATTCGCTGAAGGCTCAGATTATGAAGATTATGAGTTTTTAGCAATAAAGTATTTTTAATTTTACAGTACATTGTTTTGTTTTCTTTTAGACCTAGCGCTATTGCGCACTTAATAGACTATAGTGTAAACATCATTTTAGGCTTCTATATGCATTGGGAAGCCAAAAAAATGGGTGTCACTCGCTTTATTGCGGTGGTCTGGAACCGAACCCCGAAATATCTGCGAGGTCTGCCTGTACATACTTTCCAAGGTTTTGATGTTTAATTAGAGAACAAGTTTTAGGCCAACACCGCGCTTGCAGCAATTCCACCATCCCGGAAGACGTCCTCACAGGTGTCCATGATATAAAGGGAAGGCAGTCCAACCAAACCCAAGATGTACAACCATGTCGATATTATACAGAGCGGGCCAAAAAAATGTACCAATGTCAAATTAAAATTCTGCAGTGCTTGGCCTCGTTATTGGCGGTAGCTCTAATCACAAAAATCACCGATTGTTCTTGGTTTCTCCAAAGACATTTTCTTTAGAATCTTTATGACCGGATGAGTTTTGAAATGCTTTTCAACAATGAAGATCCTTTGTTGCAAATCTAATTGAGCCATTGTAAACCTGAAACAAACAAAAACATCAAAAAAGTTTGAGTTTCCCCTATTATTTATTTTTGGTTTTACTCTAATATATCACAGCCAAATATTTTTTTTATTTGACTTTGACATTTGGTACATTTTTTTGTTCCCACCCTGTATAATCGCTTAATGATAAGTATTATTCTAATGAAGAGGTAGCCATTTCTTTGTCCCGCTCACTAATCTTTGATATTTTGTGCAATTTTTTTTTTTTTAAATATGAAGGCCTAAACCAAGGTAAAAGTGTCTTGGTTTTATCAGGTATTCAGTAACAAATATGATGAAGAATCGCAGAAAATCTCCAAGACTTATAATAACAATAAAAACGAGTTAGAGTTGCTACAAATTCTTTCCAGAATATCCATTACTTTCACCAGTAACCTTTGATTCTTACCAAATATTTTCTAACAGATATATCCGATAGCAGTATTTTCTCTACTTCTCTAGCTAATGTGGAACTTTAGCTAAACTTACCCTTCTCTCGAAGCGTTGCCGAAATCCATTCTCCCCTTGATGACAGTTTTGTTTTCATTGAAGGACTACATTTTCAAACCATTCAGACACGTGTGTAGGTACCAATGTGCCGACCATTCTCATCCACTTTCCGCGAGTGTTTTCAGAATTCGGAATTAATGTACTGTATTTTGCTGAAAAATTACTTCGACACCGATTGAAGATGCTGACGTATGGTTGGCTATTTCTATAAATTTTCTACAGTGAAAGGGAAGTTTTGACAGTTTCTAAATCATAGCAGAAACATCAGGAAATATCTAAAAAGTAATAGAAAATTATAAAAAATTTTTTTGGGGGGGGGGAGGGTGACACAAATTTGTTATATTTACAAATAACAAACAATTCATATTGAAACCGCCATTTTTCGCATATTTAGTGCTAGTTTTACCGATTATTTTGTCATGTGAAGAGAGAAAAACGTTTGATTGTTGGACAACTGCTGAGCATTTAGAATAAAATGACGGTGGACGTGACCGAGTGGGATAACCCGGCTGGCTGGGGCCCTGAACAGTTCACTCGAGAAACCGAGTGGGATAACCCGGCCGGCTGGCTGGCTGGCGCCCTGAACAGTTCACTCGAGAAACCGAGTGGGATAACCCGGCTGGCTGGGGCTCTGAACAGTTCAGTCGAGAGACCGAGTGGGATAACCCGGCCGGCTGGCTGGCTGGGGCCCTGAACAGTTCACTCGAGAAACCGAGTGGGATAACCCGGCTGGCTGGGGCTCTGAACAGTTCAGTCGAGAGAGCGAGTGGGATAACCCGGCCGGCTGGCTGGCTGGGGCCCTGAA
The DNA here is from genome assembly GCA_018389105.1 of Nautilus pompilius. Taxonomy (NCBI): domain Eukaryota; kingdom Metazoa; phylum Mollusca; class Cephalopoda; order Nautilida; family Nautilidae; genus Nautilus; species Nautilus pompilius. The sequence goes on along the minus strand of JACATO010000351.1, from coordinate 1,076,272 downwards.
CAGTTCACTCGAGAGACCGAGTGGGATAACCCGGCCGGGGCCCTGAACAGTTCACTCGAGAAACCGAGTGGGATAACCCGGCTGGCTGGGGGCCCTGAACAGTTCACTCGAGAAACCGAGTGAGATACCGGCCGGGGGCCTGAACAGTTCACTCGAGAAACCGAGTGAGATACCGGCCGGGGGCCTGAACAGTTCAGTCGAAAGAGGGGGGCAAGTTGGAGGCTTCGACATTGGAAAAGTTTATATGTAACCCATGCATCATAAACCCTACTCAGTTACGTTGTTAATGAAAACAAAAGCCTTGGGAATGGACAATGTTTGTTTGTCTCTTTCAACAAAAATAAATAAATACAGATCATCCACATACGATTCCCAGCCCAAATCATAACGATTGCAAAATGTTAATACCGTCTCATATTCCAGGTTTTGAGTGAGTCAGAACGTAAGCCTCGTTCTGAAAAAAAAGCAGCCGATCGACCAAAATGAGAAGCTCGTCTGTTTATGCATGAACACGTATATAATTATATATTAAAGACTTTGAAACGCAAAAAATAAAAAAAACAATCGTTTTTTTTAACATTATTTAAAAAAAAAATCAAAATGTGTTCCTTTATGCCCGATGTATTATTTTATTAGTAGTAGACAATTATGGTCGCATCTGTATATATATATATATATATCTGACGTAACTAGTCGATGACCTTCACCGATCACATGGGCAGTATCACCAGATAATGATTTTACAGTGTTGTGTGAAAAATTAGATTTTTTTAAAATGAAGTCTAACAAAAAAAAAAAATATAAAGATTTCCGAAAAAAAAAAAGAAAATTTAGGCGGTTCATGTCGCCAATAGCAAACGCGGAATCTGGGGCTAAACAACTGGCCGTGATGCTCTGAAGAATGTCATCAGGGTAGTCTCCCCTATTTCGATCAAGACTGGCAGTACTGCCGAAAGTGAAAATGCTCTCAAACGCTGCATTTGTCTCAGAGTGGCATTTTTTTCGGAGGAGGATAGTGTATGCAAGAAGGCCCCCCCCTAGGTTCCAGAGGTATTTATCGATGCGGCTCTAGGCCTGCTGACTGTCATAGCAATATGTTCTCGGGGGGGGGGGGCGTTTACCTATGTGGGGCAATGGTACTTGGTGGGATAATTGAAGAAACTCCTTAGCATCATGTTCGAAATCTCCAATAATTTTCTGTTCAGCTTCAGTGCCCTGAACATCCCGAACTAGAGAAAACCTATTATCGAGTATTTTCAATATCTAAAATTCCATTTTTTAAATACATAACCATTAAAAAAAAATTATGACAAGCACCGAATGGTCGAATTTGTTAATCTAAAAATATGTAGCATTGGTTAGTGTGTGTACTCAATAAGAAACGAAAGTCTTTGTCTTTCATTCCTGTCCTAAGTTAACCATTAAAAAACCAAGGTTAGAATATTCCACTAATTGTTTTCCTTACGCCTTGTGCAAAGTATTATACAAGGGAAATAACTCTTATATAAAGTGATTTTTCCTATAAATAGTTTTTGATGATAATAATAATAATAATAATAATAATAATAATAATATGTAAGTTATAAAATACTTGTATAAAATTAGCTGTAGAGTTAGAACATATATTTATATTACATTCTAATTATTATTTACTTTTAGCATAGAATCGGTTGATCTATTGTGTGAGCGACAGTCTGATATAACGTCCACGGTGGTGGGGGAGAGTTGTCCCCCCCCCTGTGATGGCGATACGCGTGATAACTGAAGGTCCGCCAGGAACTACGAGGAAGGGAGATCTTGGTGTCCGACACCGGAGGGCGGGGTAGTCGCCGAGATCACGTGGTAGGAAGCGGGCTGTAAATTAGTCTGTATGGTAGATCTGGTAAGTTTTGTTTGTTACTCCTCGACTCAGGGCTTTACCTTTGGGCGGGCGTCGTTCGGCCTGACGACAAGAGAGGAGGAGACTCCCACCCCACCCCACCCCATCGTTCTGGCAGGAAGGTTACCGACAGACAGACAGACCCACCCCCTTAACCTTCCCTCCCCCCACCCGACTTCCCAGTCGCAAAGTCTAACGAGACTCCCGCTTATATCGTCGGAACCCTGATGGTAACTGGAGGAGACTCGGGTTCATGGGAGTGGTGCAGAGTACAAGCTCATAATCCGAGCCCCCCCCCTGTGTCTCTTATTTATTCATGTCGTTTACTTCGATTAAGATGGGAATGGAAGAGTGAGTATCCTTGGTGTTTAGATAGGTAAAATCTGGCCAGTGTCGGGGGTTAGGGTTAGAATGAAGCTACAGAAATTAGTGTTTCAGCATAATTTTGTTGGTCTGAAAAATAAAATCTGCAATTTTCTGTTTATTGACTTTGAACATGTCATAAATAATTACCTCGTCCTTTTAGGACCATCATCAGCCTTACTCCACCTCCCCCCCCCCCCACAGGACATATTGTCATTTAATCATCTTATTTTTCAATGGTGATCTAAGGTAATTAAAGTGCACAAAATGCATTGTTTATGTGGCTACTGCATAGGACATTTTGGATCTTCACAGAATCCATTACAGATAAGCTGATTACAGGATCTTAATGACACATCTTGAACAAAGTAGGTTATCCAAGAAACCCTATTGGAGCTCTCCTATTTAGGAGTGAAATAAAGCCAAAGTAAACCCACTGACTGGTACAGAAGAGTGAGAAGAACCATGCCACTGTCTAGACACCAAACGCATCTCTTCACCCCATTCTTTCTGGAACATCATTGTCTACAAATGTAGAAACATTTGATGAGTTTCCTAGAGCCATGCTTATTGCTAATATGCATTGGTTCCCACGACTTTGGGGCTTGGCATTTATCTTCAACAAAACATGGAAAGTCCTTACAAGAAGCTGTGGGAGGAAACTATAATGCTTGGACAAAATCCATGCTAATGAACTAGACCAGTGGTTCCCAACCTTTACCTAAAAATGTCGCTTTGTGGTCCCCCATAAAATCAGCTCAACTTACTATATTATTATTATTATTATTATTATTATTATGTTAGCATGGTTTTTGCTTCTATGTCGTCGAGTATTTCCAAAAATTTCAGAAACTTTTCTGTATATATATAAATCCACTTAGAATTTTTGAAAATATTCAAAAGTGTACTAAAAGCACTTATTCTAAACTGTTAGTCAATTTAAAAGTCTTAAAAAAAACTGTTGAATTAAAATTTATTCAAAATATGACAATTCTCGAAAATCAAATGAAGAAAAAGTTCAATGAGAGATCTGCACCTGTTTGGCCTTCAATATTTCATCAATGTTGGGCTGCGTTTTTGAAAGAGCTACTCTCATGTCATGCGTTACATCGAGTTTGTTTCTCGATCTGGTTTTGATTGAAACAAGAGTTGAGAACGCTGACTCACACTCATAGGTTGTTGGCGGGCACAGCTGACTCAGTGGGCGAGCCCAGACCCACAATGCCCACTCATGCTGCCGGGTGTGTATATAGGACTCCCTCAGAAATAAAGATGTTGAAGAATATGGTGATTTACTTATTTAAAAAAATCTAGTTAATGAACTCTTTTGTGGCTATAAAAATCTGGTTTTTAAAGTGCACTGACCTCTTTATTGAGTGGATTTCACCTCTTTTTAGTCTGTCTGCTCTTTCACTTTTCTGCCTTGTGAAAATTAAGTAGCATTTTGGGGAATGTTTCCATGGAATGGTTTGAACCATATGGCCTCTTCCTGACCTGTATTGCATGTACTCTCATTTTTCATTTATATGTGATTGGTGCTTCCATTATAACAGTCGTCTTTACTCATTGTCTCTATAGTTCATGATCTGTTTGCAGAGCATGAGACCGACAATACTGATTACAAAAAAAATTTTAATTATCTTTCAAGAATCTCTGGGTGGCGTTGGAATATGTCAGAGCACATACTTCTCTCCTGTCAGCTCTTCAGTGTTTGGAGATAATATCACTCGAGGAATAGAGAAGGGACCAATGGCCCAATACACACTTAGATTTTATAGGATTAAAAAACTCATTGTTTATTATTAGATTATATATATACATATACATTGGGTGACCATAAAGTTACTTCCTACAGTTGATTCTTATAAATTTCAAACTATAACGCCCGTAAATGGAAATAAGTCCGAATTCTCGGGGGGGGGGGGATCATGGAAAATGCACTCCCAGAGTTTGTATATTTTTGCCACTGGAGCATCACTTATGTTATGTGATGCCACCTTGGCATTTCCCCTTTATAGATGTCTGTCTCTCTCCCTCTCCAATATTTAATACTACTTGTGAAGTTTTTCTATAGCAATGAATGTAATTTAAGGGCAGTTTGACATGCCTTTCATCATTATGAAGTTGATATTTATCAAAGTTGGTGTGCTGATGCACCACTACCAGGATGTCCACCTACACCTGTGGAAGTTGTTGCAGAAATTCAGCAACAAACAGCAATTGGAGAAGGCAGAGTCCCCAAGGGGAATGCAGTGCTCTTCAAGTTGCCAGGTCTGCTGGCCTACTCTACCCCAGAAGGTGATGTGAAAACTAGGAACCGCTTTCTGCTGACCCAGAGAAGTGGTTGGACTTACCATTACAAGATAAAGCAGTTCAGCAAAATGTCATTGAAATTATTTCAGTTTATTAGTGTCGCTAACTCAATTGTTTTACTGTTGTAGTCATACATCAGTTTCCTAAGAAACTTATTTTTAGAATTGTCATGATGATTTTGGCATTAAGTCACAGCCTAAGTGGTTCCTCCCCAATGTGGAAAAATTTGTGAACTTTGGCAAATCTTTTCCCATGACCCCTGATTATGTTCTTTCTTCTGTGAGCACGTGTTATTGTCTGGGAGTTATAACCATCTGATTTCGGGAAGTAACTTCATGGTCATCTGGTATGTGCAAATTTATGAATCACTGGTATTGGATGTTCAGATGTTTATTAACTTTACCTTTTTTGTGTATGCACTAGAATATTAAATTATACTACAAGGGAAATAGATGAGGAGTAGGATAATCAACTTCAGAAATTTTCTTCTTTAAGAGAGAAAAACAAACAAACTGAAAAATGTTTTAAAGTTTTAAACTGTATAAAGTTATTCCACTTTCTAAGCTAGTTACTACAAGAAAACAGGAAGTCGCCATGACCTATATCAGGTTTCCTACAAGGAAGAGGATAGGGTGTCAGTGTTGTCCATAATGCATGATTATTACTTTATATAGTCAGAACAACAGTTTGGCCATGTAACGTCTGTCAGCAGCAGCCATTTGCTTTAAGAAATGAACTTCTGTTTTAGAAAAAAACTTATTTTAAAGCCTACATGCACTTAAATATCTTACTTTAAACATTTCAGAACATAGATATATTTTCTCTCAGTGTTAAAAGATTATTTTCCAAATTCTACTACTGGGTGTGCATGCTCAGAGTCAATGGATTAAATGCTTTGTGTGAGGCTGAATTCTACTTATGTGTAACAGGGTTATGAACTGTAATCAGATTGGGAGCTTTGCCAAATAGTGAGTAAGAGATTGATCTCCATTATTTAATACTCATGGCTGATAGGCTGTGAGGGATGATGACTGCTGAGAAAACAGCATTCACTGGTATAATAAAATCTAATTGGAGTTGACAAGATCTACTCCAAAATCTATTGTTGAGCTGTGTAACCAATGGTTTCTACCACAGTATCTTGGACTTGAATAATTTTTCTTTTTTTATTGCTTTACATCTATATTACCTGATGGAATTCTTTATTTATTTTTTAGAGATTTAGATAATTGAATATCATTTTATTTTAACTGACATCTAGAGAATACTGTCCAGATATTTCTACCCCAGAGTAGATGGAGCTTTTTGTAGAGACAGAATTTTTTGGTCTTAAAAAGGGGTAATTCTTTAAAATGATGATTTTTTAATTATTTACACCTGGCTCTAGTTGAAGAAATCTAACCAGTTACTCTCTACTGCAACTCTTGCAGGATGGAAAATGAAAATTTATATTGTACTGAATGTTGTCAGAGGCCAGGCATGTTTAGATATCTGGTCTGGTACTCGTTTGATCATAGACTAATTTTGAATTGATGTTGGTCTGTTCTCCCATGGGAAGATCTTTCATGTGGTACATCCTTGTCTAATTCTGTAATTAGAAGTCATTCATGAAAATAGCAGACTACATGGTCGACAGTCACTAAATTCCATTTGTGTTAGAATTTAGTGGAATTCTTTATTAAAGTACTGCATAAAATAAATAAATATAATGGAAAATTAGACTCAATAATTTAGAAGATTTGTTTCTTATCTCAGTTCCATTGCCTAGGGCAGAACCAGTGAGTGGAGAAGTCTGACTTCTGGTTGCTGGAAAGTACATCTTTAGCAGAAGCAGCTGATGAGGAGGGGGAGAGTCTGAAAGCAAACTAATACAGATGTGTAGTTTTAAATCCTGCTATCTAGACACTGAAATAGAATGAACCCTGCCTGCCTGAGTAGCAGAGTACCTCTGTTATATATATATCACCACCACCACCACTGTGTTTGTACAAGACAGGTTTACAATAATGGAATTGTGGCATCTTTTCAAAAGAGTTCTATTACTTCACTCCTGCATCTACTAAGTGTCTTAGTTGCTTGCTTTTATTCTTGGCTGGTCAGTATAAACCCACGTATACCTTTGGCTGACCGTAGCGACATAAATCACTCAAAGCACGTGCTTGGTTACAGCAAGAGTTGCTTCATATGGTGGATGTATCAAAGTTACCTTGAACCTTTTTTTTTTTTTTGGCATTTGTGGGCCATATCCATCAAAGTGTCTGTAGAATCACCAGCAGAGGCTGGAGAAGTGGAACGATTAGCCGGCTGACAACCTGCCAAAAAAAGAAAGAAACTTTTTATTTGCTGCAACATTTTTTTTTTTGTCTTTTTTTACTTTTAGAACTTATTTTCTCTCTCACCTTTTTTTAAGGTTCTAAATCAGTTTGGTTTTTCTTTTGTGTGGATGGCATGTGAACGAGAAACATTCTTTCTGGTAGGTAGATAAACTTGCAGATGCTTTGTCTAAGTTTTTAAAGATCTGATCTGTAGACAATTTTTTTCTGTGTGGATAATGATTAGTAAAGTAGTTTCAAAGGCATGAAGCTGTCCGTCCATCAGTTTACACCCTCACAACACTCATTTGTAACTAATCACAAAAATACCACACATTCTGTAGCGGTAAATGGCGACATTCAACCAATTACAAGTAGAATTTTACCAGGAGGTAAAAAAGATTCCCTGACCTAACAGTTTTGATTGATTTTGTTCATTTTCAGCCAATTTGGAGACAATGTTAATCATCTTTGAATTTTGGTTTATGTAATGAGAATATATTGCACAAAGTATAACTTCTGACTGCAGCCATTTTGATGAACTACAATTTTTGACATTGTTTATAATTTATTCATGGATCTTCTCATTTCTTTATGATTCCATGTGTAGAATTAAACCACAACCTAATGAATTTCTCTGTAGCTTTGTTTGTTACACGACATTAACAAGGTAGTAAGTGGCTAATACTACTGCGTTCCAATCACAGGATCAGTATTCTTTCTTTTTCCTTTCCCCTCTGTTAATATTTGGGAAATACTTTTATGCAGTTATGAAAATGGCCAGAAAAATCTGAGTGCCAGACTAAAAATTTTGATGTTAAATAGAATTTTTTTTTTAAAGGCTACTTTTCCACATAGTTATTGTAAGCCCAAGTTTGTATGAAGGTGTCTGAACAATTAATTGGGAGTTACCCTACCAAAGTTTAACTTTGCTGACAGTTTAATGGGAATCCAGGCCAGTTTTGTCTTGAATGACAGGAAATCTTGTCCAGGGTCTCTCCTATCAGGAAGTGTTTCTTCAACAGGCTATCATTGACTCATCTCTTGTCTTCCAGGTTTCAAGATGTGGAAAGCTGCAGCAGGCACAAACATCAATGTCAATTTATCAGCTGCTCCAGATGATGATTGGGAAACTGACCCTGATTTTGTTGTAAGGGTTATTTTCATTGAATTCTACTTCCCCGTTAAAATGGTACTAAAGTCATGACATTCACTTTGCAGAATGTGAATAAACAGGAGTAGCAGTTTAGAATTTGTTTTGATTTAGCAAGGACCAATTCTTATGAAATGACTTGGTGTGTGCAGGAGCTTTTGGAAAAACCAGTGGACGCTGTTTTGTTTTAAACTACTACTAATTTTAAAGTCATCTTCTATGGGAGAATGCAATGTCAAGATATTAAAAGTGACTTAATTCTTGGGTTTATATTTGAGAGCTTTCTATTTCCATTTTATTCACGAAGTTTTGTAGATCTATATTTTGTATATGGTATAAGACCATCCATTTTATGCATAGATTTTTAGTCTTCTGAAGTGCTGTCTGTCTCATGTTATGGGCCTAGAACTCTACCCACAGATGTCGTAGCATTGAATTATGTTTCGAATAACAGCAGCTCATGGACCTTAAGCTAATCTAGAGAAATAAATTGCTATCAAAGTTTAAAATATTGTTTGTATATTGGCAGTTTTGCACAAGTTTTCTTTTTTTTTTAGTCATGATAACAATCTGCTCTTACTCAGCTTTACATCTTAACAGTTTTATTGTCTAAATGATGTTTGAAAAATGATAACCTGTCTTGCAGAACGACGTTGGTGAAGAAGAACAGAGATGGGGTGCAAAAACTGTCCAGGGCTCTGGTCATATGGCTGCCATGAAGTAAGTGGTGTTAAAGCTAGGCACGGGTGCAGAGAAGCTAAATGGATCGGGGGTGGGATGGAGACTGTTTGTGCTAAAGGAGAGCCATAGTGTTTCCATTTACTGGAATCGGGTTGGAAAACGTGGGATTGTTAAACCTGTCATATTTGATGTCATTTTCTTTGCACTAGAAAAGATAATTTGATGTTGTTCAAAAGTTTTTCTTTTTAGTTAATAAAGCAGTAAAATATCTCCTGCATTTAGCTCTAGAAGTTTAATTGACAATGAATTCTCAATGCACTGAGAAATAATCTCTTTATTGCCTGTTTTTGTTGTTTTCTTACTATTAAGTACATTATACTTTGCCAATCAAGTCTGTCTTTTACATTTATTTAGGTGAAATGACATTTGTTAATCTTTTTAATGCAAACCAACAAGTGCCTGACTGCCACATTACTGAGTGCATTAGTTTTCTTCTGACTTTGTTCTGGTCAACAGCCAAAACAGTGCTGCTGAAATAAGTTGATTTAATGTGCTCAGGATGCTAGGTATCTACAGATGAAGAGTAATGTAGTTTGATTTTGATTACAATACAAATAAAGCTTGCATTGCATCCAGATGTTGTGCTTACAGCTGTAACTCTTCTTCCCCAGCAGACCCTGCAGGTTCGTTCCCTCACCTGAAAATGAGGAGTTCTGCTCATTAGGTCAGTCATACACTGCTCCACCTTGTCTGGCTCGTGTTCTGGCCCCGGCCTGTGTTTTTAGTCAGGTGTATCGGGGGATAAGTAATAACAACCATGACAGCAGACTTTGGTGCCATCTTTACATGAAGATAGCCCTCATAGAAGAGCAGTTGGGTGGCAGCAAATTCTCTACTTGCTGAGTTTCAAATAAGCTGCTAAAGAAGAACTGGTAAAATGAATGTGTATACCACATCATGTGATATGCTAATAGATTGTAGAAAATTCATAATTTTAGTGTTGCCAGCCTGTTTACAACAGCATTTTTTCACTGTTGCCCATCACTAAGAATTTTAGAAATCTTGTATGAATTTTTTTTCTCTCCCTTCCATTATTAAATAAATCAGCTTGCATCAACTTTTTTTTCTTTTCTAAATCGTTGTGAACTACCTGCCTACACCTAGTCTAAGACTTTGGAAATGATTCCTATTCACTGACTGAGGATGCTGTTACGAGCCAGTCACCGGATTAAGCTTGCCAGTTGTTGACAAGTGACAGCGGTGTACTTAGGTTAACTTCAACTGTTGCTTCCATTGTTTTGTAACCCTGCCCTCAGACTGTCTGTATAGCCAGGTTTTCCCTTCTTAGCTGATGAATGTCCACCTGTTTGTTTGTGATAAATAGCTTGAGAGACCTGCGGCAGAATGTGGCGGATGATGACCAGAACGTGAAAAAAAAAGAATATGAGGCCGGTCCCAAAGCATCATATGGCTATGGCGGGAAGTTTGGGGTTCAGCAGGATCGCATGGACAAGGTAAAGTGACTGCTGGACTTTGAGAACCATGGCAATATGTGAAACTAATCTAAAGTGGGGGCGGGTCCACTAATACTGTACAGACACTGCCAAAAGTTTTTCATCTCCCTATAATTTTCTAATTTTGCTCGATAGTTTAATTAAACTTCCTGAAATTGCATGATGATGTTGCGTTCAGATGTTTTGAAGTGCATTGATTGATCATGGGTACAGTGATCTGAGAGCATAGATTTGAAGATAGATTTTGTTGAACTTCTGTTTGTGTTGCAAAACGTTTGGCCATGGCTGTACTAAGCTCTCTAAATAATTGCTACCATTCACTAACTGAATATTCAAAAACAGCTCCCTTTCTCTCAAACATTTTATATTCCTATCTTTCTCGTGTAGTTGCCTCCGCGGAAGGGCAGGAAATCATGTCACTTCTGATGTATAATCTCATCTTCCCACAGTACCTCTAACAACAACCTACTACTGACATCTTTGTTGTTTTTTTTTTTAAAAAATCATTTTTTAATGTTTCTGAGTTGTTCCTGCACCATAGATATGACACTTGCATGGAGGTTTATGCAGCAGCATTCTGTTTTCCAGCCCTGGCTGCTGCACCAGTCCAGATTATTGCATACTCTAAGAAAATTTCTCAGCATTCTTTGTTGGTGGTGGCACGATGTGCTCCCTCATGGCAGTTTGGTCCATGCTAGACTCGGCCTGCCCTTTTTCCTTTTTTTTTTGCATCAAAACTCTGGGTTGTCTTCTAGCTCAGATGAAATTCCAAGTCTGCAAGGCCCTTATTGACGTGCGCAGTAACCAGTCCCTGGGGGAATTTCTGGATCATTTTCATAGTAATAATAAAAAAAACTCACGAATTTAAATCTTATACACTAACATCCATAATTGTGAACTCAACCATGAAACGCCCTGTATTTTATTTGTAAATCAGTTTATTAGTGTGCATAGGTACATGAGCACGTGCCTGTTAGAAAGTCCATCTTTAATAATTTATTTTAAAGTTTGTCGCGCAAGACAGTTGTGTTGAAATGCTGCCTTCTCTTATGCTTGATTGGGGGGGGGGGAGAGAAATAGAACACAGTTATGTACTACCATTCTGTTAAAAAAAATAATGAAAGCAAATACGGTTGGTGAGATTTCTGAAAGCAGAATGTTTTTCCTTTAGTTTGTGTGTTGATATTTTGTGCTCAACCGCACAGCGAATCATTCACCTGGAATCCAGATACACAGTGTGCTTGACAAACTTAATTTTTGCAGTCAGCTGTTGGCAATGAATACCAAGAGAAGCTGTCACAGCACCAGAGTCAAACTGATGCAACAAAAGGTTTTGGTGGAAAGTTTGGGGTACAAAAGGACAGAAAGGACAAGGTATGTCGTGGCAGACTCTTTTGTTGTTGTTGTTGTGAACCTCTGATACATTTTGCAGAGGTGACAGTTTGTGTATCACTGGACACAGTAGAAGTTGCATTGATTTCCCCCTTCATTTATTTCAAATAAAAAGTTTTTAAAATATTTGTTTTTTTTTTTTCTTAAATACAAAGTAATGTTTTAGAAAGTAATAAAATAAAACAATGACATGCAAGCTAAATGGTTGGTCCAGTACAGAGAATTTAAGTAATATGAGTTAGTCACTATATGAAAATTGGGAACAGTTATGACAAGACAGAAGGATTGTGATAACGTGTACAAGTCCAGTCATGATGGATTAAGCCTACCGACAAGACAGTTAGTTGTATGTGTCTTACTGCATCCCAGCATCACAGCTTTTGGATGTCACAGTGGGTACAATGGCTGTGAATTTTTCATTTAATTTTTAAATCTACATGAAGAGCCACATGACCTCTGTCAGAAGATTTGGGACAGGACCGTGAGTTTGATAGCATCTAAATAAAGAATATAACATAACAACGAGAATAAATTATGCACAAGCAGAAGTTTTATAGTGTAGACTTTCAAAGGTCTGTCTGACATCCTGGGCCATTTGCTGTTGGACATGTTGGCGTGGACTGGCTGGCCACTTCATTAGAGCATACACTCAGTAACAGGTCGGCATCTTTTGCCCAAATAAAAGCTATGGCATGATGTGGTGTGGAAGGTGTGTACTTTTCCAGTTAATCATCATTGTCATTGTATTGTATGGAGTGAGGTACACAGAGGATCATGATGACGAATGTATCTTTTAAGTTCGTCCTGCAGTTGCTCAAATGGATTGAAATCTGGAGATTGTGCTGGCCATAGGAGATGCTTGAAATCTACCTGTTCCTCAAACCATGAGCACAATCGGGGCATTATTGTTTGGAAGCAGCTGTTCTTCATTTGGGTACATGTGAAGCATCGCTGGATGCACCTGATCGGAATGATGCTGAGGTAAGCTTTGGCATTCATTCTTACTTCCAGTGGGATCAGGGAGCCAAGGGTATGCCAGCAAACCATGTTCCATATCATGACTCCATCACCAGAGGCGTGCCTGGGCAGTTGGGATGACACGAGAAGTCAAGTAATTTGTGTGACTTTCTTCAAATCAGTCTTCTCCCGTCCTTGCAAAAAAAGGATGATGTGTGATTTGTCAGATCACATTGCTTTTAGCCAGTCCTCCTCAGTCCAGTGTCTGCCTGCACTCCTTATACCACATGTTGCCTTTTTATGTTGGTGAATGTGATTATTGATTTATGCAATTGTCTCCTACTGCCATGGTCCATTTGTTGCAACTTTTTTCACAAGGTACGACTGGAGATGGGTGTGGATTGCCCTGCATTGAATGTCTCCTGGTTGGTCTATCGTTGGATGATGGTTGGACTTTTTCATCCCATCTGTCTTTCTCCCCTTTCTGTCACTACATGTTTGCAGCCACATTCTCCATCACAGGAGGCGAGGCATTTTCTTCATCTCTGGCCATTACCAACAAAGTCAAATGAGTGGTGTCCTGGAGCAGTCTACCCATCTGCTAGATGTGCACTCACTATATATTCTTTTTTGAATGCTGTAATGTTGTTCCTTTTTTACCATATCTATTAGACTGACTGCAACTACTTTTGTCCAAATTGTATATAGTGCTGCAGCAGTCACCTGTCATGTCATGTGGTCAACCTAATTTGCATCTGTAGCTTAAGTCAGGCCTAGGTTTGAAAGGGTACATTAAATCCTAATTACTTGTGTGTATCTGAGAAAGAGGAAATGTTAAGTTAGGTTTGATAGACCAGTGAAATAAGAGGTGTTAAAGGTAAAGTGTGCAACTTGATGTTTAGTACTTTGTATTTTGGATTTAAAAACTACATTATCGGTGAAGAATAGCTAATAAACCTACATCTTGACATTTAAACAGTTGGTCAACAAGACAGCAACAATGTAGCTTGCGCCACTATAAAACTATCAGCTGGGGTCCTTGTCAGAACTGACTCCGATGTTTGCTGAAGCACAGGTTAATTTAGTTCTTTTACTGATTATGTTGCTGTGGAAAAATTCTGAAATATCCTGCTCATGTCTAGAATTAATGCACTATTGGAGACTTTCATTCTGGCCTCTGGTGAAAATTTCATAGCTGCTGCTTTAAGGATAGCAAAAACAGAATGATAGGGAGATTAGTTGTGGTGCTACCTACATTAATAAACTCAGATGTAGCATTGATGCTATGCATCGTAATTATCTTTGCCATTATTAGTTGTTACTAGTTTGTTCATTTTATCACTTACGTCAGCAAAAATGCATTATTTGTAGATGTGTGTGTGTGTGTAGAGACATTGACTGTAAAGAGGGTGATGTTCTGTCTCTCTCTTTCAGTCCGCAGTAGACTGGTCATATGAGGGTAAAACTGACAAGCATGCATCACAGAAAGGTGGGTTTGTGCTACTGTTTACAGTCCGTCTGTCTTCTGCTTACTGAAGATTTGGGTCAGAATTTCAGGCTAAATTATCACATCTTGTTTAAACATAATCCTGTTATATATTTGTTTAAGCTTAAAATTCTATGTTGAAACTTGTCAGGATTAATAATAATAATAACAATAAGAAGAAAGAATGACACTGGACAAAACCAATGGCTAGTGGGTAGAAATTTGTCTGAAATCTATTTGGAAATAGCCAGAAGACATCATTAATATAAATGGTTCTTATGTTGTAGTTGTTAAAGGTGTTTTTGTTTGTTTGTTTGTTTTTCTGCTATTCATTCTCAAGTACATCCTGAAAACTGCCTGCCAGGGGAGAAGCCAATATTTTTGATTCCAAGGGAGCAATTATTGTTGATAATTTATTTAAATAATATATTAAAAGATAGGACCACAGAATTACCTAACTTCTAATAGTTTGTTTTCTGCTTTTTGCTAATCTTCATGCTCATAATGCACGTGCAAGGGCAGGCAGATTGAACTGCTATGTTTTATTTCTATTTTATTTTCCCTGTGAACTGAACATTTACCTCCATTAATCTGGACAGACTATGCCACTGGTTTTGGAGGGAAATATGGAATTCAGAAGGAGAAGATGGATAAGGCAGCTGTGGGGTGGGATCATCAAGAGAAATTGCAACAACACGAATCACAGAAAGGTGACCTCTTGTTTTTCATACCCTAGGATAATTACCTGAAACTGCATATCAGGATGGTTCTAGAAAACAAGCTATTACACTACCTAGAAGTCATGTTATTATTTAGAAACTTGTTATAAGTTTGTGATTTTGTTAGATTCTTTTGTGGGTAACTTTAACTGAGTCATTCCAAACCTTCCATAAAATAATTTTGACATGTATGTGCAAAGGTGTGACACACACAGACCTATGATGTATATGTGACTGTGTAGAGATTTTGCATGTGATTTTTTTTTTTTTTTCATATATGGATGTGTGTTGTAAGCATTCGTACAAACCTTGGTAATTTTAATGATTCATACAATCATTTTAACATCTATATATATTACTAAAACTCTGATCTTGTATGTATGTATGTAAGTTCCTGAAACTCCGTCAAAACGGTGCACGAAAGAGCTATAATTTATCAAGAACAAGGCAGGGCCGATCCTAATAGGTCGAGAGCGGTGACGTAGAACGGGCCAGGCCGATCCTAATAGGTCGAGAGCAGTGACGTAGAACGGGCCAGGCCGATCCTAATAGGTTGAGAGCAGTGACGTAGAACGGGCTAGGCTGCCACATTACGATTTAATGCTCAACTTTTCATAAAATTAAAGTTTGATCACAAGATAATATTAAAATTGTGTGTCGCCTTTTTGTCATCAACCACTGTCACAACGGGTCATCTAGTGAAGGTTTGAAGCCTGGTGAAAGTGTTTTGGCTTTATCAGATATTTATTAACAAACAAGATAGATAAAATGTACCAAAAAAATCTGAAATTATAACAAAAATAAATTAAAATTTCAATGTCTTGTTTTTTTGCAAATATTTTGACCAGTTACCTTTGTTTTTAATGACAGCTTTTACTCTACCTGGCATTTTTTGAACCAATGTCTTGTATGATGATATATTTTCCTCTAAGTCTCCTTAATGACTTTTTCCAACTCTTCTTTATTCCTTGGATGAATTTTGTGATATATTGCCCCATCACTGCCCATGTTCTCAATAGGATTTAAATCAGGTGAATTCTCAGTCTTTAAACCAATGAATTTCATTGTTATTTACTGTGGGACATGGTGCTTTAACTTTAACTGAAAGTTACCATCAGGGTAGAGTTTCATAGCAGATATACAAAATTTGTCCAAATGTTCTTTTTTGTAGGATTACCAATTTGTCTTTACCATTAGCAGAGAAACAGGATGCTTCTTGGTTGTTAAAGTATTTTGATTTAAATATTTCTCTTAATTTTTTTTTTTTAATTCTCAAAAAAAACCATGACTAGCAAAAAGATTAGGTAACCTATCACCTGTAACCATCATCTTTCTCCAATCTCCTACATGCCAATTTTGGTATTTTTCAAATTGAAGTCTTATTTTTCTTTGTATGACAGAAAGTTCTAGATTTTTAGCAGGGATATGAGATTTTGAGCCCCGTATCTTACCAGATATCTTCATGACAATGCTTTCTTTCAGTTTGCTATTTAATGTACTGCTTGAAAAAAAGCTATCCCCTTCTTGAAGTCTTGCAAAAAATCTATTCTTCACTTTTTTGAAAGTTTTGATTGATCCACCCCTTTGTTAGGAAAAAACTCTGCAGTTTTCTTAATCATTCCAATATTTCACTGACAGTTCTTACTGGAAGGCCATGTTTTTCGACATTCTCCAAGCGTGTTAGGCTTATTTGGACACATGTTGCAATCTGCTGTCGATCACGTTTACTTGCACACTTTCTGCACATTTTCACATTTAGAATTAATGTTTTTTTTTTTTTGCCAAAGAACTACTACTTCATTAACTGAACAAAAAGCTGATGCATAGATGACTATTTATATGGAATTTTGCGTGTCTGCGGTATAGCACAGCGAAGAATACCCCACACATTCATCTGCATGGCATCCCCATCACCGCTGGTCATCCTGCCACGCAATCTCTTGCACAGTGACTGTTGTACCAAGTGAATGTTAGTAATGATCTTGCCCTTAAACATGGCCCCTGTGTACTCAGTGGTGAAGATGAAAAAAGTTCGAAATGGCCAAGGAACGGGATGTCTTTAGAAAATAAATTAGAAGTGGTTGACTGACTTGCTCATAGTGAGAGTGCAGCTTTGGTGGAGAGACTCATGGTAATTAACAAGTCCACCATTAGGACAATAAAGAAGAGTGAAGCTTCGATAAGGGCTGGTATCACTGGTGGTGCATCCATAAGTGCTAAAGTGACCTTAATGCTGTGACCCTAACAGATAAAATGGAGAAGGCTCTTAATGTATGGTTGGAAGACCAGGGTCCGAGAAAAATACCTTAAGTAGCCAAGTGATACATCAGACGGCCAAGCATATCTACATGCACCTTGTGGAAACTTTGGGGGAGGGAGGGCATTGAAGACATTGAGTTTCAAGCCAGTGAGGGTTGGTTTGAAAACTTTAAGAAGAGGTACAGCCTTGCATAATATCAAGATTGTGGGGGAATCTAGCAGGTCACAAGGCTGCTACGATGTACCTGGAACATTTGAAAAAGTTGATTGCAGATAAGGATTACTTGCCAGAGCAGGTCTTCATTGCCAGTGAGACTTGACTTTTTTGGAAGTGAAAGCCTAACAGAACATCTAACCCAGAGGCTGAGAAGTCTGCTCTGGGATTCAAAGGACCAACTAACCATTTTCCTTTGTGGCAACGCCATGAGGGATTGCTTCATCAAGCCAGTTCTCCTATACTGCTCACAGAACCCCTGTGCCCTGATTCAGCAACTGTTTTGTGTATGAGGTAGAGCGATACTTTGCAAAGAAAATTTGGCCCTCAAGGTGTTACTCATCCTGGATGATGCACCTGGCCACCCAGAGAAACTCCAGTTTGCCTACCTTTATATTGAAGTAATGTTCCTGTAAGCCCCCCCTATTTCCCATACTGTCTTGTATTTGGTAACTGCAGCTTTTCCTACCGCAGTGGTTTTCAAGAACGTAACAACCCAGTAGGCAAGGGAACCCTATAACCCCGATTCATACTCAAACTGCCATTTCCCACGTATCTAGTATTAGTTTACAATCTTTAAAATCATATGAATAAGAAAAAAAGTTTCATTGTTGGACATTGTTGAGCATTTAGACTGAAGGCTTATTTGGACTATGTAGTATCTTAATTTATGATGTAAAAAACTTATTTTTAGGCAACACATTCACTTTGACATGAGGCCATTTGTGATGCAATCACTGGGCCAGGCACCAGGTATATTACCCACTGTGAATGCCATTCTGAAAGAACCCAAAAGACAAGTAGCAGGGCTGACAGATAACTGTAAAGAAGCAGTGATCAAACTGTACCAGGATGCCAAGTTTGCTGGCAGAGTGGGCAGAAAGAAGCCTTTCATTACATGGAGGAGCTGATAAACGAGTCTGCTGATTTCTGGACAGGAATCTTGTGGTCAGATGAGTCAAACATTGTCATGTTGGGCTTGGATGAACATATCCTAGTATCATGGTATGGCATCAGTCCAGAAAGAAGTACCACCCATTTGTCTATTATGTACTGATGCATCATAATCAGGGATTCTATCGTGTCTAAGTGAGGCAGCTGTACTGACAACACGTGTATTCTTTGTCAGTGTTTAAATGCTGCTTGAAGAAGATGATGATGATGATGATTTATATTTTACGTAGATCTCTTGACAAAGTGAATGTGTTGGGCTGTTGCTTATAAATTTTTTTACATTGTAACAAATTTTACATACTCCTGCATAGCCCTAACTTTTTGGTTTAGTCAAATATCACCAAACTGTCAACTGTATAAGTAGTTAACACTGTACATGCCATGTGTACAGAATCTGTTATAATACCTGGATATCTGTCATTCCACACTCCACAGGTGGATACATTTTATACATGGACATAAATAAACATGATGGATGCAAGTTTTATATGAATGTACAAAATGCTGTATAAAATAATATTATTATAAGATTTCCCCCTTTTTTCTTGGGCCACATGCATTACCCTTTGACAGACACAACCCTAGTCAAACTCTCCATCCAACACTGTCTCCATTTCAGCTCGCCATTGATTTTCAAATATGCATGTGCTCTGTATGGGGCTCTCTTGTATATTGTCTATGTAGGTTTCTGTTATACTTAAGACTTTTTTTTAGTTAACATGATAAATTTGATAAATAGTGTGCTGCCACATGTTATTGTAGATGAATTACTATAGTGTATGCCTTGTAATTTTTTTTATATTCATTTTCAGATTATGTGAAAGGATTTGGTGGTAAATTTGGACTTCAGAAAGATCGACAAGACAAATCCGCTGTTGGCTGGGACTACAAGGGTAAAGTGGATTCACATGCATCACAGAAAGGTGGGTAGTTCATGTTTTCACCTGTTTCTTTTGTCTGCAACCTCAAGAACCTCAAGCAGAGCATACATTTTCACCCAGATGGAGGGAGGGGGTTAAGAAAACTGGGTTTCATAACTCTGTGGGTAGCTGGCTGATTTGATGGACATTTGAGGCTTACATAGACTTCATATTCATCATCATTTTGCTTCTTTACTAACCTTAATTGACCTGACTGCTGTTTTAATCAGAGATGGGTTTGTGTGACATAATTGAGATTGTTAACCACTTAACCACCAAGCTGCTTAAAAGCTAATCCTGTAGATACAGAAATTTGCTCTCCCATCACCGTTGAGCAGAGATTGAACCAGCACTGCTGAAGATAACCTCATCTGTAACCTTGTGATCTGTGTAGTGACAGAGAATTGTTGCTAGGAAGTTTAACCTAATCTTACTGAAATGTGGGGCTAGAACACATGGGGTCAGTTTAAATCTCTTTGCCAAATATTGGCCCTTGAAGAAAAGAGAAAGAAACACTATCAATCATTTATAAATTTGATGTTTTATTTTTTTCAGATCACTCATTTGGGTTTGGAGGAAAATATGGTATCCAGAAAGACAGGAAAGATAAGTCGGCTGTTGGCTATGATGATAACACGAAGGTGGAACTCCATCCTTCACAGACAGACATGAACAAAGGTTTCGGAGGCAGGTTTGGTGTGGAAAAAGAGAACAAAGATAAGTCGGCTGTTGGCTATGATGATAGCACGAAGGTGGAACTCCATCCTTCACAGACAGACATGAAGAAAGGTTTCGGAGGCAGGTTTGGTGTGGAAAAAGAGAACAAAGATGAGGTTTGTATGATTAGCCTGGATATGCATGATGAATCTGCGTTAAGTCGCCTGAAGATGTTTTTCACAAAGCAGCACTATTTATATCCTTAACTGCTGACTTCTGGTTTGTTTTAGATTTCAGTAACAGTTTTAAGTAAATTTTAAAGAAATACATGGTAGTTAATTTTAGTTAATTTTTTCAATCATGGTCCAGGAAATTAGCATGAACTGAGAATTTATTTTGGTGGCAGTTAAGGTTGAGGGCCTGAGTTTGAATCCCAGTCAGGACCAACTTGGTTTCTTCAGCCAGCCATGTGGGTTCTAAGAATGAAGAGTTCTAGTAGGGACTTTCTGCAGCAGGTGTGTGGTTAACCTCTGCACCCTGTTCTCCTCCTCTTGGTTTAGGAAACTGACACCAGGAGGCTTTCTTTGGTGGATGTCTTATATCTGTTGATATTGGCATGTATTTTTGAAGAATAAGTGGAGAATTGAGTTACATTACAATTGGAAACCAGAATACCATTATAACAGACTACTGGAATTACTTGAGTAATGAGTGACCTCCAAATTTGTGTCTTCGATATTTATGATATTAGAATATAAGAAACAAAAAAAGAAAAGCATGGAACACATTAATCATGTGTAGTCCCAACATAGCTTATCACAACAATGGTGCTCATGTCCCCTCTAGCAGCAATCTGAAGCCACAAGAGCAGTATATGATGCCACCTTCATGTTTTATGATTTTTTTGCATGGCCAGCAATACAGTCTACTAAAGGTAGAAGAATATTGAGAAGAAATTGTTTGGTCTCATTTCTTCCTGCTTCAGTCTGTGGAAGCATTTTCCATGTTCTCTGCTATTTGGATTTTAGCCTGTTATGATAACCATTTAAAGAAAAATGTTCTTTTATAACTTATGATCAGCATCATCACCCCACCCACAAACATTTAAGCTTCATACTATTTGTTGTTTCTGAAACATCTTGCATATCCAATTATTCCTTGCTGTAAATTTCAGTTGCAGTGAAATTTCTGAGCAGCATTGTATACCATATATGGAATACAACTTGTGTGTTCTAAAGATATAAGAAACTTCTTTCTCATAATTCTTTTATTTGCTTCTGACAATATTAAACCTTAAAAGTTAGATTACATTAGGACTGAGTTAAGGAAGTTTTTTCTCTTTACTCATTTGGTTATTGATGTATATGATTATTAAAGCAACACACCGGTATACAGACTATTGTGCTCTTTACCGCACTAGCTAGACATACAGCATATAAAGCTGGTGTTGTTTTAGCATTTGTTTCTTTGGAAAAACTTTATTATTTTAATGAATCTCCAAAGATGGTAATTTTGTATTAATTGATATAAATTTCAATAAATTACTACTGAAAAGTTCAAAGGTTGTAAATATGGTATTCACATATGTATGTATTGCATGCGAGGGGCAGCCAGGTGATTCTCCATAAGAAAAAGGCCACATGATTAAATGTTTCTTTTTTCAATAGAGTTTCTCTCAACATCAAGGCATTTGCTCCATTTATCCATCAAGGTGCCAATGGCAGGAAAAAATAGAAGTCTTCTGACTTGCTGCTGCTGGTCGTTGACTGAGGAATGTCAGTAAATGCTTGCCACTTATGGCCAAGCGTGGACTGTAAGGTGCATCCTTGATCAGCACTTACAACAATACATAATAATATAACACTGATTTTATCATCAACCAGCAGAATAACCCTTAGCAACCCAAAACATCGGCACCACGATCTTGCTGGTTGCGGGGAGAACTTGAGCGGTGGTAATCTTCCATCGGGATTACTCGAGCTGCTCATCTTACGTAAAACTCTGCTGGATTAGCGATGTATGTAGATCTCTGAAGCCTCATCAGTTGATCCGACCTCATTGCTGTTAATCCTAAGTGCATTAAACAAAAAAGAAGGAAAAAATCATGATTCTACAGTACAGGTCAATACTGCATTGTACAAATGTTTTGAGTGTGCATGAGAGAGGGGGAGAGAGAAATGTTTTCTTTAAATATGCAAATAAATCCAACAGTCCCTGGATGAGGAGGTTATTCTAAGCTACAGGAGTGGACAAAAGTTTTGGATATTTTGATTGTTTCCACATTTTGGACTCATACACTCTAAGAATCAATAGCGATGGGTTTCCATCTACTATAAAACATTGTTGTGTTTCTCCTTTATATGTTTATTATAATTTATTTCGGTTTGCTTTGATATATAATAAAATATTTATTTTTTTAAAATTTTTTGTGAATCTTTGATGGCGAAAAGTTTTGCATATTTTTTATGAATTCAATTTTATTCATTTAAATTGTGGATTGAACTATTTCTTTTAGTAGGAAGTGGAATAACCGAAATTTCTGATCACTTGGAGGCAACGACGCGGCATGCTTTCGACTAAGCATTCGCATTTCTCAGTCGGAAATTTGTTCCAGGCAGTTTCAATTGTTTGGATCAAATCGCGACAGTTTTTCGGCTTTTTCACACTGACTCGCTGTTTAATGGATGCCAAATGTTCTTGATCAGATTTAAATCCAGACTTTGTGCTGGCCAATCCAGGACTTTGATCTGACAGTCGGAAACGAGCTGTTGAATTAGATGAGCTGTGTGCATGGGTGCATTGTCATGCTGACAGAATGCAGTCAGGGGAATAAACTCATCCATATATGGCTCGACAATATCGGAGATGATTCTAGAATAATATTGTGCATTGATCCGACCCGTGATGTGATGGATTGGGCCAATGCCAAATGAGAGCGGAATCCCCACCATCTTGCACCGTGGTCTGGTGCACAATTGGGAGTAGGTTTTGGATGAGGAATGTCGAATGTACACTCTACCGGCTGAGTGAATTCGCACGAACATACTTTCATCAGAAAACAAGACTTTCCGCCAATCCGCATAGGTCCAATGCCGATGATCTTTGGTCCATTGCAGACGTTTTCGACGGTTTCTTCTGTGCCGATCGACCGAAGAGACCAATATGGCAAAAATGATGTCTGATGGTTCGTGTGGACAGCTGCACATTGTGGACTTGCGAAAGAGTTGCTGTGTTGTCAGTTGAGGTGCAGAATCGGTCCAATTTCAACATTTGGCCAATAAAGTTATCGGTTCCAGAGGCCGTTTTTCGCGGCCTACCGGATCACACTCTTGATTTGTCTTCCTTCCACCATTTAATAGTGTGAGAAAATGTCGATTGAGAGCAGTTCATCTGACTGGCAATGTGTTTTTCCTTCAGACCATCATTTCTCATCCAAATTATGATTGACCTTTTCTTGGGGATCAAATTTGAGGTTTTACCCATGGAAACTTGTATCTGAAAAATAATGGCATTATTTAAATTATTAATATCCACGGTAAAAAATGATAATTTCATGATCATAATTTCGCTGAACTTTGTGCAAAAATATGCAAAACTTTTGTCCATCAAAGATTTGCAAAAAATTCGAAAAAAATAAATATTTTATTATATATCAAAGCAAACCGAAATAAATTATAATAAACATATAAAGGAGAAACACAACAATGTTTTATAGTAGGTGTAAACCCATCGCTATTGATTCTTAGAGTGTATGAGTCCAAAATGTGGAAACAATTAAAATATCCAAAACTTTTGTCCACCCCTGTATAGAGAAAATGAAGTTGATTTAATTTTCAGAAAAGAAAGTCAATTTATCCCTGTTGGTTTATGTCTTTAAAGTCTAAGACACTTGGAGAATAGCTTGGCAGCTGAGAAATCAGATGTACCAGGTATGGATGCAGTTTTGGAATAGACGAATGTGCAGTATTTTTTCTTTCTTTCTGTAAAGGCTGCTGGAACATTTGAAGATATGTGCGCGCCATCCAGCTCCTACACAAAACCAAAAGCAGAATCAAGTAAGTAGATTCTCCCTCTACTGTCCATTTTAAAACAGGGCAGGCATGAGATCTTCATAGACTATGCTTTAGTTCATGTAGTTAGGGTGACATAATGATTCAATAAAATTTTAAAATATGTATACAGTCGACCCCCCCCCCCCTCCCGTGTAATCGCGGCCCCAGTTATTCGCGGAATTTTCCTTGGAACCTAACTAATAATTGTTCATGGAAACCCCCGCATATTTGTGGAATCGCAAATATCTTTCACAATTTTTTTATGCCCTTTTATGTGGTAATATATATTTTTTCACACTTTTTAACGCTAAATTATTAATAACAATATAATTTACTAATTTTGTAATATAAATATTAACATAAATTCAGCAAAATATGAATATAAAATAAACGTTATTGGCTGGAGGTTTGAAAGTAGCCAATCTGAGAGCGTTATTCATTTCTCCTCGCTGCTGATTGGCTGCTGCCCACGAGGCGCTGTCTCAGGCAGATGCAGCCCAGCATCATCCCAGTTTACCGCGTGTAGCTATCTCGAGTTTTTCTTTGAGTGTTGTATTTTTTATTAAATTATTATTATATATTTACTTATATTTTTTATTACATTTTACGTTATATTTTGACGTTTATAGGCATTTTTATGGACCACGTCCAATATTTGCGGTTTTTTACTCTTCGCGGGTGCTCTAGGAACGTAACCCCCTCATGGATACCGGGGGACAACTGTATATTCATATCAGATGAAATTCAAATATAAATGTGCATATCTCATGGTTAATAAACTATCAAATGTAATACAGCAGGTTGGAATTACTGCATCAGCAAGTATACAGCCATCATGCTTTTTTTCTTTTTTAATGAGCAGCATCTGGGTGAGGGAGGACATTCGATACACTTCCATGAAACTCCTTAGAGCTTGGGGTGGGAGATGGAGGCTTAACGCGCAGTAGTGAAAATCCTGCTTTTATTCAGCAGTTAAGGTATGAACCGAGCACAAGTAGGCTCTTCCTCTGCTACACGAGGTCACATACACAGACATTGCTTTCTGAATAGTTAGAATTCAGAAGCCCCTCCCGTAAGCAAGGGAGATGGTGAATGAGCATCATTTTCATTATTCCCCATGGCGGCTGCTGCTCCACCAGGTCAGCACGGTAACCCAGACCCGGATTCATAAACCATCACTTGTATTTAATTTGCTTGTTTTTTAAATATATATTTTTTAAAGCTGCTCTTATGTCATTTATTTTTTCAAAAAATCTAAAATATTTATGACACATTAAAAAAATTTATCAATTTTTAGATATCTAATTATGGTAGATATATATATATATATATCAGTGATTTGAAAAATCAAGTATTCACTTTTCTTTTCTTTTTAATTTTGTATTGTGTGCAACTTTTTTTTATTTTTTGCCAGTTACATCATATTATTATTTAATATTTTGGAAAGTTCACTCATTAGTTAAATATCTAATAAAAACCAGTTATTTTTTGGTTCCCTAGAGATCTCAGACGTTGAACAAGCTTTCATACACTGATCTCTTCAAGGGAGGCAACCCTGGTTGGGAGAGGGTGGGGAGTGTAGTGCCGTGGTTGTCTGTTAGGAAGAGTTGCGAAACTTGCACACGCGGTCGTGGGGGCATTCCTTCTAACTCTGGTGAGGAGTCCTGTTCTACAGGGTGGCCCAAAATAGAGGGGCCACATTTGGGTTTCTCTGAACATACATTATAGTGTAAAAAAAATGCTGAAGGTGGCACGTATTGTACATAATTTGCATAGCTCTGCAGGTGTAAGTGAAGCTATGCAATGATGTGTGTTGTCATTCAATTGGTACGCGTCTTTGGGTTATTGTTGTATGCCTTAGATTTCAAGTTTCCTGGTTAAATTGGGAGATCTCGGTAGCCGCAGATTTCTAGACACCGTTCTTTCTTCAAAAATATTGTACGCAAGCCTCAGGGACCCGCCTACTTGCTGTGTGAGCAGGTGCCCCATCTTGTTGAAAATAAGCATGAAAATGCTTGCATTGCATCGTTGGGAATTTACTGGATCAGAGAAAAATGTGGGTCCTTGATAGAGCAGACGAGGCGTCAGTTTCTTGATCATGCAGTGGTCAGTGGATTATCTGCGGACCAGTATCTGAACACACCTCATCTATCACGAAGGGTCCAAAAAAAAATCATTCATAATTTCGTTGAGCATTCAGATTTCTCATCATCTGCTGGATGTAATTCTTGTAAAAACATGACTTTGTATGGCTTAAGCCTTGGTTGGATCCCTCGAAATTCTTTCGCATGAGGTATGAGACCCCACACTGCTGGGATAAATGGTGAGTAGACTTTCTTGGGCTTGTCATTCTTTGAGCAATATCACGTGTGTCCTCATTACGTAGTCCACGGGGATAATCATATTCTGGATTAAAACAGGACCAGTCTCTGAACGTTTGTACTAATTTCTCAATAATGCTCTTTGCTGGAACATCTATGCTAGGCTACTTTTCCTCAAATCTCTCTCGAATGTTCCTGAAGTATGCCTCGGTAAGAAAAATCCTTTGGTCGATTGTCAGATGCATGTCTGTAAAAAAAAAAAGAAAAAGTGGGGAGGTGGTAGTGCTGACTCCAAATACGGAATAAAACCAAAAACAGCGAAGAGTGGGAGTTGGTGCTTCACCTCTTAACACAGCATAAATCACAAGGGGCCCTCTCTATCTTGGGCCACCAACAGATAAACTTGTCCCCTTTTTTTGTTTCTGACAGTAGTGAGTTTTGTTAGCAAGTCATCGAAGGAACCAGCACAGATCTGTATGCATAGTGGAGATGGGTGGACCTTTAGCTTAAATTGTTTTGCTTTTCTTCTATGGAAATTGGTGATAGTAATAAGCGAGCATCCTGAAAGAGGGAGAAAACGACAGCGGTCTGATTTCGGCTTTAAACTCTAAAAGGTTAATGGCATAAAACTGTTCTAAAGTCATCATGGAAATATTAGCTTAGCCATCAAACCCTCCCGCTTTGTTTTGCCGTGAGGGATTGGTCTTAAATGCAGGGTTAGTTTCAGCCATGCAGTGTCAGTGTGCACCTGACTCCCTTTCAGGTTTTGAAGGTGCTAGAAATCTCCGGGCAAAGTTTGAGCACATGGCCAAGTCCTCGGACGTGGAAGCGCAGAAGAGAGTGGAGGATGAACGGATGCGGAGAAAGGCCAGAGAAGAAAAAGAGACAGAAACAGCAGCACTGCAAGAGGAGGTAAACACGAGTACCAAATTTCTCTGTTGTTTTATTTGGGGTCAAAAGTTTAAAAGTGATTTGTAAAACTGATCCAGAAATTGCAGGAATAGTTTTTATTAGGTAAGTCTTCAACGTCCAACAAAAAAAGGCATTTGGGTGCAACCTAAGATAAATTAGTTCTGTAGGATCTTAAATTAGTTTTTTATCTGGAAGGATTGTTTTTAAAACTTCTTTTTTCTCCAAAGATGCGTTAAAGGTTAAACATGACACCAGATGTTAGTTTTTCGCCCATTTTAGATTATTCTTTCGGTAAGGAAAGTAATCACGTGTACGGTACATAGAGATTATCTTTTCCAAAAAATGAAAGATGTTCAAAAAGTACTTATTTTGATCCTTCATTAAAAATTGGTGGCCGGTGGCTCAGTATTTAGGATGCTTGACCCTCCTCAGTCTAAACTAGTTTGGATTGGTCTTCAGCAGCTGGTCTTGTCTGGGCACTCAGCGGTTTCCTCCCACAGCTAAAAATGAAAATGAACGCTTTCCCTTGCAAAGTTGGAAGAACTGGGGTCCCTCGTGGTGCAGAATAGCCAACAACTGCAGCACTACACTTCCTCACTTGGTCATCATCTCCATTGCTGAGACTGGTGCCTGAGTAGATGTTTAGAATGTATGGATTTTGCATTCGTGTAATCTGAAGCTGCAACTCTTTTTTTTTGGCAGGAAAGGCTCAATGAGGAACGATGGCAGCCTGATGAACCAAATGAACAGCAGCTGGCTTCAGATGCAAGCATTTACGAAACTGATGATACCTGTCAGGATCAGATTTTAGATGAAACCAGTTCAGACCCAATCTATGAAATAGAGCCTGATGTCCAACCAGAAGAGGTTGGTTAGTTTTGAGGAATAGGCCGATAATATTCAGTTTGTTGCTGTTATTTTGAAGAGGCAATTGGCCAGTCTTCCTCCTAGCTGCAGCAGTTGGTACTCTGATAGTTTTTGTTCTTTAGGAATCTGTTTATGACCAACCAGACGTGGACCAACAGACATACGCCGAAGCTGACGACATCCAGCCGGTGCAACAAAACCAGAACATTGCCACAGAGGGTAAAGTGCTCTCAGCCATTGCTGTCTATGACTATCAGGCTGGTAAGTCTTTGTGCATCTGTCTGGCAGCTTGTTATTTTTTAAATACTAAATCTGTGACACAAACCTTTTACTGCTGATGTCTGGATAATTTAAAGTGAGAGACAAGTGAAAACTCTACACTCAATTTCAGAATCGTAGGTGCCCTTTTTCTATGCCAAACAGTTTCAGCCAATTTTAATTTTTCCACAGCTGATGATGACGAACTTTCATTTGAGCCTGATGATGTAATTACCAACATTGAAATGGTAAGTACTAGTCCACTTTGGGGGGGGGGGGGTGGCAGATTTTCTGTCCTGTGACAAATTGTAGAAAAAGATAGATGTCAGGTTTGAGGTAACCACTGTCACAGCTGATGTTTGGAAGTTTAGCTGCTCTGGAAATCTTCATTAGGTTATCACTGGTGGGACTGTATTTAGGAACTGATCATCTTCCTTACCACCCTAGAAGAAAACTGCAATGGTAGGTGGCTATTAGAGAGCTACAGGACCCAACTAATGAGAAGTTAACATTACTATCAGTCAGTATTGGTTATTATTACTAGTAGTTTAAAATCTCCAATGCCAACACCTATCTACTTTATTAAATATATATTTCTGTTTTTTCCCTCATATTTTGGCTGAGATGAAAATTCATAGCTGTTGGTCATCATTTGTCAGCCAAAACTGACCTTTGTTTTTCAGATTGACTCTGGCTGGTGGCAGGGAGAATGTAACGGGAAATTTGGCCTCTTTCCTGCGAACTACGTAGAAGTGCAGCACTGAGAACCACCCAAACCAACATTCAGCAGAAATGAGACTCATTCCAGTATTTAGCCCAGCAGTCATCACATTTCCTAAAAATTCTATTTTTCTACTTGTTATCATTATTTACTATTGTCTTGGTTTATACATTCTTATAGACCAGGGGGAAAAAATGATGATGATGGAAAATTTTTTTACTGATATCTTGCAGTATATTGATTTTTTTTAAAAAAAAAGAAATTTTAATAATGCATTATTTCAGTTTTGTTCTATAGCCTGTTATTGGTGAAGCATGCTGGGATGGATTGTGCCTAGACTTGATTACTGGATAACCTAAAGGCAGAAGACACATTATGCTTTACGTTCGGTGAACCTCTTTAAAACCATCTGCTTACATATTTTTTTGTGAATACTGTACACTAATTCTGTTAACAAACCTGGCTAACTTAATTCTCTTACTGCTTTAAGGGGGGGAAAAGAAAAAAGTCTGGTGTTATCAGGCTTGTAACTTCAAGAATTCACCAATGTTCTTGTGCTCATCTCTGGCAGATTCCAGTGAGTACACAATAAAGTATAGGAGTTGAACCCTCATATTTTCCATCTGTTCAGCAGCATTGACAGTATTACTAAGAAAAATATTTCTGGGATGTCTAGTTCTGACTGATACAGCAGTTGTTTGCCAGAAACAGACTGCAGACAATTCACAGCCATAAAAGCTATTGAGTGTTAAGTGCTACATCTGCTAAAACTAATTCTAATGGTTAAAGACTGAATATCGATGCAAGCTTTTTCATACGCTATGTAAATCATTACCAGCTAATTATCAAACGAAAGCATTTACTTATGTAATAGCCATCTTCTCTGTGAAAGTTTTATAAAGCTAAATATTTTTTTTTTTTTACAAATTGGTTTACTTATTTTTGAATGGGCAGCAATGTCTGGTTATCACACAATGTTGCATGGATGGAATTTTTTGTATGGGAAATGCAAGTGATCGGCAGCTCTATGCAAATAAAGCTCTACTGAAAAACTTCAGGTGTCTGCCTTTAATTAGGTAATGGGGCTGACTCAGGACACAGTCAAGTCCAGAGTCAGAGAGGCAAATGCCTGGAGAAATATTTATTTTAAATCAAAATACATACCTCTGATATGGGAAATTTTAATAACCTCTCAAAACAGGCTGCTAATCTTACCTGGTTGTTAAATGATTGCATTGCATAATCAGAAAGGCACGAGGACAGAACTACAGGCCTCATTCGTCAGTAGCCCAAATAGCAAATTGATAGTTTGGAGGGAAGTAGTAGTTCTATCCTGTGAGAAATGCATCCCGAAATCATTTGATTGAAGCCCAAGATGTGGGCAGGCAGGCAGATTGAAACTTCCATTCCGCAGGTGAGTCTGGCCTTGTTGTAAAGTTTACATTAACTTGATGAACCAAAAAAACAAAGGATGTGGGCTTAATCTGAACAGTTAGGTAGATGAAGCAAATGGAAACAAACTAGTGCTAAGTTCAGATGGTTGGATTTTGCCAAGCTGCTTACCTGGTGCTGGACCAAGCAGTGATGCATGAAGAGGCCTCTCTGAGGTAGGTCTATAATAACAGCAATTTGTTGGTATTGTTATCCTTAATCCATGCCAAGAAAAGTGGCATCAAACATTAACAGCACCATTTTGGTGGTGTCTGGATAAAGCTACTGCTGATGAAGGAAAGTGGGTGGAAAATGGACAGAACTACTGACTGCCCCTTGCTTGTTACTTCTCCAGGTGGCAATAACCTAAAAAGTCTCCATCTTAATGTGAGGTCTGGGAATAGCATCCAAACATGAAGATAAAACAAGCAGGTGAATCAGTGGTGTGACACACCACCCCTTATGTAAGGGGTCTTGATAAATGCTTGGCCAAGATCGAGGTATCCATTCCATATTCTAAGTTACTGGAATGGAAAAGAGAAAAACACAAGGTTGTATGGAATAGAATGGTGGTAAAGATGTTCCTCAATCATTTGTATAGGTAAACAACAAAAACACTGAGGTAAGCATCCAATTGCTGGTAGTTTTTAAATTATAGAGAACTGGCTGGAGATTTCACATTACTTTGTATCTTGGCTGTTATAGACGAGGAAAAAAAAACAACAACAAAACTTGATAGCCTGAACGTCAAGGGAGAGGAGAGGAAAATGATCACTGTTAATGGAACAGACACCTTGCGTGGACACTGACTAGATCCATTGTGTCAAGTACGAGGTTTGTCCTGCAACAAGCTTGCGAGATCCAAACGTTAGACAGCACAGGAACAAAGTCAATAAAAAAATTAAAAAAAACTGGCCAATACCAAATGCATTTGGAGGATAAGTGACAGGTCATAAGTATGGAGAAACTGATACATGAAATCCACTTGAGATGATGAGCCAGGGAATTGCATTGGCTAGAAACTAACTGATTACTGAAGAATGCAGTTCCATCATGAGGATGATATGCTGATCTAAGCAAATGGAGTAATCTGCATCCTGCCCAGAACATTTCAGTCACTGGGATAACTCAGCAGAATATGCTCTATAGGTTCCAATGATTAAACTAGCAAACCCTTCTCCCTACAACAGGTGACATAGGCCAGTGCAGCAGCAGCATCAGCGTCCTGTCTCCATCATTGAGATCAGAGAGTAAGCAGTCCTCATTCACTAGTGGAATGATAGGAACAAGACTCACCAAGTCTGGATGCTGCTAAATGCAACATTATTATGAAGCACAAACAAATGGCCAAACCTGCTCACATGAGGGGGAGCAGATCATATATCAGTTTGTAATTAATAATTGAAAATTTGTAAATGAAACTTTCAGTTTGCTACATAAATGCATCCTGGAGCCACACCAACTACAATCAAAGCTGCTCCACTGATGAGTCATCTCAGCTTTGCTGCATTATGCAATATAAGGAAACTACCCTAACCCAACCTGGCTATCAGACAGACGTACAAGAACATCGCATGCTCTCGCAGCTTAGTTTCAGTCTATTTAGGGAAAACTGCAGACAGAAGAAACTGACTAACAAGGATTCTTGGGGGGGGGGAGGCAACAGTTGGATGGACTACCACAAGAACATTGTATGAAACTGAGACAAGATTTTGTAGACATTAATATTCTCTGCCATGTATAATGCTTGCAGACGATACTACATTTTAATAATTGAAATTGTTCATCCTCTCTTTAAATCATCAGTCATAATTAAAGGGAAGATACTAAGTTAGAAAAATTTCTTCACACAACTCAGATCCTAAGTATAAAATGTTAGGGCCAGAACCAAGGAAGAGATTAAAGGCGCGTTCTCTGCGAGTGGCTGAGGGCTCAGGATTGACTTGGGCATGTCTTGCTCTCAGTCTCTCGAGTTTACTCCCACATCTGAAAATGAAGAGTTTCGGTAGGGGCTTTCATCAGGCTTATTTAGTAGCAGAAAGTGCTGCTGACACTTACCATCTCAGGCATCACATCGCATGAACATTTGTTTCACAAGATTACTAAATTGGATGCTTGGATAATCACTGGGTAGCGGAAGCAGAAAGCTTGAAAATGTTTTTTTTTTTTGCTAACATGGGGTTTCATAAACTTGACGAACTTCCTGCCCATCTGGCTCTATTGAAGCGAGACTTGAGGAGAGGTTCTACTGTAATCAAAACAATGCAACAATCAAAATATGTACAAGTTTAATTGCCATACATGTTGCTGAATCTGACAAATCTGCAAAGATAAGCAAGAGAGGAATGCTAAAGAAAAGTCGTCATGGTGGTCACTATATGGGTGAAGCTGCAGAATCAAGTACCTTTCGGTGTCCCCGCTGTAACCCAGCTTCACCTGACCCAATCTCTAAATCACCATATGATTTAAAAAAGTAAAAAAAGGGCTGAAGTGAAGATTATCACCTGACCAAAGCAGAGGTGGGGGTTACCTGTCAGATCAGATGCATTACAAAGACTATGATCGTTCTTTTCAAACTTTTAAAAAAAAAAAGGGAAAATTGAAATTCTTTGTAATAAGTTATTTAGAAACTCGAAATCTATAGTTGACTGGGTGTTGTCCTAACTGATGATTTCTGGTTCCCGTGGATGAGCTCCCTTGTTCAGGGCGTCACTATGCTCGGGGCAACGCGTTCAATACAACTATAAAACACGCAGACCCCTCGTTGAGGTGCCCCCCCCCAATCAGGTACTTACCGGGTTTGTTCGTGTCTCCTTTCCTTCAGGCCAGCCAAATGCATGCATGGCAGCACTAGGGTTAATTTAGTGATTCTTGACGACAATTCCATTACGTTAACCATTTCATTTTATAATATAAGCCAGATGTGTCCCATCTCCAGTATTGTAGACTACATATACATGAACAATTTGGCGTAAGTACATTTGTACCTACACAGTGTGTAAAACAAGAAAGTTAAAAAAATATTCTTTCAAACAAAGCTTTGAGGGGGCAGGGGACCCAAAAAAGCAACAAACAAACAAACTGTTATTAAGAATCAATTAGTAAATTAAGATAATATTAAAACCTGGAATGGTAAAGCAGAATAGTAGTAGTACCAGAGTTAATTTACATCAATAACAGTGATATAACTTCTCTTTTGTTAGACCCAATGTTTGTGCATTAATATATACATTATACATACATATATATGAGTACTTTATTAAAACAAAATTATGAGTGAAAGGTGAATAATTAACAACAAATAACCTCTTAATATTCCTTTCCAGTTGCGATCTACTTATAAAGTCAATATCTACCACTGGTCAGATTTAATACCAGCAAGCTGATGTCCAGAAATTTCCAGTTCTAAAAAATTTTACCAGCTTTTTTATTTATATAAATATTTGAGTATAGAATTAGATTAATCCAGAGTAAAATAACATCATTTTATTCTGTTTTTGAGACACAGCAGCCTGTTCATTATAACTGATGTCTGTATTCCACATCATAAATGGAATCCACACAAACTATATATAACCCAGATCCAGCATGAAATATGCAGGTATCAATTCTATCCACTACCCCCCCCCATATATTGTATCCATCATAATTGTGTGTCACCTGTTATAATTAGTGCATTCCTGTCTGTTACACCTAATCTATATACCGCAAGCTTGTTATAATTCAGGGTTGAACTGGTTGTAAGAAAGGCAGCAAATCATCCTACTTTTTTAATAATGTTAATTAAATGTTCTTTATTCCCCTGGCATACCACCTTTAAACCTAACTAGCAGCAGTGGTGAGAAAAACTATAATCTTTGTAAAGTAGGTCACATAGCCTAAGCTTATCATTAGTCTAACTATTTATAACTATCTATTCTATGAGTTAGCATCCATTAGATTTTAATACAACCATTAATCTAGTACTTAAACATTCTTTTGCAATTCTCGTGAGAGAGAGAGATGCACACATTCTTTTTAGCTATTCAAAACTAAACTGATGTAATATGATTATCAATGAACGATTAACTTTTTACTAATTGGCTAATGGTGTAATTATCTTCCTCAACAGAGGGTGCCACAACTTACTGCCCAAAACATGTTCCGTTCACGTTTGCATATTTTCATTTGCCGAGAATTGAACAACGCTAAGGAGACCGACCGTGTCCATGCAGTATGATCACAACGGTTGGATGATTTCAAAATGTGTTGAGCTTTCTTTAGATTAGAATCAACTTATTAATTAACCGGTGTCTTAATATCTAATACAACCCACTTCAGGTGATATAAAATAGTTTTCTTTTCTCTCAACAAATTTCTCCAACTGTTGGTTTACAGGATTGAATGCCAAGCTCCGACTTTGTATCATACTAAATCCCACCACTGTAGCGTTAAATTTGAGTTGCCAGTATAAATGTCCTGACAGATATAGAAAGTAAAAAGAGCTGTCACACTACGTTAAGCTTACACTATGAAACAAATCTTTGTGAATTCAGTCTACTAAATGAGGAAAAAATATTAAATCAACATTTCTCAAAATGGATACATAAGTACATATTGCTCACTTAAATAGCCAATACTTAGTTTTACATTCATTTTGTTGATGTCTAACAGACACTCAACTATCCAAGGAAAATATTTTTTTTTTTTTTAAAAAGTACTTTATGTAACTTTTATAAATAGCTATTCTTTCAGTTACTAAAAACTAACTTTAATTTTCAATATAGCGTGTTAAAAAGTAGGTAATCTCCCCTGAATATTTTTCCTTCTGTGGCTATTTGCTTACTAACATAAAACATAAAACCATTTAAAGGCTTGAGTATTTAGCAATTTAATTTGTAACTGTATATTCTAAATATTACTGCACTTCCCCTTTTATTAAATGGCTTACAACAATTAATTTAAAAGTACTAAATTTCATTCCAAAAATTAATTTCAACTTATTGTATAATTAACAGAAAAAATAGTATTTATAGATATATAAAAGGTTATCTCCCTTAACCACTTCAATAACTGAATGTAAAAACAAAATGGTGGAATAGTTTTTAAACTAAGATAACCCACTGATGGAATAAAATTACTTTCACTCATGCTTTGGGTGTATACTGGTAGTATTATTTGGATGATTTCCTGGCTGTCTTGTGTTTTTATCACTCATCTTAGTGTTTGCTTCTATGTGCTTTAAAAATATAACAAAACAAAAATGTACAAAAGATTTGTGGGTGTCTGTGTTTATATTTATGTGTGTGTTTGTGTGTGTATATGCAAATCTATAAAATATTGTATAACAAGAAACAATAGATATCTGAGCCAGTTTATAGCAAGCAGATAAACTGTTTTGCATTAGACAAGGTTGTTAAAAAATATCTTTTTTAAAATCTGTGTGACCTTTCTGACCTTTTCCAAGGGTCACTTGATTTAGGCACTTTATGATTGAAATAATTATATATATATAAAAAAAAAAGTTTCATATTCTTTTTTCTTCTTTCTTCAAGTGCAGCTGCATTAAAAAGCAACTTCTGAGATTCAGCATCACCTCGGAAATATCTCATCTCCGTATTTCAGTAAAACGAGCGCAAAGCTGTTGACAGCTGACATGTCTTGCAGCGACACTTGTCCCTTTGACCAGATCAAGTTTGGACCAAAGACAATGGCAAGATTATAGGCATCCATTTTGTTTGTAGCAGCATTTTCAATAACCTGGAGAGAATAGAAAGACAATCAAGACACACCCACACACACACCTGATAAACTATTCTCAGCAGGGATTTTCAACTTATTACAGTACAGTACCTGCATCCTTAACAAGTTCATCTTTTCTACAGAACTGTGAGTTAAGTCAACTAACGCAAGGCCACAATTGAGACAAAAAGAGACTTTTACAAAGATAGTGGCATCCACATGAGACACAAGAACAAGAAACAAACTCAGATATTCTCTCAGAGAAGGAAGCTGGTCAGCAGTCTTGGGATGCTGATTCTCACCATTCAAACATTGCAGAAATTAAATTGAATAAAATGACAAGATTTCATGTCTCATCCAATTAAATAAATATAATGTACTGAAACAGTAGAAAAATAAAAACCAACATGCCTCAACTAGAAAATTGATGATGTACTTCAATACTTGGTAGTTATCCTCTGGTAACTCTTCGATCATCATTCTTTTGGCCTCAAACAACTGTCTCTCTTCAGTCTGACCTGCAGCCAGAACAGGATATCATTTGCATAAATGCTCAGACTAAATACAATCCTATACATATCCAATCACAGTGTAAAAAGAACGTGTATATAAATCAACACAAATTCAAGAAGTCCCACCTTTAGAATATACCTAGGTATGATTCATATATATATATATATATATATATATATGAGTTTGGGGTTCTCTGACAAAGATTAAAAAGTTAAAATGTGCACAATTCATTCATTCTCTCTGGATAGTTAATAAATAAGACAATCAAAATTGTATTACTTCCATCATAAAGTTAAAATAAATATTCAAAATGTATTAACTAATTCTCTCTAGCCAGGTGACAATCAGAGTTTTAAATACATTCACAATTCAAAATGCAGGTAATTTTGGCAGGGTTTTGTATGCATTTGAACTAGGATTTGCTTTCTTTTTTAATTAGTGACTAAAAACAGCAATAAATGAACTTTTCTGCTATATTTTCCGATACAAATGAGACATATTTCAAACTTACCATAGTTAATGGTGAACAAAGGCAGTCTAATTTAAATGTGCTCAGTGTATTGCTCTATTAGCCTTTGCTTAATACTTGCCAAAAAAACTGAGATATCAAACTTTGATGCTATTAAAATCTGATCTGGTACCCAAGTTTTAATAAAAATGATGATAAACAGTCTTAATTTACTTTGTAATCAAATACTTTTTGATAATAACTTATATACTCATTAATTTGGAGTGAGTTTCAGTAAATTTAAATCTTCGATACTTTTCAAACAGGTACAGACAACACTCAGTACCATAGCTCTCCTGTCAAGAAGGCTGCAAACAGTGCGTGCACTTAACAGTTGTGCATAGTGCAGTATGGCATTTATAGAATTGTATGGTGCTTAGTATCGCAATATTGCTGCACAGTAGAATCCCGTAGTATAGTAGATAGTCTGCTTGCCTCACAAAGATGATGATCTGGGTACAGTTCCCGAGAAGGGCACAACCCTTCTTTTACTCAATTGTTAGATGATTGGCAGATTGCTTTCTGGGATAACAGTTCTGCCAGTGGGGAGTATAAATTGTCCGGCCTTCATGGACATTCTTTGACACCAGGTTCACTGTTTTCTACCTAAAAGTCTGGTTGTAGCAGCTATTACAGTATAAACAAATTCATGCACCCAGGAGGGGGGGGGGGTTGTGTGAATGACTATCTTTAGTTATATTTAGTAAGTTGCTCTATGACATTTGTATGGGTTCTCATGTCACTATTTTCAAAAGGACTCACAAACATGGGGCTGCAGTCTCTATGAGAAAAGCTATTTTATAAATCATGATCACTGAAACCAAATCTTAGATGTGGAGATGTGTTAGAGCTGAATATATTCATTTAACCTTTTAAATACTGCCTGGGGTGCATTAGCACCCAACTACCCTTAGGAACTATGACAAACAGTACTTATGTTGTTAATATAATAATCCTTTGTAACGACAACTCTGTGGTTGATTAAATACACAGCCAGTTCAACACAAATACTACTACTGCTTCTAGGCTGGTGGGTTGGTATAAGATAGAAATTGGTATGGTATACAAAGGGTTAAACAAGCTATGGTTCCAGTGTGCTGAAAGAACACCAGCAGCACTCACCATAGAAATAAGAGATGGGTTCAACAAGTTCATAGGTAAGTAATGGCTCGGGTAGCTCTCGTAAGAACTTCTTCAGCATCACAGCAGGAATATGCACATCACCAACCTCATCAAAGTTGACATCCTCACCTGGAAAGGAAGAGAAAATTCTGTATTTTTTTTATTTTTGTATCGTTTTTATGCAGATCTCAACATTTTATGAGAGGTGAAACAGTTGAATGAATGACTTGTGGCAGAAGTGTAGCTGTTTGGTAAGAACGCAAGTCAGGCACAAGAGGCGCTAACTTTTTTACTTTTCATTTTCAGCAACAAGAATATTGATCTATTTCTGCACAGATACATGCTGAATACCTGGTGAAGCATCATTAATTACTACACTGCTCTTACCTGAATTTATCATGTTTTGAACCTTTTTCAAGGTTGCTGCATTGGCAGATCTCCTGAAGATGCCTTCTACGTCTAATGCTGAAAAACAAAAGCGAGCAATCAAACCTCGATTAACAAGATGTGTTTATTTAAAAAACAGCGTTGAAAGGAACTTAAATCGCATCAGTAGATGATAACCCTGCGTCTTCTATAGATAGTACTGGAAGCACTGCTCACTGTCAGTAACATTAAGATCAAGAAACCTAGTTAGAACTTTGTCCGCAGATGACACCTGTAAAAATTTTCTTTTAAGGGAAGAGTGAAATTTATAACTAAAACCATGCTGTGTTTTATTGTTTTGTTTTTTTTTTAAATAATCATATGATATTCCCAAATTTCCCTGCTGATTTTGTTTTCAATACCATTTAACACGATAGTCACAAAATGCTTGTAACATAACTCATGTATGTGACGTGTACTCTACAAGATTTCTGTCGTTATACAATTATTAACATTTCTCGTCACTGTCCTGATCCTGTGTCTATGCAGGGCAATTACTAAATGCTACCCTGTGGAATGTTAAGATATGATGAGTCTTAACAAGATATTGCATAGATCAGTAAAATTCTAGAAGCCATGTCCATTGGTGGCACTCAGCTTACCGCTCTCTCTGAGGTACTCTATACACTTTTCTACGACGAGTGGAATGGTTTGTCCAGAATTCTCCTTCATGCTGAAATTTTAAAAAAAGAAGAAAAATCTGATTTCAGATAAACTCAGTAATTTGGATTACCACTGTATCTTGGTGCAGGTCCTATCTGAATGTGTTGCTAAGACTAAATGTACTGTAAAATAGGAAGTCTTGCATTCCAGAGTAACATTCAATAAGAATATTTATTTTTCACTTAATTACTGTCTATAAGTTAGATAGCACAACTTAAAAACGAAAATTTAGCACTATCTTGATGTAGGATTCAAACAGATTTGATACCCAAGATTTTCCCCCACTTGTTGGAGAACGGGTGCTTTTTAGGAAGCAGTATGTGGATAGGGGTTCACCAACATTTATTTGCAGTCAGGGTAGTTTTAAACAAGAAGATTCAAGATGCATCTGATAATGGTAACACAACACAAAATGGCGGGTAGCAGGGATACTGCCACAAACACTCTTCCAATCCCATGGACCCTCAGCACTAAATCCACCATCTTGCTATGCCATCTGTGTCGTGCTTCAAAAAGAAACAGCAGCATTTACACCATATCACCATTTCCGGCTCACTTTAGTCAGAGTGCTAAGCGCCTGGCGGCCCCACAAGACACTGTTTTTCAATCGTTCTCGCTCTGCCGCTCTATCTACAAGGTCCAGTGCAGGTATAGGGTGCTACACCGACTTACAAAAGTACCACCTGAGGGACTAGCAAGACACTGTTATAAGGTTGTGAATCCAACCCCATCAAAAAGAGAGCAAAAGTGCTGCTACTTGATTCACTTTTAACCATTTATTTATTTTTGTTATTTGACAGCAGTTTGAACCCGGGCAGCCAAAAGAGGGTGGTGCAAGCACTTCGCAATCACTGACTGCCTTTACCGCTAATGAACAGCGCCACCACTCAGAAACCTGCTTGGCTACAAAACACTGCAGCATGGAGACTGAGAATTTTATCAAGAACCTCCAAACTTTATCTGCAGAGGGGTAGCAGAAGTTGTAGCATTCTACGATGGGATCAAATCAAACAAAATCCGACAATTAACGCATTGTGTGCAAAACAGAACAGTTTCCGTGTTTTTTTTTTTAAATTATGTAGTGAGTTGAATGCCACCATACAAGCAGCAATATCCAAAGATAATATTTATTATACACACTGCAATTGTAGCTGCAGATCACCGTCAGAAGATGCTCTCAATGCTCTTGTGACCAGTGATGACTGAGTTCATATGATCGCACATGGCAAGTTTGAAGCATTACACAGGCGTCATTTTACCTGTAACTATTGATTTCTGAAGACAAGTAATCCTTAATGTCTTTCTAACTTATCAAAATAAATGAGAACTACCATGGGAACAATATAAAAACCATTACTACTGATTTGTGCTATGGACAGATCACCAAATGGGTTCTGTAATTCCTTTAACCCTGACCTCCCCTGGTTGTGCCACCAGGCACTGATCTAATGTACCATTATTTAAATAAAATTAAAGATGTCACATCCTTAATCAGTCAATGGTTTCTATTCCCTCTGCTCCCCCACACTTTCCTCCCATACAAACTACATTAATTTTTTCCCTGCGTTAGGTTCTCCTCCATAAAAAGATGAAGTTAGAGACCTCATTAAAAGAACTTGAATTAATGAAAGTAGAAATAATAAAATGTGAATAGCAAAGTTGACCCATACTTCAAAATAAACAGACTTTTCTAACAAAAAAAACCTCAGATAATTTTATTATTATTTGTTTAATCTTACAATTTCTTTTCTGGCATCATTTCACAATACAAATGTTTCAAACTTTCAGTCTCAACTTGTTGTGTTTAGTATGTGTGCAGAGACATGACATGACTAAACAGACATTCAGAGACTCAGATAGGTTATTCCAGTCACATGATCATCACATGACTGCAAGGTATACAAAATAGTACATGCCAAAAGTAGTATTATTCTGCAGAAGGACATGCAACAAACAGGTGGTTTGTGGTAACTGATAAACTTTGAAGGGGAGTGCATAATAGTGGGGAATCTACCACATTCTCCTGCCTTCTGCAACAGTCATTTTTCCCCGATGAATTCATGTTATCCCAGTTCTGAAAGTGTTGTTGTATGGGCGTGATGCCAGTCAGCACAGGAACTTTCAATGAAC
The DNA here is from genome assembly GCA_018389105.1 of Nautilus pompilius. Lineage (NCBI taxonomy): Eukaryota > Metazoa > Mollusca > Cephalopoda > Nautilida > Nautilidae > Nautilus > Nautilus pompilius. The sequence continues at coordinate 1,034,854 of JACATO010000351.1, read as the reverse complement.
TATCTATAAGTCACAACAAGAATGGTGGTCTGTCTGTCATGTTATTTGGGTCACTGGACAGTATAGCTGGTAGTCTGCAGAACTGCAACTTCTGATTGATGTATCAACATTCTCTGTCTCTGCCAGTAACTGGTTTTCTATCTAAATAGGGGTACTATTCCTATAGAAGATAGCGCCCCCAGCTCACACCATCTGTGCAATGTAAAGATGAAAAGAGGACATCACAATTCTGCCATGGTCTGGCCAATCACCAGACGAAGTCCAATGAACATGTCAGCTATCCTTGACCAATCCCCGCAAGTAAGCCCACTTTCTGGGATGATCAAAATTGTTGATCTTGTCCATACAGTGTGTCACAAGGAGGTGCACCCCTGGCCTACCATTTTGCCAGCAGAGAAAGAGAGAGTGAGTGTGTGTGTTTTTCCAGCTTAAACATATTCTTTCACATGTGAAGTCTCTGCTTGTTAACAGAGATGGTGTCAGGTCAATCCCTGGTTACCAAGGGATTTGGCTTTATCAAATTTTATGATTCTTAAATTTTGCATTAAATGGCCAAGAAACATCTCGATTCCTCTGACTACTGTAGAAAATACAAGTAGTCTGACAGTCATCAGACAAAAACTAAAAGAAATGAAGTAAAACATACTTAAGATATTACTTACAATTGCAGTGTGACTCCAAACTGTTGGGTTTTGAGTGGTGTGGCTTTAGAATCTGTGTATGGATACTCTGGCTTGTTAGCTGACAAGAGTCGTGCATCATGTCTGTGTAAACAGAAATTTAACTTGTGTCAAATACTAATAATACTAGTTCTCTATAGTTCTAAGCAAGGGTAGTGACTATTAATAACATATAAAGTAATCTGTTAAAGTACCTGCTGCATGAGAGAAAGGGGGAGATAACTAACTCTAAGACAAAGCAAACGGATTTACAGATAAGACATTAAAAAAAAATGTATCCTTCAGACTGTCCAAAGTTCTATGAAATAACATAAATAAGCAAAACAGCTAAATTTACACAAAGATGCACCAACGATGTTGGTAAAAGCGATAATTTACAACACTAGCCATCAAGTCAGCCACCTGACTTTTCCACAAAGGTTCACAGGAACAAGATATAATCTAGCTGGTATAAGAAACTGAACTCTCTTATTGAAGTTATAATCCACATTAAAACCAAAAGTTTTGTTATGCAAAACAATGAAGAAAGTCGATCAGTGTTTGTGTTTTTTTTTTGGCCATTATCACAAAACAACATAACAGGAAAGTCAAACACATAATAGGTGTAAGGTAGCCGCTTGTTCCAGTTGTATCAGCGGACTTCTAACAATGGATACTTACTCCAATACTGGCTGTGGGACGACCAGTTGGTCAAAGTGGATGTGCTCCTTCAGCTCATGCAGGTAGTTCACATACTTCACTTTCTGGCCAAATTTTGCGCTGTTAAAATGGAGGAAAAAGATCTTATGTATATATGTGTGTGTGTGTGCGGTGTGTGTGCGTGCGTGTGTGTGTGCGTGTGTGTGTGCGTGTGTGTGCGTGTGTGTTGTGACAACCACATTTAATTCTTGGAGAATAATAATAATAATAATACATATCTCATTCTAAATTCTACTACAATAACAATAAAAACAGAGGAAACTCGGGAATTTTAAAAAAATTTTGCTTTCATTTTACGATGAATCGGCCAGAACTGGTTTTCAGCTTTTATGATAAAATCTGAAATAATTACATTTCGTAAGGTAGCAAGAACTGTTTACCTAATGACGGGCTTGAATAACGTCCACAGAATTTTTATGAAATTTGTTGGATGAACCAGATACAGAGCTTTTAAGTTCTTCTTGTACCTGAAAATGAAAATAAAAGAAGCGAGTGAGCAACATGAGCAAAAATATTCCTGGTCTGTGATGAGTCCAAATGTATTTGGTAATGTGATGTATCAGGTGACCTTCTGGCGACTCCTACCCAGTGAACCTTATCAAAGCAGGCAGCCCCCTCTTTCTAGCCAAGCAATGCTGAGGAAACTCAACTTAGTTGTTTTTACACAATGACCTTCACAAATTTTCACCATCTTATTTCATGGTTGATTTAACATCTTTGTCTGTTTTGTCATTTTACTTCATTAAAGAAGCTTCCCAATTCACAAGATGGATTAGATCAGAGAAGTCAGCAACTCCAGACTGGCTCCACCATGTTCCTTAATATTTTGTAATGAATTCAAGTTCATACAAGAAAAACAATACCATGGATGGTTCTAAATGCTCAGCTTTACATGTGCTGCAACAGTCCTCTAAGGTCAAGGGCCAGAGTACCAACAAGGTTTGGTGATGGTGTTATTTATTCTCACTCTTCTCCACTAATATCCATCACTTTTAAAAAGTCTAATTTTTAATTTCTTTTTTATTTCAATCCAACAAAAAACAAAGTGTTTAACCACTACGAATTATCAGCTATTATCTGATATCACGTTTATGAAATAAATTAATAAAACTAACAGGTCCTCACCATCTGGAAACTTCATGCTACCAGGAAGTTAAGGGATCAGTCTGGTAGATTCAGTTGAAAGTGGAAGAGCACCTGCTACATGGGAATAGCTTTCTGGGATACCACAGATCTTGTGTGAATGCATCTTGGTTGCACCTGAATGATTCTGTTCTTTCTATGATGCTCTAGGGTGGACTGCGAGAACTCAGTCTCATATCTGGTAAACTTCCAGCTTTTAAAGATTTAGCAACCAAACATTTACTGTCTCGTTGCGCTCCAGTGCAAACTTCTACCATGGGACCTTAGAAGTTGAGAGATTTTCTTTTTTGAACCAAGTGCCTACTAAAGCACAAAATAGTCATGCTTACTAGTTAGGCTTTAAGAGACCGGCTGAGAAGCTGCTTTATCAGTTTCCATGGTTACAAATTCAATCTACAGACAATCCATGTGATTAAACATCATCTACATTTGGAGCAATCAATTCCCATCTATTTAGTTTTGTCTTAAGCAACAGCAACACTTACTTCCTATCAAATTCCTTGTATGTCTGAACCAACCATGACAGCTTTGGTTTGTTTGTACTTTTCAAACCGTAGTGAAAATATATCAGCGTATAATCATTTTCTACATATTGGTCCAACGTATACTTCAAGTACCTATAGAAAAAAAAATACAGTATTAGGTCCAAACATACTGAAAATAAGGCTCTTACTAACTGAATGCTCACACATTAGGAATCTGTTTGTATCGGGCTATTTATTTATTTCTATACTGCCATGGTTAAGGGCCCAGGTTTGAATCCAAGTTAGGACCAGTTGGGCTACATCCCTGACACTTCTTCACTGATCAGTCACATAAAATGGTAGGATTTGCTGAGATACTTGTAGAGTGTGGGTAGGTAGGTTGCCTGCTCTTCACAATGTTCCTTGACACCAGATTACACTACCTAAGACCACAGTTGGTATGCGGGTGGCAGCACCTACACTATAAACAATCTCGTGCACCAAGATGTTCACATGTAATTTGTAATCAGTCATCTTCGGTCACCATTATTATTAGTTTTAAAGTTTTATTTAATGAAAATATCCATCTTAAATTGTTTCTCCCTCCCTCTTATATATGATATCTCTCTTTCTCCAAAAATAAAACTGCACTAGAACCTTTATCAGTATGGTTAACTTTGGGAAAGGGGAAGACATGATGATACTCACATGAGTAGTTTCTTGTGGTCCAGAATTTTGTTGGAAGGCAATCGACAAGATGAAAGAATAATGACCTTCCTTCCATACATATCATCCCCTAAAGAAAAAAGAAAAGAAAAATTGTCTCCAAAAATCATAATAATAATTAACTGTGAAGAAAATGTTCCTCCTGTGGCATCACCAGTTTGCCTAATTTGAGGGATAGTACAGCATGGTGGCAGTAGCTATTCAGTTTCCAGTGGGGCACTTCCTTGCGACCCCCCCTTTTTAACCAGCTTGTTTTGTATGGATTTTCCTCCTAGTCAGAAGAGGTACTAGGTTCCATTTTGAGGGTCCAACTTCAAAGTACATCAAATACTTTCCTGCCAAGTAATCCATCACCAATGTCCTCTCCAGCTAGCGCTCCAGATCCTGTTCATATGGTTACTAAGGAAAAATGATGACAATAGACCAGAACAAACACCTGATGACAATTTCCATGCACTTCGTGAACCATCACAAACTGTTCACAATTATCCCCAAAACAGAAATAAACAGTTCACCGCAGCATTCGGAATACAGTTGTCCCCCGGTATTCGCGGGGGTCATGTCCCTAGAGCACCCGCGAAGGGTGAAAAACCGCGAATATTGGACGTGGTCCATTAAAATGCCTAAAAATGCTTATAAATGTCAAAATATAACGTAAAATATAATAAAAAAAATATAAGTAAATATATAATAATAATTTAATAAAAAATACAACACTCAAAGAAAAACTCGAGATAGCTACACGCGGTAAACTGAGAGGATGCTGGGCTGCATCTGCCTGAGACAGCACCTTGTGGGCAGCAGCCAATCAGCAGCGAGAAGAAATGAATAACGCTCTCGGATTGGCTACTTTCAAACCTCCAGCCAATAGCGTTTATCTTATATTGATATTTTGCTGAATTTACGTTAGTATTTATATTACAAAATTAGTAAATTATATTGTTATTAATAATTTAGTGTGGAAAAATATATATTGCCACGAAAAAAGCCATAAAAAATTGCGGAAGATATTTGCGATTCCGCGAATATGCGGGGGTTTCCACGAACAATTATTAGTTAGGTTCTAAGGAAAATTCCACGAATAACCGGGGCCGCGAATGCTGAACCACGATTACATGGGGGTCAAATGTAATGCAGGTCAGAAGTTGCAACTCACCTGCTACTTCAATGATTCCGTATTTCGCTATGTCACTGTACTCGCCCTGTTCTTGCTCATCATCCTGAAAACAAAGCACAGCAGGTACTGAGAAAAATGCAGACTGCAGTAAAATTATTCTTATTCACAACTACATAGAGTTCTTCTCAGCCAGCTCTATTTTTTTATTTTCTTTAAAAAAAACATCTATTCTTATACCTGAATCAATAACTTTAGAAACAAATTCCAATTTTTATTTCTTTTCTCAACTCATCTTTCCAATTTTCTGTTTTACAATTTGTAGCTGAATGAACTAAGAACCAAAACCTCCCTATTTAGTAATAATGTACAATGGTGCATATAAACACTAAAAAATAAATAAATATTTAAAAAAAAAGATGTTCTTCTATGAAATATGACAATAACTATATAAACAGAAATACTCAACCATTTAATTTTTTTTTTTCCCTTTTACCTGGTGAGAAACTCCAAGTTCTTTCTCAAAGTCTTCATCGATTAGCCCATCAGGTGTGATGGAGCCACTTCGAAAGGCTGCTTCTTCTTTTGCTAGCTCTGTGAAAACAGAGAGGACACCGATAAATAAACTAAGATCCTTAAATACCTTTGACATGTTAATAAGCAGACAAATCATTCCACAATATTAACAACTCACCTTTAACATTAATTTAAAGGGTACATTTTCACTTTTAATACGTCTCAAACAGGTATAACAACTCTCCTGTCAGAAAGGCAACAAATAACTTTGTGTATGATGTGTGTTGTTGGTGGGCTATTTGTATGGGTTCTGAACTAGTTGCTTTTTCTACTCTAAGGTTAAAACAGCCCATGATGGTAATAGGAGAATATTTAACTATTTATTAGTAGCTTTATTAGTAAAACCAAATTTTAAAATGTACTGATGTGTGATAAAACTGCAAACTTAAGTGTCAGTGACCACTAGAAAACAATACAAATATGTACAGACAAAATCTGTATTTAATGCTTGTAGATTATATAACATCTTTGGAAAAAAATGTTTGTTTCAGTTGTCTGGGATGATTTTTATACTCTGGTACACAATACACTGTTGACATTCTGTTTACAGCATGATTTATCTGTCTCTCTCTGTAAAATTATTGTAATTATTGATATTTTGTGGCTGACAAGATAAGGAAAACAAGTTGCTATATCAGGGAAAAGATTGGATAATGTTGTGAAATAAACTGTGGCTTACAACATTACAGCTGTAGGTTGTCCCAGTTATGGAGTAGATAAAATTTTGCTGATGTATAAACTGTAGATATGGTGTTGTGGTGAGATCATTAGTGTCTGAAAATATCCATCATAGCTCAGGACGTCAGCTAAACCTTTAATTGTAGTTATGAGCCAACAAAATCCTCAAGGTAGGTTGAGGGTTAAAATGCCAGGTCGCTAAATGAACCAATCTACATTCTTTTCCTCCTGATCTCTATGCAAGTTTTATACGACCTCCGTTTACAAAAACGCTCAAAATAATCAGACGAACATTATGTAAAGATGCCAACCACCACCAATAAAAATGCAGAGATTCCTTCTAGAGAGGTCACCTTCCTTCCATTCATTCATATTCTCCCTGTTGTTGTTGTTTTGGTTGTTTATGAACAGCACAAGCAAACACCTGTCTCTGTCATTTGCCCCCCACCAATGTTTTGCCCTATATTTCATTATTTCCATATAAATTTAAATTAAAAAAATTTTTTTAAAAACTCAACATTTGACTGATTGGAGAGGAAACAAACAGCAGCCACTAGCTACACATAAGTTGATGCAATTCTTTTTGTACTTTTAAGAGAAACTAACTTGTGGTGCTTCACATCTCTTAAGGATTCACCACGTCTCAAGCTTACAACCAGAGAGAGACCGACCAACACGAGAATGAGGAACAGGAATTGGGGAGCTGCTTTTCTGTGCACGGTTTTCAGAAAACATTTTGAAATAATCACTAAAAACAGTGCATTCTGGTGGTATTCTAGGTGAGTGTAGTTGTTCTAAAAAAAAACTGTCATTAAAAATCTCGTTGACAAATTTGCATGCAGACTTTCTTAGTAAAAAGAAGGGGAGATAAATGTGTTACCCCCCCATCCCTCAGATCTTCCAAAACTTAAATCCTCAACTAAGTTCGTCTTTAATCAGTATGCTCCTATCATAGTCTGATGTCCAAACTAATCTGCAATAGCTTTAGAGTATCTGTTTAAACATTGCTTAATTCCTTCAGCAAGGGAGCAAATGCATTATTACAAGGAACTCAATTTTTTACTAACATATTCATTAAAATAGAAGAAAATCTGTCTTTAAGTTGCTATGAGCCGCAAGTCACTAACAAAGAGACACAAACAGCCTGTGTTGCCACACTGATGCACTAGAGATGTTCAACTAAAGCCCGGCAGGTGAGAGAGATTTTCCATAATAGTATCCAGCTGTTTCATTTGAACATCCCTAGTGGCTTTGCTCAGTTGATATGGAAACCATCCCTTGTGCCCTTGTGTGATGTATAATGCCTTCCTTGCCTCCTCACATCAGTTAGACTAAATTATATTCTAAGACCCTTGTCCTTTAAATACCAAAAAATATAGGGTAAGATGACAATAAAAATGCAAACTTCTCAGTGTATGAAGGAATAAACTGAATCCAAGTGCTGTTTCAATGAGAAAAAAACAGAACTGGAAATTCAAAGTTTAGCTTATTTCAGTTTTGTTGTTATTTATTTAGAAATTAAACATGTAGTTGGATTATCTCCCCTTTAAAATTTAGGAAGTCACATGGCAGAGGCTTTATACCATACACGCTGCAAGCGAAGAAAGTTTATGATAGAGTATTTTCATAGCTTCATGCCAGAGTCATTAAATTGCAGAGGGTCTTGCCTTCAGCCAAGTGACAAAAGACATTACCAAATGTTTGAGGATAGAATGAGAGGCATGCCTGAGTGACCCTGGTGCAGATGAAGTGAGTCAAACAGTTTTCATTTCAGTTAAGGTCTAGGATGGAGGCTGGTATTTTAAAGAAACATGCACCATGTTTCATACACCTTTATCTATTCATTCTATTGCATAACATGGTTTCTCTCAAGGTTTCACCCAGACAATCTCCATGATGACAAAAATACTGAACTTCTACTAATTTTACCTCAAGAAAGAGAGACATGAATCATGTTGAATCCATTGTGTTCATCGTATATTTAAATAAATTCTAGTTTATATATTTACTTTTCAAGGCGTATTTGATATTCAGTTACTAGTCTAAGCTATTAAAAGTCATAAAAATATAAATATAATAAACAAGTGATTAAGAAACATTTTTATTTTCATTACCTCCCTTGCCAAAAATCTGAGATTGAAGAAACAAAGATAGATTCAAATAATAATAATAATAATAATAATAATAATAATAATAATAATAATAATATAAAGGTCTTATAAAATGGTCAGAAGGGATGAATATCTGCTCTTAATGATTTTCAGAAACTAAAAGACATATCGATGAAGCTTGGTCATGTGCATGTGCGTGTGTGTACTGGCTTGCAGAAAGAGTCAATAAAACATTAATGTTTGCCAATTCAACAAATTAATTTTAACCCTCTGTGTACCACATCAATTTTTACTTTACTTATCCACCACAGCCTAAATGCACCAGGTAGCATTTTTGCTGAGCTGGCTATATATGTACAAAATACTTGTAATGAAAAACACATGGGGTTGGAGCTATATGCGATTTGTCATTACAAAGGGATATGCCAACAAGGAAGGTGCAGTTCTCAACCCATGCATACTTTCATCATAAGAAAAATAAACAAAAACCTCCCTATTCAAAGCTATAGAAAAAATTCTGTAGTTATTTAAAAATGTAAAATTATACAAATTTTTTCAAATAATAAAAAAAAAACGATGATTTAACAGTACAACAGTAAGTTTGCTTTTTATTATTAAATAATTTAATGTTTCACTTTTCAGTGGAGGCTGCTGCCATCTCTCAGGAAAATTGTTTTATTTTTTTTATTATCTCCCCTGCTGCTGTTTTAGATATATTCTGAGAGGACGCCATGAAGACTTCAGGTTTACCAAGTCTTATATTTGTATTTTCTTGTGTAATCTTTTATGCATGGCACAGAAAGGGAGAGGAAGAAAGAGATGATGCATACACATCCAGAATACATACAATAGGTAAATGATGGAAGCATTCAGAATGCATTTGTAAGTTAAATAGTGCTGAATCACACCATCAACTTAAAACTTTAAAGAAAATTAATCAGCCAACTCTCCCTGACTATAAATAAAATGGAGGGAAATCCAGCAAAGGCAGGATTCGGATGGTAACTATTTTTCTTGCATTAAATCCAGGCTGCATGAAATTTTGTAACCACTTTTGATTTGTGGATAACTAAGAAGACTTCTCCCCTCCCCCACAATGCAATGCTAAGAAAAACTGAAAAAATGTGAACTTTAGACATCAAAGATAACATATACCAAACCTACAGAGGCACACCTGTAATAATGTTTACAATTTTAAGAAGCATGTACAGAATTGCGCCCATGCTTAGTTTAGGGGTGGGAAGCTCGAAATCGTGCAGCTGTGGAAACATCTTCCTTAATTCAAAGACAGGATTTCTCTTTTTTGATTGATATTCTCCCACAGTTACCACCCAGATGTATGTTTATCTATGGATGGGGTTTCTGTGTACAAGATTTGTCAAAAGTTTGTTATTTATTATGCAATCAATCCTTTGGTGGAGAAGTTAAGCTGGTTTTCCTTTTTCTCCAAATTGAAAGAAATAAAAAAAAAAAAACGCCTGTTAATTTTACTTGCATCAATTATTCAACAAAAGTCTGCAATCATCACCATGTTTAACGCATCTCTGACCTATAACTTAGAGGTAAGGGCAGCCAGGTGGGTACAATGCCAGACTGCCAAGGCTGATGGATATTTCTGGCACAATTTCTTCTCACTCTCCTCTCTGTCAGCGTTGTCCCTGCCAAACTCAGAGTGCTGGGTCCCTTATCTCTAGCGATTAGTGATAACTACAACCCTGTGGACATGCCCCTCCCCCTTATCGGGGATGTGTCCGATGCAGAGAGGGTATCCCTGTTGTTAAGACTTGGTGTACACTGACAACGACGACGACAAGTTAGGGATGTGCCCTGCTTGCTTTAAGGTTAACTTTTAGCTTACTGTGGGCAATGAGCTTTCTTTCTCTCTAAAGATCTGCTGGACCTTATTCCAAGTTTTCAAACATCAACAAGAACTTATCTTTGCATCAAAACAAAATGCCAGCCAGAACACGCAATTCATGCATGTGGGTCCATGCACTCATGCATATCCACCACATGGTGTATAAAGCATGCATAAAAAAACCATGCTGCAACAACTTACCACTAATGTCATAGGTGTGCCAGACTATAAACAGCAAACGTGGTGGTGACGGTGAGACACAGAAACATGGAGATAAACAAAAAGCAAAAGAAACAAAAAAAAAACTCTAAGTTGTAATCTTTCAACTAAATACAGCAACCCTTTGACTTCTAAAATCATCCAAGGAGAGATAACTCACAACAGGTGCAGTCTTAACTCCTATGTACACTTCATTTCAAATGATTAAAAAGATAGATGGGAAGTTAAGATAGAAAGTTGCAAGGAAATGCTAAGATAATATTTTAAATTATTTGAAACAGAGAAATCATTTCCAAATTTTTTCTTCCTTAGAGAAACTCCATAATAAATTTTAAAACAATTCATATCATTATTTTGTGAAAACATTGTTGAACCACTTTATAGATAATTTGTACAAATTAAAAACTTTTCCTAAATCACAAAGAATTAAGTAGTCAATACAAATAATGAAAGGAAAAAAAGCTGATTTCCTAGCAAATTTCAGAGAGTAGTTTGGAAAGATATTTCTGATCAATCTATACTTCCCATCATGCATCTACAATTGATTTTGAAATTCACCATGTCAAAAATGGCTAGCCATGTATAAATAAATCGGATTTATAACCTAGACAGTCCAAGAATGAGCAGAAATTCAGACAAAATCACATATGAGGAATATTATTCTCTCTTTAAGTAAAATTATATTTATTTATACATTTAGGAATGGTCTTGCGACACTCGCGGAAATTTATTATTAACATATTTACATCATTTGTCAACTTTAAAATAAATAAAACCATCAAAAACAAATAATTAGGCATAAACGACAATTTTTTCAAATATAAAGATAACTTTTTGCTTTCATTCTTTAAACAGGAAAAAATTTACAAAACATTTAATGAGTCACTGACTGTCGTCTACAACTAACTGTGCAGAACATGCCTGAGTGGTGATCTGAAGGCCTACATTTATTCTCATGAGTAATTAGATAAAATTTAATTTCCTCAAGTAGAACTTGTGTAATCACACGTTCTCTGTGGTTGACTGCAGCAGCATCCGCCTGCCTCCTAGCAGCGATCATGTGCTGTACAGAGGAAGCCATGTGATTAAATGAAATCAGCAGTTTAAAAAAATTTACTTTAGCCATTCAATTTTACAATTATTGAACTTATGCTTAATTAATTCAAGCCAAAGCCTAACTATTAAATTCACTTGGAACTAATTTCCACTGAGATCTCTGATCTTGATTACTGCACAGTTTATTTACCAAGGTGCCCAAAAATATTAAACTAAAAAAAAAAAAAAGAGAGGTGAGAGGAGATAACATTTGAGATGTTTAAATTAGAAGGCAAATGGGAAAAATTAATATTAATAAACAGAAATATCATCTTTTTAAATTTAACAAGTTGACATTAGAGGGAGGGAGTACCATTCAGACGATATTTTCACAAAACCTTAGCAAGATATCTCCCCAGCAATGACATTAGTAGACAGAGAGTTTAAAAAAAAAAACAAAACACATATTCCTACTAACCCGTCTCGAAGACACCTGCAGAAAAATGAAAATACACTGAAGTAAATTTAACAAACTTGTGAAGTGAGTCAGGTTCTGCTTAAATAACAATTTAATCTTAAAACAATTATAAAAATTATTCTATTTCCTTGACAACAACCAACCAACCTGGGCAGTTAAACTTCTTGAAAACTCATACACGAAGATATTATGGATTTATTCCTAACTGTTGATTTTCCCCAAGAGAAGTATGCAATGTAAAACATAATTACCTTCCTTTCTAAAACAAAAACATGTTAGTTGTTTAGTCTTAATAGTTTCCAGAAACTTATTGACCATAATCTTCTGTGTTGAGATTTGTTTTCTTTAAAGGATGATATATTTGATTTTTTATAACTTCAAAATTCTGAAAAGATATTCCCCCCATTTTAAAATGCATCAACAACCAACCACAAGACGACGATGCTTTGATTGAAGGGTAGCTCATTTTTAAAAAAAGAATTTCCAGAAACAATTTATTTTGTTAGGCCAATGAATATGATTTACATACACATAATTAACAAACTTCAAACTGCAATACTAGATGAGTATGACATTTCAGTGACATCCCCCCACCACCACACCGAAGCAATTTCCTCAGGCTCCCTCTGCAAATCAGGTACTGGTGGAAGACATGTTGATGCTTTTGCAAAGCTTGCATCCACACCATTCCTCGTCCTTCCATCCTTTTCCCTGCAACTTCATAACTGACCACGTGGTCTTTCGCTCTCCTGTTCTCTCTCTGATTCCATCCTGAACTGGGTAAACATGTTTGATGATTCTTGCTCCAACTCCTGAAATGGCTGCTCATTACCAGCCAGCTGGTTGGACACTCTCTCATGGGGACAGCTGGTCACCACATCCCAGGATGTACTCAACATCAATCACTGCCTCCAGCTTCTCTGAAGACTGCATCACCCACCCTCTCAATTCTGCTAACCAGGCTGAGTAAGTTTGGTTAATTTCACTACTCTGTCCGCCCTGCATTACTGACTGCCCCAGGCCAGTAAGGTGCTTTCCTGGCCTGTTCCAGATGTCAGCAGTCATCAGGATCAATAGAAACATGAGACACATGGTGACAAGGCTCAGCAGCATAGCTAATAATCAATAATCGCTGCTAGCTGTGTAGACTTTTTTTTTTAGAAGATAGAAAAAATGTATCTTTTTTCTTTCCCTAAAAGTTAACATTTAACATGAATAAGAGTAAAGATTAAGAAAATTTTCTGTCCAGAAAAAAGAATATATATATATATAATTTCAAAAGACTTAAATGATGATAATGATATAAAATGCATGATAAGGTGAGATTAAGGGAAAATTTCAATGTGAATGAATAAAAAAAATGGATATGAATTAAGTATGACGACTAGAAAGACATGTGAAGCTATTCTTCAGTCTCTTTAATTTTCAGTGTCCTGAAGTTGTCAGGATGATCTTCTGACACAGCAGTCAATCTGGTGCTCTCTTCTGCATCTTTGTCCATGCTGAAATAAGGAACGCCACTAAACAAAAGCCTGGCCATCTTAAATCTACTTACCTTACCTCCGACCAAAAAAGAATATTTCAGTTTATCCTGATTCAGAAAAAAGCTAAATTTAAAATGGTTATTTTAGTTTAATGCATGCACACACGCGCACGTTCAATATACATTAATACATACATTCATAAAGAAATGGCAGTGCTGAATGGAATTTCGGAGTAACTATCCGATATAACCCAAAATAATAATAATAAGCAGTGCACTCAGGTGGTAGGTAGTAAGACAAACATATTCTTAGATCTACTTAGCAGAATTCTCATTCTTTTATACCTCATTTAGAGTATGCAGTCAAAGCTTGGTGTCCTTGCCTTCTTTAGGATGTTGACAGTCTAGAAGGGGTGCAATGATGTTTCTTCCAAAATGATTTGGGAGTGATGAAAATCAGTTACTCTAATGAGTTAACAGTAAACTTCAGAGCGCCTTACGCTATGAGAATCTAAATTGTAAAAGTTAATAAAAAGGTAGACAAATCTGGGCGGCTGTCCTACTAAAGTACTTCAAACGCATCTCTATTGCTACTCAAATTAAACACATAAACTCGCATTTTCTTCCTCTTCACATTCCAGTCGACAAATATCCATACATAATGAACACTCAGTCACTTTACAGCACACCAATAATTGCAAACTAGGACTCTTTGTGGTCATGATGCTGTACAGTTTCTTATAGTTTTCATGTGTATAACATCTTATGATACTGAAAAATACGATGGCTAATATTTTATTCTAAAGGATGAATAATTCCCTATGGTACATAATTAAAATCCCTGCCAAAAAACAAACAGAAGAAACCATGCACACAATGCAACACAAGCAATCATGGATCAAATGCCTACTGACTCAAGCTTCCTTCTCCTTTACATGAGTGTGATATAAAAGTACTTGTTCTGATTTGCATGAATCAAATCTTCATTGAGTACATACCCCAATATTGATAATCAATACCTTATAGTGAAAAATGGTGCAACATTGAAGCCGACATTTTACAGACACACAGTGACATAGTAACATCAATGTCCAAAACTCTACCTGTTAATGAGACAGATGTAAATCCACCTTCTACCCTAAAATCAAAGCAAGTGACCCTGGAAAAAATACAGCTATTGTTCTAATGCCATATTTATACAGCAGATGATGTGTGTTAAATATTAGGAAGTATTACATGCACTGAGAGAGTTCTGATAGACCTTATGGTTTAGAATTTACTTTCCAAACTGAATTAAGCTGAAGACAACATGGTCGTTCTATCTTAAGTGACCTGAATTAGATTTTGCACACTAAGAATTATTTTTAAAGTATATAAATAAGACAGAAAGGATGAACAAAAAAATGATCAATCACTTCTAAGCTAAATGTATAAGACCAAATGTTAAGATAACTTGATTTTAGAAGCCAAACTTTAGCCTGCTGTAGTAATGCTTTCATCTATCGTTTAACATGGCAAACAACACATTTTTTAATTAACCAGAGTTTGTCAATGCAAAATGCAAATAATAATGGCTTGAAAATCTAAACAATACAGAAAGCCAATACTGAGAGTCGATATGTCTCCATAAACAAAGTCACCAGTAGTGTTGTTATTTATTTGGTTTGTTTTAATAAAAAGGGAATTAATTTTGGTAAATTGCTCTGTGGCATCAATCAGGCTTCATGTTAGGGTCCTGTTTTACTTTCCAATGGCAAAGCAATAGAAAGCCTTCTTGACGCACTCAAATGAACCTGTTGACCTGAAACACGAGCACATGAATATAAAAGGAAAATAATAGATATGCATGATTATATGGAGGAGGAGAAAAAACTTTAAAATAGGCAGCGTGGATTCCCATAATGCATTGCTATAGAAAAGCCAACATACTGCTCAGCTTTAGCAGAACTTTGCTCACCAATGCTCAATGATAAACAAACGCTCAAGAACCTGGGCAACAACAGCGATGACATCCACAATTATCTCTAAAAAATGAAAACAGGGGGGTGTGTTGTGGCGGACCTTTGCTTAATCCATGTGGCATCTATTGTATTATGAATATATTTCTTTCCTGCAGATCCCAGCAAAGCTTCCCGAAAAATGTTCTGACTGAGTTAAATGAATATGCATAATAAAGATGTACAAATATCGAAACTGGATGTAAAACAATAAGTATTCATATACCCACAAATTAAAAATGTGAAAACTGAGCTTTTTTGCTGCTTTTACTAACCTCCCCACCCTCTGATATGTACTGGCCTACTGCTGTTCATGAATTCTTGGCTACAGCTTAGATGTTAAAAAAATAATAGTTAGATTCATCAATTAGAAACAGCTGAGGATGAAGTGAACTTGTGGCTCCAACCAGATAAAAATAATAAATAAATGGGCTTTCTAGTAAAGAAACGAGTTAAAACGTCATGGTAAAATTTTATCATCATTCATTGCAGCATCATGTGTATTTACTTTATTTAAGGTAATCTTATTTTAGAAAATGCATATACAAATAAACTTAAGGCAAAAATTATAACTAAGAAAGAGAGAGAGAAAATTATCTGCTGTCCATAATTTTCATGATTTCTTAACACTTTCCCTGCCAATGTTTTTGGCAATATTTCAATTAACAGATTCACTCCTCCGTCGACAGATGATTTGGAATTCACCAGTGCTTAAACTAACAATATCTGGTGCTACTGACCAGCCATCTATCGAGTGTCGCAAAAACTACGCTATATAGGAGATCTCTGACTTTGGCAACAAAAGAATTAACAAGGCTTTCAATAAACTTAGTATCTGACTGGTTGGTCCTAATGCAAATGTCACTGATTTCAGACTTAAAACCATGTTAACCCTTTACTCACAGTATTTAGGTTGTAATTGTCAAGTTGACAAATGCTACAAACATTTTTTTTAAAAAAAAGATACTTCACTTTGAAAAAATTTTCTTATAAGTTTTCAGATCTTTGATATTCTCCTACACATTTTACAAAACAAAGGCTTGACAGTACGTTTTCTTCGATTGTATTCATTAGAGACATCTTTAAACCCTTCAAAGAATGACTTTACCTGCATGGGCAAGTTTTTGTTTGTTTTCTTTTCACATGGGAAAGTGTTTGGAAAAAAAAATATTCAGAAATCGATATGCTTGAGACATTTCCTCACCTTCTAATCCCACATGAGCTTCCTGCAGCCTAAATGAACATTTACAAGGTTACTCTGTCAGGATGGATGCCCGGTCAAAGGGTTAAAGAGATGAGTTATTGGACTGACTCAATAACTTCGCTATAAAAGTTTCCACATTTTACCTGACCTCTAATGTACAATAGACAAAAAAAAAAATCTGGCTCATTGTTTATTTTCACTGGATTCTGCAAACATGAGGAAAATGTTTCATCTATCTGATAAAAACTGCTTCACAACAATAACGATTATACCACAAATGAACAGTTTATCTAATCCCCTGAGCACTAACAGGCAACTTTAAATAACTTTGCAATGACTAAGGAAGAGTACAGGAGTGGAAGGAGAGAATAGAAGTGGATGACTCATCCTTCTATCCTATTTTAGCCAAGAGTTACAAGTTAATTAATGCAATTAATTGCAGCAATAATTTTGCTAGCACAGATTTTTTTTTAAAACCCGATTTAGTTCAGATAATGAAGAAAAGTGAGCCCTGTGCTCCAACAGCTTCACAATTAACCGCAGACGAGATTGCTTCATTCATTGTCTGATGCTATAGTTTTTTCAGTGATAAAAAAGCTGATGATGATAGATTAAAGTATCAACTTGGGCCAGCTGTCTAGAAAAGACAAACCACTAAACACCGCATACTGTTAGAAAGCAGAAACGTTCTGCAAGGATGACCAATAAATCACTCAATCTGAGAATAAGGAATATTAAAAATACAACTAAAATAAAGTTAATTTAAGAAACATATTCTAAATGGAAAGATGACAATGGTAAAACCCAACCACAACATCACAAGACAACAACATTGTCAATATGGTACAATACCTTTAGAGTAACCTTACAAGTAACCATGACAATGCAATTATATGGTGCAATGGAAAAATTATTTAGCATCCTAATGTTCATTACTCAATCTGCCGCTTTTGTAATTAGGTATCTAAATTTATCATAGAAAATTTGCTTTAATTGTTTTTATTTTTCTTGTAACCATTTTCTGCTGCTGTTTTTTCTGACTTCCAGTTATGTCCAATCTGTGATACTTGGTGTACATATATACATACAAGGACGGAAAAAAAACAGGATAATCAAGGAGGAGGAGAAATAAAACACAATATGGTAGACTATAAAATTCTTTCTAATTGCTTTACAACTTTTGCAGTTGTCAGGTAATCAAGAGAAAAAGAGAGAGAGAGAATGGAGAGAGAGAGAGAGAATGGAGAGAGAGAGAGAGAGATATTAAAATTTTTTTTTGCAGAAAAAGTTTAAATGTTCGAGGGTGGGATCAGTTCCTCTGTCCCAACAGTTCGGTCTAGGTCCCAAACTGAAAGGCAGCACCTATCTAGAATGAAACATCAGGCTGACACCAAAATGATCCCTTAACATTTCAAAGTTTATTTATTTATAAAACATCTCTGGGGACAGGGAAAGTTAATGGAACTCTGCCTGTTACTTGTGTTCTGTTTGATCCTCATTTAAAGACACATTTTACATCCTCCAACATGCTGGGGTGTCGCAGATTCTGGTTTAGGCTTTCTCAAACCTGAAATATTTCAACCACAGACCTCATCCAGCACTCAAAAGCAAGCATGACATTTTTTTCTGTTTTTAAACAGGTGTTTCATTTTATTTTTTACTTTATACCTCAAAGGAGGATTTTCTTTGGATAAAACCACACACACACACATATATAAAGAACTCCTCCAAGGTTTCATATCATTTAAGAACAAAACAATTTTCCTTGTTGTTTTAAGAATGTAATGACAGCCATAATTTCTTTTGAGGATTATCTAACAACATACACACTGCAGAGATCACCATCACACCTGGATAAATAACGTGCTGTTACCCACAAAAGTTGCAGTACCTTTTCAGGAAAGAGGATTAAATGTAAACAACTCAGTCCTAGTAAAAACCTTTTCCGTCTGGAAAAATACTTCCTGAAGCAGAACGCGATGTCACGAATGTGCGTGATTATTATAGTTATACAAATGAACCAGAACGGTTCACAAGCAGTGCACAGGGTAAGCAAGTTATCTATTCCACACAGCTAATTGCGTTTGATGGGAGGGGAGGGAACTACAACATAATTTTACTTGAAGAATAGTCACAGGAGTTACACTGATGTACCATCAAAATGAAGATCGGCTTTTAGTCATTTTGCATTTAAATCAGTGCTAATTTCCTTTTTTTTAAAAAAAAAAAAAAATCATTTCACCAATCTTACCAGGGTGCACTTTTCATACTTCACCACAGAGCAGATCCCCAGATGTCTCAGCACCATCCACCCTCGGCCACATCTCATCACAAAATACATTAAACTCAACAGGTGTGCACATTACTTAATACTAGCAAAATTACCAAGCTAGATAATCAGGGGGGGGGCACTGTGAAGTGATGTAGTGGCTACAGTTAGAAAAATCAGTCTTGAGACAGGAAGAATGTATGCTAGCAAAGACTTGAGGCCCACCCTGCTAAGATGGAGATTGAGAGGAGAACTAAATGCTCCATTGTATCTTAACCTTTCTAACCTGCCTGTTTAGAAGAGATTCAGAGATAAAGGATATGTTGTTGTTAGTAATAGTTTACCCCTAGTTATTTTCAAATAGAGTAGATTCTGGTCAATTTGGCCACCAGTTAATCGGGGCAGCCATTTATTTGGGACAAATCTTAAGGAACAAAAACATATTGAGAAAATTACCAGAATTTGCCTCGCTTATTTGGGACACCATGCCATTTAATCAGGACAGTGACTGCTAGATGTCGTGCTTGTGGCATGTGGCGTGGAGGTCATTAGTGAATAAGTCATTGCTGATTCAACGCGAACGAACACGTGTGTATTCAGAGAGTGTAGTGATCCTGCTTCTAGTGACTGCTAGATGGCATGCTTGTGATCACTACAAGTATGTGGCATGTGGGCTGACTCATTTAGTAACAAACAGGTGTATTCAGACAGTGTAGCAATTTTTGATATTTTTGATTTTGATTTTGTAAAAATTTCAGACTCCTACCAAGAAGCCATGGAGAGATTTGACACTAGCTAACAAAATTACCTTAACTGACCAAATTAAAAGCCAACCACCTAACACCAGTCATCGATGGCTGGCAGAGATAACTGGAGTGCCGAAATCTACAATCGCACATGTGATACAGCAGCAAGATAAACTGCGAGAGGAATGGGCATTGTGCAGGGAACATTAAAAAAACAGAAGTGTGAAGGCAAGGATCCAGATGTTGAGGAGGCCCTCAATCAATGGTTCTCTATTGTAACTGGACGAAATGTATGTGTCAGTGGTCCAATGCTGAGAAGTAAGTCAGAGGAGTTAGCTAAAATGCTGGGTCACAAGGATTTCAAAGTAACAGATGGTTGTTTGTCTAAATGGAAATCTAGGCATAACATTAAATTCAAGAAAGCACACGGTGAGAAGGACAATGTTGATGCTATAAGCGCTGAACAATGGAAATCCACAAAACTACCAAACTTGCTTCAGAAATTTTGTGCAGATGATATCTACAATGGCAATGATACAGGCCTGTTTTATCGTGTCAGATCGGACGGTTCCCTGAGTTACAAACATGCAACACTGTTGGGTTCAAAGAAAGCAATGGATCGTGTAACTGTATTATGCTGTTCAAACATGTCAGGAACTGATAAACGGAATCTGTTGGTTATTGGGAAAGGCGCAAAAGCTTCGATGCTTTAAGGGACTTAGAATG
Source organism: Nautilus pompilius (assembly GCA_018389105.1). Lineage (NCBI taxonomy): Eukaryota > Metazoa > Mollusca > Cephalopoda > Nautilida > Nautilidae > Nautilus > Nautilus pompilius. The sequence continues at coordinate 1,014,648 of JACATO010000351.1, read as the reverse complement.
GGCTGTTTACTAGTTCTCTACTATGCTAACAAGAATGCGTGGATGACTTCTGAAATTTTTAAGAAATGGCTAATGAGTTGGGACATGGAACTACAACGGAAGTCAAGAAAAGTTCTGCTGCTTCTTGACAACTGTGCGGCACACTCTCATTTACATTGTTTGAAAAACATCCATCTGGAATTTCTGCCTTCCAACACCACATCCTTGGTGCAGCCAATGGTCACAGGAATCATAAAAAATTTGAAGACGTTATATTGCAGAAAGTTGGTAAACTACATCCTTGAAGCAATTGAAGAAAATCTACTGACATCATCTGCAACAGCCAAAGGAGTCAGTGAAAGGGTTAACCTTTTACAAGCAGTACAGTTTGTCATCAATAGTTGGCGAGAAATAAGCAGTAAGGCCATTCAGAACTGCTTTGTTCACTGTAGTTCTAAGCATTCAGGCTTGGAGATGTTAGATACAATCAATAGTGAAAATGAAGCCATTTTGGAACTGCAACATGTCAGAAACTACGAGGATTTTGCATGCATTGACAACAGTCTTCAATGTTACCATGAAAATGAAAATTTTGAGGACGAAATTGCTGAACAAATTGCAGTAAAACAACAAGAGAAATCAGATGAGGAAAGTGATGGGGTTGACACACCTGAGCTTGAGTGACTGACTAACCAGGATGCCAAGAAATTTATTGCTGGGTTACGACGCTATTTCTTGCAGGAAAACAATGAAGGCAGTCCTTTATCTGCGCTGATTTTGTTCAGTTGCAGTCGATCAAGAGAACACGGCAGAGTACATTTGATAAATTCCTCCAAAATCGTTAACTGTCAGGGACTAAATATATGCGTGTTTGATAAATACATTAATTTGAAATTGTTTCCAGCACAAATATTTTTCTCTGATTTGTACCATTTGTTCCCGAATTCATTTAAGTATTTTCGTTGCTCAGTAAACAGTAGTTTGCCTTTTGTTTTATAACTTTTTAACTTGTTACGTAAAACTTTGCATAATTGGGGCAGCTGCTTAATTGGGCCAAAGTGTTCTTGTCCCGATGTGTCCCAATTAACCAGAATCCACTGTATATGCCAATCTGATAGTGCTTACCTCCCTTGCAAAAAAGTTAAAGTAAAAAACAAACAAACTAAAAACAACAAAACTAGGAGACAGGATGGCTTAGACATGGTCAACAAGATAAGGATAGGTGGATATGCCATATTTTGAAATAGGGGAAACCAAGACTAGTAGTTGTTTTTTTTAAAGTAATAACTGTGATTTTGGCAAACACCTCTCCACTGACCAAATAAATCCAGAGTTAAACTGTTAGCAAGATTAACAGAGAAGCCCATTTGCGTTTGTGCATTATTTTTCATGCATTACTAGAGAAAGTTTGGTTTTCAAAGATGGCAACAATAATTTGGCATTTTCCATCCAGTTAAACCTTTTACATGTGATCTGCATCACATCGCATGTCTTAATATGGGAGGTGCCTGACCCACTTCACCAAACCAAGGTCTCAGGTATAGGATCTGTGTAATTTACGATATCTTTGCAGAAGTGTAGTGCCAAAGACTGCAATTGTGAAATGGTTAAAAGCTCACAGTATTAACCCCTTTGCCTTCATTTCTAGTGGCTTTTAGCAAACAATGAAAGATTACAAATCAAAGCCAAGTATCCTCACTCTCACCCACCAGACAAAAAATAATTATGCTGGCAAATAAAAAAGGTAAAAAGAATAAAAATCCCCATCACAAAAGAAAAAGTGTGATAAAATGAGAGCATGCAGTGTGGGCTACCAGCTAGAAAAAACAAATTACTGTACCTTCTTCCGCTTCAATCTCAGCTGCAGCATAAATACAATAATGGACAGTTTAAAACAAATAAACAGGGCATTAGTTAACATCTACTTCAGGTAACTTTAACAAGAGGAAATAACTGCAACCAGAGAAAAACTGAAAAAAAAAAACAAAACGTGTAATATACAGGAAAGGGCATTTAAAAATCTTTAACCAGTAATGACGTTTTGATGACTGCCATGTGCATACTGTGATGAGTGATCACTGTGTGATCAGCTCAGTTCATGATGTAAGACTTTAAAAAATAATAATAATAATAATAACAAACTTGAGAGAAAGAAAAGAAAGGGACAGCAAACCCTTTCTTCGTTGCTGACACAGATAGTAATTTAACGACAACAGCAGATTTCTGCCCATGAGATAGCTGCTGGCTCTGAGAGATTCTATCACATTCATTGAAGGAATGAGTTAAAAACAAACAAAATAGAAAATTGCGAAACTTGCCTCTTTTCAAATTAAGATGCCCATAGAGATACTGTGCCTGTTAATAGTTTTAAATTAAACATTTTTTTGCCTTTCAGGCTGCTAAAGAGTTAAGTTCTAAAACCAGTTTTTCAACATTCGCAGTCCCCTGCCATTAGTATATAACAAAGTAGCACAAACAATGAATACAATGAAAGGTCTCATAAAACTAATTTAGTAGCCTGAAAGCATCTGTGAAATGTTTTTAAAAAAATTTTTTTTTAATGGGAAAATCTATTATAATAAAAGTTGGCAGCCTGAGGATAGTTTTGTTATATTCAAGTAAAAAAAAAATGAAGGGTTTTTTCCAATTACAAAATGTCAATGAGCAGTCAGAGTTCTTGGGATGAGTACAATGGATGAGTCCCTGATTACAATGTGATAGCAAAACTTTTGAGTTTTTCAACACATTAAAAAAAAAAAGAAAACAGCAGCAATATTATAGCTGTAGGAAGCATGTCTTTAAAAATGTTGCCATGTGCAGTAAAGTGCCTTGGCTTCATATCACTAAGAGAAAGTCTGGACCTTCCTGAACTATGAAATAGGGACATCTTTTCAACCATCCTGACTAGAAGAAAGCAAATATAGAGGTGAGAAAGTGCATAAATGGGTGTGGGAAGAGAAAGAGCTGCAATAATAATGTGTAATTCCTACCTAAGCCCATAACTTAAACTAATCCTGCTGTTCAGTCGCATAAAGTTGGTGGTCAGAAGGTTGTGTCTCATCTTCTGAAAAACTAATGGAGAATTGTAGAACATGAATGTACTGATCTTGAATTTTAACGCTAATCACATTTCCAAGGCTTATTAATCTGTGCTATTGCTGACAATGTCGGATACATAAGCCACAAAATGTGGTGAAAGGGTACAATAGAGATTCTAAAAAATGCATGTTTCTTTGTATTCTACCAGCTTGCGTGTAGTTCTTCCATGAATATGGAAGAAACTTGAATGTTAATGTTTCTCTTTCAAGTCCCCTAGTCCAAGTCAAGAAACATAATAAAGTCAAATGGTCTCTTTATCACAGCTAACCGAGCTAAAGGTTAAACACATTATAAAAGCAATAGTTCTATGATTTTATGGAGAGAGGTTACATGGCCAACAAGTTGAAATAAACAACTATTCCTTTACTTATGCAGAGTACCAAAAGCCAATTTAAACACTTTATAGGACATCTATCCTTCTAGTGAAATAGCTTATTGTTGATGTTTAAGACTAGAGAAATCAAGCTTGCTGTGAGATAAACTATCGACAAATGCTATCGTAATCTTTAAATAGAAAACACAGTAAGTTATGAAGAAGAAATAACTTTCACTGACTTAGCATTCAGCTGTGTCAAAGCAATAAGAAAAAAAATATGTATATACATACATATAATATACTAGCTGGGGTACCTGGCGCTACACTGGAAAGAATTACTTTTATGACTTTTATAAAAAAAAACAATCATTGAATGAACATTTGAATTGATGCTAATGATACATTTCTTAACATTCTATAAGCTGTACACATTTAACTTTGTTCCATAAGAACTGGAGTGAAAAGCAGAACAGAGTTTTGATTTTGGCCAAGTCTTGAGCATCCGACACAGTTACCCTTGTGAAAAGCAGGGACCATCCAAATGGAGGCAACAACTTTCGGTGATTGGCCCTGTGCTTTATTGTGGTGATAGCAAAGCTGAGTTTTATAGGGAACTTGATTCTCTTTAATTCAAAGGGAAGATCAGATGGTATAAATGGAATGAACATACATTTTCATCACTCTGACTTCCTGTCATGATGGTTGCTTCTAAAATATGAACCATGAGGGTCTTAAATGTCAATCTTGTGCAATTGCAAAGCTTGGGTAGATCTAAATTTATTAGCAGCAGGATTGGAGCCCCAACTTTTAGAAGTAGATTGACAAGTGGACCACCAAGTGGTTGAGGGGTTCAAAAACCAGTGGTTCTGCATCAGTAGTAGTATCCATGGATTTGCAGGATCTGATATATCCTGGAATTAACTGCAGCAACTCCTGTTTAGGAACCAAAATTGTTCTTTCTCTCAGCAAGTCTGAATTCATAAAATGGTCTCTTAGAACAGAGGCAAATTGTCCTGCTTCTTTATCCCCATGGAGGTGAACTCTATGCTAGTTGTTAACTTTAAGAAGCTAACATTTTGCCACAGTGATGAAGCTTTGATGCAGGCATTTAATTCATCTACCTTAGTTTCTCTTGGAACAACTGGCAAATTAAGCGAAAATCCTCCATCATGAGCAATGTCACTCCTCTTATTAGACTGTCATTCTTCTGAAGATATTGCATCATATGATGAAGGGCTTCAAATGCACCTTCATGGGACATAGTGTATACATCTCATTACAATCAACTTACAATCTAGGAGTTTGGCTGATGTGCTGCCTCTTGAAATGTTGCAGGCATGAACAGTTCTCCCTCCAGTCAATAAAGTTGCTGGCAAATTTTTGCAATGATCAAATCAGATACAAAGGTCTTTTGCTGTGCCTCCTGAAGCATCAAGGAAGAATAGACCTCCAGAATGGGAAGTGATGGATTGGAGAATTTTATCATATGCTAACTTTTGATCAGCAATTAATTTATCCTTATTCTCTTCAAGGTCACAAGTAGTTTCTTTAATATTTCTTTTGTAAGAGAATGGTCTTCACTATTAGAAATGGTATCTGAAAATGTGACCTCTGGATATTGTCTTTGAACTTTATAAAGAAAATCTTCACTATGGTTTTCTTTGTGATTGGTCCAGAGCAAAAGAAAGGATCAGCTATGCCACAGGTGTGCAACATGATTGCAAAAAGATTTCTTAATTTGGAAGGCAAATGACTTACACCTGCCTCAGTGAGGGCTTTATTCCGATGACCATCATCCTCAAGGAGTCCTCTCAGGTGACATGCCTGCCAGAATGCATCACAAACTTGACCATCCACAGTCTTTAAATTTATCAAAAGAGGCTGATCCTCTTACAAGAAGAAGCATTCAAACAAAAGAACTCTAAATTGTTTGGATGCACTCCATATACTCTTCCAAGTGCATTTAAAGACCATATGTCTGGATGTCCTACAACTCTAGCTACTTGAGCTCTTCTCCTCAAACTCTTCTTAGCAGACTGCCAAGTGTAATGGTGGGACATTTCATGATAGTCCTTGCAAATGAATCTCGATTTAATTTGAAGAATGCTGTTAGAATGGTCTATCTTGGAGCAAGAGCTTGTTAATTAGCTGTTTCTTCCATGAAGTATATGCTTTGACCATCCTCACTGAAAGCTGGACAACCAATGGATGCCTCTCATGTATAGGAAATTTGGAGATCTGCCAAGCTGCTTCATTTGCGCTAATGAATCTCCCATTTGATAGTTTGAAATTTCATCATTTGGATTGACTTCTGTACCAAAGATGGCATCTGTACATATTTGCAAATGTACTTGACTGACTTTACTGAATTGCAAAACTCAACATTTATATGAGGCTGAAAGATCTTTGAGAGGAGTGGGCATTATGGGACAACCCATCTGTTGCTTATTTTCATAATGTAGCTGAATCCTCCTTCAGGCTTTCTTCTTCTGTACAGAGGATATCCATCATAGGGTCTAGGCCTGTTGCCCCCCCTCCCATTTTCATAACTTCACTGTCTACATCATAAAGTATGCTAAATCTGTTTGAAAAGGAAATAAGGTAGTTCTTGATGGATATATTTATACTGTGCAGAAGATCCTTGTAAATGGTGTGATATCATATGAATGTGAACAGTGAAGACGAAGAATGTGCAGGCTAAGGTCAAGGTTCATGAAGGTCAAGTTGTTGGCAGACTTCATGAGCACACTCCTGCTCTAGATGCACCAAGATCAGAAATGCTGCATGTTCGTAATGCTATAAAGTGCAAAGCAACAGATGGCGAAGGAACAGCACAACAGATCATTTCACAGTCCATATCATCTACATCTAACCCTGCCTCTGTACAACTTCCAGCTATCTGTTCAATCTGCCTTGCCATTCACAAGCAAAGGCAAGATTCTGAGAACTCTCATCCTATTCCAACCAATCTTGCTGAACTAATCACACCTGAACAGTACAAGGCAATGATTCTCTTTCACTATTCTAATGATATCATAACATTAATTATGTGAACTCAAACTTATGATAGAATTTAAGTAAATATGTTAGTTGTTGCCTGTACATGTAAATTACTCAAGTCAGAACTGACTTAGATAATAACTTCAGAAGTTGGCTTCATGATTAATTTCACCATTACTTTTTTCCTGCTATCTTATTGGATTAGCTAGTCTCTTATGCATCATGTGTTGCTGGAAATACAACAATAATGATAATAATGACAAAGAAATATAAATTTTCATGATCGCTTTCTTTAATATGATAGAAACAACACAAATCACCTGTTCTATTATTTGCATCAGATACCTCCTTGACTCTGCTTCAAAACTCTGATAACTGGTTTGCTAATGGTACTTTTAAGGTTGTCCTGCAGCTTTGTTATCAGTTATACACCATCCATGCCTTGAATGAACACTACATAATCCTGTGTTCATGCTTTACTCCCCAACAAGCAAGAAGCCATATACACCAGTGTTCTGCAACAACTGCTCAACATCAAACTGCAACTCAATCCCAACTCAATGACTGACTTTGAATCTGTTGCTATCACTGCTACATACACAGTCTTCCCATATGCAACCAAGAAAGGATGTTTCTATCACCTCTCCCAGTGTGTGTACTGCAAAGATTAAGAAGCTGGTCTACAACAGTTGTACACACAAGATAATGATACTTTTGAGATGTTGCAGGAAGAGCTACCAGAAGAGGCCATGAACGTGATCATGGTCTTTGCTGCCATCGACAACAGCCAAGGTTTCCAATCTCTATTTGGAACATGAAAGAACTTAAAGAGATTTTCCATGCACGAACAGCCATGATGAGGGCTGGCATCAGAGATTCCAAACAAACTCTGCTGCTCACTATCCAAACAGGTGGAGATTCTTTGAAGTGTTTGGAGAACAGGCACTAACCAAATTATTGCTGGTCACCCACCTGCACCACAACGCAAGCAACACCAGATAAATAGGCAGTCCATCTGAACAAATGTTGGAATGTATGAGAACAGACATATAATGGATTATCTGCGTGGTATTGCCCACAATATCTTGTTCTAAAGTTATATGACTACTATAAAATTCATCTAAAATCAGTAACTAAGATGCTGGCAGTTGTATTTTTTATTTTTTTTAATGTAGGCATATTAGCTCAACAACTTTTCTTACCTTACTTGGCATAGATATTAACTATGTATACTTTATGGATAACTGAAATAAATAACAAGTTGTTGCTTAAAGTCCAGGAGTCAACGTACTTGATCCCCCATCATGTTGTGTGTCTCCTAGAAGAAACTTCTTAGGTCATGCAAGGGGAATTAGGATTTAAATTACCCCAGGGCCTGTGAACCATTTGAGTTTTGACAATTTCAGACCATGCTAAGTAGAACCAAGATCAGGCAGTTCAGCACTTTTGAAGTTAACAATTTCATTGTCATGAATACTTTCTTTAAGACATATAAGGGTATGAACATGAGGCAGGCCCCTTTTTTTGCCATTGTACTGTGTACAATCGATACCACAGAGCTCCAAAAACTTCAATCTTCGCAAAGTGGTCCATTAATTTATTTACCTTTTGCTTGAAAACTCTGGCAGTGATATGACGATTATGAGGCTGCCAACCCATGAAAAGTTCTCTCCTGATTTCATCCCAATTAGGATTGCAAGTAAATGTGATGAGGAGTTCAGGTATTCCATAGTCCCTAACATAGGTCATTGCATCTTGTATCTGTTCGTACATGTTTTTTTGGGCCTGCTGTGAAGCTTGAGGGTAGAATAACAGACCAAGATTTCCATCATTCATCACTGCATCCCCAAGGTGGGCATAATCTATGGCTCACAATGGTTGCTGGTGTAGCCTCAAGTAAAGGAAACACTCAGATCCAATTTTGCAGTACATGCCTACCAAGAATTGCTGCATAAGGTTGCTAAACTGAAGTAAGTGATTGGAGCTACCATTTCAAACCATTAAATGGTAAGCACTGAAATCATTGGCTATCTAGGAAGGATTTGGTGACCCAGATGCTGAATTTCTTTGTTGGATTTGGAAATGGTTACCACCTTCACCTTGCCAAAACATCAAAGGATATTGCAAAGTATCATAAGATCTGTGTCTCTCTGGAATCTTCTTCAGACTGTAGTCCCTCAGCATGAGTACAATTTTCCCTCTTTTCGTTAACCCATAGGACAGAAACTTCATCAGTAATTGAAGCATTGAATTACCAAGAATGTTCTCCAGCAGGTCCCTTATTTGCATGAATCACTACTCTATGACCTGTTGAAGGCATGTGCTCTGATACATACTTAAATATGTGAACCAAATTCTCCTTTTGATGCCACATGTCTTGAAACTTCTTAACTATTTCATTCCTCATTCCTGAGATGACAATGCACCCCTGGTTGCATTGTTCAGCCAATGAAAAATATCTGAACAAATTTGGCCTCTTCATTTTCCACTGGAAGTAGTGATAAACCTAGTCTTGGATTTTGAATGTAGGTGTGAAGCCAGTTTGACTTGCATCTTCTGAAGCTCCAAATGAAATCATCTGAAAATAGGAGTTGTACTTTTGAATTGTTTCTATGAAATACTTTGATTCAGGGTCATTTCCATTTAAGAGAGATTTCAATGGATCTGGAGATTCTTGCAGAGGAGTCAATTTCACTTTGACATTTGAGCAACATAAACCAGATGTCTCACCTGAAAATTTCTTTGCTGAGCAAAATTCACAAATATTTGACATGGTGCCAGTGGAGAGAATGGATTTTTCATTGTAATTCTCAACAGAGCATTCCTATGCCAATCAAACCTTGCCCTTCTTCTTGCAGTATTTCTGTCATGGACTCCCTCTCTCTAAAGGTGCTTCTCTCCCTCTTTTTGGATGATTTCCTCTCCGTCACTGCAGCCATTTTGGTCCCTTGCCTAGTTTGACAAAGGTCTTGAACTATCCCATTCTCTTCCTTCAGCTGCTCATTTCCGTTGTTGTGCCAATCACCTCTTTGTTCCGACCTTTCTCGTTTCATTGCTGCAGCCTTTCTCACCCACCACTCATTTTCCTGTGTCGTGCGGACATTTTTCTTACACTACTTTAGCTTTACTTGTTGACTGACCCAAATTAGACATTCTGGAAGCACATACACCAAAAATTTTGGACCTCCAGGTGCCATGGTTCAGGTGTGAAAGAGTAACAGACAAATGCACAAACATTTGAAGTATTAGATTTTAAAACAATGAAGAGAGAGTCCGAATGTTTTAACTTTGAAGAGCTGTATATTTTGAACACAAAATTTGACAGCAGTCTTGCAGGAGTATAGCCTGTTAATGTCAGGATACTTTTATTAGGGATGTAAATATCATAGGGGGACTAACTTATTAATGCTAATTAAGATACTCATTAGAGAATTTTGAAACTGCACTATTTCTCCTTAAAAACGTATGGTGAGCAAAAACATTCAAGATGCATGGAGAATAAATTTCTACAAGTCTGATCTTCTTACGATGCTGTATTAGTAATCATGTTGTTTTTTTTTTCTAGTTAAATGAAGTTTCATACAAATAATATAAGGTAGAAAAAATTTTCTGTTAATAAATATGCTACACTATTAAACCTGTTAACCAATTTACTACAATGTATGACAAGTATATCCAGCCTATTTTTACAGGTAGAATGTTAATTTGGCCATTTCATCACATAAGTAGTAGTAATGTTACAGATGAACCTGTTTCAGATGTCTTCTCTACCAACATCATCAGAGTATAATGCTGAAGACAACAGCTTTTTTTTAGTGCAATGACAATGAATTGCAACAGATATTTCTGCTGTAGCATTTATATTTTTGGACTGTACAGGTGGCATGAGCAAAGCTGGTACTGAATCCAAGGCCTCTTGGTCACTAAGATTTTAATGCACTTTTATCATCACTTTAGCCCACAATCTCATCAGCGGCAAGTATGCTTACTGACAAATGACACTGCTTCAAACATCAGGAGTGCATTGAGGTTTGGGGTTAAGGTCAAAAGCAGAAAAATCTCTTTTTATTGTTTTTCCAGCAAGCAATGTGTGCAGAATGTCTGTAACTTTCAAGTTACATCTGGTCATTTCAACTTAAATGATGCAAGAGATGCTGGACACAGCACACAGAGATGTCCAAAATTTTAAGAGAACGTTGTTCCATAGAAGATATTTTTTGGAAGTTATCCGAAGGACAAAATAAAAGTTATATATAATGTTAACTAACATAGAAGAGAGAGAGAGAGAGAGAGAGAACTGCTAGAATGTAAATGAAAGTTGTAATTTTACCAAATTTGCAACAACAACAACAAAGGGTAAACAGCAACCTCGATCACCGAAGATTCCAGTTTTTGGCCTATATTTTAGCATATCTGTTTAATAATTTCATTAAACACAGTGTAGACGTAATTACATACCTTGCCAGATTAGTAATAAGCTTTGGCACTGTTCCTCTTTTCTTATTCTAGACTCTGACAAGGGGAGGTAATCATGTACATATACACTGTATAATACCTCTACTGTCAAAAATACAAAATCATAAAACATACCAAAAATTACACTGTAATTCAAGATTCAGGTAGTACACTAATTTTTTTTATCAGGTTTGGTGGTGTTGTTCCATATATTTTTATAAACTTCCCCATTAGATTGTATTCTGTAAAAAGCTCATTAAACCAAACTCACTAGCAACCTGTCAAGTGTATGGATGATGAGCTCGGTATTACTACAAACAGGATGCATTTTAATTCACAGATGTAGAATAACAAGTCATTCCAACTGAATCTAGGAAATAATCAGTCCCACCCAATGAGTGAAAAACATGAAAAAAATGATGTTTTTAAATTAAGTAAATAATCGAGAAAACGTAAATATGCTACATTTTAGCATTAAACAGATGGAAATATCTTTTATTTACTGACTTTATTTTATTTCTGCTGTCCTCAAGTTTCTCCACACTAATTATTAGCAGACATGTATCATTTATAATTACATAATTAAAGCATTTATGTCTTATTGTTCAAAAAACACTGCTTTACACAGGACAGCCATTGTTCTATAATGTAGGCCAACCTTAATTTCATATCCTATTTGTTTTAAAAAGAAGTATAAGAACAAGTTAATTATACGCTATCAAAAGCCATGTTGCTCATAATTTGAAAATTTTTTTTTGCATTTTGTCTCCAGTTGACTTCATTTAAAAATAACTTTAAATGAATGCAGTTGTGTTGTGCTGTGAAGCAGTCAAGCTAACTATACAAATCCTGTTTCTTTATACCAAAATCCTAAATTTGGAACATCTCTTCGTTATCTGGTTTTTCTCTCTTTAGATATATCTTTAATAAAAAGCCAGCCTTGGTTTTAGGTTTCTCCACCTAACTCGGAAAATGAATTAAGTATTCTTCAGGCATCTTACTTTCTACATCTGTTTCCAAACATTAACAGGAATAAATCACAAATATTTAATGAAGCAAAGAGACTAAATAAATTCAATAAACTTTGATATATCATCTTAGCCACCGATAGCAATAAAGATTGGAATGTATGTATTTTTCATTGATTAACAACTTAGGGCAAAAGTGTCTGATTGGAAAATGTATAAACCAGTTCAAAAATGTAGTAGTAAAACTACCACAACAAAGAAAAACAATATGGGAAACAATTAGCAGGTAATATTAACAGTATATTTCTAAAAAAAAACAGCGCATAAGAGAAAAGATAGGTTTACTAAAGGAAAAGGTCAGTGTGGTTGGTAATAGTCAAGAAACAACTAATACATCAAGAATACAGAGGCCAAATTCTTGGGCGAGAGCTTTAACTATTACTAGCAATACAGTTGATATTATTAATACTATAGCAGAAGAATTAATAAGATGGATAGATAAAAGTAATCAGTAGGGTTAGATTAAATCCATCTTAAATAATTAAAGATTAATCTGGGAACAGATATGCTACCCTTCACAAAAGGTTTTTCAGAAACCTATTAGTAGTATAGAAATACCATCAGCATGGAAACAAACTAATATCACTTTGATGTCTAAAAAAAGGGGACAGGTGTGGTCCTGATAAGTACAGGCCAGTTCAGTTCAACGTTTAGCGTAGGTGAGAAACTTGAATATAATAAAAAAAGGAATTTATTTATTTATTTCAGTGAAAATACCCCAGCATCAAGAATGAAAAAATAAAGATTTAGGAGTTATAATACCTACCTACCACCTTAAAAAGTCAAAAACAGAGAAACACCTAATTAATTTGGCATAAACACCTTCACTGGGATATGACTGGAGTGTTTTACAATTTTACAATATCTTTCTTGGAAAGAATATATTAACTTTGAGCATCACTGCCTCCAGATACAGCAGTTACTAGTAGATCTTGCACAGTATCATAGACTTTCTGGTGACTGGTGTTGCTGCTCCTCAGCAGAATTTTTGGGATAATCCTGCAAAACACTGGTGAGACCCACGGGCACACATGTCTCTGTCTCCAGTTCTGAGCGCTTCTTATAGAATTGTACTTTTAATCTGGTGCACCATGGCCTCAGTCAAAATGTGTTTTCTCCTTTCTAGTTTATGATAATCAGTCTCTGTCAGCTTATATGAGAGGCCATCCATCTTTGTTAGTAGATTAGGTTAATTAAGCTAGGAGTCTCAATGCATGTGACTAGCTGATCCTACTGATGCATTTGGCTCTAGGTGACCTGTTTTCCATTTCTGCTGATGTCTCAATGCACATGGATCCACTGGATACATACAATTACCTGAACCAATATCTCCTATAGAAAAAGAAAAGCTTGAAGCTTCCACTTCTAAGACAAAGCATCAAAAAGAAATAGCAAGTAAGTGAAATGTTAGTCTCTTCTTTAAGAGCTAAGGATTCTGCCTCGTAGTGCAGATGGTATTCACAGAAATCCATTAGATGAAATTTTTTTTAATAATACTGACATTATTATAAGATTTCTAAGAAATGCTGCTTTAGTAATCCTGTAGTTTCAGTCTAGAATATTTTACCTAGCAAGATAGTAGAAGCTGACAGCACTGTTTCTGAAAGTAGACTAACTCACCTTTTTTGAAAAAGGGAAATAAAGGTTATAAACAACCAACTCTTCTGACTATTGATATATGTCAGCTTAAGTACTTGTAGCAAACAAACATAACAGCCATCATCATCCAGAATGCACTGCAACAGCTGCTGATGTCAGTGGCTGTCATAATTATGTAGCCATATATAATGTCATCTATGCATAACAAATCATGGCAACTATCTCAGATATAACTAAAAATTTGTGTGAAAAACTTAACATAAACATGTGTTAAATTGTTTTAAAATATATTTGTATATCTCCATAATAAGAAAATTGTATGTTAAGTACCAATGCATGTCAAACTGTATTTAATCAATTACTTTAATTACAAATTTCTGGCAAGAGATAACTATGTAGAATAATGCATAAACCAAGGTGATAAACAGTAGGTGAGTAACTAGAAATCACTGATTTCTGACTTAAAATTTTTGGCAAGAAAGATAATCTCATATGTTGAGTACTTAAAAAAATAAGCAATAATGGAGATACACAATTAAAAATTCTTTTCTTTTTTTTAAATTTTAAATTTGTTATAAAGGTTATCTTCATTCTTGAAGAAAACGTAATGAAACATTTTTGTTAAAAGTTGTAATTAATAAAGGCCAGATATTTTAGAAAACAAGGCAATCAATATATTAACCTGTTTGGCAAACACGCAATTTTCTGTCAGAAATAAGATAATCTTAAGAATTCCTAAAGTCTACTAGTGTGAAAGATAAAAACAGGGACAGCCTATTATGGAGGACAGTTGCTTCATTATAGCATCAGCCCTGCATCTTGTAACACAAGCTCAGTTCCAGAACAAGGCTCTCGTCTAAGGTTTAAATTTGTAGTGGAGGTTGATGGAACCATGTGCTTCTGAGAGGAATTTTAGTTTGTTTTTTAAATGATGGATGTAGGCTGTTTCCATATTGATTTCTTTCATTCTAGATTTCCAAGGATGGGCAGGTGGGAGTATTAATGACAACAAAAAAGCTCTGTCAAATAAATTCAGTCAAGAATAGAGTTCATGCCTGGAGAATTGTTTTACAACTCTCAAGTGACTCATCTTGGAAGAAGAAGAAGAACAAGAAGAAGAAGAAGAAGAAGAAGAAGAAGATGTAAGTCCGTAGTTTTTAATGGATGATTAAGCTTAAAAAGAAAGAAAAAGGAAAAAGGTTATTAGGGGGGGTAATGAAAGCTCTAGATGTAAAGCAAGATATTAGGTTATGAACAGATGCTGGCGGTGACGGACTGACAATGAACAAACGACGGACAGATGGATGATTAAGTGATAATACAGGAGCATTGTGGTCTTGAAAAAAAATCACTGCTGCTGAGTACTGAGAGGAAAAAAATGTGCATCATTTGTTGGAAAAATCTTGTTTTTCTTTCAAATGACTTCTGAATCTAATCTGAAATATTTTTTATAGAAAACGTGTACAGAAAAGGCTTCCAAATTATAATTTAATAAAGTTCCATGTTTAATTCAAAACTAAGTCTTTTATGTAACATTTTGAAAAAATGACTACTAAGTTTGAAAAAAAAAAGGGCTTTAGATTATAATTTGAGGAAGACTTCCACATTTCATCTAACAGAACCACAGGTGTATTCTATTGTTGTTAGCTCAGGTTAATAAAAATAAATATCTTAAGTGATTATAAGCAATGAAACACACACACACACACACAAAAAAAAAACATTCTGTAACACAGAATTTACCATTTTTGAGAGGATGTTAAGGCTTCTTCTACATTATAAACTTCTCTGTTTTTAAATTCAGTTACACAAGATCAAGAAAAGGAGAGAGGAAATGGTAGAATAGTGTTTTAGCAGAGCTAACAGAAGATGGTTTTGGCAGGTCCATTAGGTCACAGTGTACCAACTACTTGTATAGTGTTCAAAGTCCCCATGTACATTAAAAAACCAGGTGCAGCAGGGTGCAGAAGACACCAACAGCAGGGCCAGGTGTGTTTTCCCTGGCAATGTGTCGAATATTGCTTAAAAAAAACAACTGTCGGTGGCTTAGGTTTAGTACAAGGGCATTTTTGAAACTCTCTTTAACTCTTTTCCCTCAAGAGATTGTCCAGGGCAGAAAGAATGCTCACCACAACTTGTGCTTGTTGAGAAGTCGTCAGACCAGTTTGTACAAAAGAAGCGGGCACTCATCAGCAACATGGGAGTCATCAAAATAAGTCAACATAAGACAAAAAGGCAGCTAGAGTTTTTCATCGAACGAAGAGGTTAAAGAATTTTTTTAAGGTCAGGGCCAGAAAGCACATCGTCATAAATAAAAGAAATAAGTGGTTAAAGAAAGAAAGGTTTCTACAGCAGACATTGCAGAAAAACTGTACAATCCAGTGGGGGTCAGGTTCTGGTGCAGTGTCTACCTCTTAATGTTAAGAGGCCTTTTGTAGGCCAACCCCGACCAAAGTTGCGAGCACTCAGCCCCCCCCTCAAACATTCTTCTTATCACAATTCTGCAACATAGTCAGGTACCTTCCTGATCCTAGAACAAGGCCCATCAACTTGAACAATAACTTAACCATCCATAACAGCATCTACGGCACCACAAATCCCATAGAAAGGGCTTAGAAAAGTTACTCTATTAACTCAAAGAATGTGCACTAATTCACCTTTTTAGCCTCTGTTTTAACATCTGGGGAAAAAAGATCCTGGTAGAACTTCTACACAAAGCGGCAAAGTTTGGTACATAAGTCCAGCAACACTAATTTGTACAAACCTTCCTGAGCGGCTAACACCAGACCATCTTGATCAAACTCCAGTTCTGCTTCCATTGCTTCTGAGTTACTCTCTTCTTCCTCATCCTGCATATTCCTTCCATCTTCACTTGCTGAAAAAATTATGCATAAAGAATTAGAGAAAAAAAGAAAGTCAATTTAAAATTAGCTCCATATACACCAAAAGGGACTCAACCAGACTGGTTTTTGCTGGTTTGTTTGTTCCTAATCTAACTGGCAAATGAGGGAGAACTAACAAAAATATTTTTTACAATGAACTCCAGCTACAAATCATTCAATGTTTTCTTTATTTTAAAAATTCCGCTTTATTCTCCATTTAGATCAGTTCAAAATGAAGACTAAAAGGCAAAATAAGCCCACAATAAACTTTACTAAAATAAAATTCATATAAAACAGGTCAAGATGAATTTTAAATATTTACTTTGAATTTCAGTTACACGTGTACAGACATGGACATCCACAAGGGGGTGGGCAAGAGGGAGCCCACCCAGGAAAGTTGATGGTGATAGTATAATGATGGCATTATTTCTTGCCTGATTCACCATGCTCCCTGGTGCATAGTGAACCAGATAAGAAATAATGAATCTGACCTCACCTGGCTAGGAAGAAAGTAGTAATATAGGAAAATACAATATAAGACACACTGGCAGAGCATACGTGCAGCTGAGATTTATCAAGTACTCTCAGGTGCCATCATAACTGTTGGACAGCTGGGCTAAGGTAGGGTAGGGGTGCTATAATTTAGTCCCACTAATCCCTGCCCGTTGATGTAGCAGACCATCATACACAAAACAGTTTTCTCTTCAAGTGTTCACCTCTAAGACTTTTGTGGAGTCCCCTATCTAAGATTTCAGCATTAATGGCTTTATAAAACCCAACCTTTAAGAGATGGTGGGCCTTTCTTCCAAAATCTGAAGAATTAATTCCCTCTGTCCAACTGTGACTACACATGATTCAGCAGGGTAAACTGGCTCGCAATGGTCTGGGATGTCCAGCCACAACTCAACCAATCTCTTAGACAACAAAATAGAGTAAACACTGTAAAGAAATAATTCCTCACTCAGTCACTTGACCAGGGTTACAGTTAGTGGTGGGTGACAGGGGAGATTATCAGACATTACACGCATACCTGTTGTTTGTTACCTTAAAGCAAGCATGCTGGGCATCAAACGAAGGAGGGAAAAAAAGGAGGTAATTTAGAAATAAAAAGTTTAAGAATCTTTCTGATTTAAAAAAAAATATATCTAAGAAGTCAATAAAGATCCAACTAAATAAAATTTGACAAGCTGTCTTGTGCACAAATGAAATGTCTGAACAGATCTGTACAAAATATTGCAATGGAAACGTGTGGGAAGTCGGTAAAATCAAGAAATTCTCTTTTCTATGGTAATACCTGTAGTAAATAAATTAGAGATGTTGACAGAAACCAGTAGCAGAGAAAGAGTCTGACAAGTATATAAAAAAAGCCACATTTTGTTTTTTTATTATGGTCATTGTTATTACTCTAAATCATCAAAATAATATCTTTTGAATAATTCATTGCGTTTCTGGAGTCAATCCACGGTAACTCAAATGTTTTATATTTGTTTGTTTAATATTTAGTCAGAACTTAGCTTTGACCACCTCTCTTTTCCGAATTATTTTATTCCATAAATTATGAAACTTCAATTTTTATTTTTTCTAAATTTCTAGAACATATATACATATAAAGACATTTTACAACTTCTAAAATTACCAGCAATCTTCTCTTAACAGGTTTGTTTTTCCTCATTTAAGCAATCCATTTTTCTGTTAAAAATAACATCTCCCCTTAGCTTCTAAAGTCACAGAGTTACTTCCTCCTTAGCAGTTCTTATAAATTCAGACATCCCCCCCCCACCCAACTTCCAAGTTAACAAAGTTACCTTCTCTTAGCTATGTCTCCTTTCAATGCTGATAAAGATCTCCACCAAACTGTTCTGGCAAGTTCAGATAATTTCTAGACTTGTACCAAAGTTAGCCAAGTAGCTCATAGATCAACTGATCATTTTAAATTTAAAAAGAAAATTTTTAAATTAACTCCTGTTACATACTGTTTCAGAAATCAAGAGACGAGCGGATACTTCTTTCTTTGTGAACTCCTAACCTGACTGTGGATATCTCACAGAAGTAAGGGATATAGGGTATCAGCCTTGGTGACCAAGTAAGTTACCTGGGTACAGTTTGGGGGCAATGGTCAAGGTGCAAGCCAGTCAAAAGTTACCCCACCACAAGTATCCAGTAAACCCTGACTGTAACTCATCTGTTTAGCTGTGGAGGAAACGGGGAGTGGTTGAAGGTAACCTATGCAAATGGACTGATGCAAAAGAAGAAACCATGCTGTGGGTATCAAATCCAAGTCCCCGCCCACGGCAGGCTGGCGGCATGCTATGCGCTTAGCCTAGAACTATTAGAATTTTTCTTTAAAGTTTCTGCAAAGATATTTGGTAACCTCCCTTGACAACTGCAGCTTTAAAAAATTGAGCAAAAAATTTTTTTCTTTTATATTTTAAAGTAAAATATCTAAATTGATGCATGTATGATTAAAATGGATTTTGTAAAACTACCGGGCTAACAGTTAAAAATAAAATCCATCAACCAAAGATTAAATGGTGACTAAGCTAAGCTGACAGGTGTTTTGACAGGCTTAATATTTGTAGCTAAAAAAAATGCAACAAACATTTAACAAAAATATGAAAATAAAAAAAAAAAAAATCAATCATACAGCAGAACTAGCTAACCTATTTAGATACAAAAACACAAAACATTAGTATAATGCTGGGTGATGCCAGTGCTCTCCTGTCAGTGAGACTATAAACAACCAGCGACCTCATACTTGTGGTGATTGTATGGAGCCTGACATCACTTTAAGAAACCTCAAATGCAAAACTGTGATCTCCAACATGAGAATTAATGATTTCTGATATGCATTTCTTATTCTGAGATAAGCAGTTTCAACACTGAGAGGAAACCATATAAATATTTATTTTTAACTGTGCCCTTGGGTGTCGTGTGTTAGCCATGAGTGTTTGAGCCTAAGAACTGTACTACTAACAGTAGTAGAGTGAACTCATTTGTAATCGCGCCACTCAAACTTTGATAAAGACAACAGTAAGACTAAAGGTAACCGCTGTTTTTAAGGTTTACCAAACCAATTCAGCTCAGACTAAAACAAAACTGAACATAGCAATAAAATTAAATAAGGATAGCAGAAATATTTTACCAGTCATCTACTAAACCACTGAAACTCTGAAATATTTTCTACCCTAAAATCCAAACATCATAAATATTATAAATTCTAAAGTTTTAATGCCTTGTGTTAAGTCTAAGCCGTTTTCCAACAAACAAACAAACTTTCTGGGTTAATGTAAATTCAGCTGGCAGGTTTAAGTGTACAATAACATTGATTACTGGGCTTAACCGTTTCACTGCCCGGCATTGTAGTCCGCCAAACTTGTTGTAAAACAGCCACTTTGATTCGTTCATACCAATTTACAGAGTGTAATATGATGCAGAAGACTACTAACTTTGTGCCATACACTGTGAGAAAACTTACCAGCAGAACAGTCAATTCAATATAAAGTCATGAAACTGAACTACTGTTGTTAATTTCTCTGTTGCTGTTTTAAAGTTTGTACAGAAAAAAAAAAAAATTGTAGTATTAACTTCAGTATTAAGCTCTGAATAACTAACGGGTTCTAGCTAACAAAATATTCTTTTTTCTACATTTTTTATTGTTCCAAGTGGCCCAGCATAGCAAGGAATAGCATGGCATTCTCAACCCTCTTGCTGCAGCGGTTGGTACCCGAGTCCCACTGCACAGGAAATTTATTACAGAGAAAGGCCCTACAGAAGCTCTGAATTTTTAGACATGGGAGAAAACCCATGTGGCCAGCTGGTGAAGAACGGCGAGAAGAAACCGTGGTAAAGGAGGTACACCAAATTAAGCTGATTCCTGCCAGCCCTCAACTTAGTAGTCCAGTAGTGTAACTCTGATTACCCTTTATCTAAGTTATCCCTCTTTAGAAAGAAAAAAGTACGACAACCACAACGACATCGGGATATCAGAACTCAGCGTTATTTTTTTGACAGATGCACATTTATCATAGGGAAGGTACCGACAAAGTTTCCACTTATACTCTTTTTATCTGTGAGCTCCACTCTTTTGTCTGTTGCTGTGTACACTCCTACATGTGATCCCCCTTCCTTATGCACATGTAAGTGCTTTGTTTTTGGTTCATAGTGTAAGCAAAACTCTAAAAAAAAAAACAGCCAATCACTGACTGGTACAAACCAGGCTGAGTTATCACCATTTTTGTTGTAGCATGGACCAGATCAGCTGGCACAAGTGATAACAAGAAAGACTGTGCATGTCACCATAACTGTTTTATCAAAGTGCAATCTAACTGGTTTTCAATAACAAATGCAAGCATTAATAATATTTACTTGGTTGTTAGAGAGATAGTTTAAAAAAAAATCATTAAGTTCAGCTTTAAATTTATCCTTAACATACCATCATTGAGAGCTTCAGCCAGGGTATAGTAGCATTATCATAACTAATAGCCATGTCCTTACATTTCACTCTTAACAATGACAGTAGGAAGACAAAAAACTGATAAATCTGATCTAATGCTAGTCAGCATCACTTATGAAAGTAGCAGTTTCAAGGTGTTTCTTACTGATGAATGTCTACGTAAACAGTCTAGGTAGGAACAGTCATAACTAACAATTTGAAAACATGGGCTTGTTTATGCTGTAAACATTCCACAAGTATCTAGAAAGGGACTTATTTGAGGTCAAGTGTGCACCACAAGTCAATCACAGCCTGACATCTGTGACCCACAGTTGTCACCAGCTGTTACTGAACCTGCTTTAGAATGTTCCTCCACTATCCCTACAAGGACTGCAAAGGTCAATATTACTAATGTGCTGCTGGTTACATCATACATTCTAGTCAAGCTCATCAAAAATGTTTAATTGTACTCTGGTCGTAGCACACTGATTTTGGCCATATACAGTAAATCCTTGGGTGCTCTATCAGCATAGAGCCAAGTGTTCTCATCTGAATATTGTGCCGCAGGCCTGCCAAAGGGGGCATGACACTGTACCTGATCACTGGTGGGTTTCTCTCTCTATGTTTTACTTAATTTAAAATAGTGGTGGTTGTAGAACATTCCCCTGCATGACATGATACTTGACAAAATCAGTCAGTATAGGGAGAAACTCCCTCACCTCACCTTCTCAAATTTAGAAGAAACACAGAAAAAAAATTGGTCCTAATAAGTTAAGTTTCATGGCAACAGCTGCCATGTGTTTTCAGTACTGATCAATTAAATGTATACTTTGTATTTTATCACATTTTTTTTTTTTTTACCAGGGCACCCTTTAGTTGAGGCCCTAAATCTTTGGAATTAGTTAGTGTTTGGGGCTACAACTTTGCAAACCTTCCTTTGCTTTGGGAGCCCATTGTACCTTCAGTGGAAGTTTCATCAAAATCTGATAGGGTTAAGTGGGCACACTTGGTGATTTGATTCAGAATGACTTTTTGACATACAAGTGCATCTCAGAAAATTAGAATATCGTGGAAGAGTTCATTTTTTCCATAATTTAATTCAAACAGTGAAACTTTCATATATTCTAGATTCATTACACATAAAGTGAAATATTTCAAGTCCTTTTTTGTTTTCATTTTGATGATTACGGCTTACAGCTCATGAAAACTAAAAAATCCACTATCTCAAGATATTAGAATATTTCATAAGATCAATAAAAAAAAGGGGGGATTTATAATATAGAAATGTCGAACGTCTGAGAAGTAAGTTCATTTATGCACTCAATACTTGGTCGGGGCTCCTTTTGCACGAATCACTGCATCAATGCGGCGTGGCATGGAGGCAATCAGCCTGTGGCACAGCTGAGATGTTATGGAAACCCAGGTTGCTTTGATAACGGCCTTCAGGTCGTCTGTATTGTTGGGTCTGGTATCTCTCATCTTCCTCTTGACAATACCCCATGGAGAATCTATGGGGTTCGGGTCAGGCGAGTTGGCTGGCCAATCAAGCACAGTAATACCATGGTGAGCTAACCAGTTACTAGTAGTTTTGGCACTGTGGGCAGGTGCCAAGTCCTGCTGGAAAAGGAAATCAGCATCTCCATAAAGCTTGTCAGCAGATGGAAGAATGAAGTGCTCTAAAATCTCCTGGTAGACGGCTGCATTGACTTTGGACTTGATAAAACACAGTGGACCAACACCAGCAGATGACATGGCACCCCAAATCATCACTGACTGTGGAAACTTTACACTGGACTTCAATCAACTTGGATTCTGTGCCTCTCCACTCTTCCTCCAGACTGTGGGACCTTGATTTCCAAATGAAATGCAAAATTTACTTTCATTCTAAAAGAGGACTTTGGACCACTGAGCAACGGTCCAGTTCTTTTTCTCCTTAGCCCAGGTAAGATGCTTCTGACATTGTCTCTGGTTCAGGAGTGGCTTGACACTAGGAATGTGACACTTGTAGCCCATTTCCTGGACGTGTCTGTGCGTGGTGGCTCTTGATGCACTGACTCCAGCCTCAGTCCACTCCTGGTGAAGCTCCCCAAAGTTCTCGAATCGGCTTTGCTTGTTGAGAACCCTCTCAAGGCTGCGGTCATCCCTCTTGCTTGTGCACCTTTTCCTACCACACTTTTCCCTTCCAGTCAACTTCCCACGACATGCTTTGATACACCACTCTGCGAACAGCCAGCCCTTTCAGCAATGACCTCTGTGGCTTACCCTCCTTGTGGAGGCTGTCAGTGAGCATCTTCTGGACAACTGTCAAGTCAGCAGCCTTCCCCATGATTGTGGTTGTGCGTACTGAACCAGACTGAGAGATTCATGGTATTTATACTGCATAAATAGTGATTTAAGATGGAATATGCTAATATTTTGAGATAGGTTTTTTCTATTTTTTGAGCTGTCGGCCGTAATTATCAAAATTAAAATTAAAAAATGCTTGAAACATTTTAGTTTACATGTAACGAGTCTGGAATATACACAACTTTCACTTTCTGAAATAACTGACAAAAAGCATCG
Organism: Nautilus pompilius; assembly: GCA_018389105.1. Taxonomy (NCBI): domain Eukaryota; kingdom Metazoa; phylum Mollusca; class Cephalopoda; order Nautilida; family Nautilidae; genus Nautilus; species Nautilus pompilius. The sequence goes on along the minus strand of JACATO010000351.1, from coordinate 991,296 downwards.
AACTCTTCCACGGTGTTCTAATTTTTTGACATGCACCTGTATATGCAGATGAAGATGCAGCGATCATTTCTGCGTGAATAAAATCCGCCAGTCACCGATTCTGGGAATCAGAGAATGAATGACATTATTGTGCAATGGCACCTGAGGTCGGTCGAACCCCGTTCTCTGATGAAGTCTAATCGAGGTCGGCAGAGCTGGACGGGTACCGGGGTCGTGTATGACCCGGATACTGCGAGCTGTTTGCTGGGGTCCAGTGAGCCGGCACACCCCCCCCCCCCACAGCTACCACCTTGAGCAGGCCAGGCGGCAGGTGCGCCGCCGACCACTGAGAGACTGGTGAATACCGGCAGCAGCCACACCGCATGTAGGCTCCCGACAAAGGGGGAGGGGGGGGATTTCGAACGAGGACTCGACCACAGCCAATCTCTGCTACAGGAAGCAATCATGGGACCCCTCCCCCAGTTGTCATATCAAACCAGATTTTTTAGAAATGTTGTCCCCTTTTATATTTTGTCCCCTTTTACTTAATTCCGAGCCGGATTTTGATTGACGGGGACGAAAAACTGGAAAATGAAGCAGGTCGGGTGAAACGCCCCCGCGGGTTCCCTCCGATCAAGAATCTTCCCCCACCCCCCACCAACTCCCCGCTCGTAGTTAATTAAGAGATAATAGCGGGGCTAGTTACCTTCGTAGATCTCCAGCGGACTTCCTGGAGGACCCACGGGGTCCTCTTGGCGGGAACCGGTCGGATCCGACATCGCCGGGCGGAAAGCTACAGAGAGAGAGACTACCAATGGCGCGTCAGTCGATCCCTCTTCTCCCCCTCCCCCCCACCGTCCTGGTTAATCCCCGGCTTCAGGCTGGAAGTCGGCGCGGCGAATATTACGACGGAGGATGGATGACACAGCGGCGACGACGCTTGCTCCGCCCGAGTACCTTCAGCCCACCGCGACTGGGACTCGACCACTCGCTGATAGGTGCTCCACTGGCGCCTGTCCTCGCATTTCAGGCGGCCACCACCCTGAGGATCGTAAGCAGGGGCAAACAAAATCCCTCTCAGCCCGGAATCCCACGACTACGCGGCCAGTCGCATGTCTCTCCTCCTCCTCCTTCTTCCTTCCTCTCACTCCTCGTCCGTGTGACTTCTACGTCACCGGTTTGTGCGCTGCTGTGTCACCAGTCGATGACTCCGACCGGCCCCGTCCTCCACCTGCCGCGGACCTTAGATAAGAGGAAGGGCGAACGTCTGGCCCACCTGCGTGAGGACGGGCTCTCCGTCCGTCCCGCGGATCGATCATTCCGATCGATACACTCTCGCTCCAGCCTCCCACACCATCAAAGTTCCTTTCTTCTCTTATATATACACACACACACAGGTGATAACTGATACCTGGCACTGTTGCCGAGGTCACGTGTTTGTGAAACAGCGGTGGCTATAACGGCTTACACGTGTATTATATATGTGTGTGTGTATATATATATATATATATATATATATGTGTGTATGTATGTGTGTACATATATATGTGTGTGTGTATATACAAAATTAAAACTTTTTTAAAAATTATACAAAATAAAATAAAAACACACGAATGTGTGTGTGTGTGGTGTGTGTGTGTGTATGTATGTATGTATATATATGTGTGTGTGTATGTATGTATATGTGTGTGTGTACGTGTGTGTATGTATGTATGTATATATATGTGTGTGTGTATGTATGTACATATATATGTGTGTATGTATATACAAAATTAAAACTTTTTTAAAAATTATACAAAATAAAAACAAACGAATGTGTGTGTGTATGTATGTGTGTGTGTGTATGTATGTATGTGTGTATGTGTGTGTATGTATGTATGTACATATATATGTGTGTGTGTATATACAAAATTAAAACTTTTTTAAAAATTATACAAAATAAAATAAAAACACACGAATGTGTGTGTGTGTGTGTGTGTGTGTGTGTGTGTGTGTGTAGGTGTGTATATGTGTGTGTGTGGGGGGGTGATAAGTGTAGAGTAGACATCGATGTATTGTTTATAATTTGAATTGTCTTCCTCCCGGCTCCGCTGGGTTGGTTACCTGGTCCGTTTCTCTGACGCGAACAGCCCTTCAGAGACCAGTATTAGCAGCCGGCTCAAACGCAGGTGTGAATGCGACTCCAGCAAATCGCTTAATAGTTCTGTCAGATTAACCCTAGCCCCGCTAACTTAACTTAAAGATTACCGCGGGAAATATATCGCTTCTCCCAGATTGACTGGTGAAGGGAGGTAACTCGACCGAACTAGGAGAAATAACTCGCTATTCCCGATTTTATTCGCATTTTTTCGTCAAACATTTTAAGGCAACACCTGTTAATTACTACTACGACAGGTGGGTGTGGACAGGAACTGGAGAGAAGCAGTTTATCGTCTATCTGCCGATGCCCTTTAAAGGCCCTCGCCACATTACTGGTTATCTGATTTGTGTAAGTCGGGGTCAGTTATTATTATTATGTTTTAATAAGTTTTTTTGCCAAATTAATTCACAAAACAATTGTTTCTCGCTGACGGATGCAGTAAGATTTCCTGGAGAGAGGGTCCCAGCGGTGCCAGGAGGGAGGGAGGGACCCTTGGCCGAGGAAATTGAAGTTCGCGCTCGTTTTTTTTTTTTTTTTAAGGACTCGAGTTACCTCCCCTTAGAGCCTCAAAATCGTGATTAACCCTGGTCAGGTCCTGCTGTCGTCTCCGCGAGAGGGTGAGTTTCCCCACGAGCTCTGCGCCTCTTTGTTGCTTTTTAATTACCTTTCTACGATTGACCGCCATTAAATGTGTGTGTGAGAGCTGGCCTCGCGTGGGATTCTTTCGGCTGTCAACTCCCGTTTGCTGATCGATGCCAGTCCCGTCCCGGCGGGCACTGTGTGGGCCCCGCCCTCTAGTTGCAGCCCCCCGTTGGCATTAGCCAATGGGAGCGCGGCCCCTTTGCGTCAGACCTACCTCGCTAACAGCTCGACTTCCGGCCCCCGTCTCCCCATTACGATTTTTCTTGTTGCTTTAAAAAATCATTGTGCCCCCCCCCCGGAGTAAAGTTAGTGCCCGTCCAGGGATTTGTCCCCCCCCCCCCGTCTGGCTGATGCGATGGTTGGGGTCTCCAACTTACGAATGTTCTTCATGTTTGGGCATCATCTCAGCCTCCCACAGGATGAGGATCCTACCCAGATACAAAACGACCCAGCAGCTTTGTTCAGTCGCATCGTTTACTTATTTGTTTTTTCCTTAAAATCGCTACGGCCTCTCCGCCCTGATTTCCAAAAATAGGGACCATTCCAAGCCCGCCATCACCTGGTACTAATATTAACAGAACTAAGCTGCACCATTGATGAACATACGTTCTGCTTGATCTTCCGTTATCTCAAAGAAATGCTGGGGTTTTTGAGTGTTGTGATGCTATACAACTAGTTTGAGGTGGTGTCGAACCCTGGTCACTAGTTTATTTTATTTTAATTTTTGAAATTAAAGGGTTTACTTTAGAAAGCAGTAGGATGGGATATATATATATATATTATGGGGAGACAACTCTTAACAATTTAGAAGGAAAAACCATTAGAATAATTTCTTAAAACAAAATAGAGTAGATGCTGCTTACTATCTACCTTGAGTTTCCCTGCAAAAATTGGTCATTTTCCGAGAGTTGCCAATAATGTTTAAGCCCTTGTTTTCTAGTGTATGTATATGGGACAACAGTGAATAATATACTGTATCGCACTGAAATACATGTTTTAAATTTTTATTTGATACAATGTTAACAAGCACAAAACACCCAGACATATAACTTTTTGCATCATCCATATGTAAAACAAAAAAAAGCAAGTAATCAGATGCATATAGTTCTGTACTCTCAATCAAAGCTGAAGAATGCAATTTTAAAAAGTTGTCCAGCACTGTCTGCTTTTTGGGGTTTGCCACTTCCAGTTGTAAATTAATCTCAATTTTCCACACGACTTCATAGCAAATTTTAAAGTCATGATTCTCACATATCTGGCAAAAAGTTGTTGATAGCACATCACTGTTCTTGAAGCAAAAGCTTTTGGCTTCTTTGCCTGATGAAGTTCTCATGGCTCTTCAATCTTCGATTGCTGTGACTGCCAAACTCAGCAATGGCCTCAAATTCTTCTACTATCAGATTATATTATTATCAGTATCAGCAACATCAACCAGCACATCGATATCCTGTCTGGACTACCAAACAGGTCTACTACATTGACTAACTGAGTTGGACAATTAATCAAAAGTTGTATGCAATGGTTTTGCAGTGTAGCTCTGTTCCAATCTTTCAATTTCTGCTGAAACAATGAACTAGTCATCCAGTTTTAGTAGATTTCTTGTAGATCACTGGCAGCTTTGAGTGATCTTTCGACAAACAGCAAAGGCTCTCTCCTCTCTCTCTCTCTTTTCATTCACTACAGAGGCTAACACAATATAATGTGGTCCATAGCTTCCTTTGCCTCCTGAAAATCCTTCCCTTAGTCAAAAGGGCCCATTTGAAGAGAGAGCAGTTTTATCTGCATTGAAAATGTTATATGGTTCAGAAGCTGAAAGGTTCATGTCTTGTTTTTTGCCATGTACCTTATGGTGAACCACGTTGGCACCAGACTTTTCAACTGCCGAACCACCTTGTGAAATGTTGAACTCTTTCCCCTGCTCTGCTGTCAGTTGGGTTGTTTTCTGTTTCAGCTCTGGCTCAGGACGTATGCACCTTGGCCAACGTGACAGAACCAGAATCACAAGGCGTCACCTTGCCATTTCACTGACACCTATGGCCTCGGTTTGCGCTGATCTCACATATCTTCAAAATGTTGTCACTATTCTTTAGAATGCGTGAAACAGCAGATTTTGAAGTACCAGACTTCTCAACTACTCGCACTTGCTTAGCGCAGGATTTACATAGAGCCTCCAGAACCTAAACTATATTGGCAAGAGACAGGTCCACATTTGGCCACCACGGCACACAACACATCCAGTCGTTGAAAATGTGCTGCATCCTAACAAAGCAAGTGGTGACTGTACATCAACAGTTAACGTGATAAGCATTTGTCACGCTTGTATGCTTTGATACATTTCTACTGACATGCCAATAAATTGCTTACCATTAATGATAAAAGAAAATACAAATTCTTATTGAAGTACATGGTATTTCTAGCATATATATTTTTTTTTAAAAAAAGAAGAAAAAAGTAGCTTATTTTTCCCAGAGAGGTTGCAGTGAAATGTCATCCAAAAGGTTCCATGCAATAGCAAGTATCTGGGCGGCTTGGATTCGTTGTCTCATAAAATCAAAGCTTGTAAAATTATATTTGATTATTTGATTATAAATGAAATCAATGCAAAAAAAAAAGCAAATAAGACATCCCACAAAAGTGTTATCAGTTAGATAAAAATAAGTAGATAGGAGAGAGCCTGACTGTCTCGATGTGTTCAGCCTAAAAACTCTTGTAGTTTGGGGTGAGACATTAATCTGCATAAAAGATAACTCAGTTATAGGATTATGTCTGAAGTACAGTTTTATCAATAATATTGATTTTAGTAAATTTTAAGCAGAATAAAATTGCATCTGTTTATAACTGAAAACACTAGGCTTGAAGTGTTTTATTATTATCATTATCATGGTTAAAAATACAAGGAAAAAACAGAAGCTTGCTTTGATAGGAGGCAAGACTATTGACTCAAGTTGCAGTATTTATAGAAAGAACAGTTGGAAATGAATGGCTAGAATCTGATATATTTCCTAGTTTTATCTGCACAATATCTGCTGCCCTTTTCTCATCACAGGTCAGTGACTCAGATCTTAAGCCAGTGTGTTGGGTAGGGACATTCCCAGCCTGAGTAGAATGTTATTGGCAGAGTCTTGTAAAAACCTTGCTGAAAAAGGATTTCAAGGACACACTCAAGTAAGAACCCTTTCCTGCTTCCCTTCTTCTCCTTTCTTTTGCTATATCTTTATGTATTTTTTTCTTCCACTTAACCTTTTCTCTTCAGCCCCGCATTTTTCTCCTTTCTCTCCTCTCCATAGTTAGACACAGGTCGAGACTCATCAACTTGCTTAACCGTCACTCGAGGCTGCCTGCTCTTTGCACCTGAACCAAGTATTCTGAATACACTTATTTCACCAGACTAAATGAAAGTATCTCTCAAATACCTCCACAAATCTGCCAACATGTTGCTGCTTGGGTCTCTCTCTCTCTCTCTCTCACACACACACACACATATGCTAATTTCTCATGCTGCTTAAAAATTACAAACTGTGGCCTCTTGTAATCTAACTACATGGCAACAACAGTGTTCTAGAAGGTTGTTTCATAATCTACAGTTTTCGGAACACAATCTATAATTGGTGAACTAGAAAGGATGAGTTGTTGTTTTGTTTTTTGCAAATATTTGTCAGTAGTTCCAGAATGTTGCAGAATTTTTTTCTTCTTTCTTGTCATTTCACACACACACACACATATGCTAATTTCTCATGCTGCTTAAAAATTACAAACTGTGGCCTCTTGTAATCTAACTACATGGCAACAACAGTGTTCTAGAAGGTTGTTTCATAATCTACAGTTTTCGGAACACAATCTATAATTGGTGAACTAGAAAGGATGAGTTGTTGTTTTGTTTTTTGCAAATATTTGTCAGTAGTTCCAGAATGTTGCAGAATTTTTTTCTTCTTTCTTGTCATTTCACACACACACACACACACACACTTTAACCCTCTGTATTTTCACTTTCACTTTCTGTTTCATGGAGGTCTTGCTGTTCCCTTTTCTTTTTCCATTAACTTGTATAGTTTGGGAGCAGGTAAAAACTGATCCTCATCTTAATGACTCTAACGTCAAATGACTTATACTGCTACAAATAATTTTAAAAAGAGAAATAATAATAATAATAACGTTAACTTGTTTTATGATTCCAAAAGACTTCAAAATTTCCATTGTTGCCCCCTTAATTCTAAAATCAGTGCAGGAATGTCATTAAAATTTATATTCTAAAAATGAACTTGACAATTTTTTGTTTTTACATTAGGTTTTACCTGAATTGAAAGTTTTGGGCAGGTGTCATTTTAATTATTATTGTTTGTTGTTTTTTTTTTCTTTTCAGGCAGTTAGTTATGACAAATTCAGGCCATCTTATTCGGATGAGGCTCTAGACTTCATCATTACATCACTTCTTAACGATGTGCTCACAAAAACCAACGAGACAGGTATGAAACAGATGTAATTATTTTTTACTGTATTATCACAACTGTTTTAATACTGAAAATATAGACAGCTTGCAGAATATACACTTTTGAAATATGAGTAACAAGGTACACAAACTAGAGCCTTACTGTAAACAATCCGACCGATGTTTGTTGGCACCATATTTAATTAATCAATCAATGACTAGGATGGGGTTAAAGTATAGGGGTGAATATAGACAGTAGACAGAACTAATTGCAGTAAGGAACTTGGTTTGGTGGCAAGTAATTAAAAAAAAAATAGGATGGATGAGGTTATTACCAAGCATCCTTTTACATTTCAGAAAAATCCATTGGATTCCAGCTCTTAGAGTTAGGAGCAGGCACTGGAAAGTTTACACGGGATTTGTTGAGAAAACTAGAACCGGTAAGATCATATGAGTTGAGCCATTTTGTTTAGCTTAGAATTGTTCAGTGATTAGCAGAATATAAGCTTTAGAATACACCATGGCGAGTTATTGCTGCACTGTAGAAGCTGCTTTAACAAAGGTTTATTATCCAGGATGTGAAGTACTTAGCCACGGATCCTTCTGAGCAGTTCCTGAAACAGCTGAAAATAAACCTTCCAGGTGTACCAACATTGCAGTGTGCTGCCGACAAAATTCCTCTTCCAGACAACTCTATACAGGTAAGACATTTATCAAACCTTTTTGATTTTAAAGTAATTATTACCTTATTTGTCAGGTGTTGGGCTATTTATTGGTATCAGATGCATGAAGAAAAACACCAGCATTATTTACAATCCTTCAAAGACACACTGCCTGCTATATTTATTTATTTGTAACACGTACATCCACTCATAATTTACAAAACGTTTATCCTTATCAATGTACTAAATAATAAAAAAAATATTTGGCCTTCTACTTCCTTATTATAAATTGCTTGTTAGACTCCTTTTATGGGGCTCATATTCCCCTATTTATATAGAAAGACAAATAAAATTGAAAGCACTTTTTGAGACTGATTCCAAAAACGGAAAGGGAAATGTTACATACATCGGAGAAGGAAGATTATCAAGAATATGACCAACAAGGTACACAAACTAGAGCCTTACTGTAAACAATGCAGCCAGATATCAAATGCATGAATATTACTTACATGCCTACATTGATTTATATGATGTTTATATCAAGAATACATAGACTACTTTGCTTTTTTTTCATATTTTACCTTTTGCTCTTTGGAATATGATGTCTGGCCTACAGTTCGTCCAGCTATTATAAAAAAGGGAGATAACTCTTGAAAGCAGTAACCCTTATGTTCTGAGGATAAATCAGGCTCAGGTGTTTGATGCACTGAGCTCGATGGCTAACATTGCCAGGTACAAGGTGGTCACTGAGGTGGCAAACAACTTCTGCAGGTTTTTCACCAGTCAGATAACTGTGGCTGGAAGAGTACCACCTGCGAAGGTTTTAGTGATTGGTGGCAGTGTGGCTGGTTTGTCTGCTATGGCACAGCCAAGAAAGATGGGTCCAGTTGTGTAAGCTTTTGAAACAAGTGCTGCCATGAAAGAACAGGTAGCCATTACAATCTTGCTTGCATCCCTCCCTTATTCTTTGTTGTTGTTGTGTATAAATAATTATTAATGCCAAATTTTAAAAAAATGACTGTGTAATAATATTATTATTAGATTTTTTTCTATAGGTGGTACTTGCAGCACAGTGCTTTCACTGGTTTTGCACACGGGAAAGTGTGCTGGAGATTCAGAGAGTTCTAAAACCAAATGGAAAACTGAGTAAGTATTTTCTGCGTTTATAAAATAAAAAAAAGTTCTGTCAACCAATAAGCAGTACACTGGGCAAACAACAGACATGACATGACACCTGTTTAGGATTCTCAAAGACTGGGAGTTTGCATCACCCATGACAGGGACTGAAATGATCTCAGAAGAGTTATCATCTTCCATGCCAGCTGCTGTGTTTCATCACCAAATTTTTAAGGGACTTGTGGAAATGCCGAATTAAAAATCCAAAGGACTTGTTTAGGGGCTCATTGGAGTAACTGTCTGCTGCTTGAACAAGGATATCAAATTTCCTGGAAGAATGCATTCATGTTTGTTTTTTTTATGTTGCTTTGTATTTCTTGGCAGCATTTGTTTTATAATCAATTCACAGTTGATTCCATTTTAGCTATTACAAGGAAACAGGAAGCCATCATAACTTATACAAGGGTAAGGACATGTTATCGATTGAAGCAGTTTTGAAAATGAATTACACTATCACTATTAACAACCAGTGATTTACAATTTTGCTGCTTAGAAATATTCAGGAAACAATATCTGTTTTATTGATTTTATAACTATGCATACATGACAATCTAGTACAGGGTTAAGAAAGCAAATCCTTTTTTACATCAATACAATTCCTGTTGAAAAACTGTGGTAGCAAACAGTTACCTGATCTGATTTCTTTATTGCCATATATACATTTATTATCCTCAGTCACCTGTTCTCCAGGAAATATTTTGGATTTGCATTTTTTAAAAAAATGTTTTTAGTCAGCATCCACTCAGTTTTGGTCTCCCTTTTTTGTACCCAGAAGTAGTTAGCAGCAAGGGCAGCTGATAGCCTGAATTCAGACCAGATCTCAGTTGGGACAGATCGGTTTGGTGTCTTCTCACTCTTCTTTACCAGTCATCTGGGTAGATTTCCTTTGGCCTCTCCAGTTTCTCCTACATCCAAAAATAAATGGATTTAGTAAGGGCATCTGTTAGGTTTGTTTGGTAGCAAAACATGCTGGTGACACTTAGACTAGGACCTAGCCACACCAAGCATCTATGATTCTCAGACCAAGACCCAATGCTGAGGCCGTTTGTATCTCTCTTCAATGCCAGCCACGGCTCATAGTGAGTCATGTGACTTACAGATAGTCAGCAGCAATTAATGCATCTCCAACCAGACACAAACTCTCCAGACTATGGATGGCACTTTGAAGAATAGCATTTTTTTTCTTTTGAAAACAGTCATGATTTGGAATGTAAGGGATACAACCTATCCATTTAACCAAGAACTTGAAGATTATCTGAAACCGTTTTTCAAGAATGTTCCATTTAATAACACACCTGAATGCCGTATGAAGCCTTTTGAAAACACCAGCTTCTCGTGTCTCAAAGAGGTGACAGTTGGAGGACCTTGTTTGGAGGTAATGTTTTAAATTCTGGGGTAAAGTAGCAGTACATGCCAAATTTAAACCTGTCAGGGTTTTTAACTGAAAACTACATAATTATGCAACATAAAATTGTGGGTGTGTTTCTAAATTATCATTTAGCCAGAATAAGTAATCTGAGTAAGCATGATGTACTCAGTTGCAGAGAGGGCATATGTCAAGTAAGAATAGAACTAATGGTCACATTTAATCCACGTTATATCTCCCAGCTTCAGATGGGATCTCTTTAAAGGAATAGCTTTCTTTTCTGCACATCGTTTCAACCACTCTAATCTGTATTAACTAGCTTAATATCATTCTTTTTTAATGTTATTTAATATTGTTTTGTTTTAAATCATAGAATGAAGTAGAAACAAATAGCACTCTCTTAGAGACGCTGCATCTGTAAAGAAATGAAGCAAGTAATTGTGGGAGGATGGGTCAGGCCTTTGCGGCATTATCCTATTACAGTTCACCATGTACGGGTGCTGGTGAAGGGAACCGCATATAGTTGCAGAACTTTGCCCGGTTAACTGATACCGAAGTGCTGTAAATACTGAGTAATCCCCACCCCCACCATAATGCTCCTAGCAAAATGAGAGATAAGCCTTGCTTGCTGCTCACCAGTATACATGTAGGAATCTTTTTTTTTTAAGGGGGACATCAACTCTATTGTAAGTTATATTTCAACCCAGAGTGTCCTTGTGTCAATGGCAGAACCACAGAGACGTTGTGAGCTGTCCAAAGTGCAGAAACTTGTTGAAAGTTATTTTCAGAGAGAAGAAAAGGTTTGTCTGCCATTTAAGACAGATATACTCTGGCGCTTCAAGACAGTGAAGGAATGAAAGCAACTGTTTAGAAAACATTAAGCCTTTATTGGAGAATGATCAGTGAAAACAAAATTTTAGAAAGTGTTTGAAATCCAATCATCTTGTGTTTACCAATAAAATCCTTGGACCACAGGAATCTTTTCACTTTTTTATTTGTATGGTTGTGGTGCTAGCCTGGGCAAAGTGTGAATGTTTTCTCCCATTGGAGGAGATTGTGAATCTGCCAGCTCTCGAGTGAATGGTCTCTGGATGATCCCTAACTCTAGGCTGAGGAACATGTTGGTGAATCCTCCTCCAGCTCTCAGGCAGTTGGACCTATCAAAATGGCCAGTCCAGCAAGGGCCTACCTAACCCCTAGGGCAAAACAGACAAATTTGATTACCAATATTCACTATAACTGCCTAGCATTGAAAGTATCCCTAGAAGATAATCCTGCAAAAGAACTGTTGATTTCCAATCTGTAATAGCAGGTTCTGACACAGACACTGCAGTTTTTCAGACTAGTGTTCCTTGTGTTTGAATTACTCAAGCCATCTTGAATTGGGAGTAAAATTGCTAACAACTATTTCTTTTACAATGTCAGAAGCTTTCTCCATCCAGATTTGTCCTGATATGGTGGCATTCATGGCTCTAGCTTACTAAATCAACCCAAGAGAGCATCGAGCCATTTCCCCTCTCTCTTGAAAGGATGGTGATATTTATGCTGCATAGAGCACCAGTTGTATATTTTGAACAATACTAAGCTTATCCAAGATTCTCATAGTGGCACAGACATCCCATGCTCCACTTCATCTTGGGCAAGATAGAAGCCACATGGACTATCCAAAGGCCCCACTTACTAACATGAAGCCAAGAGGTGCCTAAAATTTTGGTGCATAATATTCGTTTTCAAAACCTATGCATAGTGCCTAGTGAAACCTCTGAGTATTGAGGTGACTGGCCATGAGAAAGATTGTAAAATATTTATGGCCTGTAGTTCTATGATTGTAGATTGTAATGAGTTTGTCAGTCTTCTCCATATCTAAGCTGATTTCTCATAACCTAGCCGACACTGCAGCAGTGTCTGTGATTCCATCTAACTTTCTCATAAAACCAACCTAGAAATATGTGTACATCATTGATTATTTTTAGAAGCTTTTGAAACCAGGTCATAAATAGTCATTAATTAATTTGTCTTCAGGCTAAACTCAACTGTTTAGTACCTTAAAAAACACAAAACCACTGCCACCAATATATTTTGTATTTATTTGGCAAAACTTGTTTTATTGTTGTTTTAACCCTTTACCTGTAAATTCATCAACAGTAGGTTGATTTAACACGGTTAAAGGGTAAAACATGGTACATTTGATTGCCTGGTATTTAGGCAAATATGCAAACTGTGGGCATGCGAAACATATGCATATATATATATACATACACACACACACATGTATGTATATATCTATATATATATACACACATGTATATGATATTGTACATGAAATGTGCATCAATACATAAAGAATGTGCAATCCAAAAATGGAACAAATTCATATTTTTATAAAATGTAGAACAAGTTTTCCTTTTTCAAACTAGATATTTGAATAATTACAATTTTAATAATAATAATAATAATAATAATAATAATAATAATAAATTTGCAATGACAAGTAAAATAGTAAACCAACATTTCAACATTCCAAGAAACCTTTCCATTGGCAGTCCGCTTGACCCCCGTCATCTGGTCTTGCAAGCTACTCGCTTGTCCAAGATAATCCAGAGATGGTGTCGTTTTAGCTTTTCCCTCCCGCCCAGAAAACTGGGGTCAAGCGAGTAAGCAATGTGAAAAAAAACTTTCTTATTGATCCTGCAAAGTTGAAATAACAACTCTTGATGTTTACTTAAGAAAGCATCAAGGAGATAACTGATGAAAATAATAAAGTTTACTTGAACGCATTCAGCACCAAGATTTTGGCAGCAACCAACAACAACAGAAAATACCATAAGAATTAAGTCTGACTTTTTAGGAAAGTGGAACTATTTCCATACGGATAATACTGTGTCTATGCTGGAAAAGGTGTGTTGTATGGGTGATTTGGACTATAGTGAGCCAGGATATATAACATTAAAAAGTGAGGACGATTTCTTCAAAGGTAAAGGGTTTACTTACTGCTAAGTGATTTACAAGAGAGGATTTTTGCATTTTAGCAAATCTGTGATGGAGTTGTAGAATCTTTAGACCACCAAAAAAATCTGCTATACTACTATAACTATCCCACAGTCTTCCTTGGAAAGTCATTAAGAGACTGTAGTTAAAATAGAAACAGGCATGGTTCTCCGACTGTCTTACAACAATTATTCTGAAGATCGCCGTATACTTCAATTTTATTAGACCCCTTCATGACCACCGCTTCTATTTAGCGATACCTACAGCCATATATGGAGCACTACGTAACTCTTCCTTTTGAAAAGCTGTCTTGAGTGCAAGGCTTAACAGTCAGTCACTAGCAAACTATTCTTGGATGACAAGTACTCAACATAACTTCCAACCAAATCCACATAACAAAGTAGTACAGGTGTTTGCCATCAAGATAATTTTTACATGCCTGATGTTGGATTCTTAAAAGATTCAGCCCACACAGAAAAGTATTAGTGACTGTTAGTAGTATGATATCTCTTGATTTTTGTTTTCTTCCTCACTGTTACATGACGGAAAGCAAGAGACAAATGTGGATAGTGATTCATTAGCATTTATTTTAACAATTGGTGTCATGACTGCAGAATACTCTAGATAAATACAAAATGGAAGTCTCTGCTTAGCAAGAGGGCAGTTTTGAAAGATAAAAATGGGTTAGGCAGTACTTGCCTGTCATGGTTGTGACCAGCATTATGTAGAGTTTGTGTCTAGGTATGATGTAGATCTATCATGTTTCTATTGGGGACTCCAGTACTTTCCCACATCTAACTGGAAGTGTTCTATTAGGGTCCCCCCCTTTCAGAGTTAGCGGTATTGTCTATTGCACACTCTTTGCACACCTACAGCCACACAGAAGGACATTTTATTTTATCAAGTTCCTTCTCTCTTCAATGCTACTCATCGTCCACAACCTTGCCAGAGGGATCCCTGCTGGTAGTAGGTGGGTTGAACCAATTCCCATAAAACGCCCACACCCTGATTGGACCCGGGAGTGAGATAATGACACTTGAGGAATCTGCTCTTTCCTAAATCTGTAACCAAGATAGCGTGAGACTGGTAAAACAGCTCAGGCAACAAGAGAGATGTAATGATACCAACTAGATATTAGACCTGAGTGAAGTTAGGTAGGTAACATCAATGGCCACCAAATACCAATTATAAACACATGGGTGGCATAGGCAAATGTCAAAGGATAGCTGAAAGTTTGATATCAAAGGAACCAATTTCTGAATGGATCATAACAATGGTTTACACTATGCTTCTACAAGTCAAACCATTCAGGAAATGAAAGTAAGCTTCTTTGAGCAATTACAGGGCTGTAACTAAGATCCTGAAAAGAGCTGTCCTACTATTAACTAGAGATGTAAATGTGAAAGTGGGAACATCAACCCAGCAGAGAAGCAAGCAAAGGAAAGACAAAATCAGGCAGCAGTTAGATCAAAAAAGAATACAGAATCAGAAAATATATACTCTATGAGTGAAAACGTTAAGCACTAAAAAGTGCAAACAAGACTTTAGATAAAATGGGAATTGAAGCTTAGAATGCACTCGCACAAAATGATATGAAGAAACTGTACAACATTACAAAGCACTTATCACAGAAAAAAATAAATACCAATAAACCAATCAAAGACAGTGGTAGAAATATAGTAACTGAAAATCATGGAATAAAAATGGAGGTGGTTAGGTTACACATGGAGAAAAGATCAAAATAACATAAGCCTGTAGGTGCTGGACTAGAATTCCCAAAAGAAGAGGAAACAAGAAAGACCAAAGACAGCATGGAAATGCATGATAAAAGAGTTAAATTGGAATGTCATTGAGGAAAGCAAAGGTAGCAGCACAAGACTGGCAAAGATGGAAGACCATATGTTCCATTTGAAATTAAGAGGTATATAACATTTATCCTCCCCATCAATCTTGGAAGGTTTTTGGCTGGTTCATTATGGACCATCTTTGAAGCCATTGAGATCAGGACTGCGATACCGTCATTTATCTTTCTGATTGTCAGTTTAGAAGATTTTGTGACAAATGAGGAATGGAAGGTTTAATTGTATCCCACCATTTGGACTAGCCTCAGCACCCAGGGTCTTTCTAGTTCCTTGCCAAGCAGTAAGCATGCACACACAAACTTCTAATTTATTTTAATAAATTTTACAATGTACCAAAATTACTGGAGAAGTTAATAATTTTGTTTTTTTCTTTTTTTAATTAGCAAAAAAGTGCAATGAAAGTTTATATTACACTCAATTTTGCTGAATGCATAGTTAATATCAAAGAAATAAAAAGTTATGATAGCTAGCTACAATAGTTATTTGCTTTTATTCATTATTATTATTATAGTGAAAATTTCAAAGGTAGAGTACCCACAATTTCTGCGATGGAATATGACTATAACAAAAATTTGTAATACTATCTATTTTAGGGAAGCTCAAATCAGCACAGAAACTGAATTCCTCTTCCATAATTTTAGCAATGACCTTATGTCAGCATTTCCAAGTAACTATAGCTAGCTATTTGATCAGGAAATTAATATTGAAACTTTTAATCATCTTAGCATGTGTCTGTCTATCAGACCCTTTACCTTAAAAGCTAAATAGTCCTGTCAAGAAAGAGGCTAAAATGGTGTCCACACAACTGATTGCTGATGTTTTTACATCATTTCAAAAAATTAATACTATATGACCAACTATACATCAGAAAAACTATCCAATGTGCAAAAAAAAAAAGGATTCATGGGTAGGTTGTGAACATCAACCCCAGTCATACTTGAGTTTTTTTTTCTATAAGCCCAAGAATCAGAAAACTAAGTGTTGCCTTACCAAAACAATACTAATCTACTGAATCTGAGATCAAATTACAAGGCTGCTGGAAATATATACACTTAAATGTCAAAATAGTTTTCAAAAAAATTCTCAAAAGCCAAAAAATCAATACAACAGACATGAGGTAACAACTTAACTTTCGAAATCATTAATCAATTTATTTATATAAAGATAGCCTGTCAACAAATTGTCTTCTCACTGAATTTTTTTAAAAATTAATTTTTTTATCTTCTTTTTAATTATTATATTTCAAAATATAACCTACTGCTTTTGTATTTGTTTGTTTTAATTTAATACCAAAATTCACATTTTTCTCCCTAAAATGCTAATACTGATGTTCATGTTTAATATTATGATAATGCAAACATTTAAGTCAGATGGATGCATGTTCTTGTCGTTCCGTGTGTATGTAGGGTGTCATAAAATTAGTATCTGTTACATCATTCAAACTGATGTTCATGTTTAGTATTATGATAATGCAAACATTTAAGTCAGATGGATGCATGTTCTTGTCGTTCCATGTGTATGTAGGGTGTCATAAAGTTAGTATCTGTTACATCATTCAAATCCATTTGAACTGTTTTCTCACTATTATGTCATCAACAGAACACAGAGCATATCTATAAGTTGTGATGGTGAGATACTGGTTAGGTGCACAAATACACAGCCTAACATCTATGGGTTTCTCGGCCTCTGATTCACTTTTTTAAAATAGGGCTATACGCTTATCTGATGTAAATGTGTCTCAAGACAAACTCTGAGAAATGCAAAGTCCTGCTTGCAAATTGGGGGAAAAATGTACCAGAGGAATCAGGGTGAAACTGATCCATGACGAAATAAGCATCTTTGAGCAAACATGTGATGCTGTGGGTCATGAAACTGCTCTGTCTATTCAAGACGACATGGATGAAGAGGAGGATTTCAGTCTAGAAATACACAGAACCAAGCAGTCATAACTTCATCAAAACCGATAGACATAGCATGAGAAAAATGAAGTTTGTTTTAGGTTCTCATCTTCTAAAGCTGCATTTGGTTTTTGCTTTTTCTCCTCTTTTCTTCATGAAAAAGAATAAATTTAAAAAAAGGAAGTTAATTTTTTATGTGACCATAGATAATGAAATTAATGGGTGGTTAACTCTTATGGAATGATAAGTAAATGTGAAAAGGGAT
The DNA here is from genome assembly GCA_018389105.1 of Nautilus pompilius. Classification (NCBI taxonomy): domain Eukaryota; kingdom Metazoa; phylum Mollusca; class Cephalopoda; order Nautilida; family Nautilidae; genus Nautilus; species Nautilus pompilius. The sequence goes on along the minus strand of JACATO010000351.1, from coordinate 973,892 downwards.
TTTGGTGACCTCAAGAATATATTCATGGTATTTCTTTCATATGCAATGTTAATCTTTGCCAGCATCTCAATCAGCTACCAGAGTGAGTACAAAATGCTCATAATAAAAAAAATAACAGAAGATTGACTTACACTGAAAACTAAAATAAAATAAAATTTTGGATTGAAAGGTAATTTCTTCAGGCAAGAGATTCAGAAAAAGGAAGCAAAATTTTAAAAAAGGTTTAAGGAAATCACATTGGTTAGCTTGGTTGACAGTTACAGTTGCATGCTGATAAAACACATCAACTATACAGCTGAGAGCTTAGTGCGTGTGAACCTTCGTTACACCAATGTCCGCGTACACTGGTCACTTGTGCATAATACACACATAAGTGTTTTATAGTTGTAAAAAAAAATGTTTACAGTATATGAAATTTACATGCTGGTAAGTATAATTCTAACAAATTTTAATGAAAAACGTTTTATACCGAAACAAATAAACTTTTTGTCTCGTAACAAGCTAAAGTTCTCTAAAATCAAATAATGCAACAAAATTGATTTGATGAAATATTTGAGCTGCTGACATGGGCAAGGTTCGAAGGGAGGTAATTCTGACGAAATTCGACGGCTATTCTGCACAAATCGATTCATAACCTAAAAAATAAAAAAAATACACAAAACTTAGAATCTTTTATTTAAATTTTGATATTTGAGAGAAAAGAACACGTAGACCACCACTTATCCTGTCATGGTTTTTAACTACAGCTGTCCATGGACTACTGTATGTTACCCAATTTAATTCTCCAATGATTATCTATTAAAAAGTCACTAAATTATTTGCATCCCTCTTCAATAAGCAAAGCAATAGTTGCTGCAAGTAGAAATGCAGAGGCACACAATGCATTTAAAATACTTTATTTTCAAGGTTAGTAATGACTGAAATAATACAAAGGCCTTTGTTCTCCAAATAGACCTAAACCGTGAGTCAGTCTTGATTATGTTTGGCTATAGATATCATTTTTTTAACTTTTATTTTAATTTTAACCAAGTTTCCAGTATCAACCTTATGTGGGTTCTTTTGTCTGGGTGACCATTTGTGTTTTTTCACTATGTCAAAACTTGATTCATGGAGAGAGCTAGTGAAAAAATGGGAGACACTGATCAAATCCCTACCAGATACTTCCTTTAAATCAAGCTAGGAAATTACTAGAAGAATTTTAAAAATCCCTGATGTATCTGTAATTTCATTCTCAATCCATTTGATAGAAGTTGCTTAAGAAAAATTCTACAGATTTTTCATACAGTTACCTTACAGAGAAATGATAATGATTTTACAGACTGTAATTGACAATAATTTTATCGACTCCATTAAGGAAGCAGCAGATTTAAGCCATAATCAGTTCTATTTTTGAAAATTCAAACATATCACTTTAAAGCAGGATGGTCTTTCAAATGTTTTCACTGTTTTAAATAATAAAATTAATTATTATGTATAGTAATGAAAGTTGCATGTTGATAACATTTTTGTTCACAAAATAGTACTTACCTTTGTCTGGGAAAAGGGGGAGGTTTAAAGTATAAAACAGTTTTTGACCAATCAAAAATCAGATGACATCTCCATTGTGTCCAACATGGCGAATTTTCAATGTTCCTTAGCAATAGCTTCAGTCTAATCAACCAGAATGGAGAATACTGTTGAATATGTGCCCTCATTAAAGTTTCTTGCCCATGCAGAACACTTTATGGTGAGTGCCACAGAGTGCACTGGTTTCACTAGCTGAACAAACACCAGAGGGGGGAGATAGTGATCTTGACCATGGTAGGGAAAGAAATGAAGCGGAAATCCATTAGATGGAGTGATCTCCACATAACCAATATTGTCTTTGTCAAGAGAGTGCTGAAATAAATAAAAATCATTTGAATCAATACCACATGAATTCATTTCACTGATGAAAATATTAGTTTTAATTCATCATATATCCATGGAAAATTATTTCATTGATCTCATATCAATAAGTTTAAAATTGTCACTTTGTGTTAATGAGCTCTTTTGAAGTGAGAATAGGAAAAAGTAGTAACATCAGAACACATTAAGCATTATTTTGAGTTTTCATGACAAGAGAGTCATGGTGTTGCCCATGCAAGTTTTAAAAGTATCAAAAGTTAAAATTGATTAAAGTTTCCGTTAAATTAATAGCATTGATAAGCCATAAGAATACATATTTTTAGTTATGGGGTAGACCAACCTTAAGGTTATACAAAGAGCTGATCTGGTCCTCAAACCAATGCAGGCTCATCATTTAGATAAGTTATGATGATGAGGCTGGAACATTTTAAAACTTGTCTCAAATTTTAATCTGAATAGCATCATCACAAATAACATTTGTGACGTTTCCATACAATTCTTTTTAAATGTTTCCCCCGTTTCTACTTTAATTTGTGGAAAATTATCTCCCCTGGATTGTTTTTTCAAGTTGGAAAATATCACGAGTTAATTATTAACACATGTATTTGGTATTTCAGAAGAGCTTAAATCTTGTCAAACCCACAGGTACATGGCCAGAGTTGCCTCAGAACATTGGTTTCCAAAATCATGGTATACAGCAGAGTGAAGTGGAGAGAGTCACTTAAAATGTCTTTGATTTTTTTTTTACACCAAGTACTAATTTACTACAAATGAATCAAGTGAAGCCCAGCATAGATTGAAGAGATTACCTCTGTGGTAAACCATTCCAAATCAGTTTAAAAATATACAAATAAAACTGCTCACCAAACCTTCACACGTCACTGGGATGTGCCAAGGATCTAAAAAATCTAAGTTCTCTAGCTGCTCAGGAAGATCAGTGTCATTTACTCTGAATGGAATTGGTCGGAATCCATTTGGCTGAAAGAAGAAACACAAGATAGAGGGACGGTACTGAATAGTTCATAAAGTCATCTGCATGCCTCATATCAGTTTATTTCTAATTTCCCCAGCAACCAACCAAAACAAATTTGGCCAGGTTTCTGCGATAATAAGGAATGATGCATTAATAGTTCAGCTGACAAACTAAACTCAAGATCAACAATGAAGCAAAGAAAAGTAGCAGGATCAAAATTTCCAAACCATTAAACACATATATTTAGAAAAGCAGTAACTTACTGTAGAAACAAGATATTAAAATATAGAAATTTCTTGTATAAATTGACATTAGTCTTACAGCAACATCAGTGTAAGCTATCAGTTGTAAAAACCCCATCCTCTCAACGCAAAGTGATTTTTAAGAACTCTTATGAAGGTTTTCTCTCTCTGATTATGGTAAACACAGCAATGAAGCTACTTCAAATTGTGCATTTTTTTAATTGTAGCTCAAAAGTTTCAATCTTGGCACTTTTTTGACATCAGCGTTGGGTATGTATTTATACCATAAAGTACGACAGATTATCTTACTGCAGTCTACTTTTATGTCAATGCAGTCTCAAAAGACTAGGAACTTTTTGTTTAAATGTGAAGAAAAAACATGATAATTTCAAGACTATATTTAAAAAAATTAATTAAAATTGTTCCTAAGAAAACAGCAGCCATACTGTGATTCTGATATTCCAAGCAAAGGTAATAACAGAAAGATTTAGAATATTTTAGAGCATAATGGTGCATGGGGAGACCATTTCAAATTTTACACACAGTAAAATAATGCATCCACCTGCACAAGATAAAATCCTTTTTTTTCCCTTTTGCTAATATGAATAAGACAATGATGCTAACAATACGATTCCAATCACCAGAAGCTACCATTCCCACAATCTTCAAGAATAAAATACTGAACAAAAAAACAAGAAGTTTATTTTGTTTTAAAAGTACACTAACCTGTGACACAACTTTCATTTCATGGCCTAATTTATTAAGAAAAAATGCTTTTGATAGTTTGGAACTTTATATCTGCCGCATTTTCAAATTGGATATCCAATTCTGTGGCGTTGGTTCTCAATAGTTGTTGGACACCTGGAGAAGATAACGACCCTCTGCCATCTTTTTACACTGGATTGCCATGATACCATTATAAAAGACCCAGGGCTATCTGCTTCGTCACCATGACATTTGTTGTTTTATTCAGCTATCTCCACGGTCAATGTCTAGTTGATTCTTGCTGGGTACAGTTATGCAAATGAAACTTTTAACCCTACACTGACTAAAATAAAAAGAAAAAAAACCCCAAATAATCTCATTATTTATAGAACAAATTTCAACTTTTATCTATTTTGCTTTAGATTATTTTAACTAAAATTTTTATGTTCAAAGATCTTTTAGATTTGGTGGTTTCCAATATTTATTTGTGATACAAGTAACCCTCCTCACTAACTGAATGCAATCGTAAGCACAACTGCAACTTTTATTTTCACCTGGAAAACACTCAGAATATGTCAGGTGGAACCAAGATCTACATAAAAAAACAACAATGCAAAACATAATGGATACAGCTGCATCAGTCGGATTTGGGTGCTGCTTTCCAAATTCCAAGAATATTAAACTCAAATGAGAAAAATGTTTTAAACATTAGCATATCTTGCTACCATAACAATGATATTTTATTAAATGCACACTGAGGTTAAAATCCATCTGAAGCTATTAGTGCTTATACTGGACCTCTTTCATGTGGATACCCTTTGGAACAAGTTTATTCATAATTTTTCTGTAAAAACTGTAGTCTGCTTTGTTCAGAAACTGTTGAATGTAATGGTAACAACCAGAAGTGTGTAACCAGGATTTCGTGCGCGTGTGTGTGTGTGTGTGGGGGGGGGGCATTGCCTACTTGTTAGAGATTATGGATTGTTGTGCTTATTGCGTATCAGAGGGTCCTAAATGTGAAATCCAGCTCGGTCTAGTTATCAAAATGTCAACTTCCAAATTTGTCTGTCTTATTTGAAAGCCTTCAGATTAACACATCCTCTAGACTCTTTCAAAAATTGTATTTACTCAATGTTTACACATGCAAAATTAGAGTTAATAATATATGACAGTAAAAAATTTTAGCTAGCCAACTCAACAATCAAGTCTTCTACATCAAGTTTGGTAGCTTGTTCACAATCAATGGCCATTGTTGTTATGCCAAGTAGTTGCCCTTGAGTGGATATCTAATAAGTTTCTAATCTCCGGAGAGCTGAAATTTTTCCAGTGTTGCAACTGTAACTGGAAATGTTATGAATAACCATAACAAAATCATATTTGGAAAATTGTCATCATGTACAAAACCAAGAACCTCAAGTACATTCTTTGTTGTGTAGTTGTAATCTATTATTTCTCATCAATAAAACCATCTTTTTTAAAAATCTTTTTGTGGTGCGTGTGAAAGTTCTTGTATGTGTGTGTATCTCCGAGGAGAAGGAAGTGGAGGTTGGTGGCCGAAGCCGAGTGGGTCCGAAACCTGGGGTGAAGCAAGCTCCTGTTGTTGTTGTTATCACCGAAGACACCGCAGGTAATCCTAAGGAGCACCATCGATGCGCTTGGGAGGTGAATTAGCTCCTTCATACTGCGTCCCAGGCCGAGGCGTTGGTGTTCCGCTAGGAAGGCGGGACACCGTAGCCAGAGGTGTTCAGACTCCTCCTCCTCCTAACACAGCCGGCATGTAGCAGTCTCCGACACGTTGATCAGGAACTGCCATCATTGTAGGCGTGGATGGTGCCCACAAGCTCCTGTTAAGGCCTAAAAGGCTGGGTTGAGGTGTCAAAGCACCTCATGTTAGAGTGACAACTTCCCCAGCCAAAAACCAATATTGGGGGAAAAGGTCTCAGCACGTCAGGTCCGAAACTGGTCTCGCCGCACCTAACCTTCCCAGCCACATAGGCAGGCCAAAGGCAAAAAGCGCCCCTTGCCTCCACTCTTTTCAGGCAGAGGACTTTCTGTCTACAAAAGCCACTAAGCAGAGTACTCGCCTCCCCACCCCCATAAGGTTGACCCCAAGTAACCTCGCCCAAAGCATCTTAGCAGTTCATGTTGCACAACACTGGACATTAGACTATCTTTATAAAATTTCAAAGCCTGATTCACAGTTGGTAGCTGGTCTGCAGTAAATGTTCAGATGATCACTGAATAATTTTGATATTGATAGTCACTTTTTCTGGCCAAAGAAGTGCTGAGATTCATCCCTTAAATAAAGGGCAATGTTACATTAATTAAGAAGAATATATACACATCCATAATTATGCCTTGGATTCATTGGATATCCATATCTGTACACTGCAGTTGCTTTGATTATCAGTAATATAAATAAAGCTGGGTTTAATGATAGAGTTTATAAATGACCCTATTGTGCTCGATTATTTATCTCTATTGTCAGTAATGTCATCTAATGACATCAAAGTCAACAGAAAAAGGTTCTTGAATGATATGATAGTTTATGTGAATCACCCCACCATGATGGACACAACTTATGCAGGATTTGTGGACCATCTTGACTTTGTTCCATCAAATGCAAGCATTTGTTAGATATTTGTTTTCACCTTCCACTGCCAGTATAAAAAAATGTGCATGACTGAACTGTTACCAGTGGTTTGGGCAACAGTGGTTTCTCTGACAAGCCAGAACAAGATGAAGCCAATGGAAATAAAGCACCTTGAGTACTGAATCAAACTTTGGCTTTGACTTAAGCTCCAATCAATCATGTGGTTAAGGATAAACTTTCCTGCCAGTGCCGTTTGTTACTTCTGAAAACCCCACAAAGTCATCACAAAGTTTTTACTCTGTCTTAAAGATGCGTGTATCTAGACACAAATACTCGTTTCCTGCAACATCTGTGGCTTTACCAGCCAAGATGTTAAAGAAAGTTTGACCAACATTGCAAACAATGTCCCAAACTAAAATTGCTTTACATGCTGCAAAAATTTCCTTTTTTATAACTTGTGCAAAATGGCATTTCCAGCTCTGTTTTTCAAAAAGTTCTTCAGGGTGGTGTCACCAGTCTGAAGTTTGAAACAAAAGCTCAAAAGTTATGTTTTTTGTTCCATTATGACTCTATAAAGGAAGATACTGGTGGCAAAGAAAAACGATGGATTTAGCATCAAGCCTAACACAAGTTTTTCTGCTATGCAATATAGTCACAATAACTTGTGCTTAATGAATAACATCCTTATAATGGCTAAACAACCAAGTGCAAAATATACCACTTGCTAAAACACTGCCTTGAGGTATGTTCATTTCTTTGCCAAAAAGAACACAATAAATGAACAATGCATCCTCACCTTTTATCCTGGGGTAGGAAAGCCAAGGTCTATTATCAAATCAATTACTGTTAAAGCGGTGACTTTACTTACCATGTGCTGTGAATAGGTGTTTATACTTTGCATCTGGGTGCCATGTACCCTCCAAATTCAAGTTTTGCCACTAAAAGCAAGTCTGATATCTCAAAAATGAAAGCCCTATCTCTGAGGGCAAATTCATCCTAACTAAATTGATTGTTCCCCAGTAAACAGTCATCTTGAGCTTTTTATGGAACCCAAAATTTCCTCCAGTTTATGCAGAGTTTTTGATGCCTGACAATGCACATTTGGTTGAACATCAGGTGATTGTGTTAACGTTTTACATAGAAACTTGCCCACTATTGATTAATAATAGCTCTTTTTATAAGGTGGTGAAGACATTTTATTAATTAGTCACAAGGCTGACTAACCATGCAAATGACCAAACCACAAGTACATGGCCAACAAAATCTAACCACCACGTGGAATCACACTCACAGGCTATATGTAGCCTGTCCATCCCTGCTACTTAACGCATGACTTATCTCGGCCAAGCATGTGAATTAGTCTAACCAGTTTCAGAAAGTAAATCATCCTGATAGCATTTTCAACAAAAAAAATTTAGAAAATAAAGTAAGACAGAAACAAAACAGGACATTAAAATAACATTACAGGGACCGTTGATGCTTAAGGAGTGTCATCTTCAAGAAAAGAAATTGTGCTTCAAAATATGAAAATTCATCAATTCCCATTCAAACATTTGGTAATTATTCTTCTGACTGGATTACGAAAACAAAGCAAAGTGACGTTGATAAAATAAGTTCTGAGTTCAATCATTTAACAATGCTCCAGCACAGTATAGTCAAACTAATGATTTGTCATTTTTCCATTTTATTTTTGTAAACTTCCAACATGGTCATCCATTTTCTAAAATTTTGTCTTAACACACGTACCGAGTCATCATTTAAATTTTTACCGATGATTCCAGTAGCCCCCCCCCCGAATGGATACACTACAGAACAACACAACACCAAGTGTGAGTTAACAATTGAGTAGGGTATAACTAAGAAACAGAATTAAAGCTCTCCAGTAAACAGCCGCGTGATATACTTACCAGTTTAAGAACCAACAAAATGCAAGGAGTCAAATCATGATAGCCGTATCTGAGCTGAAGCACACAGCTGTTTCCAAGGTTATATAAATTGAATCGACAAACTTTATCAGCGTAAGGGCTGCAGCTCTGCATGTTGCTACAATCGAGGTAGTTTTCCCCAACTTGACGCGAATTTTCGTAACCTGTGAAAAGGAAAATTCACTTGGTAATCACTTGCCCATAAATTTTAAAAAAATAGATAAAAAATGCCAATGGTCCATACTAGAAAAGAATTCCTGGGGCAACAGTGGAAACATGGGTCAATGGAGGTTGTTAGCAGCACTACTTTGAAATAGCCAAATTTACATTATACACTAAAAATATTTGTATTATTAATTTCCAGAACATTTCAGTAAATATAAACTTCCAATGGTTTTTAAAACATGTATATTCAATGCCACAGCTCTTCTGTCATGACTACAAACAAGCCTATATGCATTATAGTTGTATGAGATATTGTAATATACAGCATTTGTAAGGATTCTGACATCACTAATATTTCTACCTTCTTTTTAAAAGAGCTCAAGAACTCAAAATGTCTCTCTTACATACATTTGATAATTTGAATTAATTTCAATACTGAAATCAGATCATGAACAATAGCAATACATATTAAACTGCTGATATCAATGTTCTTTTAATAATCTTTGAACTTACACTAACAAAACCAGACAAGCTAGATGATCACAAGTCGATTGCCACACATATTATCAATGTAAATCCGGTCTCAGTAAATGCATAAAATACAACCAGACTTGACCATTCCTGTTTGTTAATAATTATATTTTAAGAATTCATTACATACTGAAAAGCATGCGATACCATGTTGTTTTTTTACCTCATCCCTAAAAGCTAGTGAATATTTTGATAAGCCCCCATTAATGCCACAGATTGTGATCTATTTCGGACTGAAATGTCACTACATAATGAACTACAGTGATGATTTTCACCTATGAGCACATTCTTTGTTAATGACCAAAAACCTGAAACAGGTTAGATCTGGCTACTTCTAGAGACTATTATTATTATTTTTGAAGACTGTGATAAAGAAGCAAATTTTAAAAATGCTAAAATTGTTAGTCTGAATGTAAAAAAGCTATTTTAAAAAAACAAACAAAAAAATCCCTCACCCCCAACCAATATTATCTCAATTATATAACATATATGCAAATTAGAGTTTTATGTAACTCCTTAGCATTCAGCTATTGGTTCATCAAATATTCATGATTTTACAAGTATTTTAAACAAATCTGTGAGAATTTAGTTTTAAAGCTAGTGTATTTCAATATTTTTAAGACATAAAATATAAATACTAACTGTTAGTCACAAGACTTGTTTTACCTGGCTCAAAGAAATCCAACACAACCCTAAATACAAATGATCTTGATGCCAAAAAGGTCTCACATTAGGGGATAAGTCTGTAATAACTAAGAACAAACAAAACAAGTCTTTCATAAAACCGGTTGTGAGTTTGAGGGTTTGCTCAGGTAAGTAGAAGCAGGCAAAGTTGCCGACTTTTATACCTGATTGACCGCACGGACAAACACAAATAAACTCAGCCCAACATTTAGTTCCCACCTCTATCTGAGATTAACATCAAACTTACGTGAAATATGTTTAAATAATTCGTTGCTGTAGAAGTGTTTGTCTGCCTCATTGTTGACCCATATTACTGTACTATCTGTATCTTGAGACTTTGGGTAGAAAAACAAACCTAAACAAAAAAGTAAAAGCTATCTGTTATTTGGGAATAATACTAGAGAAGGTTGCCAGAAGATTTTTAAAAATCCCTGAAGATCACAGAAGAAAATAATCAGTTCCTAGTCTTAAGAAAAACTCTTTAAAGCAAATTGTCCAGAGTATAGTCATCTATTGTACTAACACCATTCTTTTTACGTAATTTGATGTATAAATTACAAGATACTATCTGACTCAGTTTGTGAGCTTTCATTTAATACATATTATGATGACATTTAACCACATTCCTGCAAGTGAAGGTGGTTATTCATTTCAGATTTTCTACACTAATGGAAAAGAGCACAGTTTCTGACAACATTTCATGGTTAACCTTTATCTAGCAAACTAACAAATCATAATCTAAAAAAAAATGTAAGTGTCTCTAAGCAGCAAAGAATAAACTTTGAAAATACTAATTTATAAAAATCAATTTTAACAAAAAAAATTTCTTTTAATCAATGCTCATTACAGATCTTTCCATGCATTGATAACTACAGAGACTACTAAAATTAAGCCCTTATAATCAGGTACAAATGTTTTCTGATCACCAACTGAAGGGCGTTAATTAAAAGTCTTTATAGGTAGCATGTTATTTTCAGGTGGTCACAGACGCAGGTCTGACCATTAAGGTTTCCGAGTTGTTATAAATTAACAACAAACATCAATTAGAAATCAATCTACACATTCCTGTCAAAAGTTCAAAGTAACAAGTCATTTGCTATTTTAAGCTATGACTAGTGCATTTAGTTTCCTTAAAGTAGCAAAACTAATAATAATAATAATAATAATAATAATAATAATAATATATTTGAGCAGTATTTCATGCTTTCAACAGAGTGGTTGTGATTACTGGTCTGAACTGAGGGTGTGTTCCTGGAAGATAAACAAGCCAATTTAAATTTCAGCCTAATTACATATCAGTGCTCTATTGACTCCTGATTTAGAATTATCTTATTTCTCATTGTTTAATTCCTGTGAGTGGCACAATTTTATTAACCTGGATTTTACTGGTTGCAGTAATACGAATTAGGACAAAGGCTGCTTCACCGAGTAGTAATAACTCTACTGTTTGTCTTTATTTGCCGTTTTCTGCAGCAAACTAACAACAACAGATGGCCAACTTATTATGGCAGAGCACTGTATATTAGTACATACTCTATAACTTTTGCATTCTGTATTATAGCCAAGATTTTATTATTAGTAAATTTATCTTTGGCATTTGTGTGGTCCAACACTGATTGAGGAAGAGAACGGGGAAACCATCTCAACTATCCATCTTCTGGTACGGCTGTGAGTCATGGTCGCCTGGACTGATGCTATTGATGATGATGATGATGATGATGATGGTGATGATGATGGTGTATCTGGCATGCTTTTGAGTTCACTTGTTGCAGAGATTGGCCTGTTCTTTCCTGACAGCAGATTCCTCAGCGTCAAAATCAGGAAATCGTGGAGTGAACGTTTTTCAGGTTTACTTTCGCAGGCCAGGAGCTCACACAGGGCAAGAATCGACAGCTAGAACTCATTGCCAAACAGTGGGTGGGTATTTATTTTAAAAAAATCTCGAATGTAGCTAAACCGTAGATCGGCAGAACAGATCCAGCCAGCCACTGTATCTGCAATGTCCTCCTGGAAACAGGTTCTTCCTCTCCCCCTTCAAAAAAAAAAAAGGCTTTCTGTGAAGTAAGAGTGTAAAACCTGGAATGGTGGTCCAGTGGTTAGCGGACGGACTGCAATGCCAAGACTGAGGAGTCCCCCCCCCACCCGACCCTTGGAGTTCGAATCCAGGTGGGGACCGTGAGACGGGTTCCCTTCACCAGCCGGCCGTGTGGGGCTTATCCACCCGAATGATGCGGAGATCGCGTGGCGGTCCCACACCGGGGGTCCGTTAGTCACTCCTATCACACAAAAATAAGGGGTTTTTAGCCGAGTATCCTGTCCTCTTACCATCGTCTTACCCCCCCCCCCGGGTCTTCGTTCGATCTTCTTAAAATGGACCGGTGGATGCTGCAGAGAGACGAGACGACTCGATTCTGGCGGGGGTGGGGGTCCGATATCATCTGATATTACACTCGCACGGGGGAGCGATTCCCGCGAACTCCTCATCGTCGGTGTAAACAAATTAAAAAAAGGGCGCCAAAAACGATTTAATAAACGGGGCGACAGGTGATCAATGAATGGGGGAGGGAGGGAGAAAGCGGGCGGGTCCTGCTGGCTTACTTACCGAACTGGCCGGATTTCGACTTGGTCCCGAAGTACCAGCCCACCACGGCCGCCACGATGAGCAGGAAGACGAAGAAGCGCCGGATGCTGACGACGATGAGTCGCCGACATTTGGGGCCGCTGAAGGTGGAGGAGAGGGGGTCCTTCTGCGAGAGGTAGTCGGGCGCCAAACTCGGGGTGTGCAGGTCCTGGCGGGAGGCACCGATCTCAGACATTGTGCACTCGGCGAATCATTGATCGTCGACGCCCGCCTTTCGAGGAGGAACAACCACCGCGTTCCCGTCTCTCCCTCACTCCGCCATGGCTATTCCAATATGGCGATGAGTCAGCGTCCCCCCCCCCCTCTCCTCCTGCCTGGGCGTTCTTACACCGCCAGCAGCCTCCCGTGTCGTCGTCGAGCGGTTGTTATCAGTGATGATCGAACTTAGTTCGGCTACGACCGAGGCCCATCCTTTCAAGCGCAGTGTCGTCTGCTACAGGCCCGCCTACCCGATAATAGACACACGCATCATTTCTCCTCGCCTTCGTTCGAAAAATTCCACTCAGTTTCATAAATTAATATTCACTCGGACGTCCGGACCCGAAAATCAGGTTATTATTGTGCGAGCCGGGAGGATGGACGACGGACGACTGGCCTCATCCTTCTTGCTATCGTTCAGAAGCGCCGCGCTCTGTGACGCTACAAGCAGCAGCAGCAGCCCGACCGAGACCGACCGACCTACCTCCCGGGTCCCCCCCCCCGAACGTCTCCTCAATCACGAGGAGGACTCGACCGAAAACAATGCCATTGACAGAGCCTTGTTCGGAAGTCCAACTCGCTCAACAACAACGGCAGCAGCAGCAGCAGCATCACGTCAATCAATGAACAGCAGATTTACTAAAACCCTTTTCCTTTCCATCATCGACGTGGAAGCTGAATCCCGGTGGTGCCAGCGAAAGATGTCAGCAGGCTTGGTCTCTTTTTAGCCGACGGACTGTTTTACCTAATAGTATCCCCCCCCCAGCCATTTTCTTGTTTCCATAGCATCCTTCTTCTCTACATTTTCACTTTGGGATTGTTTAGTTATCCGGAATAAGTTTATCTGAAACGTCAATACATCGATCACGAAGTACCTTCTCTCAAACAAAACAATACCCATGTCATACATATGGCACTAATCACAAGAACAATACAAATTATACATAGGAATTTGGGTTATTATGATTTATATCATCAAATATTGTCCAAGTTATTTCGGAAACAATTTCCCTTTACCTGATAATCATCATCATTAAAAGATATCTGTCATTTATAATAACACAACAACAAATAATCCTACATAACTCAAGATTATACTGTATTATTAAAAAGTATTAGAAGAACGACTGGAGGGGGCTTGTGCCTTAAGAGTAAAAAATCAATAGAGTGGGGGGGCTCCTTTGTTCTTACGCCGGGATGAGGTTTGATGGACATCAAGCGTAATATTTGCACTGTTCGTCTATTCAAACATCTGCAAATTCGGCTTTCTGGTTCATTCTACCTGATGCACATTAATCGACCAGTCTAGAATTCTTCTAATTAGAAGTAAGAGGAAGGCGTATTAGCCAGAAGAAACCCCTCCAGTATAAAAGTGCGAGAGAGAGGAACTATGACAGTGATTAGATATCACATCTTTGACCCACGGAAAATGTTGGAGAGAAACGTACGAAGCATCGCCTCTTGTGTGTGACTTTGCAGCCAACCATGCCAACTATTTCCAAATATGGCATTCTGAACATGGCAATGAAATGAAGTAATGGAGTACAATAAGTAGGAGGAAGGTGGGGACAAAAGACTGAGTTAAAAACATTACCCTAGAGGGAAGAAAAAATTAGCAACCATAACTATAAGAACAAAGTTTCACAATTTCGCAGAAAGAGGGGCAGATAGAATTATTTCAAAGGGAAAAAAAGGCTTTTTCTTTTTTTAGATTTTTAAATGCCCCAAGAAATAGTGCATTTAAATTTTGCCTCTCTATCTCCTAATCATAGGTATCTTGTTGGTGCAACTGTCTGATGAGGGGTGTGTGTGCGTGCAAAACTATTGTGCTTGGATTAAGTAGGATAAGGATGAGCAGAGTTGCAGACAGCTAAGGATGGTAGATATTTCTTTTCTCTCTCTTTTGCCGTAAGACTGGGTTTCAGGAAAATAATTAACAAGCATCACTGAGCAGCTGGCAAGCATGGGGAGGTTTAGGCTAGTAGTGGTATGTTGCTAGTGTCAGGTTATATACTCCCTGGTCTGTTGGGCTTCTTAAAGCTGTTAAATAAATGATCGTGATGAAGTAAAGCTTGTTATGCATCAGTGAGAACCTGGGAAAAATCTTTAGTTCATAAATCCTGTGGAGAAAAATCTTGGTGTGCATGTGTGCAACACTACAGAAAAGAAGGTAATAAATCATACAATAACCTATAAGTCAACAGGTCCATATGCTGGGTTGATGTGAAGTCAGCAGTTCTCTATGTGTGTAGAAAATCTTTGAGGTATTGACTCTAATGCTACTTAACTCTACCTGATAAAGCTGCCAAAGGGAGTTAATTCAGTAATCTTGTTTTCTTTTTTCTAATGATGGTTAACAAACTCTACCCTATCATTTAAAGGGAATTTTACAAGTGAAAAAAAAAAATCATTAATGTAAAAGCAACAATGATGAGGAAATTTGACTCTGCCATTATCCATAAAGGAATGAACTTCTTGTTAACACGCAGACTATTCACTCCACAACTAAAAGCGGTTTTTCGTAATAACTTAGCTTTATCAATAATTTCATAGTAGTTTTAAGGTAATGTGATCACAAACAACTTTTGGGATACCAAACTATTTCACTGCTAGGATGTTCTGTTGAGCATCATGGTTGTGCAAGATGGTGTGCAATAAGGCAGCTGTATGGGCAACCATTTTTACTCTCACTTTAAAAGAGCTACAAAAAAGCAAGATGGCTTTCTAGTATTTATCTAATTCATTACTTTGTAATAAACATTTGATAATTTGATTAGTAAATTTTACATTGAAAGTGAATCTTAAATTGTGGTAATATAAGTGATCACTGTGCACTTTGGTGACCCTTTAAATATTAGGCTCTAGAGTAAGCTGTAATAGTAGTTTAGCTTTTATTATTTTTTTAAAAGATGCAGAAACAAAGATAACTTAAAATTTCATTAAAAAATAAATACTATTGTTGTGATATGAAAACATGATACTTCTTGAAATGTCCATGATTATATTTTCATTATTTGAACTATTGGCTTTCTTCTGAGGATTGCAGCAACCATTTCCCTTCTGCTTGACTGACTTTATTCAGTGGCAAAATGTTGAGGTTTTACCAAAGTTTACTAAATGTAAATAAATAGTTGATAAAATAACAAGTAAACAAATAAGATGCAAAATAAAGATCATAATAATCTAGCTATTTTAGATTTTGCTTTCATTCATATAAGTCAGAATACCATTTTGGCTTATACAAGGTCCAACCTGTCAATGGTAAGCCATTTATGGAATTCCATTACTTTAGGTCTGTATCTCATGCTAAAAGTTTGTTATAAATCCATCTGTTATTTTTATGAGATCATTTGTCTATGTTTGCCACATGACTTATTGCACAGACTGCCATTAAGACAGATTGCAGGAAATAACTGCTATGGAGATTGACGTTTAAAATCAATACAAATTCCTACAGAGAAATAGCAAAAGTCGGCTAAATTATTGATGAGTTATCTTTTTAGCAAGCCTGGTTTTATTGAGTTTAGCAAAACAGGGACACACACACACACAGTTTCTAATCTGTGGTGACAACATATTAAGCCAGAGAATGATGGAACATTCTAGGTTGCAAGTTGCTGACACAAAATCACATGGTTTTGGATTGAAGTTGGAAAAATAAAGTATATAATTTTTATTTTGAAAAAATTTAAAAAGCATATTCTGAATATATATTCAGTCTTTACATCCTAACTATCTTTAACACAATGTTAATCTTATTTGGAATATTATTCAATAAAATATTTCAGCAAATGTCTATCATCTTGAAAACTTCACCAGACAGAGTAGTCAATCTTCAAAGTGCTATTATACATTTTCCTCTCTCACTATAGGACTGGATATCAGAAAAACAATCATTTGTATGCAAAAGTGAGATTTTCAGTCAAGATGGATTGTGTTTCATCCCACAGAAAATTGCTACTCACAATTTTGGTGGTGGTTAGACAGGATGGAACACTGGTGGCTTTTTGAATAACCTGTAGTCATCCAAAGAGGAAGGTAAGTAGTAATTTTCTCTTCATCTACATGGGAAATAAAGACTCAATTACGCTAAACAACCAACAAGAATTAGATTTTTTGGCTCTTCATAACAAAGATCGTGCAGAGATCCAATTAAGACATAAATTTTCGAAGGTAACAAACAGGCAGCAGTCTCTGTTTTGGGTTATTTCAGGCTTTTAGGGGACAAGGGGTTAAAACTTAAAACTTTCCAACTGTCACAGCAGTCTTCCTATCTGATGGTACATTCATCAGTGACAGACAGTTTGAAGGGATGTGTAAATAGCTACAATTCAGTGTACCCATAGCATTGTCCTTTTGTTATGGCGCTAGCCTATGTCTCTGGGGCTCACATTTATGCATCTAAAACACTTGATTATGTTTTTAAAAAAATAGTTCAAAATTGCTGATAACCAATTAATATATGCCAACAAAAGGATGTGGAGGAGGAAAACGTTTTGGTATCGGGTGGGCTACTGACGGAATACAAATTCTGGGTATTGTGTCCTCCTCCCAAAAATGGTTAGGGCAACTTCAGCAGCTGATTGAAAAAGAGGCTGTGAAGGGGCTGGCGGGCTCATAACCTTAGCTTTGTGATTGTTTCAAATTTAATGCTCCATTTACTGTGACCTTGATATGTAACAGTTTACTTGGTTATTTTCCATTTTCCTTCTGGACCCATTTACCCACAAATGGTATTTCCCTGCTAACATATTTTTGGAGAGTTGCAAAAATTTTAATAAATAAGATTTTTTTAAAAAATGTAATGGGTGTTAGAAATAAACAAAAACAGAAAAGGTTTCTTCAATTTCAAATGCAAAATGAAAGCCTGGTCATGTGACTGCCACAAACTAAGCCTCACAAAAACACATACCATTTTCTAATGAGACATTTTCTTAAACAGTTAAATAATTAGTTTCATTTTAGCTAACATAAAAGGGCTGTTAGATTACATGTACAGAAGCCGACCCGCCCTGAGGACAGAAATTTGTTATTCTCTTATAAAACAGTATGAGTTGCTGTTTTTTTTCAATTCAGATACCCTTTATTTTGTAAATATTGAACCCTGACTTGAAAATGGGGAGGCTGTAGAAGCTGTGAGGTGATAATTAAGAAAATCTCAGAATGCAATGCTAGAGGAAGCTGAGATATTGTTCAGCTTTAGCACAACTCAGCTGAGAGTTGATTTGATGGCAAAAAAGTCCCCCGTCAGAGTTGAAGATTTAGATCCTGGACATGCAACTAGAATATTGTTATTTATAATGACAAAAAGTTTGAAAATTGTGGTGTTTCTTTTTTATATCATTACAGATAAAAACCTGTCAGATTCTATATATTCCAACTTTAAAACAACCATTTTAATGAATTTTGTAAGTGTCTAAAAGTTATCTTTATCTCTTACAACTGTCTATATGAATCTTATTATCATATGCACATTTCTCTCTTCTTTTTTTCTATTAACCACATAGAGAGTCAACTACTACTAAAGTGATGTAAATTATTCACAAGTTCTCAAAAAATACCCAAATGAGTGATGATCAAAAATCTTTGCATAAGTTGCAGTAATTCTGATTTTTTGTTCTATATATTTTGAAATAAAATATTTGTAAATAATTCAGAATCAATATCCATATGTTATATTTAAATGTTTGTATAAGTATCTACAATATTTCAATACAATTTTCATTTATGTCTGTATCACTGTATTTGTAAAAATCTAAAAGAGAGAGAGAAGGACAATTCATGTCACAGAACAACAGTCTATCAAAAATATTTACACCTGTTTATAAGTCGTTAAGTCCTTACTTTATTAAACAACATAGTCTGGACAGATGGAGAGAGCATAACGGTGCTTTATATGAATGTTAAATTGCATGAATACATACAGTGACAAAGAATGCCTAAATCTTTTAAAATTACCCAGTTTCAGGTATTGCTGTTTTCTGGGCACAACCTTATAAACATCTACAAAATCTCATAAAAAGAACAGGCTAATACCACAAAGTTGTTGGTTGTTTGTTTGTTTTAATCCAGTGCTCTTTTGTTACACAAGGGGCTTTGGGGTAAAATTTTTACAAACAGTGGAGTCCACACTTGCCGTAACTTCACGGCGTACTTTACCAACTGGAACTGCTGAGAATGCGAGTTTCAATCATTAAAAAAATCTTAGCAAGATGCATGCACATCTTTTAAAAATTCAGTGGCTGCACAAGTTGTAAACTTCCTGCCTATAACCTGCTTGGTAAGCCCAACTAAAAAAAAAGCCTGAATATAAGGCTCATATATCAGGTCGTTACCAAAGTTTTGTCGGTTTTTATATTTTGTTGATTTAGGGTTCATATTTTGCCTGCTTGTGAAGGTGCACGTAGATAAGTTATATACCATTTTGTAGCATGAGCTTTGGCATACATTATGCAAAACCTACCTTTTTAAAAATCATAAAATGGATACTTGTTTCAGGGTTTTGAGTGAAGCACAAAATAGAGAAGTTTTTCATGCCATTTTGCTTCACAAGTTCAAACCAGGCCACTAAGCGAGCGAGAGAACTCAACATTAAGCAGGCATGGGGCGAGGACACAGCAAATGAGTGCACAGTACAATGATGTTTGCAAAGTTTCGATCAGAAGATGTGACCCTCCAAGATAAGGAACATAGTGAACATCCTTCCAGTTTTGATTAAGACCGTCCGAAAGCCTCAGTTGAAGCCGATCCAAGAAAAACAGTGAGAAATTGCCGGAGAGCTTGACGTAGGCACTGCAACTGTTTCCCCTCATCTTGATGCAATTGGCCAGGTGGAAAAGCTTGACAAAAGGGTACCTTACTAGTTGAATGAACAGCACAAAATCGTCGATTGGAGATCTGCTCTTCGTTTGTCATAAGAAGCAAAAACAACCCATTTCTTGACCAAATCATTATGTGTGATGACAAATGGATCCTTTATGACAATTGCAAATGATCAACACAGTGGCTCAACAGAGACAAGGCATCTAACCACACTCTAAGATCCAGCCTCCACCAAAAGAAGGTCATGGTCACTGTCTAGTGGACTGCAGCTGGTGTCATCCACTATAACTTCCTGCAATCTGGTGAAACCATCACAGCTGAAAGGTACTGTCGTTCATCAGAAACTCTCCCAACAACAGCTGGCATCGATGAATCGAAGAGGCCCAATCCTGCTCCACAACAATGCTCGTCCTTGTGCTGCAAAAGTGACTCTTCAGAAACTGAACAGGTTGGGGTGCAAAGTTCTCCCTCACCCAACCCTTTCTCCCTCAGACCATCACCTTTTCAAACACCTCGACAACTTCCTCTGTATGAAAATCCTTCTCCAACCAAACAGCAATAGAAACTACCTTCCAACAGTTTATCAACTCCAGAAATCCAGATTTTTTTGAAAATGGTATAAATCCGCTGGTAACTCGTTGGCAGAAGGGTATTGATTGTAATGGGACTTATTTTGATTAATGAACTTCACATTCAGTATCGATGTGAAGTCTGATTGTTGCAGTAACAAAACCAACAAAAATTTTGTAATGACCTGATAGAAGAATAAGCAGGGCATTGATACTCAAAAAAAAAAAAAAAATCATGCAGGGAAAGAATTACATTCAGATATAAAGAATTAAAGCTCTACTCACAATTTAGCACTGAATCCTCACCTGTCTTGTTTAAAAAAATTACATTAATTGAAAATAAATGTACGTTGAAAGCTTCATTTTTAAAAAATGCAGCCAAATGTACTAAAAAGCCCAACAAATCCTCAGTAATTGCTTTCTTTCTTTTTAATTCCACAATTTCCATAGCTTAAGCTAATGATTTTAAAAACGAGGAAAAAATAGCATTCAGTAGTAATTGGAATTTCTGCGAGGTGCTAGAAGCTGGTGGGAGTTTTGCCTCATTTCCCATAAATTACTGGATGCATGCTTATCAAGATTTATGCCATATTGATTCAGTTATTAGAACTTCAGCAGAAGGTCAACTTACTTCACCATGTTGTAATCCTAAGAGCTTTTTTAGTGTGTTCACCCATAAATAACATCTGTATCAGATCACTGGGAGAATCCTCAGTAGTTTGTTTTCTCTTCTCTGTGATGAATTCTCTGATAACTTTGCAGAAGACCCTACTAAAGCTGGTCTTTTCAAGATATTCCACACACAAGACCATTATCCAGCTGTCAATCAGAATTCCCAGGCTGTCAGATTAACCATTAACAAGGGGCCGCATCTTATGACGCACCCTACATTAATATCAGAAGTGTCTTATTATTGTAATTGCCTATTTTGGCTATAAACCTCACAATAGGATCTTGAAATTTTTTTTTTTAAAAAAGCAGGTCTAGGAATGAAAATGCAAAACATAGATCTGCAAAACTATACTTGGCCTAAGATATTAATTAGAAATGATAATGATGTCCATTTTTTCTAAAATAAAAGTGTTTAGCAGTCAAAGCTGATATATATATATACACATATATATATATATATACATAAAGACTTAAGGAACTTCAAAATAAATAAAAAAGATTAAAATATTTTTTTATTACCACTGTAAAACACATCAGTGTGTAGCAACCAAAGTTCAATCCTCCTGGTGATCATATCCTCTCTTAGCATAGATTTCTTCTTGCTCTTCCATACTGGTTTCTTCTGGATATTCTGCTTTCCTCCCATAGCTAAAAAGAGGAGTTCTAGTTAGGGGAGACTTTCCATTTCCAGCTGAAAATAGAACTACCTGGTTTCATGAAGTGGAGGTGTAGCATTAGTGATGGCCATGGCATTATACAATCTCATCAAAGACAGCTACATTTGCAGACAGTGGCATTCAAGGAAGCTGATGACGACTTCATGAAGCTAAGAAATATAAATTTTCCCTTACATAGGAAAAAAGAATGAGATTTTGATTACAGTATTTGGATGTAGGTCTACTTTTTAACTGGTAGAAGATAATGGTTTATATTGATTTGCTTCCTTTCCTTTCACAACAATACTGTAGGAGACTTTTTGTACTGAAAGTTTGAAAACTGAACATTTTGCTGGAATAACAGCTTTAATTAAAAGAATGAAAAAATTCTCATAACCGGGGAACAGCTGTACATGGTAACTAGAGCGATAGAGACTACAGCTTCTGCCATCTTTTAACGCAGTACAGCTAAACGATAGAAATGATTTCAAAGGAATATTTTGGAAATAGTATCTCTATAATGAAAACCTCTTTTCTGTGATCTAAGCAATTTGATATAAAAAAGAAAAAAAAAACAAAAAAATACTTCTGATGTATTTCCATTTGTTCTGGTTAATAAAATAAGTATTCATAGCTTCCTAATTAATTTTTCTGATCTAACATGTCCAATCGATAAGCAATTAGTTTAGCATTTCGTATCTTGTAAGAATATCTTTCTCGTTTTTTCTTCTTTTACTTAATAACCCGCAAAATAGAGCCTTTAATAACTTTTACCAAAGTCTATAATCGCAAGAAGAGATCATTACAGAGTAATATGAAAGTGCATCTGTTGCAGCAGAGCGTATCGCATTGGCAAAAATACTGAGTGCTTTTTTTGGAAACTGAGGCCTTACGTAATCACGACAACGACGGCGGCACCAGCTATCATCGCTCAGGATATGACAAACTGGTGACCATGAACCCTTTATCAATGACATAAGAGAGTATCAGTGAATAGATTCCATATCTCCAAAGAGCTGAGGATTACTGAGTAAGCTACTTGATGTAACTAGAAAATACTCTCTTTCTGTTGGGATTTACTCTTTCAGCACTTGATTGCAGGTGCGTGGTGTTTTGCCGATATACTACGGATATTCAAATGGACAGCACCACTTTAATGGTATTCAGCTGGCTTTCATTTGAATGCCCCCCCCCCACACACACAGAGACAGATATATTTAATTGATTCAGAAAACTTATTTTCAAAATTTAAAGAAAAACCAACAAAAATAATGAAAAAAAAAAGTATTGAATCATTTTGTTGAAAAAAATAGTCCATCATCAGAAATTAAGGACAAATGAAAATAACGTGTTCTGTAGATTTTCCCAGTACGGTGCTTCCTAAATTTTAAAATGGCACAAAGTCTGAAGATGTAATAAAAGGCTGGAATACCTGTATTGCAGTTTGGATATCTGTATGCCACCTGACTTTGGCCCTGATTATATTTGTTGCCCATGGGAAACCTTTGGCATATCTTGACAGAGTAAGCTCTATCCAGGAAAAAAAACCCACACTAGAATTCTTCAGATTGGAGGAGAGTAAGAAAAACCACATCAGCAGCTAGATACCAAATATGAACACACTGAGCTTGCTCTTATAAAAGTAAAATCATCTGAGCTTTAAGTATCCCAGGGCTGGTGTGGTGTGGTTGCTTGTCATGATCATTATAAGTACAACACTGTTTATTAGAGTAGGTAAGAGAGAAATGATGAACTTACTGTCTTCAAATGAAACAAACAATCAAAAACATTTATATATATATATTAAAATTACTTGTTTTTTAAATTTTAATCAGATGAGCAAAATACAAACAGAATATGCATAGTAAACACAGAGGAAAAATACACTCATTTAAAGCATTAAAAATAAAATGTATCAAATTATAATAATATAAGACATGGATTATCCTTCTTTTTTGTGGAATGTATTACATTAAATATTTGATCTTAAATGCATTATGGAAGTTTACTACATTTCTCCAAGCTCTGCCTTACAAATAAATGCTACATATCAACCATATATAGCAATAATTACAAAATGGAAGAATGCTACATATCAACCATAAGTTATGAATATTATACCTGAAATTGTTGTTACATAACAACCAAAACAACAGTGGAGGGTCAAATGTGATGCTAAAGGAAAGTTAAAAGGTGCCAGAGATATCCTAACCGATAAGGTTAGTAATGCAGCTAGCTTCCTGTGTTTAGTTAATCACTTTATATCTTTCTCTAAATACCAGTACTTTTGCAATTAACTTCATATATTATTTCTTGCTTATGCATAATTTATCAAGTCTCTTAATGCAGAAATTTGTTTTGCTGATATTAGTTTCAAAATTAAAATAAATAAAGTAAACAGGTGTACAATAACAGATTTCCTCACATTCCACTCATTAGAAACCTTTTTTAAATTAAAACAGAATAACAGCTGATGGTTAGTTAGTAATATGGATTTTTATCTTTTAGTCTATGCAGCATCACAAACTGAATTTAGTGTATAGACCAACAGAATTAGATTCTACTTCTACTATACAAGATAAAAAGTTGTCCGTGGAATAACTGAAATTGTATATATGTGGGTGGACTTTTTCTTGTTATATCTTTTACCAACACAGTAAAATTAAAATTGCTTGGCACCTAATCGAGTTTCATCAGTTGAACTTATTTCCTCTCACTTTGCTTTGGATGGTGCCTTTCTTTCTATTACTCCTTTACTTGTTTCGGTCTCAGCATAAAACCTGAACAGTTTTTCTTTCTGGTGCCAGAATATCATGCATAGCAGGTGTGCCAATATTTAATTAATTCATAAGTTTCAAAGACTCATCTCACTCTACTCCGTGAATAATGTCTACCTTTTGACGTATACTAAGTACAACACGGTTACACTTCTCAGTACTAGAGTCTGAGGAGGCCACAGTAACAAAATTTGCTGGACTTAATCAGAGTAAATCCAAAAATGAAGAGGGGAAATAGGTTTACATCTGCGTGCTCCGGAAACAATGCAGGAAGTGAAGACAGTGCCAATGACGTCACATAGCAGCAGCTGTAGACAATTGGAGTATCAATCCAAAAAAAAAATTTCTATGGCAGAAAATATAAACATCTGAAACATGGATCCCTAGAATTTTGATTCATTTGGATAATCAGGGTTTTTTTAAAAAAAAATGTTTGATGTTCAAATAAATAGACTTAAACTGCAAAATGAGTAGTAGTAACTGTCATGCTTGTGTCATACTGCAGAGGAGGTAAGCAGGTAGATCTAATTAGCAATCAAACAGTGCCAATGAAATTCTCATTTGTGACAACAACAAAAACAAAATCATCAAAAGGGGTTTAAAAACTGCAAACAGTATTTTGAAGAATGAGACATTATGCTGACTGTCTTAAAACCGTTACTGCAAGAAATGTCAACAGTGATTTGGCCGCTAGATGACAGGAACATGACTGCACACGAAAAAATAAATGTTAATAAAAATCAGTTGAAAAGCAAATGAAAGAAAGCTACAGCAACTAATACTGTGAGCATCCTGGAAGCTGTCACATTTGGGATTAACTAAACAAGCAGAAACAATCTTAAGGAAATTTTGGGATTTTTTGTGAGTACTAATCATCAACTCAATCAAAGTTTTAAAAAAATGTTTTTGTCAGGTTGATGAGTAATTAATTGTCTCTGGCACTTTTTTCCATAAAGCTTAGGAGAAGAGCAGCTCGAATCAGCCCCATGCTGTACTTTGATTTCTTCCTTCCTATAGAGTTATTCAGCTCACTGAAAACTTCATGTTCTTTGTTCATTATGAAAGCTTCGTTTGGTTCTATCATGGTCTTCAATTCCGTCATAATTTGTGTAATTTCCTCCCCTAGTTTTTTTGGAAGAAAAGCATCATTTTTATTCAAAATGGTTTTATTTTCAACATTCATGTTCTTAAATCTTTGAATTTCCTTAATAAATTCATCAACTTTGGCTGCAGTATGTATTGTCCTATCTTCCTCTGAGTTTAAGATGCCTTTGGTTTGCTTAATTTGATCTAGTTTTTCTTCTCTTCTGGTTGATGGGAAATTACCAAAGTTAAATTTTTTCTGAACTAAACTAATGATATTCTGAATTTTCACAGCAATACTGCTAACACTAATAGGTGCTTGTGTTGCAACATTATCTATTTTAGTTAAGTAATCCATGATCTTCTTGAGCTGATCCAATATTTTATTTCTTTTTATTTCATATGAATGAAAACTCCCTTTTTCACTTTGTTCCTTCTGAACACTGGTTTTCTTTCTGTTTTGTTTGTTCTGGAAATAACTGCCATCAGTCTTTTCATGTTTATGGATTAGCACATCATCTTTTTTGGAAGCATTATCCAGGATTCTTTCAAGCTGATCCAACAGTAAGACCAACTTTACTTCTTCCTGTGAATTAGCCATCTGGTGTTGATAATCAAGAAACTTTTCATCTCTTTCTACATTAACTCCCCTTAAATACTGCTTCTCATGAAGCTTCTGTGCCAAGTCATTTGACACTGGCAGTAAGGTTGTTTGCTCTGGCTCATTCCCGCGACTCTGAGCCAAACTTCCATAAAGTTTCAGTTTCCACATCACCAATTTACCATCATTGACATCATTTTTCACAGCATCATGGATTTCTATTGTCCAGTTTCCACTTGGGTCTTCATCCCAGCAGAGCACAGTCAGAAACTCAAAATCTATTCCATCATGCAGGTTGTCCAGTTTCCGAGGAGAAAGCAGCTCTGATTTTGTTCCAGACGGAGAGATGAGGAATATTTGCACATCACCCCGACAGCCATGTTCTAGTTTGATATAAACCTGAACGTGTTCTAGTCGATTTATTTTAGATGTGTCCACCTCCACATCCTCCCTCAGTGGCTTGCCATATTTAAAAAATCTGAAAGACACAAATATAAAATTCAACATCACATGCAGTGTGTGGTCATGGAAATCTGTATATTTAATCAATTTGTTTTCATTTTTACACCAAATTATTTCACTCAGGCACCAGAATCATGGGCTTGCAGAAACTATTAAGATTATCTGCCTTTCAGATGAATGCATATCAGCAAATAAGCAATAGAATGTGAGACAGCATGAGACTGATAACTTTTGGATCAATCATACAACATAAAATGTAGTACTCCACTGTCTGTACACTGCTGGTTATTAGACACTGACACACAAGTTAAAAGAAAAATATTTATTTCTGTGGAAATAAGAATTGTAACATGTTAATAATATTCCTTTGTTTGTATTTAAAGAGTACTTTAGCTACAGTAACTTCACACTATTGAGTTAAGACCGGCAGAAAAGAAAAACAAGCAAACAAAGCTAATATCGGTTACATGATCTGATGATATTTTGAAAGTATGCATTTTTTTTAGTTTCAGAACAGAAGTGTATTGATTGCTTTTTGTGGTTAATTTGCTTCACAGGTAACCCTACATGAACATGCTGGGTAATATGCACTTGTGCTATAGATTTTAGTTTTTCTTTCTTTTAAATATCAATTTCTGTGCTATTACATTTATTCCTAGTGTCACACACATGTGCACACACAACGTTACTTCCATACAGGAAACAAACATCCAAACAAGAAAATGAGCCAGATTAAAAATGGCTGATACACTCACTTCTCTACAAATTGAACTGGCAGCTCACACAGATGCTGCTCTGGAACGTTAGTCCATTTTTGAGCCTCTTCAACCATTTGACCACAGTCCATGATCCCAAAACCAAACACAGGGCTCACATGAAGCCCAGCGCCATTCACTAACCAGGTTTTGTCTTTGGCAGGAATCCTGGCTGTGTGGACCACAAGATGTTGAACATCTCTCCATGATAAACCTGGACTATACATATAAACAAAAAACCATGGCAATGGTCTATGTTAGCTTAAAAATGGTGGGGGTAGACCAAGAACTGTTTCAGTTTCAGATAGCTTTGGTTGAACCAAACTGAACCAATAAAAGAAAGAAAAGAAAATATTCATTGTCATGTGTTTAAGATTTAGTTTTCTCAGTTATTGTGTGTGTGTGTGTTGTGTGTGTGTGTGTGTGTGTGTGAGAGAGAGAGAGATGGAGAGAGAGAGAGAGATATGGAGATGGAGAGAGAGAGAGAGAGATATGGTCAGAGATTTAGACTCCTGATTGTAGTGTTTGTTTTCTCATTCACTTCAAATATATCTGATAAAATAAGGCAACCAAAGGATATGGCATCTAAAAATAAATGTTAGGCTCCAGTTATTTCAAACTCACTTATTTCAAATTTTGAACAAAATTTCTGCACAACTTAATCAAATTTACTGTTTATCTTGAATTTATCTATCTCAAATTTTCCGTCAATGTTGAAGCTTTTCCTCAACCATTGACCCAGAATCCTCTAGTCATGTCAAACATTTTCTCTGAAAAGGAATTTAAATTTGACGGATATGCAAACCCAGCAAGGTGCCATCAATTACTCTCCTAGGCCAATAGAGAACAAGTAATGCCTGTCGTTATAAACACAATTTTACACATTTTTTGGATAACCAGGTGAAACAAAAGATAATTACAACAATGGTTTTAGTTGGTCAAAGCATCGCCAATGAAACAAAGTGAGAATTGTGTCTAACTGTTATGAGTTTTGAAGTGTCATAAAGTGAACCGTGAACACATGTTCAATGTATAATTAAGTGATTTATTATAATAAAATAGTCAAAGTTAAAACTGTCAGACTTTTGTGTTTTGCAATCATTGTAGTTTTTATATTATTGCTTGCTGACATCATTAACTTAGTTTCTGCAAACATGGCAACATCTGGAAACCACAGGTTAAATGTAAAGTCTATTAACGATAAATATAAAGCTGTAAAGCCATAGATGATGGTGAACAGTCACTCAGAAATTGCCAAACAGTTTGGTACCCCAGCAAACGGACAAAAAATATGGACAACATTAGCACTGCTTATGAGCAGTTTACATTCAATCTAGCAACGATGATGATGAAAACAAATGAATACCCAAACTTTGGTTGGTCATTCAAAGATACTTGTGCCTGCTCTTTCTCCACCCTTAGATTAGAATGTCTCCACCTCAAGAGTCATATTCATGTTCCAAAGCCCCATTACATCAAACTTCAGATATCTTGAGTAAAGTTTCCAAACCCCAAAAACTTTAAAATAATTGATTCAAATCTACTGTTGAATGGACTTCGGCCATCTTACAAGCACATAATGCATGATGCAGGTAGATAATTGCAGTAGATATTACTGTTTAATATCTACAAAATCTTTTTTTTTTCAAAAGATTTTGAGTGGAGATGTTAAGGATGGGAGTCATAATACCTTGAACCAAAATCCTTGCTGTTGATACAGAAATAAGACCCACCTTTCTATACAATTTTATTTCAATGTAGCAAACAAATAGTTGAATAAAAGGCAATACCTTTGGCTGATCAATGCTTAACATGAAAATTTGGTCAGTTCTGATTCTCAACTTCATTATCACTACTACAGTCCACAAATGGCTTTGGATAGCTAGTGATAGATTAACTGTCATCAACATGTCATCTTAAAAACTGAGTTTTTTTTGTTTGTAAGTCATATTTGTGATGTTAATTGAAAGACAAAATACAAGACACCAATGTGTATGCACTCACATGCACTCACACACACTCTCTCTCTCTCTCTCATATACTTACTTAGCTTCTAACACCAGTGCAAGACAACCTGCGGCTAATGGTGCTGCACTAGATGTTCCTTCAAAGTTCTTAGTGCACTTGCCTCTTAGGTCAGTTGTCACCTGAAAATGGATTGCATTTAAATGAAACTTTTGTCCTCTGAGATAATTCCGATCAAGACAAGGCCTACAGCAAGGGTTTGTTTTGAGATCAATTTTTTTTCCTAACTGATAGTAGGATAGGAAGTTTTCAGATGATACTTATGCTGTATTACCAGGCTACTGCTGCTATGGCATATGGCTGAGCTGATACCTGTATAGTAAAACAATTTTAATTTATCTTCAGCAGCTGAAATGCTGTGTCAATGCAGAATGCAGAATGAGAATAAGCCATGGTGCCAATTAGGGAGCAGGTCTGGGAACCCAAGGATTTGACTGCCTGTAGTATTCCTCTTTACTGTTAAGGTAGCATAAAAACATGGTGATTGTTGCATTTTCATTTTATCTGTATCTCAGCCTTTAATTTCTTTCCTCTCCTCTGATTACCATTATGCACGAGATGCAATCTCTGTATCATACAATAAACATCAGTTTGAAATCAATGGGCTATGGCAGCAAAATTGCAATAAAGTAACTGACAAAAACGCAGTAAATTTTGCTAGTCACTTTCAGTGTCTCATAACTGTTTTCTGGTTGTGTGCCTTAAGTATCATTTTTTTAAGTATTTGAGATTAGATTGAAATCTTTCATGTTCTCTTACACGTGTGCTTGGTTTTTGAGTTAGCTGCTACCATTCAGCTTAGATATCCCCCTTCACCTAAACTGTATAATCAACTCAGTTGTAAAATATGTAGCTGGTTTCTTCTACAATGAGGATTCTTCAAAAATCCACAACAGCTGACTGGCTGGCACCAAACACCTGAACAAGCGTCTGACTACACATGGAAAACTGTCAGTTTATTTGTGGAGAATGACAACATAAAAAGCTGGCATTCTGTATCTTCTGCCATTGATGGCAGCCTGCTTGGCTAGGGTTCTGGAATATTTGACCCCTCTTTCCATAATTAATGTCTGGATAGGTATACCAACTACTGAGAAAAAACAACAAAGTCTGCAGACCAAAGGTTGCACCATCATAGGGAGCATGGGCAAAAAAGAAACAATGAGTGCTGCATAATTCTTCAGCAGCCATAAGCAGGTAACTAATGAAACAATCACATTCCAGCTTCGTGAACAGTCGGAAGTAATCAGTCTTTGTGTGAAATAACCCCTGATGTTGCGTAATCAGAGGCTGATTCTGCTTCAAAACAGCATCAGTATCAAAAATTATATTTAAACAGTTCTTGAGGGAGTAAAAATAAAAACGCTTTTGTCTCAAAGACAATGTTTTAAAATTAGCCACAAGAGCTATACATGGATCCAGAATGATGACTGCAGAATGATACCAAATCTTGGTACTATGCCAACAACCAGTGTAAACAGAGTGCTTATGCTTTAAGCGGATTTGTGGTCAAGTAGTGGAGTGAACAGAGCCCACAAAACTAGTTGTCAAACAGTCGATAGCCAATTAGAGATTGCATGCAGAGATGTAATGTGATGCCTTGTTGTGCAGAACCAAAATGCAAACAGTGTTACCAGAAGAAGCTACAGAACAACTGCTAACATTCAAATCTTTTCAACAGACAGTAGAAAGGAAACAAACCAACAATCATTAGTGGAAATAAAGAAACCTGGTACTTTGTGCTCTACCCTCTGTGGCAAGAACTTCTTGCTGTATGAGTCTGGCAAAGCTGATTATGAGCTCTCTTTTTAGATTCATGATGCAGACCAATCTCAACTTTTCTAAGAATAACAAGGACTGCTTCACAAATCACGCCACAGCTATTCTATCAACTAATGGTAGTTCACATTATATACAGGTACAATCCTTCCCATGGTCTATGTATTCCTGGTAAATAAAATGTGACATGTAAGCCACAAAGTGCTCCAGGTTCTGATGGAGTATGAATTATGGACTGAATACAATCATGTATAATTACAAAAAGACATTTCAAAACACTGCCTAAGAAATATTTCTCGGGTTCATAAACCCATTGTTTTTTTTTTTTCATCTGGGCACAGTGAATCTGGTGCAATGTTTAAAACTCAGCTTAGTTCAAATGTACAAGGAGAGAGTGCTGCATACAGCACATTCAAAAATGCTGGTCATATTCTCATTAACAACATAATGGTTTTGAACTTTGGAAGAATTAGAACCGCTATTTGACTATTTAAAAGGCACCTTTATTGGCTTCCAACATTGCTGTGACATGTACATGATATGTTGGAGGCCATATATCACAAGAGAACAATGCTGTTGACCAAGCTTTTCAAAGGATAATTGGCTACTTGCACCCTTTAATCTACAAAATAGCCAAACTCATTTGTCTGATGCAGAGCCATATACAAAACAAAATAGTTAGGCTAAATGCAGATCATCAGGATGTGACAAAACACATAAATGCACATGTGCAGTTAAAGTGTTTGTCTGACTATGCAAATCAACCACCACTAGAATACCTTCATGCAAATATCGTAAACACTGAACCCAACATATAGAATGTTTAAGTAATTGTCTAAACTCATCAGTTTTATCTTAACTCATCTGTTTCATAAATAAATTATGAGCTCAATTGTCATGCATCTTTTTGTCAGCCCCCCAAATCATCACACATCATGGCCTGATTATATCTCAAACAAATATCACATAGCTATTTCTAACGGTCCCTTCCTACGGAAACATTCAATAGACAGGTGACATACAAGATGGTAAGGAACATACCAAGAAAAAAAAAAAAATGTAAAAGTATAATACAAAATCAGATGCATGTTTAGTTCTACCAAACTAGAGCAGCTTCTCACCACTTTTGCTTTTGGTTTAGTGTCTGAAGTGGGGCGAGTCTCTGCACCACCAGTTGGTACCACAGCCAGTGTAGAGCTACAGACCTCCATGAAGTAGGGACGGTGACCTTCATCAGTGACGGAGCCAACAGACAAAGTTTCAATGCTGGAGACATAACCATCCGCATTACAATCATCGTCCATCAAGCCTCCGTTCCCAGTAGCCCAGACATAGATGGCCCCTAGTCCATTTCTTCCCTATAACAGCAAGTGCAGAATTTTAGAGTAATCCTAGTGCATTACTATGGTCTGAGAGGGGGGATAACCAAAACAATATACATGAAAAGAGAATGCCCTAGAATTCTGCATCTGTAACAAGTTTTAATGCATATAAAGATACCATAGCTAAAGAAGAAAGTGTTAACTTCAGTTTAACAAACGCCACTAAAAAGAAATTTCAATATTAATCATGACTCTGGAACAATCTATGGCGAAATTTCTTTTAAATGACAGTGTTATGTCTAAAACAAACTCTTCCAAACCATCTTTAAATAAGATTCACGCTATACTTTGGTCAAGAACATGGGTGCAAAAGTACTTTTCTATATCTTATAATTGTGCATTACACAGCAGGTTAAAAATCAGAATCTTTTCAAAACAGAAATTCTTAAAACTTGTGCAATCTGTTTTAAAAATAAACATTAGTCCATCATTAACCCAACTTGACAAAGCAATCCAAAAGCCTTGATTACTAAAGAAAAATGTGTTTATATCATCCATGAGCACTTTTCTTCTTTAACTCATTTTTATTCTAGAAAATTTATTAAAATTAGGAATGTAATTAAATTGGTTCTTGAATTTAACCAACTAAAATATTTGCTTAAAAATTTTAGATCTCTACAAGCATCCATTTTCCCACAAAACAGTCAGATAAGTGATTTTGGTTACCTGTGTTTATTTGAAATTTGATAATATTTCTGGCATTATGCAACAGAATCAGTCTCACTGGCACATTGTTGTAAGATGCAATTCCTGTCCAACACTTGTTGCCTATTAACACCAAGGCTCAGTTATAATCACTGCTGGAGCTCTCTAACTCCTTAAGAATCAAAGATGAATCTGCATCTTGTTTGCATCAACAGTGTGAACCAGTGCTAGCTAACTAGAGTTGGATTAAATCTGTGATGTCAAACCACCTTAAGTCAGGTGTGCCGAATTTCACATTTACAACCTTTGACACATTAAGTTTTCATTAATCCCCAATAATTAGCCAAATCCAGCAGGCATTAAAGTCACCTGTACACACAAAAGCTGCCACACTTAGTTTCGATTCTCTATTAAATCCTTTGTTTTTAGCTCAGATTGCCTGGCCTCGAGCTGATATTTAAACACAGCCACTAACTCATCGATTCATACCAATTAGTGGACTGAGATGAAAGTGGGTTTTCCTTTATCACTGAACTATCTATTAAAAATAAGACTTATATTTACCTTGATAGATTTGCAATGAGAGTTTAGAACTGAAATCTAAACTAGACTGTCTACCCCTACAAAGCTGAACATACTGCCTAAATAAAATCTTTGGTAACAAGATCCAAATGTTAACCATTAACCATCAGCTCCATTTTTATTTGAGAGGGGAGAAGTTCATAACTTCTTAATTATCTCCCTTTACATTATGAGACTATTAGTGGTTAAAATTTGCATATTCATTTATAGAATGATTCCCCCAAATTTACTTATCTAAGGATAAAAAATAAACATCTTTCCCTTAAATGATATTTTCTGATTTAAAGGTTAAATATCAATCATGAAACATTTCCACTGATAGATGACAGATAACTTTCAGTATTATGTAAACTATATTTAAAGTAAAAAGACAACATTGATGTTCAATGTTTAATTATTAGAAATTAATGTATCTATCTTTTAAAGAAGGAAAACTAACTTTAGATGTAAATGGACTTCAGTTGTTTGTATCTGAATTTAGGTGACAACATATGACTGCTACCATTGACGAGAAACTTGGCCTGATTTAAAGAGAGTTAAGCTGAATCACACAATCTTACCTTTGTCAGCAACACAAAACAAATTATTAGAATGAGAACAAGTCAATTATCCCTTTAAACATACTGGCAGTGGAAAGGGTTAACCATGAATCATCCTCATTGTAAAGGATGGGTGTATAAAGTTTTTGAAGGGTTTCTGTGTTTATAAACTACATGAGACAGAACCACAAACAGGGAATTATGTTATGTAGCTGTGTGCTTGGAAGCTTTTACTGACTTGTTGTTCGAACTGTTGTGATGATCTATGAGAAAGCTAACTGTTCTCATGGCTGACTGAGTTGAAGTCGGTTACTGCAGAGAAATGAAAGTTTAGGGCACATTGTAACAAGAATCCCGTTAGGAGTAGGGCAAAGATGTTTAAAAAAACAGGTTCAGTTAATGATAGAAAGAATTCTGGTAGACCAGACTCAAGATCGTTGTAGTTGTCGAAGAAGTATTTTTCAAGAGGCTGCAGCCCACACCACACAAGAAATAAACATTCTCTTTTCAACAGTTCGTAAAATTCTGAAAGTGAGGTTGCATCACTGAAGCAGTTATCAGCCACACCATACTTCAACTGCTGGAAAATGTATTCAAGGCCCTGGCAAGTAGGATTGAACGCTATATCGCTTACGATGGTGGCTACATGGAAGTTTAAGGACTAATTTCTGCTTTACTCAAAAACATTAAGCATATGGCCTTGTATTACAATTTATGATTTTGTTCTAGCTTTTGTAGTTAAACAGTTATTAAACACTGAAACCCCAAAATCACCTGGTACTTCTGCCAATGCTACAGAATAAATTTTTTTAAAAATAGAAAGGTAAATTACACTGGACAACAAAATGAAACTTTTTGTCTGCCACTGAGCAAAATGTGGGTGATCTTAGCTAAATTTTTGGTGCTGATTTCAAATCTGGAGTCAGAATCTGTCTATGACGTCAGGCTTTTGAGATATGCATGAGGAGTTTCACCAATAGCACTATATTAAGACTTATGTTATATGAACTATATAAAGCTTGAACAACAATATTTGGGATTCAAATATTTAATGTGGAACATATTTGCATGATCAGACAACAGATGCATGAGAAAGACTGATAAAAGCAGTATGGAAGATATGGAACGCAGTTACAGCGGTGACTAGACTTAGAAAATGGGTTCTTATTTTGTAGAAATTAGTAACTATTGAATGTTTTCTGTTTTAATTGAAAGGTATCGGTGTCTTTAAACGATTTATAACACTAAGATCCATTTTGTATTTGCACAGTCAAAATTTAAATATTAATAAAATAATTTTCATGAAATCGACGTGTGCAAAAGTGTTGCATAAACTACAAAAAATTAGAATATATATTTTGTGCTATAACAGTTCAGGATAGTAGAATATAAATATGAAAATACTGTCATTTTCCACTATTCTGATTCATTTTTGTTCAATATAGTGATGCCGAGAGCCTGATATTTGACCCCCGAACAGCGGGCCACAATGGTTTGCATGAAAGAAGATGGTGAAATTAAGTGGGTCATTGCAGATCATATCGGTTGCAATCAGTCGACGATATCTTGCACCCTGAAACATTGGAAAGCTGATGGGAGCCTAATTTCGAAATGCAGAGCTGGCAGACTGCGAAAAACGATGGCTCGACAGGATCGTCTGATCGCCCGCATGTTGAACTCGGACTGATTCCGTACTTCCACCAACATCCAGACTGCCTTGTCAAGGCACCATGGGATCCAGTTGGCCTTGTGCACCATCAGATGGCATTTGATCCACATGGGACTGCTCAGGCGATTGGCACAGAAGAAACCGTTCATCAGTCTGGACAATTGTCAAAAGCGACTGCAATGGGCTCATGACCATCTCCACTGGACTGTGGCCCAGTGTTGTTTTCTGACAAAAGCAAATTCGTGAGGGTCCACCTGTCGGGTCGGGTGTACGTTTGGCGATCAGTGTCCGAGAGATACCATCCTAGTTGCACTCGACCAACTCTGCAAGCAGGGGGAGATTCAGTCATGGTTTTGGGCTGTTTTCAATCCTTTGGTGTCGGTGTGTTGCATCATGTGGAGGGTCGAATGAATGCTCATGACTATGCTAAGATTGTCTCGGACATTGTCGAACCGTATACACGTGACCACATGCCCCTGACAGCCATCTATCAGCAAGACAATGCCCCTATCCGCACAGCTAGGAGTATCAAGGCCTTGATGGCAGAGTTGCAAATCCCCCTCCTTGACTGGCCAGCTCAAAGCCCAGATCTCAATCCTATCAAAAACATTTGGCCCTCAATTAAACTTAGCGTTAGTGCCAAAAAACTGATTTGAAACGAAAAATTGAGGCAGCCTGGTCGGAGTTCAGTAGTGACAATTGTCAGCGTTTGGTAGCCAGCATGCCTCGTTGTTATGAATAAGTTATCAAGAATTTCGGATATTCTACTCATTATTGATAGATCTGATCACTTTCTGCATAATTGGAATTGAATCTGAATTGATTAGATACACGTTGATTTAATACAAATAATTTTCTAAAAATTATAACTTTTCTTACAATGAAATAATATGCTCTTGTGCTTATGTGAGGTATCAGTCTTCCTTTGGAGGAACCAACAGTAATCACCAATCATGTTGGGATTGAATTTATCCTGATATCTACTTTCTATCACCTTTATGTCTTGATGGAACCTTTTACCATGCTCATCACTGACATCCCCTAGATTGGTTGGAAAAAAATCAAGATGCAAATGCAGAAAGTGTTTAGAGACATCCTGGCCCCCATTTGCTGATATGCCATTAGCATATTTTCCACATACTCAGCATAGTGCTCAACTCTATATTTGCCAAAAAAGTTCTGTACGACTAAAATAAATGCTTCCCATGCTGCAGACTCCAGTGGGTTCAGCTTATTTTTGAACCCGTCATCACAGATGAGTTCTCAAATTTCGGGCTCCATAAGAATTTCTTCTTTGAGTTTAGCTTCACTTTTGTCAGCACCAAATTTCTCTCTTAGGTACTTGAAGCCATCACCATCTTTATCCATGGCTTTAACAAAGTTTTTAATAAGGCCAAGTTTGATATTAAATGGTGAAAGGTAGACATTCTGAGGGTCTACCAATGGCATATGTTGTACATTGTACCTGCCAACTATAGATTCCTGTTGCTTAGGCCAGTCTTTTCAAGTGTAATGGTTGGCATCATCATAGCTGTTCCAAAGAAACAAGAAACATGTTTTGTGTACCCTAGCTGCAATTCGAGGAGAGAAATAACTTTGAGATCACCACAAATTATCCATTTATGATCTGAATAACTTGTCACTTTCAAAAGGAGTTCTATTGACTCGTATGTTCTTTCAAGCCAGCTACATGATTTATAGGAACCGAAGGTTTTTGGTTATCATGATGTAACAACACAGCTTTAAGGCTTAGTTTGCTACAGTCTATGAATAACCTCCATTCATCAGTCACATGTCTATATTCCAGTTCACTCATTAGACCGTTAACATCAATACAGAAACAAACACCATTTTCTATTTTAAAAAAAGCAGCCATGTTTGTGTGACAATCACGGAAATGGGAAATGTTTGTACCTTTTTGTAAAAGATTCCATTCCTTCAGTCTAGAGCCTAACACTTCAGCCTTCTCCTTTGACAGTGATAAATTTCTCACCAAATCATTGAGCTCTTCTTGATTTAGCAAGTGCAGCTTTTCTTCATCTAACGCAGGTTCATATGGCTCATCCATAGCAGTATCATCACACTCGACATTTGAACTTTCATAATTTTCTGGGGCAAGAGCTGCTGGACCGAAGCAGAACAGGATTTTCCATGTCAAGGGGGACCGGTTTCAAGGCAGAAGGACAATCGCAATACACAATTTTTGTCACAACTAAAAAAACGTGACGTCCTAGAGCAAAACGGTTTTCAGATTTGAAATCAGCGTGCGAAATGTTACAAAGTAAGTGTGATAGTGTTCCGGTGGCAAAATCATTTTTTCCTAGTGTTATCTCCCTTCACACATACTTGAATCTGAAAAACCTTCTAATTACCTCCCTTAGACATTACTGATGGTATAAAGGTTAAGCCTATGAAAACCTTCCTGAACCTAAATTAACTAGCTGAGTTTCTGGAACAGTGAGCAACTAATGCCTGGTTGCTGATGGTAGCCTATCAATGGCAATAATACACATGCACAGTCTCAATGCCTTTGATGTTTCCATAAAACCTAACATTTACTGACAGTCAATACGAGAATGGGGGAACAAAAGCTGCAAAGAGCAGTTCTGGGCAACAGAAGTGTTGTATCAATGTCCGCTATATGCAATGAGCCATTAATCTGTGCCTATAGAACATCAATACTTTGGTAGCTTTTAATAAGAGATGAGGGTATAACTGGTGAAAAGAGCAACAAGCAGATAAAAGAAAACCAGCAGCAGTCACTGAACAAGCACCACAGGCTTGTGATGAGGATGAAACTGCTTCAGAACATATATTGCACTAGTAGCAATTATTGAAAAATCCTGTATCCAAACAACCGTAAAGGTGTAGCCTTTAATTAAACACGTACTTAGCTCTTTGTAATTTTACTGATTTTCATTCCACTGAGCTTTTCTAACATTTCTTAAAACCAATGGCAATTATTTTTCAAAACTTTGTTTTCTTTTTAGTTTGTTCATTTGTTACTTTTATGCAAAAAAAAATTTTGTTTCATGTTTTCTGAAAGAATTGAGTTTGCCATAGTCAGAAAAAAACAGCTCAAGAACACCTGTCACCTTAAATTTGTTGTTGTTCAATATGATCACAAACACATTTTAACGTGAATAGATTTGCACATCTGATTGTATCTAATAATAGTGATAATAATAATAATAACCTAGTTATCACCAGATCTTGATCCTCAACTTTCCTACATCTGGAGATCCAAGGCTGGATCAACAAGCCTGCTGTTCAGACACACAGAGACAGACGGACGGACCACACAACAAATGAAAATTTAATTGGTTTTCCCAAATGTTAATCACAAACAACCGCAATTCATTTTGCTTCAAAATTATTCTAGCTGATCTCAAACGTGGACTGAGCAAACTTCAACAGATTAGGTTATAAAAATACTTTTAGAAAATTTAAAGATTCTATAACTGTTCAGCTTATGAATAATAAATGCTTACAATTATAAGATCAATTTTAATTATTTCTGATGTTTAGATGAAACTGCTCAAAAACTGAATATTTTCTTGGCTCATTCTGTCGTCTTTTAACCCTCTTTATACAATCTGAGGTTCATTTGCATCCCACTACTATAAATCTGCATTACCAAGTACAGGTTAAGCCATACGGTCTGACACATGATACCTTCCTGATTTATATAACTTTTTGTAACAACAAATCTGTATATCACTCCAACCTCACATTATGGATTGAATCTCCTGACTAAACACACAGCCAGTCCAACACAAATACTAACTAGTGCTTCTAGGCCAGTGGCGTAAGGTATATGCAGCGTTAAGCAAAAAAAAATTTAACCACACAGTTTATTACTATATGTAGTTACTTGGTACTCATTCTTAGTAGATCCCTAAAATGGTACCTTCGTCATCTGTAGCCACAAGAGTTGCGACACCACCTATCAGTGCTATGCACATGGCAGCATTTCAACATACTATAAATAGGGCTACAGCTGAGAACAGGCTTGGTGACCAGAGACAGTTCTCCTCCTGTAGCAGCCCCATGTAGAAGTGATTTTCATCTTCTCCACTATCTTAGAATTACTAGCAAAATAGCACCATGTTGCACTGAAAGTGTCACAAATCCTGGCCATCTGCTGAGATTCGGTTTTAGCATCATGTTATCTAGTAATGATTTTTCATGCATTTGTACGCGTGTGTATTTTCAGTCCCAATCTGCCCAAAGATGACGATCTCTCATGGCAAACAACAGAGCAGATCTTCATTTTCCCTCAGTAACCTGTGGATGTCAACGTAATTTAGAACCTACACAATTTTTAAAATTCTTTCCAGCACGAAGACAACAGCAAAACAGTCAATGATAGAAAGAATTCTGGTAGGCCAGACTCAAGACCGTTGTAGTTGTCGGAGAAGTATTTTTCAAGAGGGCTGCAGCCCACAACACACAAGAAATAAACACTCTCTTTTTAACAGTTCGTAAGATTCTGAAATTTAGCCAGCAGACTAACAAATTCAAGGGGTAAAAACCCAGAGTAAATCTATTAAGATTTAGTAATGTGTACTAGAGCTATTTACAAAGGGACAAGAGGTGTTCCGCCTTCTGAAAAGCCTCTGTGCCTTCAGATTATTGATCCAGTGCAGTTTTAAATTTTTGAATGCACTAAGTGAACTGTACTGAACAGCTGCATCAGGCAGAATGTTCAACAAAACACAGATATGTCCATCTGCCATAATGCTTTTAAAGTTTTTGTTCTGGTCCCTTTTGAAATCCCAAAATAACTAAAAATTAACTTGTCAACCAAAACTTTATATTAAAGGTCCAATTAATTAGAAAAAAAGAGTACCACCTAATAATGTAGCAGGCTAATTTTATCACCGAGTGTTTGAATCCTAGTGGACAGTAGTGTTTCCTTAGTCCATGTTGGTTCGAACCAGGATTCTTCCGTCTAAACTCTCTTCCCCTCCCAAGAGAAAAAACAAACAAAAAATAAAGTATTTACATTACCTTAGTATTTCCTACCTTCAACTAGCAACTAGCCAGTATATAAATTCAATCATTTATTTTCTTCCAAATGACATCTGAAATAATCCACTTTTCAAAGAAAAATTTCCCTTCCACCTCCCAAATTATATTTAAAGATAATATACCAGAAAGTCTGTCAACAATTAGCTATAGAGCATCACCCTCTCACAGTTTGTCAAAATTGGGACCAAACACTCTGATGCCGATGGTCAATCTAAATACGGATGATTTAAAATAATATTCTATTTAAAAAAATTATTCTAAAAAAAAAAACATGAAAAGTCAACACTGATGATTGGAGAAAGGAGCTCATTTCATATAAAATTAACAAAGGTTTTCTAGTCAGCCATCTTAGATTTCAATAAATTTTAGCATCAAGATACATTGCTAAAAGTTATGACATTAGTGAAAAATACTTTGTCCTAAATCTATCTCAGCTCTGAGATAGTGACTCCCCCAAACACAACAGATGCTAACTTACTGAAATTTGAAAATTCTAGGTGTGATTAAAGAATCAATAATTCAAAAAAATTTTGAGGTGGTGGTTGATTTGTAAATTTCCTATTTGGTGTGTCTTGCCTCAGAAAATCATATTAGAATGCTTCCATCTATGGCTTTCTCTTTTTTTTATATATATAAGCGTTCCTTTTTACATACACGGTAGAGCCATCTGTGAGTTCACTTCTGTTTTGCAGTATTATTGGAGTTTCCTTACAATCCAAGTGTGCATGCTGAACCACAAACAGCTTTCACTCAACTGCCACCATTGTGATGGGACAAGAATCTCATGTCAGACCCAATGCTGACTTGGGCATGTTACTTCTGCCATTACATGAGAATATTTCTTTAAAACATCAGGTCCTTACCTGCCATAGTTCTCAGGGGAGGGAAAGGTTGTGACGAAAACCTTAACTGGCTCTACAGGATACTTGACCCTGACCATGACAGACATTCCCAGAATCATTACAAGAAGAGATATATTTTCTCCAAGCTGATACCAATGCCAACAGAGAACATGAAACCCTCTGTTAAAAATCTATTAAACTTCAGCTCCCCCCACCCAATTCCAATGATCACCCTAAACCAAGGTCAGAACAAAATTATCAATGAGCTACATTCACATTTTTACCATACAAAAATAAATTTAAGCAGAGAGAGAGAGAGAGT
Source organism: Nautilus pompilius (assembly GCA_018389105.1). Taxonomy (NCBI): domain Eukaryota; kingdom Metazoa; phylum Mollusca; class Cephalopoda; order Nautilida; family Nautilidae; genus Nautilus; species Nautilus pompilius. Next base: position 932,132 of record JACATO010000351.1, on the reverse strand, counting down.
GGTGTGTGTGTGTGTGTGTTGGGAGGGATAATCTAAATGTCATCCAGGTAATTTGATTGGTATTGGCAAATTTCCAGTTCCTTGCAGAAATCATGAAAACACAGCATGTACTATAGATAGATATGTGAAACAGTTTCTGCTCCAAGAAAACAAACAGCATCAGTGATTTCCTGAACTTCCAGACAAATTAAAGAATTAATGCACATAGCAGAAATATGAAAGGAGAGAGAGAGAGTTGATATTAGTAGAGAGAGAGAGAGAGAGAGATGATGATGATGTCAGTACAGAGAGAGAGAGAGAGAGGAATTGTATTTACAAAAGAAGAGAGGGACAACAATAAAATCTCTTTCTTTTCAGTTTTATATTACAATTTGCGTGGTGGGAGGAAATTTCCCTACGATTTTTTGTTTTCTTTTAGATGCATTTGTGAAAATTCATCTAACTATTGATTTTTCTGTTTTTGAAAATAAACTACCATTAGCTCAAGCTAATAGGTTTATAACTTTTAGCAGATTGGGAAAAAATATACATACATACATATATATTGTACTGCACTATAATTAATCAGAGCTGGAACAAACAGAAAATATATGAGATTAGTCAAAATGTAACTAAGAGAAAGAAAGGAAAAACACGAGTTTACCTAAAATGAAAGATGAAAATACAAAATGGTTTTTCCATTACTAGCAGGTTGAAAATAATGAGGGGGAACTCCTTTTATAAAAAGAAAACAGCAAAACATGATTTTAAACTAATTACAATGAAGTGTTTTTACTGGTCCCCCTTTTGTCCTTATAAATAATGATGACCTGTATATAAAGACCATTTTATTACTCAATTCTGGTTCTTATAAATAGTGACCATCTATGTTCAAGGATGCACCTCTTCATAAAGATGGTCTCTGATTGGTGGTATTTTTATGAGTTTCTAGAAGTCCTTTAGACATCTGTAGGGCAGACCTCTTTAATTCCAATCATTTCTGATATGAATAAGAACAAATTCTTCAAAACTACCAGTAATTAATAGAATGTTTCCACAATACAGTGCTGAAAAACTAACTCTCATACTAAACATAAACACAGTCCCATCTTTCTATTTCTTAAATTCCAGTGTACAGAATACATATCATCAAATCAGGTGAGTTTTTTTGGTAAACGTTTTTTTAATTTTTAACCGAGTTACAGTATACCAAATCTTCTCGTTTATTAATGAATCTTTGTCAGGTCTTTTTTTCTTAAAAAGAGTTTTCAAGCAAAATCGTAATGTTCAGATATCCAGAAGCCTACTGTAATATCTCACCTAGTCCCTAAAGATCAGAAGATCTTGACACTAACATGCCCTCACCAACAAGGAGTATGCTTCTAAACTTTTCTGGATACAGTTGCAAAGATGAATCTCAAATTGCAACTCACTTCTGTTACTCCTTTCTGGAGAGCAGCTTTAGCCAAGGGACCAGGCATCTCCATGATCCTGCCATCATCACGAGGTCCCCATGAAGCACTGAAGATATCAATGTAGTTGTAGTTGAACGTCAAAGCTACACTTTCAAGGTAATCAGTCACATTTCCATCCAGCATCCTCACACCTGGATTACAAAATTAAAGCTATTTAAAATATTTAAATGCTTGACTTAGCATTCTTGTTCCTGAAATAAAAAATAAAACCCCTAAGTCTTTTCCATGGGATACTAATTAATACATTTTTATTTGAAAATACTTGCAACTCAGCATAACGTGTAATACCTCATCAGTACATGCATACTTTATGTGTATTGTTTCATCCTGATGACCTTCATCCAGCCTACCATTTTTGTTTTCTATATGGTTCTGCTTCAGACAAATGAATTTGAATAGTTTGTAGGCCATAGAGTTCAAATAGATAATCATCCATTGAAAGGTTTGGTGCCATTCCTCGATGTCATTGTTCTGCTGTGGTAGATACTCTCCAACACATCACAGCAAAGCAGTGACTGCAGCACATGCCACACCAATGTGTGTCCAGTTTGGCATGCCTTCTGGTTTCTTCTTACTCTTCTTCACCAGCTCTCTGTGTAGGTTTCCTCCAACATCTAAAAAAATTAAAATTTCTACTAGGGACTTCCAGTAGTGGCCTTTCCTGCTAAGAGTGGTTGTGCAGCCTACTCAGTATGTCAGCACATGATCCCTAATCTCATAACAAGACAGAAATTTGCAACCCTAGCCATAGGTGCATATGATGAATACAGATATTAATACTAAAGAGACAGCCATCTTGTGTGTTTGAGCTCTTTTGAAGTAAGAGAAAGAAACATAACAATGTCAAAAATTAGAATGCAAGGAAATAGCCACAACATCTTGAACAAATAACTGAATACCATACTAGGAGCACAACTAGAATGCACAAAACTGTTTGTGGTCTTCTTAAAAGGAGAGTTATACAGTTGGCCATTAGTGTAATTTGTTTTAATACAATTCTCTTGAAATTATTAACATCAGTGACTTATTACCTTTTTTGTTTTCTAGTTCTGGACTAGCAGTGTCTGTTTAACCTGTTTTTAGAAAAACAACAAAAATGTAACCACAATAGCTGAGGGTTTTTTCTGCCCCTCCCATGGTGGTAACCATAATATGAAAGTATCATACCTCCAATCCTTGCTTCATAAGCCACACCCACTCCACAATTGCTATTGTTGGCTGCAGCTGCTACCTCACCAGCACACCGTGTCCCATGACTGTCATGAAAGAAATTTATAGCAACACTGGCTCATCACTAGAACCAAAGAAGAGGATTTGGGTTATCCCAACAAATGATAAGCACAGCAATCCTTAAGTTATCTTGAGATAGTTACCCCCAAATCTTTTTTCTCTTCTGTTTCCCTCACACAAACAGTTTTGAGGAATTTATGCAATTTAAGGAAACTGGGTTAAAAGAGAAAGGATCTGTTGGGTTAGGTCAGTTTTAGTATTCCAAAATGTATTAAAATTTTATTTTCTGTTGGAATAATAAAATCTGACTTATCAGTATCCCTCAATTTGAGAACTGTACAGTATACAGATTTACATAATGATACTGCCAACCTAATAAGACTTCAGGAGACCCAAGATGATGACCTTTTGACTTTTGCCCTCCAACATAGACATCCATTTGTAAACAATTTGGATGTCCACCAGTCTTCTGGATTGCTTCTGTTTAAGAACTGAATAAATGCTTTTCTCTCTGAATTTCAAATTCAAACAAAAACAGGAGCAACATTGAATCAAATCCAATCCTTCTAGGTCCTAGGGTACTGAAAGCAAATTAAAAACTAGCTCTTAGATACACCTCTAGAAGAGGAAGTGGAAATGTTCCTAGAAACTATGCAAAAATTCCATTTCTTAAATTTAGGTCTACTTTCAATCACACTTATAAACAAGTTTGCATCTGCTCAACTTGCTACTGCTTTCTCTTTTTTTACCTCTTCTTATTCTAGTTGGCAACACATTGTAGAGATTTGTGGGAATGACTTTACAACCATCAAGGTTTAGCAAAGTAAACAAAATAACTTTAAATAATAAATGCTCCGAATTATTGCTTCAAACTTGGTGAGATGTTAAAGCAAAAATATACCATATACATTCAGTTTGTTCCAAGCAAATAACTAGTCTTGTTTTTAATCACCCAGCCCCATTTCAGTAAGTATGGGGAGAGCCTCTCTATTTATCTAAATGTCCAATTTTAAGAATCGCATAACTAGAGCCTAGTGTTTTATTTTTAATTTTAGGTACCGGATCCTTTAATGTGCAAGGTAATTGATTAAATTAGGGGTTCTTATATGACCACCTGATATCTGCATTTTATGAAATGAAAACACAAAAACAACCAAAAATTACAGGATTAATACTTTTTTGTTACAATAATAGCATAGACCATTCTATATATTACACTGTATCATAGTATATATTAGTTTAGAAACCTAGAGAGCCCAGGCTTTTACTGAGACAGGTTTCAAGACAGAAATAAAATTTAGCCTCAGATGTCGATAGATTTCTTACTGATTGTTATGGTGGTATTCACATTTTTATTTTTATTTTTTTAATTTTTGGGCCTTTTTGTAGAATAAATATGAGAATAAGATATAAACTTTTTTTAAAATAATAAAGATGGTGGGAAGAACATAAAATTGTGAAGTTTCGGGTAGAATAGCGATCTAATAAGTTTGTAGGTTGAAGGTGACTGTGTATATATACTACAGTTAGAGGAAGAAAGGGTATATATCCAATACACATTTACTCTGTAATAAACCTAGGTGCACATGTACCACCTGAATCAATGGTGAAAGATCTGTGCCAGGAAAACTACTGCACCAGATCTGCTCTAGGTGGGGTGCTACTTGGTAGATGCAAACAGATCTCAGCTATCTGAATGCTGCATGATTTTGTTCTACTGACAGTGTTTCTGAGCAGGTCCTCTTGCTTCTTTCACCAAGCAATACTCAGCAGCAGGCCATAAGGCTGCAGTGGATGGCATCTGAAAGGAGACATGGGTCTGCAAACCATGAAAATGCCTGAGAACTCTCAGGTACTCATGTGACACCCTCAAGTGATAATTCTTTCAATTTGTTCTTTTTTTTACCTTTCAATAGTATAGACCATTCAGTAAAATACAATCTACTTACTTGACAAACTACCTAAATTCTAATTTTATATTTTAAAGTGGGCATAAATACTTAAATAATAATATTAATATTTTAAAAAATGCTGACTGGGTTAAAACATTTGTCAGCATGGTTAACGAAAGTTTCTAAATATACTCCAGCCTATACATCCTTCTCTATAAAGCTACAGTTTCCTTATGTTTTTATTGCCAGGGTCTTTGTTATTCCTTATATAAGAATGGCTCATTGATGAGGACCTCTTATTTTTACATCAGATTACTATAGTTAGTGACATTTGTGTACAAGAAACAATTGTCTGTGGAGATAATCAGAACCCTGTTAGTTGCAGTTTAATGGAGCAAACCACTTGCTTCTATATAAAGTCCCAGTCCTTTCAAAACACTTGCCAAACCGGTTTTAAATGCAGTGATGGTATCTGAGTAGATGACTACACCAAGTAAATGGTTCCATGCATCAACGATTATCCAAACATGCTGACAGAGAATTACCCTGAAAAATAAGTGTTCAGATAACAGGATCTCACCAAAGAGCCAGACTATACACAAAAGATGGAGAAAAGAGAAGTTATTTTAGAAAAAAGCCTCATTGACTGACTTTATTTCCAGTTATATTATATTATATATATGCAGACAAGATACAACTGTACTACAGACATTAAAACAAAATCCAACTCAAATAGCATCACTGTTACATCATCCTGCCAGGTTTCATTTGAATGTTCCCAGTATATAATGCAAACAGATTTAATCATTAAATTCTAATTAGCTTTTGCACTTTCTGTCAGTAGTAGGTTGTCACGGTTAAGGTAACAGGTGTGTGTTTGACTATAGTTCTCACCCACACGTGGGCCTTATCAGCAGCAATGACTCACTTTCACTTTATGTTTGAATGGAGGCAGATTCTGTATCCAAACAATCTGAGTAATTGGCATTTACGAAATTACTACACAAAAAATTTTATAAGTAGCTAAAGATTTTGAAAATGGTAATTTTTTGGTATTTTCACTGGATGGACTAACAACATCAGGTTTCGTGCTGCATTTTCTTTATCTTTTGAAATTTTAAAATGTTCCCATGAAATCAGGGCCAGATTATGGCATAAGCCAGGTAAGCTATAGCATAGGGCCTCATCTCACAAAGGGGATCATGAAAAAAAATGTACTTTTAAAATTTATGACAAATTTATTGATAAATGTACATCACAAAAATTAGTAAAATGAAAAATAAAACAATATACATTATGTCTAATATATTGTCAATTGTAATAAATTAATATTTGTAGGATTTTTACATTTGAGTCCTTTTGAGTCCAAGAAGGCCTTGAAATCCTTTCAGTCTACTCTACAGTATATAAAACCCAAATATAACAATAACTGAAACTGGAGTACTACTGGGCATCATGGAAACAGGCAGCCTAACTGTAATAACGGTACTGCCTGCTTAGTCTTTTTATTGACAGTAAAGACCGCTGTATGTGGACCAACCACTAGTTAATGGCAGATCAGCAGGTGATGCAACATAAAACAATCGTAGTAATGAAACCTACAAACTTTAAAGCAAATCTGTCAGAACTAACCAAAATAGTGCACCACAAATTCGATCATGATACTCTCCAGACAAAGAGGGAAGATTCTTCTGTCACTAACACTCCACAGAAAAATGCTCTTGATACAAAAGTCTGCTTTAAATAAAGAAAGAGACTTACTAGTATCTATAAATGGCTTATAATCATGAAAATTTGATGCTTCAATCTTAAATAGTTAATTACTATGTACAACTGGCAGTCAAACTGTTCGATTACCCATGATGTCATTACCAAAAAAGTGATATCAGTGAGAAAGGTCTATACCATAGAAGACTGGAACAGTATACTGTCAATACATCACACATATGGTAAATAAATTATTTCTGTACCCTACAGTGTTATATGGGTTACAGGTACCATCAGTGCTGATAGTCTCACGTGAGAGTGTTTATCAACAATGTCAAAGTAGAATGTAGGATGCATGGCAACCATTTTTATCTGTAAGCTGTGATTCAGGCCATGTTCCAAAATTCCTTGGCTAACAGTAAGGCATTAATCTCTGGGTTCTTGGTGAATCAGTGCCAAGTTTACATACAATTGGAGTTAAAACAAAAAAATACATAAATAATTTTAAATTAATTTTTTTTTTCTTTAACATTCGCTGGAAAGCATATAGATATGTTTTCCACCCGTGCAAATTATTTGGATGTATACAGAGCAATAATGTGTTGGTACTAATTAAGTCTGTACAGAATCCACAATAATGTGTATTAAGTGCTGTTGCATACGCATACTTTAGAAAGATGTATATTTTCAAAATACCAGTCACATAATACAATCTTTTCTAAACATTTTGATCAGAATCAAATTATGAAATGGCTGTTTTTATCATACAGGTTGTGTGCAAAAGTGGGGAGAAGGGAGAAGAAGAATCAAATCTAATATTCTCTTTTTAGCATGCAAGTTTTGTAAACTATTACTGGTTTCTAGAATTATGGAGAAAAAATGGAAATATATATTGAATATACATGTGACTCAGCAATCATAAATCTGTCTTCATCCCCATGTGGCATATCATCACATCATATAAAAACAACAAGGATGATGAAGATCACGTATGGTGTGGATTATTACCTGAGATATGGTTCCTGAGCAGCAGGAAAAAATAAAGTAAAATTTCAATCATAAATTTGCAGATATTCCAAAAAAAAAAGTACTTTTGTTCCTCTCCTTCTCTCCTAAAACATGACAGTAGTATAGTGGGTACTAGACAGTAGCACGGATGAGTACATGCAGGAACAATAATGGTACTATGTTGCTTCATCAAGACAGTGTCACATTGCCGGAATGCTTCACAAAACACAGCAGATCTGTGGAATTGGATTTTCTTTTGCCAACAGAAATCCTACTTAAACCTGTTTGTTGAGGTATATGCAGGTATTTTCAGAATTATGCTGCTTAAAAATCGAACATCCTATAGATATGAACCTGGCCGTTAAACTAATGTGAATGCAAAAACAGCATTTTAGTTTCAAGAGCCCACCGAAGTTGAGTAGCCAAATGACTAAATAAATAGGCTTACGGTGATTAAAAAAAAGAAAAGAGAGAGATCATCTGTGTATGCTTGGACCTAAAGGACTCCAACAAGACTATCATGTGTGAAAATTTTAAGTTCCCATCAGGAAGAAAGTGATGGCATTGTTTGCCAAATCAAAGTCCTTCTTAAAACTCAATGCATCCCAAGGATTCTTGGAGTTGGATTTTAAAAGTTATTTTAACACCCATTTTGGCCAATATCATTATCTTTGCTTTCCCTTCAGGATATCTTCTACCAGAAGTGTATTACAAGACTGTACATAAGCTATTTGAAGCAGCAGGTGATGTTGATACACACATAGATGACATTACAGTGAAGAGGAAGAACAGTTGCAGAGCATGAGAGTTTTTTTAAGCATGTCTTAGGGATTGCAAGAAAACCCAACTTTAATTTAAACAAAGAAAAAGCCAGTTTGGTGTGTCAGAGCTGGTGTTTTCAGGTAGAAAGCTAACGACTAATGATGTAAAGCCTGATAAAACGAGTGTTGGTTATTGCAAACATGCCAGACTGGAACAGTTTCTGGCCACAATTATCTGACTTGAGTGCACAGTCAAAGCTGTTGAAAAATCTCCTTGCTAAGGAGAATGAGTGATGGATGATGAAAGGTATTATCATGCCACATTCAGTTCTATGATATCAACAAGCCAATCAAAACCTCAGTGGGCACCTGCAAAGCTAATATAAGTTTGGTACCATTACAAAAATGCATCTCTGGAAACTTGCAAGATACCCGTCTATGTCTATGACAGAAAAGAAACTGCTTGGTATAATGTTTTCATTGGAATGATTCTATCAGTTCATCTTTGGCACAAAAATAAAATTGAAATAAGATACACCTCAATGATAGTTAATGAGACTATAGAAATGACATGTATGAGTATTATTCATCAAAAAAAACATTTAGTTGTTAGTGATGCTTTGTTGAAAGTACAGAGACAGACTTTACAAATCAGTCCTCAATACATGATATTGTTGGCCTGCATAACAGCATGGCTATTAACCAAATGCTCACCAGAAAGTGATGAGAAGTTGGCCAAAATTTGCAGAAAGATAATGACCTTCATGTACTCCAGCAAGTTGTGTTATGTGGTTAGCCTCAACAAAACTGATTGTAGTCCTTTGGTCACACCCTACTTCAAGGAATTATTAACAGCTGCAGGTAGGAGCAGTAACATGACAGGACAGCAAGGAATACCTGAACTGAGATGAGGGGATCATGTGGAATCTCAAAAGTCCCTTCAAAGACTTAAGTTATCAGATGAATTCAAGAAAGCATCATCAAAAGGGGGGGAGTACAGTTTTGACTCACATATAATGATTAATAAATTAATAATAATCGAAGCATTAATATGTGCTTTGTGGATGGCCAATTTGTTCAGTTGCTTTGTGATGTAGTTGCAAGTAAACAGAGGCACTGGGGACAGATGAGGGAGAGACAGTGCTTCTCCAACTGTCTGTCTGTTCAGCTATCGAAATCACAACCACTAATCTGCTTGAATTTACTCTTATTAAAAGAGACTTTGTTAGAAAATAAATACATACAAGAAGCACTACTCAAAAATAAAAATACCATAAAATTAATTTATTAATTTATTTTGGCTACTGTATTGTATGTACAGCTGTAGTGGCTCATTTGGTTGTCGAGAGTTATCCCCCTTGTGTCAACTATGGAAAATTTAAACTGTCTCCCCCTGTTCAGAATTTATTCTTTCTCTTCCAGAAGAATACGGATAAATGTTGTTTCATTGCAGTGAGAGTTCTCCCCCACTTCTCCTAAAGCTAAAATGTAAATAACTTAAAAAATATATATTAATATCTAGTATTTTAAAAACCAGCAATTTTGAAATAATATTCTGCTTACACCAACAATGTTTCTTTTAAAAAATCTACTTTAAAAAGCAGATTAATATATTTAAATAATTTGAAAACTGTAAAAAAATAAATATAAGAAATATTTTATTACCTGTTTCCAGCTTTCTCCATGTCTGGCATGGGATCCTTCAAGATGTCTGCTTCATCATTAAGGTCTGTACTTGCTTTTGCATCCTGAAGTTAAAGATGTCACTTTTTTAAGATGACCAATGACAGCTATGGATGCTTCCAAGGGTTGGAGATGCTGAAGCTATTTAAATTATCATCAGCAACTATGGCATACTGCACCACAGCAGCCAGCCAGTCAAAACATTTTAGCATATATATATGCAAGGTCTGTTCAAAAAAAGACCGGACTTTTGTCATACAGAATTTATTGCCGGAATTGCAGCATTATACATGTTAGTCTGCTGGGGCCAAGTCTGGAGAGTACGGAGGGTGGGGAAGGACAACCGTTTCTTTGGAGGCCAAAAACTGGCGGACAAGCAGAGACGAGTGACGATCTGCACGAATCGCAGAAACGAACAGCATCGATGTTTTCATCACTTGTTGACGTCGAAGGTCGTCCTGGTCTTGAATTTTCCTCAATCTCAATGTTCTGCCCGATTTAAACCGCTTAACCACCTGGAACATCATGATCGGCTCATGCAGTCCCCCTAAAAGGCCTGCTGGAGCAAAGCCCATGTTTCAGTAAAAGTTTTGCCGATCTTAAAGCAAAATCACACGCACACATTGTTCCATAAGATCTTTCATCTTCACTTCGCAGAGGGGTTGACAGCACGTGTTACTTTCAAAGCTCTGGATGGGTAACTGATCAGAATAGCAAGAGGCCCCAGGCGATGACGTTATGTCACGGAAGATTGTTGCTACATGGCACAACTTGTCAGAGCTCCATCGTTGCAGTGGTTCGTGAGCTATAACAAAAGTCCGGTCTTTTTTTTTTGAACAGACCTCGTAAGTCAATTTGCATCTGTATAATCAACTCTCTCTATTAGAAGCAAAACTTACATAATTTTTTCTCAGATCGGGATGGGTGTGATCAATACCATCATCCAGTATGCAGATCACAACACCCTGCCCTGTGATGTTCTTCCTCCAGACTTCCACTAGGTTAAGATCAACTCCCGGTGTTCCTCCAGTCTGACCAGTGTTGTGCTGAAAAATTCGGCAAAATAACCATGTTATTTGTATAACTTCTTGCAAATCCCAAACTGGATATGGATAGTAGCTCCATCTTTGTTAAGGTGGCGCATTACTGTCCCCTAAACATGACTGTTTAACAGCTGATATTTTTCAAAAATGCAAAAACTAATTAATTATTGAAAAATAATTGCTTTACCTTTTTGCAACACCACACATGATGATGGCCAGGTGGCTTAGAAAGTTGCAGGCTAGGTTTCTTAATGAAATAGGTAAAGGGGCAGGAAGTTTACAGGCAATGAAAAAAGAACAACTGTATAACCCCTCCCACCAAGTTTTGACAGTCCAAATTTATAAACAAATGTGGCTTCCAAATTTTAAACTGTGAATAACATAAACTGCAAAAAATAATAAAATGTAGGTTAAAATATGAATTTCTTGAAGAAAGTTGGTATCCAGAATAAAGAATATTTCTAGTTTCCTAACATGGTCTAACTCTCATGAGATGCAGCATCTTAGCTGCTATTTCTCATGTGTAGACTTTTAAAAGGTGTATCAGCAGCAACTAATTATTTTTTTTAAATTTAATGCTACAAATGTTAGATGAAATTGTCCCATTAAAAGAATAATCCCCTCCATTACCATTATATTTACTCTCAAACTGCATCACATGAGGTCAATTCTGGTGGGCTGGGCACTGTAAAAATGTCAGATACTGAAATCTGCATCCTGCAGCCATCTCTCCTTAATCCTCAGTTACAAGAGACCCTAGCCAGATAGAGCCTTTACAAGCTCTATCATAGCCTTTGACCACCAGAAGGCTGCAGTCATAAAGGAAAAACATACATACAAATGGCTGAGAATCCCATCTACCTGGTAATTTCATCTGTAGAGCCTGCAGATCTTGTATTGATTTCCACTTACATTAAAGTATGCACAACTATTGTCATATGTCAAACTGACAAAACAGATCATTTGTCTTCCATCTATTTTTGAACTTCAGTAACACTTTCTTTCTACTTTCACAAGTAACAGACAAAAATCCATTGTTTTATTGCCCAAAATAACTGTTGCAACAGAAGGAAATTTATATGCAATACTTATAAGCTAATTCTGAATGTCAAATTGGTATGAAAATGCAACATAAAAAAACTTCTAGATTCAGATCCCGGTAATTTCACAAGACATTTTATACATAGTTTCAGAAATCAGCTACTCGTCTTTCTTTGAAAGCCAACAGTCCAAATGGATCTTATGATACCATACATACTGTTTTTCTAATTAGTGTAGCCAGTCACCTTGAATATCTGTGGATTGTTCTTCACTGGTCTGATCATTTCTCTCTCAAATGTTTACAGATAACAATATGCAACAACAGCCACCATTATTGTGCATTAAAAGATTGTGCATTTCATGTATAAATCAATTTGTTAGTGTATGTAATTACTTGTATATAAGTGACAGATAAAAAAATCCACAAAAGAATTGGTTTTTGTTTCTTTAATATTCTGTTGCTGTACGGTTTTTGCATCCTGTGTTTTCATAAGATTTTTCTTGTCATAAAAAAAAAACTGCAGGGTTTCACGTAGATATATATATGTAAAACTGCTGGTCAAAGGTTAACAAACAACATTGCCACCTTATTTCTATAATTTACATTATGTTTAGTATAAAGAAAATAAATCAAATTACTTTATTATTCATTTATTTATACTGTATATGTTTTTCCAAAGAAAGGATTTGAATTGGCAGATAGAGGTCATTTTCAAACAAACATTGCTCACATAACAGCTGTTAAATAATGACTTTGTCACTACTCACCAGGTACCACTGATCTTGATAAAAGGGGTCATTAAAGCCAAGGTCTTTGAAGACTCCAGGTATGATGCCTTTCTGATCAAGCTTGGGAACAAATTGTGGGTCCTCAATGGACTGCATTTGCAGCTTAGCTTGTTTGCCATGGATTATCTCCCTTTTCTCCCTTATTAGCAATTTCTGCTGAGCCGCATATTTCACCTTTATAATTAAAATATGCCATTGAAATAACAGCCATTCAAAATTCCCCCCCCATAAATGAAGATTTTTAAAGGAAAACTGAAAGCCATACAGTTCTAACATATGCTATGACTATATATGATTTGAGATCACTGCTAAAACTACTTAATGAAAATATGAAAAGAACATAATTAATTGTTGTGCCAATGTTCTGTCAACTACCCTCTTGTATTTTTTCAGTTTTTTTTTGAGAAGAGAGAAAACAAACTCACTCACATTAAAGCCCTTGTACCACTATACACACCCACACACACACACACATATATATTTATGGTCTTCCTGACAGGAGATTTAGGGTATTTATTACCCATTCATATTTGACATATGTTTAAAATTTTAAACTACTGAATATTTTCCTGAAATTATTTGATATACACAAGTTATCACAAAAGTACTTTAGTTACAGAGTAATATAATGTTTGCTAACAGACTGGAATGTTTCTTTGTCATATGCATAATTAAAAAAAAATTTTTTTTTGGTCAGTTGGACTAAATTTCTACAATATTAAATTATTAACTTACTTATCAGTTCAATTGATTTTTCAACAAGTTTTTAGGTGTTTATTAAAGTTAACACTTATCAGACCAATTTTTAAATCTTATCGACTCCATCTTCTGACAATCGGCATGTTGTTATTAAGATGTGCAACCAAAATCTGTTGTAGCTCATGGAACATACTACACAGTGTTATTCTCAGAAATGTTTAAGAAAGTTTCCCTTTTTTCCTTCCTCTAACAATGGGTTTAACATTTCTGAACTCACGAAACTCCCACACCTTCTCTGGTTGAAGTTGTTTAACTTACTCTTGAATCAGTGATCAACTGCCATGTTGGCCGACTTGCACCTCTTTCATGCCGGGATAGAGCAGCCAAATGGACGAGATAGAATACATGCAGCTTTTCCAGCTTAAATATCAAAAAATAAAATAAAATAGAAACAAATCAAACAATTAATTATATCTACAAAGTTCTTCATTATTTTATGCAATGGTATTGCAAATAAATTAGTTTTATTTTTCCTTAAGCAAAATTTGCGTGAATATAGTAAATGTATATGTAATGGTTTAACTATATACAGTTTTTCAGAAAGGATTCAAGCCACCATGAATTATTTACTTTTCCAATTGAAAATAAACTGTGATGACTAATGAAGCGTGAAGTTGTGCATATACCCTGGTAGCCATAACTATAGACGCATCAATAAAATAATTAATAAAAAATAAAGATATTTTGACAAAAAAGTCTTGCGCAACAAAAGTTAAAAAATAAACATTATTATTTGTTTCTAACACATATGGACTTTCTGTGTGAACTTGTGTGTGTGTAGCTATGTGCACTAATAAATCGATTTGTGTTTCATCAGTTATGACCTGTTCTTAATTTACATACCTCACTCTTAACGATAAACCCGTGATGCCGGGCAACAGCCTCTGCTGTGGCTTTGCTGTCATCAACAACTTTAATGGCAAAACCATTTACAAACAAATCACTGCTGCACTCTATGACCCTGGACAGAAAAATGATCCATGAAGAAAACAGGAGTAGGAAGCAGGATCCAGTTGGAAGATGCATTGAACACTGGTCGAGGATCGGAAATCCTTGGGATGGAAAAAGGTAAGTAAATAAATAAATGCAATAAAATCGCTAAAGAATAAAAAGTAGTGTTCAATGCTTGCAACCTATTGTGGCATTCATTATTTCAATTCTCAAGTTTTTTGTCAGTTTTGTTCCATGTTAATAAGCATTACTGATTTAATTTTCTGAAAAAGATGAAAAAAAAAACCAACATCCCCCTTGAGAGAGAGATGATGATGATGATGCATGCTGTAACTACATCATTTATCACCGCACATCTTAATCCCATCAAAGTCGTGCAATGTCTGCTATGTTTTAGATTTTCATACATAAGTGAAAAGAAAAAGCAGGCATCCATTTTAATGTCTGACCTTCATTAATAATATGATGAACAACTCAATTTAGAAGCAAAGCATTATCATGAAGAAATGACCATCAGTGTCAAAAAATGCTAAATTATTTTAGAAATGTGTGTCCACCTGATATTCCAACCTGTCTATTAGCTGCTGTGTTAAATCTCGGTACTAGCCAGGAGACATCCATTATCAGAAAATGATTAAATTTTGTAAAATTATCAACTTCTCCAAAATAATGCAAATAAAATAAATAAAAAATCAAATGATAAATGAAGAAAAGGTTTTTTAAATATAAAATATCAAAAGGAAATCTTTTGCTGTGTCTGCACTAGTGAGCATGTGGTCAACAATGTTAATATCATTATCATTTTCAAAGATGTTTGCTTGTAAGAATATAGTGCATCCTGGTTGCCAATATCTCCAGAACATCTTGCTGTTCTTCTTTGCTTTTTTTAAAAATATCTAAAAGTACAAACATACCAAGTTTTCTCCCTTTTGCTTCCTAAAATCAGAGACATGGTTAATAATCCATAATAGTTCAGGTTTTTGCTTAATTTAACATCTATGGTGTAATCCAACACATTTATTCTTCTTTTCCTATTTATAAGGACTGTTTCAAGTTGCATCATTTTCTGAATTTTTAAAATGATAAGGCAAAGAAAAAATTACCTAAAAACATGAATCAGACAACTAAAACGGTTAAGCTATATAAATGGGTGCAAACACCCAGTATTTGATTTATTTCAAAGAATTTTTTCCCCAGATTTTCACAATTTCGCCAATGGATCATAAAAACTATAATAACAAACAAAAACAAAGCATATTCACAGTAAAATTGCTGGTGTAAATTAAATTTTCAGGGTTTTCTGTGCAAACTTGACAAAGGCAGATCAATAACTCAAATCAGTCAAATGTCAATCAAATGTTTTTGTATACTTCTTGCGGCACTTTATAGAAAATAAACTGTTACTGCACATTTTGATTTTTCCATCTAAAAATATGGAAACTCTGAAAGTTACTGCTGAGTATCAATGCAAACCAAACCTTACCAGGGTTTTTCTATTTAACTATCACATTATGCTGTAAACAGTTGTTAATTCTCTCTTCTTTTTTTTTTTTTTCACTTAATTAACTGCATAAATGAATAAAGTTTTTTGCCAGTACCAAAAATTATAAAGCTGTGGTTTTAACGAAAACAATGTCTAGTGCAGTCTCATGGTTTGGAGTTGCATCAGCAGAAGACAATGCAACTTTTACATTACAAATAAAGAATGTGAGGGCATTTCTTCATTCATTTACATTATTCTAGTTATATCACCCCAGCTCTTTTGGATTCTAACAAGAGCGGTGTGTCTGGGTACTTTTTATTGTTGTTTTTTACAAAAAATGGTACCGTTTCAGTGCTAATGATATTAACAAAAGGCTTTTGACCAATCGTTTTTATAGATTAAACATACTTTAGAAGAAGAAAACATTAAACAGTACGTCAGTAGCAATAAAAGTTTATCTCTACAGAGATGTTACATCTTTAAGTGATAGAACTGGTGGTATACACATCCCTGTAAATACTGCATTATCCAGTTATTCTTGGGGAACCCAGCATCTGTAACCGACACGCTTCATCTAACCCCTCACCGGTGGAAATTTCCTTTAAAAACTTAATTAATACCATCAACAAAACCGTTTAATGTTTTTGTTTGCGTATCGAATCACCTGTGGATTTGTCCTCGCCTCTCGCTATCCTCGTACCTCCGCGACCATCATAGGAGGCGTACAGGTGATGCAGTGTAGCCAGGGAGAGCTTTCCGAATGTTCCAGGTCGCACGGTGTGACAGGTAACTCGTTCCTTCTTTTCCGTCGCCCTGTAAACAAACCCACCTACACAGGTGGACCACCCGAAAATAGTTTATAATCGGAGAATGAATAAATAGAAGCAGATATCTTTCCTCTGACCGCAGAGTCTCCAGTTATTTTGCAGTACACTTGATAAGTTTTCTTTTACGTTTGTTAGTATTGGTCGGGGGGGGAAAGGGGGTTTTAAAGTGAAAATAGAGAGAAGCACTCGGAATTGTGGGACTACAGCAAAAGAGTTGACACTTGCGGTTGTAGAGAGAGAATCATTTTTCGCTTTATTCTTACACAAATCATTCTCCCTATTTATATATAATCCCTGGCCTGGTCTTAACTGCAGTTATTACTTCCCTTTGTCGATTTTGTTTTACAGTTTTTATCTCCCTTTTGCTTGTTTTTTTTTTTTTATCTCGTGCTTATTTGTTATTATTATTATTATTAAAGTATATATTTTCCCCTCCGTCCAGCGAGATTTCTTCCATTTTTTTCTTTTTGTCAGTCATTTTTTGGGAATCAGCAAGAATTTATCAGAATTCTTCACAGCTGCGATGGACCGAGGTTCTGGGTTTTGTCGCTCGACACAGCGCCATCCACATACTGAGCTCGTGCGGCAGTGATGGCGACGGCCTCCAGCAGCCCGACCCTGAACCCTTCCCTCCCACCGGCTCCATTAACTCCGCTGTCTCTGAAATGTTTGGCAGTGACGGAATTCTCTCTAGATTTTGATAACAACGAAGGCTCCCCCCCTCACCACACGTGTTTATTTTATCTGATTGCCCTTTAACCCTTTAACCCGCCCGCCACCTGTAATTGTAGGTAGGTAGAGGTTTATCCCCCCCTTAAATGCGCGAGTAGACTTGAGGGTGCTGCGAAGATCACGGAGAGCACAGGTACCTGTTCTGTATCATCCAACGTTCGGAAACCGAGCCTTAGTACTTAAAACACACAAATAGGTAAATATTTATTTATTTAAAATATAATTTTTAAAACAATAAAATTAGAAATATTCATTGAGCAGAGATAAGCGCGTGTTGCTAGATGCTGCTGGCAGTTATCGGTACAGGTGAGTACAGTACATCAAAGGAGGAGATTCCACATCTCTGAAAGCAGCTGAAACTAAGAGGGAAAATAATACGACATCGAGGATAATAAAGTATAGTATAAATATAAAAATAAAATCCGGTTTCGTTTCTTAGCTTTTGTTAAAATAATGTCGTAAATCCACACATATATATAATGGATGCTTATTCTCTGGAAAAGTATATCACGACATAGACCTTTCTCACTTTCGGGTTTGTTGTGCGCATGGCAGATAGTCTGAAATTGTTTTAGCAGAACAAGGGTTCCTTCCCTTTGAGACTTGGGAAATCTAATAAAATACAATCAATCACTTCACAATTGTTTCTTTTGTTTTCTGTATACAGAGCCACTGGGCTGTTGGAGCCTTGAGCTGGAATAAACCCCCATCACAGGCAGCCCAGCAACTAAGGATATAGTCTTTGTGGGAGGTGTTGTAATCTGACCTTACTCAAGTTTGGGGTCTGCATTTGTTTAGAATTATCTATTTTAGACCAGGTCAGTTTGAGAACAATTACATCCACATTTCTGTTATTAATTCTCATTTTAAATGGATTTAGAATACCACTGAAAATAGAATTTATACAGTAATTAGCCCAGAGACGACGACAACCGTATACGAATTAATAGGTTGTAATGCCCTCAAATTGAAAATTCTAAATTCTGGATGAATCTATATATTTTTAACTCATACTTTTAAAATAAATTAATATTTAGTTTTCTTACTTACTACTATTGTTTGTTTATACCTTTTAATGGTTTAATGACGAATTTAAAATTTGGACTTAAAGAGAAAAAAGTTTTTTTTTAAATATTGCAGTTGTCTGTTTTCTGATCATTGTTGAAATATCAAGAAAGTGCATTAAAAAAAAAAAAAGCTTTTGTTTGTTTTTTTTCTAATAGTTAAAAGCAGAAAGTTGGTTCTCAAAATTCCCGAAAATTTATGAAGTACTGTAATATGTTTGCATACCAATTATTGTCTTAGCTTTATTTTCTAATTTCGTTTTCTGTTTTCTTGTGTGTTTTAAATAAAGCTGCTTGTGGTTTTCTTAACAGGAGACTTCTGGTGCCACTTGCTTATTAAAGATTTAAATTATATTGATGTAGAGGTTTGTGACCCAGTCTCGTTTGAAATGCTCTAGTATAATTCCATGTGGCATAATTTTCATCTATTTGTTTATTTTTTAGCAGAATAGAAGACGAGTGAGAACACCTATTGAAGAGACTTTATAGCAGACATGGAAACCACAGAACATAAAGCTGCCACTTCCCTGAAGAACATGCACCCGATTGTAGTGTCAGGATTTAGACAGGTAACTGAAATCTAATTTAAGAATTACTTCATATCACATATTAAGGAAAAAATAAGAAGAAAAGATATCTGATATGTAAATGGATAACTTTAATAAGAAAATCTGTTAGTTTAAACAGTCAAATATTTACACCTCTGTACTTAGATAACTGAAACTCTACTGTGATGCTGCAGTTTTTTAAAGACAATGCTGAAAAAAGGAGTTGCCTCACCAGACTGGGCTTACTGAGACATCATAAAGTACGTGTGTGTGAACTGGCTTTTAGATGTGGCTGCTTTCAAGAGTGGGCAGTGGCTCAGTGGTTTGATTACTAGACTGCTAAGGTTGTAGGACTTTCTCAGTATCTCCCTGACACAGATTTTCTCAAGCTTTCTGCTTCTATCCCTCAAGGAAGGCAATGAGAATTCACCTCAACTGTTCATTTCTCTGGTATGGCTCTGAGCCCTGCCCTGATAGAAATTCATGAATGATGTGTACAAAATAATAATATTTGCTTATTTTATGTATTTAAACACATCTTAAAACCTTTTAAAAAAAGATAATGGCTAAAAAACATTGCTATATTGTTATCCATAAACCTTAACAAGTTAATTAATTCACAAGACTTAAGTAGATGTGAATGAACTTTCTTATAAGTAGATCATTTCTTGAGATGTGTATGCTAATTCATAATGGCTAGGTGTCAGGTACTGTAGTCACAAGTTTATATTATGCAGAATCCATGTAAGTACATAAGATCTACATATGAGGAAAGTAATTCCCAGCAATTTTTCTACATCTTTCCTTTAAGATATTTTACTTTATATTTAAATATCTGCTATTATTTCAAATTAGTTTTTCTTAAAAAATATATATATTTTTTAAAATTTATTAAAACAAAAGTATCTTCCAAGATAACAAAAAGAAACTTCCTTTCTTTAATTTATTTCCTTTATCCAAAACTTAAGAAAATTAACAGAAGTTTATGGTTAAAGATATTGTTTAATCGATATTAAAAAAAATTTTTTTTTCAACCTGGTGCCATCTTCATGAAACTTTTGACACTCAAAATAGGAGGTAACTTTGAGTTAAAAGAAGCAACATATCTGGGATTAAAGTTTTCCAAAGCTTTCTCAACCCCACACTTTTGATACATTTTTTTAAAAGAATTACTTTTTCTTTCTTTCTGTTCCACTTAAAAATCAAGCCAAAATACTGATGATTTTACCATTGCATTTTGAAAATGGTAATTAGCTGGTGCCATTTTGGTTTTCTCATTTCCTAATGGAGGCAGACACTGTGAAATAGTTGTACTTATCTTCTTTTCAGGATTTAGCAGATCAGTATGATGCAAAGAGGCCAAACTATACAGATGAAACAACAGATATGATTTTAGGTCTGCTTCATCTTGATTCACCAAAGCCTGCAGGTTTGTTTTATGAAAATATTCTTTTCATCCATTTTTTTTTTCAAAAGTACAAGTATAGAATCAAAGGACAGAGCAAACTATGAAAATCACTAAAATTTAAAAAGTACATTTTTTGTCTCTAATTTAACCCCTACATATGTACCTTACATTTGCCAAGTCGTGAGACCAAATAAATATTTCTAATTTTTTAAAGATAATTGTCTTGGTTATTAACAAGGTTTTCTGTCTAATCAAATATTTAAACAACCATTACTTGATTGTTTTTCAAGTTAGATCCTTAAAATTGGCAGCATTGTCATTAGTATTAAAAAATGAAAACACATTTCAGGTACACATCTTACCTAGAGAGACTTAGCCCTCTTTGTCAAAATGTGTAAATTAGGCAGATGAAAAACATTGGATAACAGTTTGAAAGGGACTTCATTAAGAAGTTCAAAGTGAATGCATGATGAACCCATTTATAGTTAACATAGGTAAACACATGCATGTTAAGCGATTCTGTGATAATATAAAAGTGCTACCTCCAGTCTCTGCCATCTTGTGGAATAGCATCACAAACTGAATTCATACAGCTGGAAGGGGGAAAGTATGGATAGACCAGCATAAGAGAGGTGATGATTCAGATACAAGAAACGCCATTGTATTTGTTTGGAGGGAATGTAAAAAGGAAGCTGTAAGTGCAGCAATGTATGCATTCATTGATGGGGAAATGTCTTAAGGTGCCATCTACACAAAAGCTGGGCATGGCAACAGGAATTATTTGGACGACTTCAAATCGACTACCACAACAGTTAAGAAAGGTTGAAGACAGCATCACATCAAAGCTTCAGAAGAACACACAAAGAGTCAAAAAGACAGGTAAGCAGCTCAACAGGATAAACACTATCAACATAAAGGTGGAGTGACTAAAGCTGGAGGATTCTAAGGTGATGAATTATATTGGTGCCATATCTTAAAATGAACGAAATTTGAAAAGTCTTCATAGCAGAAAGTTGAAATTGTCAGATAAAGTAGACTATAGGCTTAAAAATCTGCTGGAATGAAGATTTTATGGTATTTATTTTCTTGTTCATGTTATGGTATCTTATGTCTGTTTAAATGAACCAGCCAACCTCAAGTTCCATTCATCCCAAGTGTAAAAGATGTAAACCTGGAAATGAAATTTAGTACTAACAGTACCAGTTGCTGAGTTTTAGTGTTGTTGTTTTTTGTTTTGTTTTTTACTGTTGATCTTTTATTCTGATGGTCTTAGATTATTTGACATTTCAAAATCTTATGCTACAAATAGGTCAATATGTGTAGCAAATACAAGCCCTAAATGCCAAGGAGTTTGCATTTTTGCTATTCAGTGGGTAGTCTTAACCTTCATCTAGATTGCCCTAGTTATCTCCCTTGGTTTGTCAGTCCTTGTTATGTATAAAAATGAAAAAAGGCCGTTTAAAATTTTTATTTTTTTTTTTAAATATAAATTTTGCTCTTCTGCGTTTAGTACTAATGTGTGTGTGCTAACTCTTTTACTTTTACAGCTTTTTAATTGTTATTGTTTCTTTGACTACGGAAAAGGGAATTTCTTGCCATTCACAGTTAAGTTTCAAATCATCGAGCTAAAATGGCTAGAAACTTTGCATTGTGGACAAAATAAGTGGTGTTTTAAAATAATTCTGTTCATGGAAGTAAACTGTGTTTGCTTATTCCCACAAAAAAAAAAACTTACATAAACCCAACAATCATCCTGTAAAATTTGGTATCCCCATAATTTATTTTAAGGAGAAAATAAAAAGACAAGAAATAGCAGTGGCCAAAAGTGTTGTATCAACCAAAATAATTCTAAGTTTAATTATGACATGACTAATGCAATGGTTAACTTTTTGTTTTCTTTCCAATTTATCATTCATGTATGTATTTTGTTGAAATGATGTTTTTAAACAAAACAATATCGAAAAGTGTACCTATTTTATTGGTATAAAATTACATCCCCACAACAACTTGCTACATTAAGGACATTTAGTACAGAGGTGCTATGAATTACATTAAAAATCCATTTTTTACCATAACAAATAAACTTCATATTTTGTTTGTAAATATAAAGTAATGGAATAATTCTTACTGCCACCATTGTCTCTCTCTCTCTCATGTGTGTGTTATCACAATTCTAAAAAATAGAGTTCTTTTAGGAACTTTCTGTGGTAGGTACACGGCTAACATCCACACCTTGTTCTCCACTTGGTTTAGAAACTGACACTGGGAGTTCCTCTGGTGGATGCCTCCCTCTGCCAGCATCGGGATGCAGGTTTGAAGAAGAACTGTTATAATTGGGCTAAAATATTCATTACCAAATGTTGACTTGCTTGATAAAATGTCAGAAGATCAAATAAGAGTTGCATTGCAGATGATCAGAAATCACTTGTTGGATATGTGAACACATTCATCAAATAAACATTACATGCGCAGTATATAAAATAGGTGAGTTGTGTCACAGATGCAGACAAAAGAAATACTGCACTGTGTATCCAGAGAGACTTAACCCTCCATTTACCAAATTAGTTTTACCTCCCTTATACTGCATAGACAAATGTACTAGTTAGTATTAGTGTTGAATTGACTATATTTTAGTCAACACAATTATAATGCAAAACACATTGGAGTGGAGCAATATAAGGATTTGTCATAATGAGGAAGGCACTGTATGTCATAGCCCTTATGGCTCGGCCCGTGCTGAATAATATAGATTTGTAAAGTAGTGGGATGCAAATACGCAAACAAATAATTCAAAGGAAGACATAACCAAGGTCGAAAAATTTCTGAATTATTGATTAATCAAGCTGTAATTCCAAATTTGGCAACATGGAAAAAAATATACGAAATACGAATAATAATCTTTTTCAAAATGTTTCTTGTTAATAGAGATTGGTTTTTTTTTTTTGTCCTTTTAATATAAATTATGTATATGGGGCTAATATTTTGAAGAAGGAAATTATTGATAAATGAGGACTAGTTATCACTAATTATGTAATAAAATATATATTGTGAGTGGGTTTTTTATTGATTTTTTCCCAAATACAATATCAATCAGAAGAAAGAGTACATGGAAATAATAACAACATAGTTTAAAGAAATAAATAAGTAATTAGAATTTATTAGCTTTTAATTTTTCTGTAGGTATCAAATATGACATTGTTGAGCTGGGAGCAGGCACTGGAATATTTACATCATCATTTGTACATAAAATTCCACAGGTATATCTTTTGCCATTTCACCTTTTTAATCATCATTGTTTGAAGAATATTTTGTATTTCACCTGGTTAGTTTGAAATAAATCTCCAGTAGTTGTTGTTAGCAGTGATAGTTCTTGACTTTCAAATAAACTCAAAGGTGTTGATGGAGACTCCTCAGCTATGTGCTATCCTTCAACGAATTTCAGCCCATCATTCACAGGAATTTTAGGGTAGTGAGCTTAGCATGGTGTGGGACCACACTTCATGAGTGAACTTTTAAATCATAGCCACCTTGATGCCCTCTCGGTCAGGCATTTAGATGCTGCTTTGAACTGTTTAGATGAGAAACCAATGATTTTAAAATGCTATTTGATAAATAACTCACTTTCCACACTATCAGATCAGCTGGCTCAAACTTATAAAGATGATGGAACTTTTGTCAGTCCAGGTAGTCATCATCAAAATTGACCTCTTGCTGATGATTTCAAGATGGGGTTAACAAAATTAGTCAAAATATATAAATAAATAAGCTTCTTTTTTATTTTCAGGGCTTTAAATATCTTGCTACAGAACCAATGGAGGGATTCCTGAAAAAAATACAGGAAAAGTTACCCGAACTACCCACAGATATGTGCAGTGCCAGTGCTTGTCCACTGCCGGATTGTTCAGTAAGGGTGAGTTATGCTTTAATTAGACGGCAGTCATCATATTAAAGCAGCAAAGTATTCTTTTCAACTCCCTTCTTCAGTGGTAATGTTTCAACCCTAGCAGCTGAATAGCTGTGTTGTTCATAAGTGAAGATGTTCTGTTAGTTTGACTCCAGTTTTAGGACAGTATTTGCCTCATCGATCTTATGATTGAAAAAAACATGTAGTAGGTGTGAACAATTTTTTAAAAGAATTACTGTACAGAGTGATTAATGTATGTGCTGTGCATAATTTGGGGAACTTCCCAATCCACAGATTACACGAGGTAATTTCCCCACTCCCAGGAACCACATCCCTAGTTGTTTAATCCGTGGAATGGGCACACTGGACTGCATGATCCAGCAAGTGACTAACAACCTTGGAAGCATTTCATAAGGATTTTTATTACATCATGCAGTCAGTTAATTAACTGTAAAGTATAATATCACAGATTAGTACATTTCAGTGTAAAACATCCTGACACAATAAATATCAACTTGATAGCACATTTACAGCAGTTCCTAATGATGTTTATTGGTAGAAATAAAAATGTAGCTAAATCAGTGGTGAATGGTATCACAAAATATAAAATATCAGTCGAAAACATTCTGGTAAAATAAAATCCCATTTGTTTGAACAATTTTTTCTTCCATCTTGGGGCTACTATCAAATTAAAGACATGAAATGTGTAAGCAGTGAACTTTAGTCATTCATCAAATAAGCTTAAAGCGTCATTGCTCAACCCCTGGCCTACCTCAGAAAGCCCCTACCAGAATTCCTTATTATTTTAGACGTGAGAAGAAAACACACTGGGGAGGTACGCCAGACTGAACCAGTTCTTACTGGGATTTGAGCTCTGTAAGGCTCTCAACCATAGAGTCAAGTAGGCTAACAACTGAATTCCTGCAACACCTATAAGTTGATGTTTCACCTGCTTTAAATTCCAAGTTTAAGAAAAATTTTTGAAATTTTTATTTTATTAATCAAAAACTCTTTGAAAATGTTTGGCTCTTTTCCTTTTTCTTGTTTTTTTATTATTGTTTTCTTAAATACAATTTGTAAAAAAAAAAAAAAGAGGCAGAGGAACTTAAAGTGAACAATGAAAGAGGTGTATCAACTTTAAGTAGTGAAAACAAAAAGAGTTAAAAGAAGCCATATTGTAATGCTAGTGGTTCATTATCAACATCTGATTGGATATTGCTTTTTTGTGTTTTTAACCTTATAGTTTTCACTAAATGTGATTTATTTTTAACCAGTACTTAACTTTTATTAATTTTTATATTAAAATTTTTTTTTTTTTCAGTTTGTTATTGCAGCCCAGTGTTTTCATTGGTTTGCAAGTACTGCAAGTTTGCAGGAAATTCACCGAATACTCATCCCAGGTGGAAAATTAGGTGAGCTCTTCA
The DNA here is from genome assembly GCA_018389105.1 of Nautilus pompilius. Lineage (NCBI taxonomy): Eukaryota > Metazoa > Mollusca > Cephalopoda > Nautilida > Nautilidae > Nautilus > Nautilus pompilius. The sequence continues at coordinate 906,424 of JACATO010000351.1, read as the reverse complement.
GTTAGGCAAACAAAATATCCCGGCAGAGAGAGAGAGAGAGAAGGGAAGGAAATGTTTAACTTGTCTTTTTACTCTCTCCCTATGTTTTGTATTTTTCTTAAAGCTCTACTGTCCATGAAAATGAAGTTTGTTTTTCTGTAAACTGTCAGATCACAGCAGCCTTAAATAATCTACATGTGAATTCTTGTCACTCATGAAAGTTGTTGTCAAGGGTTTCTTTTGGTCTTCTAAGGGAACCTGTTCTGCTCTTCCTAAAAAAGAGTTTTAGAAAGTTTTTTGTCATCTAAAGTTGATGCCATCCTTAGTTCATTTGCATAATTTTGTGTTTTTTTGTTTGTTGATGCAAAATTAGCTCCTGACGATATTTCTGAAGTGTGTATGGCAAGAATGATTGTCTCGACTAAGTGTCTCATATTGCGTAAAGTCAGAATGATTGCTGTCATATTTAGCAGGAAAAGGCCGTGTGGAAGTTTATGTATTGGAATCACTGACAAGACATTTTCATATATGTAATGATGTGAAAAACAAAAACAACATATTTAAAGGCCCAGTAAAGTCCCCACATGTTCAACATACTAGAGAGTTCAGGTGAAACCCGCCCGGATGAGATCAAATCACTGTAATAGTATTCGGCCAGGTTTCATTTCCACATCTTTAGTATATCAGTTCTTTTTATGACTTTATTTTAATGCCTAATTTTTTAATCCCAAATTATGAAAATTTAATTAAATATTTCTTTAACATTAATTTGATGTTCACAAAGTTACAGCATAAAAAATTAATAATGTCAGAACCCATACAAATGCCATAAAGGCTACCATCACACACAACTTTAATTTATGCAATATTGTTTATGATCCTTACACTTGAAAACTATGGGAGGAGTATAAAATAACTGAATTCCCATGAAATCAATATATATTTTTGAAATGATTATAGTTATGGAGTACATTAACTGACTGTTGTGTATCCACATGGATAGGGGTAGAAAGGAAAACCTAAGTACATGGAAAAAATCCACTCTGATGAGCTGGCTTAGAAGAGTGAGAAACCCCATCACTTGCTAGACGCAGTTGTTACCATGACAACTGTAGTACATCATTCCTAATTTTTCCAACAGCCATTGTTTCCATAATTTTTATCCATACTGTTTATTCTGATTGCCCACATTTATCAATGGCAGCAAGAAATATTTTGCTTTTATTTAATTTTTTTATCTTTAGACCAACTAATCAGACTAGCAATACAGACAACAGTATAACTCTGTTTAGATGTCTAAGAAGAATAAACTTCAGTCAGGTATTTTCATAAGACCTTGATCTAAGGACCAGTCTTGATTTTTTGTTTACTTCAGTGTTGGTGTGGAACAACAAGAATCAAGACATTCCATGGATAAAAGTGATGGAAAACTTACTGGTGAAGTATTATGATGAAGACACACCACGAGCTATCACTGGGAAGTGGAAAGAACCATTTTCTACTTTCACAGGATTTACAGAAGAGATGCATATGATAGTTACTGGACCAACACTTGAAGTTTGTATTTTAAATTTCTTTTCTTTTATTTTTTTTTTTTTTGCATTAACTACTTTTTTTTAAAGATAAGAATGGAAAGTGATTAATTCATTTAAGATTTAGCTTTTTACAGCAGCCGTAACTGGAATTTTGGGTTACTTGACTTTTGACTCATCTGAAGCACAGATCAGTGAGAACAGGGCTGTGACAGATATCACCATGAAATTCTGGACCTTGCAGGAGTCTGTAACTGATGCAACTAGTTTTTTTTGGAAGGGGTCTAATGAACAATGTTCTCCTTTATTGTATTCATCTGATCATTGGCTATCTACTGTATAAATGGTTGTGAGAATAGATGGCCTGTGAGCCATAATGTTTGAAATTTCAATCTGTTGGGAACAGGTTCTAGCTTCAGTGTGGTTTAAAATAATGAAGGTATTCCAGGCTTTCTTTCTGCATTCATCAGCATATTTGCAGCAGTTTCAAAGACAAGATCTCTAATATGGCTATCAGGTAGCAAGGAATTATGGGGAGTTTTCCCATACAAATCACTGACCAGAAATGGAATTTCACATTTGGTACTTACTCAAAAAAAATGTTCTAAATGTCCACTGGTTTTTCAGTAATTAATAAAATATTCTTTTATAAAATAACTTACAACATCTTTGCCTGTCAAATTTTAAACAAAAATTCTTCTTGTGCATATTTTTAAGCATCACATTTTGGAAAATAAATATTGGAATTTTAAAAACTTATAGGGTAAAGTGAATAACACCAGATTAATTTTAGAGCATATTTTTAAAAATAATTACTTTATATATATATATATATATATATAATTTCTACAATTGGAAAAGTTTAAACATCTCTAATTGTTCCACTATAATGAATTTTAAAATTTATTTATTTATTCATTTTTAATTTTAGGGAGATAGGCAAGCCATTGTGGATCATTTCTGTACTATCAGTGTCATTGCTTCATTGCCTGAAGATGAAAAGATGGAAGCAGAGTCAAAATTTATGGCAACTTTAAATGAAAATGTAACAGAACCTGAGGGAGCTACTCTTCAGTTACTGTTTGACACACAAATATACTGCTTTGTGAAAACATAATGTAATTATTACTGACTTTTTTTGTTTCTTGGGGAATGGTTTAGTTACTTGTGCCCACAGATATTAAGACTACATGAGACAAATTCAAAATATTGTTAGTATATCTTCCTGTAGGAACCCAAAGTCAAATTACTTCTCAGTTCCCTGCAATGCATTTTTCTTAATTTTCCATGTCCATCAAGTAGTGGTACATGTCAGACCCCATTTCATCATTCATTTGATCAAGAAACTGCACATGATCTATTTTTGTTTTTCCAGGTAACAAAAACTGAAACTCTGCCAGGTTTTGCCATATTGGTAGAGTCAAATACCTTAATGGCTGTTTAGTATGACATCTCTGTTTGCTTTAACAGTAATATATATATATATATCTTCCCTCAACAAAAAAACTATTAAATAAAGGTAAAAAATATTTATCTTTATTTATAATAAATAATTTTTTTTTCTATATATGAACTCAGTTCATTAGTTCCTAAGATTGTCACCCTGATGAAATAACCCGTTCATTTATATAACTAAAATTACCAATGGGAAATACATTAAACTTGTTCTTATTAGATCAACCCTCTCCCATATTAGTGCAATTTTCACCCTCTCCATTTAACTCTCATTTAGATAGCAATACATAGACAGTACCAAAAAAACCCAACTTTATTTGGAATTTTAATTCAATTATTTTAATCTTTTAAACTTGAAGCAAGGATATTTGGAATCTGAAACAGGCTGCTTTTTGCTGATAAGCAAGATGTTCCAACAATGCAATACTATGAAAATCTGATTTCCGCATTCTAATTAAATATGGATGCAGTCTTCTCTCTTTTTTTTTTAAAATTATAAATGTTATTGTAGTTAGCTATCAATATGAATAGGTTTAAAATTCTAATTTTGCAAGCTATGGTTCATTTACCATACTTCATAAAAAAAAATATTTACACATGCATGCATGCACACAGCTATAGAAAGTCAGTAAAGAACTCATTTTCTACAATTAATCTGTTAATAGAGACGAAGGTAGTGAAAGACTTAAAATCTAAGATAGAAATTATAGATTTATTTTATTATTATTATTAATATGCTAAAATTGTTAAGCCTCATTCTAGGATTATGGAAAACTTATCTACTTGTTAAAATTCTATAAAAATATGTTATGAATAAAAATTTTAAATTCCTAAAAATTTGATTTGATTTTACACAAAGTAATTCAAATTTTATAAAATTTTTCTTTATCCTTAATAAATACAAAAGATTATCTCTAGCTGATTGTATTTTCTCCATAGAATGTATCAGATAGTATAAAGAGACTAAATAACTTGAAATATTAATTCAGTTTTACTGAGATGATTTTTTTTTAGGCTCGTCACCCAGGTGCAGGGTTTTAATTTTTAAAGTTTATTCATTACTAGAAAGATACTATTTGGAATATTAGAGCACATGCATGTGCTTGCGTGCGTGTGTGTGTGATATAACTAGAATGATTCCACATTCAGCCATCATAGCTGTTTACAAGTGAGGTGATCCCACCCTAGTAAAAGATTCTGTATGGATGAGGTAACTGGCCACCCAACTCTTCTAGTAGGCAGGGGAGGTGCAATTTGCCCACCTGCTTGTCCTAAACAAAAAAAAAAGAACAGTTTGGTTTCTGTGTTCCTCAACAGATGAAAGAGAAAGAAGCTCTTCTTCCCTCTGTGCTGGTGGCATTGTTTTTTTTTTCTTTTGTGCAAGATCCTAAGTGCCCTTATGACTCTTGTACAGTCCTTTGTAAATAGGACGTATGGTGGTTGTTCATACTGAAATATTCTTAGAAATAAATGGATTACTGATCTTATGCATTTGTGATTGATTTGTTTTTCTATAACAAGTAAAAAAGTTTGTTATTCTGATATAACCAGACTCTTGGGAGTTGCCACTTCAGGCCTAGGAAGCTGAAGTAACAGACACCATTAGACTAAAATGCTACCTGAAGGATGCGCTCGCAATGGGTAGGTGCCACTCTCAAAAATAACAAGTTTTGGTATTTCATAGTTCAAAATAACTGAAAGTAATGATCCAGTCAAAGCAAAATCGATGGAGAGAGTGGTTGAAAATTCAGAGAAGGAACGAGTTAAGATAGATTTGCTCTGGGTTTTTTTTTTTTTTTTTGAATTTGAGAAAAGAAAGTTTATGATACTGAAATCTCACAGGTGAGGATACCAAGCACCCAGAAAGAGATCTTACTGCCTACTATAGTTTTAAATGGAATTGAAAAACCTCACATTTTTTTTGTTAAGTGAGGAGTGGGGGGTGGTGACCTTCAGCTGTTTCGCTGGCTTTTCGGTAATAAAATATCTCTCTATTTCCGTTCTTCACTATATTTCTGATCCATCAATTTAGTGTTTCGAAACTCCATCAGAGAGCTCACGAGGTCTCATCCATTACCTAGAATTTAAACCATTATTTTAGAATTTGTGTCGCCATCAGACATCTTGGCGATCATTACTTCGTCGCTTTTGTTTTATTTCCTTTCTCTTAAAAAAAAAAAAAATAATAATAATTCATTTCCACCGAGTAGACACTGAACTATGATGATGATGATGATGGTGCGAGAGCCGAGTTCTTACAACAGCTGACGTCAGTAATCTGTGAGGAGTTGTCGACCCTGTTTCTCGGGGCAACACTGGAAAAGAGAAATCGGGTTACAAGGCAGAAAAACAAAACAAGACAATTAAAAAAAAAAAAAAAGGTATTGTTTTTAGATTAAATACATCACATGTTTATCGCACCGGGTAGTGAAACAAAGTTTAAAAAAGGAAATTCTCTTTGCTCGGCTTCCATCGACAACTGCAACGAACCAATGATAACCTTCCATCTGGTTAAGGTCGTGACCCGCACCAAGTGGATTTACTGGTGCTAAATATTGTTTAAAAAAAAAACAATCGGCGGAATAGTTTTGTTTTTTTTTTAAAAATGGAATGAATATTTTTTAAACTGAAATCAGTTTTTTTTTTTTGATTTGCGAATAATTTTATCCAATCATATTTAGAACCTCGCGCAGAAGGTGTAAGCCCGAGACGGTTACTTACGGTGATACTTCCGTAATGAGGAAAGGCTTTCCAGGGTACATGTAGCGGGTTTGAATACGCGGAATTATGTTTCTCGATAGGTTGTTTCTGCGTATGATCCACTGTGCGCTCTCTCTGGGGGTCTTCTTACGATGGTGCGTGCAGAGGATAAGCAGGCCGCTCGGATTATCCTACAGAAAGCGGACTCTGAGCAGGATTAAGCTGGACGCCAAGGCCGTGAAGAGGCTGCCCCTCCACGTGGGGCTGGTGGTGGCGGAGAACGACTTCTCCTTCACCGACATTGGAAACATTATTGTGTGGTGTATGGCCATGGGCATCACCTACATCAGCGTCTACGATATTAATGGTAAGCGGCTGGCCACCGACCGTTCCCTGTTCCGTCGTCGCCGGGCCCCCCCCCCCCGAGGTGGGGTAGGGGAGGGGAGTGCTCTCTTAAGCCCGTCCCAGTAAACCGACCAGGGCGTCCGGGTCGGGGTGGGGGGGGGGAGGGTGGTGCCCTGGTAGCTGAAAGGTGAGAGATTACCGAGATTTTGTGCGTCCGTCGACTACAGTCTTTTTGGTTTATTAAATTACATTAAAATTTAATGTTCTTTTGGGGGTTTGGTTATCATATTTTTGGTATTCACCATACAAACCTTCGTGGGGGTGAAATAACTGCAGAATTTAAGGGTGCTACACACACACACACCCAGGGGATCGACCTGTATTGTCTGAGAAAAACACTCAAAAGTGGTTTTCTCTCTCTCTCTCATATACACACACAAATAAATAATTCTTGGGTATTTCTCTATGATATTCTAGTTATGTCCTACTGTGTTTTTTTAGATTATACTTACCAGGACCGTTTGGACGTGACCTTGAATTCTCTATTTGTTAAAAAATAAAATAAAATCTATAGGCCATTTCTGCTGTGTCGCTGTTTAATATTTGTGAGAGAAGATAACTTGAATAGCATCAATAAATTCCCCTTGATTTGTATTTGTTATATTTGTTTTAATTGATAGAATATTGGTCGTCTTTTCTGTATTAAGTAACTGATTGAATGAAGCCATTTAAAAGAATTTGGACAGAGATGAAGTTTCAATACATGCCATTATTACCCACTATTTTTCTTTAGGACAAGTTATCAGAATATTGCATTGTGAGCACCTTTGGTCTCTACATTGTTCTGCATTGTTTTACATGCATTTTTATATTAAGAAATTTTTTCTTTCTTTAGGGGAATTTAAAAGAAATAGTACTATCCTACATGATACTGTTTTGAAGAAGAAGCAGGAAATAATGGGGCATGATGGAAAGAGCTATGATCTACATATATGTACAGAGAGGGGTCAGAAGCATGGTAAGATGAAACAGTTCTTACATGCAAACAAAACAAATAGTTGTCTTGCCTTCAATCTTTGTATATTATGTATTTTTAAATTGATATACTGTTTAATATTATGGGTTAACTTTCCTGGTCAAGTCTACACTATTTTGAACTTGAATTAAATTAAACTCAGAGTCTAGACCAGTCATGAGCAATGGCCCACAACATCCTAATGTGCGGCCTGTGGGGCTTTGGCAATGTAATTTTATTTTGCTGTTTTTTCACCAGGTGATCGTATAGCCACCTGCCGCCCTGCAGGATTGTCTCCCATGGCAGGCACTCCTGGTTGCATCACAGGCTCCCCGCAGCTCTCTGTCACTCCGCCACCTTGATGGAAGCACGGACAATACACACTGGCAACAGGAGCCAGAATTCTAACTGTTACCGCACTAGGACTGATGCAATCAAACCGCACTCCCATTGGCTAATGCCATTTGGGCTGGTGTAAAGACTTCAAGCTACCCCCCCCCCCCATTTCAAGTTACCCCTGGTAATCTGAAATCAATTTCATATTACCCCTGCTGCACTGTTCAGATTACCCCTCCTCACTGATTTAGCTAAAATGATAAATTCTTATGCTTACAACTCATGATACATTTATTGAATAAAACACATGAAGCATACAAGATTGAAAGCTAGTCTCAATATCTGAAAAAATATTTTAAATGTCACAAAAATGTTAATTATATTAAAACCACTCATACACTAGTTCAAAGTGCATGACATATTACATACAAACATAAGATATACAAAGATTCAACCTAATTGGAGAAATAGAAGAAAAAAATTACAATAATTACAAGAGTGAATATTCATTAGGGATACAGAATTACAAATAAATTTTGAATTAAAAATACAATCCACTTTTTATGATTTGCATGTTTCGTATGTAGTTCATGTAATTCTGATCTACAGACAAAGATAACTTATTGTACATCATGCACTATAGGAGTAATGAAAGTTCAATGATAAATATTATTATTATTATTTGTTGTTGTCAGTTTATTTGTGTTTATACATGAAATATCTAAATAGACATAAATAAATAAATGTTTTGAGGGGGATAATCTGAAATCGTAGTGGGTAGATTGAAATCACCTTCAAGCTACCCCCAGGGGTAATCTGAACGCAATTTGAAGTTACCGGGGGGGGGGGGGGGGGTATTCTGAAATTGCTACACTGGCAGCTGAAAGACTCTGACCTTGACGCCTGCAGGGAGCACACGGCAAGGACTAGACAGGAACTCAGGCTGGATGCGCACTAGCCAGCTCAGCTCTAGGCCAACTTGGGCACCAACAACCAGCAACGTTGTGTCACATTTCCGCAGCTAGGAGAGTGTCGATAGGGTGTATCATCACATGTAGCAAATTAGGTGCACATGTTGGGATTTTTCAGACCATCAGACATGGCCTCAGAGAAGAAAAAGCGAAAAGTAGAGGATGAATCATGCAAATTCAACGATAAGTGGACCTCAGAGTGTTTCTTCACCAGCGTTAAATAGACTAGTATGCTTAATTTGCACTGAATCTGTGGCTGTCCTTAAAGAATATAGTGTCAGGAGACATCATGGTACAAAGCATGCATCAAAATAAGGTGCCCTTCAGGGCCAGATGCGGAAAGATAAGGTGCGGGAATTTGAAAAACGTCTTGCAAGCCAACAAAATCACTTCAAGAAAGCCACTGCTGAGGCAGGCATTTTGGTGCGTGCCAGTTATTTGGCCTCCAAAATCCTGGCAAAACGTATGAAGCCCTTTGGTGATGGCGAGATGGTGAAGGAATGCCTTGAAGCTGTGGTTGATGTAGCATTTCCTGAGAAGAAGGCTATTATTTAAAAAATTAGCCTGTCAAGGTTTACTGTGGGTAGGAGGGTTGATGACATGTCAAAGAACGTTGAAGACATCCTGAAATGCAGAACATCAAATTTCAAGTGGTTTTCCATAGCATTGGATGAGAGCACTGACGTGTCCCATGTAGCTCAACTGGTGGTCTCCATTCGAGGTATTGATGCTGAATTTAACATAATCGAGGAGTTAGCGGGTATGATGGGAACGATGGGCACAACAACTGGTGCGGATTTGAAAGAAGAGTTGATGAAAGTACTGAAGCAGTTGGGGCTACCTTTAGATAGGCTGAGTAGCATTGCAACTGATGGGGCCCCAACAATGGTTGGAAAGGACAACGGCTTGACAACTCTCATCTCTCAAGAAGCTAAGGCTCTGACTGGTCGTGAGTTAATTTTGTGTCACTGTTGCATAAAGAGCACTTACGTGCAAAATCTCTGGGGATGGAAAATGTTGCAGTCATTGTGAAGCTCGTGAATTTCAGATCAAATGGATTGAATCATTGCCAATTCAGAGAGTTGCTGAGTGACATGGCATCTGATTATGGAGATGTGGTTTATTATGCTGAAGTGCAATGGCTAATCTGCAGTCAGATCCTCAAGCGAGTTTATGATTTGAAGGAAGACATTGAACTCTTCTTAGATATGAAGGGGAAGCCAGTGAAGGAATTTGGCGATTGTGAGTGGATGTGTGATTTTGATCGACATTACCAGCATCTCAATGAACTGAATCTGAGGCTCCAAGGAAAGGATCATCTCATCCACGCCATGTTTGACAAGATCAAGGCATTTGAATCCAAATTGTCGCTATGAGAATCACAACTTCACTCCAATAACCTTGTTCATTTTGAAACGTTGAGGAAGGAGAATCCACATGATTCTGCAAAATATGCAGAAGATGCGAGGATACCTTCAACATATTTTCCATTCCTTTTGATGTCAGTGCTGAAAGTGCACCTCCAGAGCTTCAAATGGAGCTTCTTGATCTTCAGTGTAGCATTGAACTGAGAACAAAATACCGTGATGTGCCGTTCATTGACTTTTACAAACCCTACCTACCAAGGGAGAGTTTTCCTGAATTGTCATACCATGTTTTGAAGATGGTAAGCTTGTTTGGCAGCACTTACATCTGTGAGCAATTTTTTTCAAAAATGCAGGTGCTGAAAAACAAGCATCGAAATTGGCTGGGAGGCGAACACATGGAAAGCTCCTTGTGCATCACAATGTCTCAGATTGAGCCGGACATAGAAAAACTTGTGAATGAAAAAGCATGTCAAGTGTCTTATTAAGCTGCTTAAAAAGTTGTATGAATAAAAATCATCCTACAATATATATAATCTTTTATTTTGGCATAAAAATAACTTTTATGTGTCATAAAAGGGGTGGTTATGGAGTATGTTGGTACTCACCAGGCTTAAAGCCTGCAACTCTAAGAAAAAATGCATGTGGCCCACCAGAAGCCTGTGAAGTCCACTTGCGGCCTGCATCCAGAAAAGGTTGCTCATCACTGGTCTAGACTTAAAACTAGAACATGAGGTATCATTTTCATCTATATTTGCATATTTTAGACAGATTTATTTTTTTAATTTAAAAAAAAATATTTTCACTCAAAAAGAAAGATGAGGGTTTGCTAAGTAGTACCCTAATAGGTTGTTTAAAAGGATTGCTAAGAACAACAAAAATCAAAGCATTTCTTTTCATTGTCTCATAAAGCTACGCATTTTTCATTGTTGAACTCTTGTGTTTGTGTTTTCTGTATTATTTTTAACCGATTTCAGAAAACCACAGTAAACAAATAATATTAAACATCTTTTCCCTGGAAGATGGTCGCCGTGCATTAGCTAACATGGCTCAGAATGTGTGTGAGCTTGTCTCCCATCGCTGGCAGAAGGTAGCTGATATAGTTCCCTCTAATTTGGATGGCTTCCTGCAAGGTGTGTATTTTGTGAGTTTTTTTTTTATTTACTCAGCTTTTCTTCATGCTTGAACTGGACTAAAGTTAAAGTTTTAGTTTTGCTGCCTATACACAGCATGAAATCGAAAGATATGTGGCACAACATTTAAAAAAGTGAGAACATGAGAATAATTTTTGTTGGTTTTATGCATTTTAAGGTATTTCTTTTTGTACCTTAGTAATTTTTTTATCTTTATATAGTATCAAAAGAGGTATAATTGGGTTTTATTCTGTTGTCTCTTCCTGAAAGTAAAAAATTAACAGTATGTGGATGCAGTTTAACCACACAAAAATAGTGTTCCAAATATCAACATGCAGTTCACCTGTCAAGACGGCTGCAGAGAGTGGGGTAGTTGTATTGGTCATGCAGCATAGCTGTGGAAGATGGCATACCGAATGGCTTCTGGTGCAAAAGGTCCAACTTCTGCAGATGACTGTTTGGTGTACATACATACCTCCCTAACAACAGTTTCTTCTCCACAACCTTTTGGGTCCTTAGCTGGCTGCAAAGCTGTAAGGGCTAAAGAATTTCAGACAGTTTCTTACATCATGAGCTTCCAGTTATAATACTATTTATTTTAAAAAATGTTTTCTTTTTGCCTCTATGATTAGCTGAAAACAATTATTTTACCAAAAGGTTACTGAAATTTTTTAATAAGGAAAAAAAACAACAACATGAACTGTGTTAGGAAATTGTTATTTAGGGGTTGGTAAGTTTATCTTAAAAACCTGGCATCAGATTTATAGAGCTTCTTCGTTCAAAAACATTAATTCCCCCCCCCCCAGTTTTATTTCTAGAAAAAGCAGAGGATATTAGTTGTACTTTCACAAGTGAAGAGATGGAAATTTATTTCCATGTGTGGAACTGATGGGATTGTGTTCTGTGTCTGAAGAGTGATTAACACAAAGGCTATTTTTGAATAAATGTTGGTGCCCTTTCCCGTTTCCATTGTGATATTGTGATGTTCATTAACCTCTCATACTTCCTTGTTGGGCTGATTTTTTTTCTTTTTTTTTTTCTTCAGTAAATAAGAATTATCAGTCTTACAACTTGCTGTATCTGCCCTGAGCTATCACTTTTATAATTAAATGTCTTATCCACAGCTCTCTACCAGTGTCCTGATCCTGACCTTGTCCTGAAGTTTGGACACACTGACTGCCTGTTAGGGTTTTTACCATGGCAAATACATCAGACTGAAATTTTGTAAGTTTTCACTTTACTGAAACTCAGTTTTATTGTTACTGTTGCTGCCTTGGTGGTAATTTTCTGTTTTATATTTTGATGAATCAGATTCTTTACATCTTTCTTTGTGGCGGGCAGTGTTCAAAATTACCTGGTTTGATGTAATGCTGCTTTCAGTATGGTTTGGTAGGAGATTTGCACAATCTTGGCAGCAAAACAGTGGAGCAATATTTCCAAGTTTGATTTAGTTTATCATAGATCACTGCCTAGAAAGCTGACCAACATTAGTGACAGCTAATATATCAGAAACAAGGTGTTTTTTTGTTTGAGGGGTGTGTGTGTGTGGAGTTAAGCCAATATAGTTTCATGGAATGATTTATTTAGGAAAATAGTGAAAGGTTTGAATTCTTTAAAATATCTGGTTTTGTATGCCTCTTTTAAGTTTTAAGATTGGTGGCAGGTATTCATATGACAGTGCCAACCAGCCTACTTACATTTACCCATGCACTTCTCTCTGTAGGGTGAAGTTACTTAAAAATTGATTCACCAGGAGGATATGGTCTCTGCTTTTGTCAGTCATGAAGTGCCAGGTCATGAGTTTAAACTGCAAAATGCATCAGATTACATTAAAAAAAAAAAATTTCAATCCCTTTTCAGGTGGGAATCTTTATGCTTATTTTCTTTTACACTTCTTTTATTATTGAATCCAAGAAGAAAACTAGATCCTTTTAAAATTTGGGGAGTTCCCTTTCTCTCCTATATTCCTAATAAACTTCTTTAATTTTGTGTTTAATGGGTCTTTTTTATCAGTTTGACTTTTGTCCAACCTCCATGCCATTGGGGTCTGTCTGCGGGAACTGCTCACGGCTCGAAACCGTCTGATCTTCTGGCTAGTTCTACCTTCAAACATTGCCTATAGGTTGGATAGATGTTATATGTACTTGCTGGTTCTGCCATGATGATAGAACCCCTGCTAGGTGCTGCTGCAGATTTTCTGTCTGCCTAGAGTAGTTGGTAGGGTGGGAAATTTGACGGTTAGTTTTTGTTTGCCTCAAGTGATTTATACGATTAAATTAAACACGTCTCAAATAATCTACAGCTAAAGGTTGACAATTTAAAATGTTATAGGACCTAATATACAGGTTTATATACCACTTCCCACTAAATATGTGTTACAGAATCTTCTGCAATTTCAAAACAAGTGTATCTATTTTAGAAAAGAAAGAGGGATTTGTTTTAAAGCATTTACTCTCTTGAAAACTTACAGTGTATTACAATTTGTTGCGTTGTTGTTTTCTTTTTCAGATCTTTTCCATCACACAGAGATCTAGATTACAAGTCTTTCCTGGGAACTGTGGTGAAGTTTGGAAACACAGAGCGACGCTGTGGGAAGTGATGTGGGTAGCGGTGTGACTTCTGGCGAAGTGCCGGCTGTGTAACAGTTGCTCCAGAATTGAGAACCATTCTATCTGTTTGTTGAGAGATGTTTCTGAGGCAGAAGACCAAAAAAAAAAGGGGACTGGACAAGTTTCTGGCTTGTTAAAGAATTAATGATGGCTGAGTGGTCATCTCATAATTAGATTTACCACAGAATTGCTGAACTCATTAAAACTGACCATTCATTCTGCAACTTTTCCCTGACTTGCTATATTTCTATATATTTAAAAAAAGAGAAAATTATTAGGCTTGTTGACATGAAATAGATCATTGGCCACACAAACACACACGTGTAGAGTTAAAACAGAGATATCGTCTGAATTAGGTTACAAAATCCCCCCATCAAACCAAACCTGCATGTGGAAAGTAAATTATTAATAATAACCCTCTTCCTATAAAAAAAAAGTTAAATGATTCTAAAATCATTTATTTTAAAATAAATTGCTCTAATCATATTGAGGTTAATTTTATTATTTACTGTTGTTTTGTTGTCAATTTTGCCTTCATTTTCAGATATTTTTTTGTTTCTGAATGGGGCAAAGTTGGGGAGAGGCTGTTTTCCTTCTTTTATCACTACTTTTCTTAGTGTTCTTTGTTGATAAGTTTTCTTGTATCCTTATGGGGCATAATTTGCTTAAGAGCAGCACCAAAAAGGAAATCCGACTTGAAATCCAAAAAAAAACATTTCCCTATCATGTAGAAGTTTCCTTTAAATGGACCTTACTGTTTCGGAATGTAAGTCTTAGTGTGGTGAAAAACCTTTAAAAGAAACTTTAAAACACAACACTTTCAATACAACTTTAAACAATTAGTTTCACTTTACCTGAGACCAGCCCATTGGCATGCCAATCAGCCAGTGAACAAATCTATTGCTCTATACCCCTGACAAACAAGGAGAAAAAGTATGTATGTATGTGTACTTATATTGTGTATAATTGCTATCTAATTCTCAAAAGCTGTCTGTCTGTATGTATATGGACATTGTCAAAATGTAACGGTGTGAAGAATTTCCTGCTGGAAGTTGCTGGTCTCTCACATTGCCTACACAGTAAAATGCTGCTTGGAAGGGATGCTGTAATATGTTAGTAAACAGATTTAAGGAGACTTAATTTACTCTATAACTAAAACTTTAAAAATTAATATCTCTCTCCTTAAATTTCAATTTTCTGAAATACTCATAAAATTTTCGTCTTAGTAAATTCCTGATTTGAGCTAGAAGGGGAAGGTGTTGGGCATCAGTCTGCTGGCCAAACAAGTTACCTAGGTGCACTTGGGGACTCTTAAGGATCAAGCCAGTCACTTTTAGATGTAGGAGAAATGTAGCTGGCTGGTAAAGAATGAGATGAAACAATACTATGGAGGTATGTCAAACTGAGCTGTTGGGCTCTCGACCATGGCAGTCTAGTAGTCTACCAATGCTTGATTGATGAAAAATTTTTTACCTGTACAGGGAACATCTTAAATTTGTGATAAATCACTTCACTACATTTTTCTACTCCTTAAGAATCAAAAAAAGGATGGCAGTCTCCGAAATACCAATCTGACGGTATTTCATTCTTTCTAATGTTCAATTATTTTAGCACTTAAACCAAATCAGAAATAGGTGTGGACTTCATTTTATCATGGCAATATGTTGAGTAATTCTGTATAGGTAACACTACAAATTAAATTGTGGAAGGCAGATTGATTATTTTTTCTAATGTAATTTATCTGTTAATTGCTGATTAACAATGCCAAATAAAGTAAATATACTATGGTGTACTGAATTACTCAGACTTTTTTAAAACAGTTTTAAATGAAAAAAAACAAACCAAAAAGGGTTGGTGCAGATTTAACCTTTTTCATTGGTAGTTTTCGATTCTCTGCAGTGTACTGTGTAGCTAGACTTTGAAATGGCATCAGAATTTTGGGGTGTTGCTAAAAAAGAAAGTGGAAATTCCCTCTAAAATTAAGAAACTTAAATGTCTTCAATATCGATCAACTCCTCATGGTTTATCAACGCTGCACTCAGGCTAAAAGAGACCTGAAATTTATAATGAAAGAAAAGAACTTTTAAAAAATAAATGCATTAAAAAAATTCTTCAAATAGAATGTTTTTAAAGCATCTTTTATTTTTACACTCTTGTTTTTAACAACTTTAGTAGATCAGCATGAATTTTATCATCATGAAATTGTTTAATCGTTTTTAATTATGGACTTTTGGCAAACAAGTCAGGCTGATGATGGTATTACATTTATTTCTTGGTTACAGTTAATTTTTTTAAAAAATATTTAATGTTAATTGAACAAGATTTAATTTTGTTTTCTATTCCTAAGAGCGGAAATGGAAATGACTCTAAGGATTGTTGAGGGTCTATGGACAAGAGAGAGAGAGAGACTGACTAATTAAGGTCAGCTTCCCCCAAAGCCCCAGCATGATTATCTGGGTGAATCAATTGGTGGTTTTTACATCTTTCTAGTACTTCAATTCTCTCTCTACTGTGTACTTTTTTCTTCCTACCTTGATACACCTTTTTTTTTTTTTGTTGCCATAAATCAGTATTTGGTTTGCTGATTGAGATGAAAACAGCACACAGTAATCCTGCTGTATCCAGACCTTGGGGGAAGGTCAACAAGAGCTTCAAAGATTTCCTAGAAAGCAGATCCTTTTACCTGATAAATTTGGTGGTTTTGTTATTTTGATATTCTCAGACGGGAAGGGGTCATCGTAGACTTGGTAAGTGCAGACTAATAGTTTAAAAGGGTTTGAGAGAAAGACTCGTCCTGCTGAGTCTATAGACAAGTCTACAACAAAACTTGCTCAGTCTGAAAATGAATGTTCTAAGTGAAGCTTGCATTCATTGGCCACCAAAGTACATGCCTAATAACATCCATGAGAGAGTAGCTAGCATCAACAGCAACAGTGGATAGCTAACTTGAAACCTTAATACAGACTTTCTCAACATGTGTAAATATATAAAAGAAGCTCTCACAGATTAGTAATTGCATTTATGTTTTAAAAGGGCAAAGATCACTTCAAAAATACCTTTTATTTGCATCAGCTCAATCTATTTTTTTTTTTTTAAAGGTGTCAGGAAAAGCCTTTGGACCACAAACAGGTGGTGGTAATGCTTCCACCATGAACTAAATGATATAATTTTAATACAGCATGTTTCCAACGCTAGAAATTAATTTAATTTTTTTTAAGTATTAAATTTTGTTTCCTTAGATCCATATTCCATCTTACCTTTGCATGATGAATTTACTAAAATAGATGAAAATACAAATCTTTATTATGAAGAGTTTTCTCCCATATATATATATATATATATATAAAGTTAAAAAATATTTAATTAATTGAATACATGCACCGATATATGTATATATATATTTTTTTCACATTAATTTAGCTGTAATAATTTCATAGTAATGATGCAATATAATATTTGAATTTTTGTGTTGTCTGAGTTCTAAACTCAAATCGAGGCTATCCCAGAGTTCCAAGTAACAGCATACCATTGCCGCTAGCTTTGAAAATGGCGAAAAATGTTGATCTTGACTACGAGAAGGGAGACGGGGGAGACGAGGTTAAAGTAAAAATAATTTGCCTTGGAGATAGCGCAGTTGGCAAGTCGAAGTATGTGAAAGGATTTATGGGATCTTCAGCAGTTTCTTGTTTTGGTTTTAAGACTCTTTTAGATTCACCGAAGTTTCAGTATTATTATTATTATTATTAATAATAATAATAATAATATCTGCAAATAAATCCAGTGTTAGCTGATCAGTGGATCTACTACTAACTAACTTAGTTGTTAATGCTTGCTACTCAAGTAATTATCTGGAAGGAAACGCCGAAAAGCTTAGCTACTAGAACTGTCCTACGAATGCAGCGAGAATGTCAGCTGTCAGACGCCCAGGTGTGGAGGAAGAAACCCTTATCTCTAAAATAACATTAGTAATTAATTAGCTGGATGGCGAAGAATAACTTCGTACATTACCATTCAACTACAAATAAACCATACAAGATGAATAATAAATGACAGTCGACTGATGTTTTAACTCGTTTGGGGACCCCCCCCCTCCTCCACTAACCCAGGTGTTTGTGTCTGGGTTTGACTGAGCAGATTTACAGTGTGAGCAATTTTAGGCAGAAGGAGATTATTCCTAATAATAAAGAAACCCTAAATCCAGCCTCCCCCAGACTGATAGATTCTACAGAATTCAAGATAAATGGATTTAGATTAATTTCCTCTTATGAAGCTGACTACTTGAGCAGTAGCATCTGTTGAGGTCTACACACCACAATATAAGTTAGAATGTTATTATGACCTTACCTTTGGATATGGATTTTGGTTTAAACAAATGAGATTATTATTATTTATGCACGTAGATGTTTTCGACTTATGTAAGGGACTTTGAAAACAGTTAATTATATGTAAATCAGGGGGGTATAGTAATCATTTGGTTGAATGCAAGTGTAAAAACTGGTGAAATTAAAATAAGGGCCGCTTTGACCACAAATTAATTTGAGATTGATTCCTAGTATAATTAAGATGGCAAGAACTATTTCTATGTTTTCTGGCTATGAAATATGAAACACTTGTTGGATTGTAGCATGTAGTCATGAAGATAGTTCTTAGTACTTATAAAAACAAATGATAGTTTGCATTTAGTTGTTTACTTTGATAGTTATGGTAGTTAACACATGCTCTTCAACATAATGGCTGCATTAGGCATGCATTACTGAAATAAATTTAACCTAGTCTTGGTATGATTATTTTTTTATATTAGTGGTGAATTTACAAGGAGACAGGATCCCTGATTTTTTAAACTAGTTATTCAAAGTATTTTGAGATGAATTAATAGTGCTTTATTCAACCATTTCACAAGGAATGCTCTTTAATGCATTTACTGTTTTTCTATAACATGGATGTCCAGCCTACACTATGAAGTTTTTTTTAATGTTCAGGTCTCCCTCATAGTCTTGAGTTCCTTACCTTTTAAAAGTTTTAATGTCGGTGACATTTAATTTTATTATAGTTTTGCAATTATCTATCTATATCGTTTGTTTGTTTGTTTTCACTTTCCTCAGAAAATTTTCTTTCTGCAAGTTTTTGTGAAGTGTAACTACCCATCTCATTTTGTTTCAGACTGGTCGAACGCTTTCTTGTGGATGGATAGTATCCTTTTCATTTCTTTCTTTCCCTTTTTTGTTTTGTTTGAATAAAATGTTAAATTTAGAACAGAATTTTGAAGTTTTGTGTACAATACTGTCTTTGAAAAAAGTTTTCCATATTTTATAGTGTTCGATTTAGACTGATATAGCTAAATGTATTTTTCCAATTTAACTGGTAGATTTGGTACTAGTTTGCTTTTTTCCAACTTTATTCATAGATTAAAAAATGTTAATATTTTTTACCATATAAAATGTTATGTTTATTAAACCATGGTGTTTATCATCTCAATACCTTAAAATTACTTTCAATTTAAATGATTCAAGGAAAATTTTGTTGATGAGTTGTGTCCCTTTGTACAAAGAACAAGCAAGTCACTTAAAGTTTAATGTTTTTCTTTTTTATTCAAGTTACTGTATGCTAAAACAAACTTAACTCTAATCTAGCAAACCTCAGCAGCTATCAACTTATGCTTTAACATTGTATAACTACAAGACAGAAATCAAAGGGCGTAAAGTAGCTGTGGGTGAGTGCATATATTCTTTGCTAAAACAAAAAAAAAGGCTTTTTTTAAAGGTTCAATAATAAAAATCTAAAATGTTGGGTTAAAACTGATTTTTTTTAAAATGTATTTATTAAACTTATTTCAATTCAAACACTATTTTTGTTCATTACTACTCTTAGTACTGCCATCTCGATGCACTAACTTCTCAAATAGTTTGGTATTTTTGTTGAATGCATTTCTTAGAACCTCTGGAATTTTGGGTCGTTAAAATTGGCGCCTCAGTATGACTGACAGCATTACAGAGGATACAACAGAACAGTTAAAGATGTTTAATGCTAAACTGATAATACCTAACCTCTAGAACATTTCATATTACATTTTCAAAAAATTGTCATGCACTACTAAAACTTTGAGTTGTCACTTTTCACTGTTGCTTGACTAGGCCCAAGCAGTTGGTCAGATACATTCAGATCAAGAGGTTAGGTTAGATCTGAATTTGTGTGTATGTGTGTAATCAGCATATTAAAAAAAAACAAACTTATCTAACATTTTCAAGTAGAATTATTTTAGCATAGCACTCAGTTTCAGTATATTTTACCAATGATTTTTGTCGAACCTTGACCCCATGGTTTACCATTGCAGAAAATTACATTTATCCAATTTTGATTATGATGAATCCTAGTTTACTGTTCATTATTTGGCATGTGCAGACTGATCAATGCATGGCAGCTGTAGTCTAGATGAAAAGCTGAAAGTAAGATAATAGTGTTTGTGGCATGGAAGGTATATATAATACAGTTACTCATCCATGACTGGTTAGATTATCAGTTTGTTTCTAGCTGTTTCTTGGTTGTGCTGATAAAAAGATCTTTATGACTGTCTTTTGAAAGTTAAGCCATTTTTTTAAAAAAAAAATACACATTTGCTTCTAAAGAATTGCAGGGATACATTTTATGTTAAAGCTGTATTGTTTATAAAGTGGAGTGGTGGTCATTATTTCAAGTATTCAGATGGCTACAGTTTGTTTTCAGTAACTGGTGGCATGGTTTCTTGACTGTGGTTTTGCTCCAGTTTCTATTCACTTCTAATCTGGAGAGTTCTAGTGATCCTTTTTTAGGATTACAATAATGAACATTGTTTCCAATGCCACACACAGCCATTGTTTATAGATCTATACTTTAGCAATTTCTTATGATAGCTGTTTTAAAAAAGTCACTTCCATTATTTGTTTTCAGCACCTCTTGCATTGTGTAGAGCTTTTAGTTTTGTAAACACAGAGTCTATCTTATCATTGATGACTTGGTCCAGATTTTCTCATAGAGTTTTCTGGTGTTCCTTTAGTTGCTGCTCTATCAGTATGCTCCCATGGATGTTCAGTCTGCAGTATCTAGGGAGGCATCTCCAGTCCATTCCACCTTTCCAAGCTGTAGGGTTTTGTATGTATGGCATGTTTCTCCACTTTTTTGTGGGTTATGGCAATTATGGTTGGGGGCTGTTGATCAAGTCGTATAGGCAGATCTAACTGGTGGAATTTGTCAGTCACTGTTTACCTCCATGCTAAATGAATTTACTATTGCTATAGATGTGTGGTGGTGATGAACAGGCATGTAAATCATAAACAAACTCAATTTTTCGAAGGATGATGATCAAATTATTAGGGCAGGAATATGTACAACTGACAGACTCTTAGTGCTTTCAGCTTTCAGGCTTTAGAACAAACTTTTAATTGTGGTCAGGCTAAACAATCTTGCCTTGGTTATGGGTAAATAGAACCTGAATCAATTTACTCACATGCATCATTGCCAATATCCAGACAAGTCTTTTTGAACCCAAATTAATTTTTTTTATTCCAAGTAAAGAGATCCCAGGATTTTTTATCCAAGCTGCTGAAAAGTGATCTCTACTTGAAACTAAAAGCAGCTGCTTTTACTAAACAGTCTACTGAAAAGAATTGTTGCCCTTTTCAGGTTTTTTGATAGAGAAATATTTGTATCCATTCTAGAAAAATCAGTCACAATGACCTAAACCTATAGAAAAAAAATCTTTAAATAAAGTTTTTAAATCACATCCCTAATCTCACAGCTATTTCTAAAGCTTTTTAAAAACAACTTGGCTAATAAGATTTCTCACCATACAGCATTTGAGCTGACTTTTATTGGTCTCTCTCTCGTAATACTAATGTAATTTTTTAATGATATGTGTGAATAAAAAGTTCATTTGTCCTAACTACTACATTATTCTTATAAACTTTCAGTGAATAATGAAACCTGATTGTAAATTAAACATCATCAAAATATGGGGCCATATAAGAAATAAAATTACAGCCAGTTAAAATGTGAGTGGTTGAAATGGTGTGCTGCATGACTACAATGAAAGTGAAGTTTAAAGCTGTCTCTTACATTAAATGTAGGCAACATAATCTTTGTATAATACTGAGTAAACTCTCTCTCTCTCTCTCAGATTTCTGGGACACAGCTGGCCAAGAAAGATTTAGTAGCATGCACCCTTCTTACTACCACCAAGCTCATGCATGCATAATGGTATGTTTACTTTACTTTTCTTCTTAACTTTTTGACAGTCTGGGCTCAAAAAATTAAAAAAAAATAGTCTTCTGCTTGTGTAGTTGTACCCCAAAAATCAACTGCCATCTCAGAGCCCCAGAAATTCTCTCAGGTTTGAAAATGGTAAACAACAGTCTTGTAGTCCTAGGTTGTCCTTTTTCCTGGTGTCAAATTCCTAATGTTTCATGCTTAAATCCAGTCACTTGTTTCCTATTCATGTTTTGTTGGAATCTTTAAGAAAATGAAAGCATCCTTCAAGTCATTAAACTGTTCTCAGCTCACAGGATACAGATTTTGTTTTTACTTTTCATTGCAGGTATTTGATGCAACAAGGAAAATCACCTATAAAAATTTGCCCAACTGGTACAAAGAGCTACGGGAATACCGTCCTGAAATACCCTGTCTGTGTGCAGCAAACAAAATTGATAGTAAGTTTATCATTTAGCTAAGAAATAGTAAATTTGGGAATTTGACAAACTGTTAGTGTGAAAAGTAACTTAGCCATGCAGAAACTTGACATAAGTAAATAGATGCCCACTGAGACACAAATAGGCCATTCTGATCTCACATGATAAGTGCATGATTTCCAAGTTATAAGAACAGATAAAGGCTAGAGGAAGCCTCAATTTGCAGCCAGCCATGTTTTAAACAGGAGGTTCATGGACTATGAACAAAGGATGCATAGTTGAATGATGGAACATTGTAAAAGCCAGCAGAAAATCTCCAAGGCACTGGATATTCCATTGTTGATTGTTAACTTGAGGATTGTCCAGTTCAACAAAAGTTTCAAGACAATTGTTGATGTACACCCTGGATGCCCAAAGTCAACAGAATGCACATTGTGCTATTAGAAGGAGCATGAAACAAAATGCTGACAATATGCTGAAAATGTTACAGAAAGTGTGAGAGAACCATCAAGCATTATCTCTATAGCATGAGGTACAATGATAGTCTCTCAAACTTTGTTGTCTGTTTACTTATGTCACATCTCTGTAGTATCTGTTTTTATTGGCACTCATTTTCAGACGTTATCCAGGTCACTGCTTTGCAGCATCAGACTGCATGTAGCAGATTTCACAATAATGGCTACTACATAAATAGATAGGAAATGAAAATTAATAATGTGCAGTTTGGATAAACTGCACCCTTCCCAAGAACAAGCAAATAGTAGATAGAAGTTCACATCACAAAGTAGCCAATAATAAGAAAATCTCTAAATAATAAGTTTACTAAAATAATGGTATTGATACATCCTGTTGTTTATGTTATAAAATATTACGAATAATTAAATTATATTATGGAAAAGAAATGACTGCACGTGTGTGTGAACGTGTGTACAACTGAAAAATTGTGTTAGCAGACGTTGTCATCGTTTTTTTGCAACCAGCCAAATGTAAGGGGTTTTTTCTGCAAGGAAGCTAAATACCACTGACTTCAGCAAGGTTATCATAAATAATTAACAGTATGTCATGCACCATAGTAAAGTAATTGTGTACACTGGCATGTAATACAAAATATTGAATTTTGTGGGAATTGATTTTATTTCTAATGCTAATTCAAGTAATTGTCATGGTGAATTCAACCTGTCTGAATATTGAAAGCTTTTCAGGGATTTTGTATCTGATAATATTATTTTTGACTTAACAGTGTAGAAAAAAATTTTCTTTTATATCTGTTGCTAAAAACTTATTGTAAAACAATTAAGAGATTTATGTAGAGTGGATAGAGCTGAGAGAGTTTCTGTTGCAGATGATGGGTGAATTCAGAAGATGGTTGAAATATTTCAGGCAGGTGTTTAAAGTATACTGTGGAAAGGAGGTGGGTTATTTCAGGTAGTTTAGCAGAAACATAATGATATACAGCAAATGTCTTATAACCAGAGATTTGATGCTGGATGAACTGCATCAAAGATAGTCTGAATAGATGAGTATTATAACAGCAAACCCTAGTCCAATGGGCCATGCTCAGAATGTTGGTGACGGTGTCTTAAAACATTTTCAGTTATTTTTTACTGATGATCTATTCAAACACACAGTTACTCTGACTAACCTCTATGCTAAGCAATATTTTACTAACCTCCCTAGACCAGTCTCCCCTCATTTAAGGTCTAAGAGGTGGAAGGATCCAACAGTACTGGAAATGAAAACCTGTTTTAGACTGATGTTACTGACAGGCCTTATAAGGAAGCCAGAACTTTCTGAAATGCTTTGACATTTAACATTCTGTGAAGAAGTATCACTGAAATATTGTAAAGTGCAAGGTCAAAAAATGAATAAAAACTGTCGTGTCAATAAAAGTTGCTTATTTCTGCTAATATAAAGTGTAAAAATACTGAAAAGTTGGGCATTTTATGGGCATAAACTAAAAAACCTTTGCAGGGAAAGAGTTAGAAGTGGGTGGTGTTTTTGAGAAGACTAATGGACAAATCATTGTTGTTCCTGGATGATGGTGATTATAAAAACAATTCCTATTCATGTTCAGGAACTACTGGACCATGAAGGAATGCTGAGAATATCTAAAACAGATGGTATAGCCACCCCAGTGTCTTGCCTTTTACCTAATTAAACAAATATGGGATTTACTTGAGAGAAAGCAGAACAAATCTGGTCAAATCTCTATATACTGTCAACGTGGACTTTAATAAGCTGGCCAAGTGTTCTTTTGACCTCTGTAAATATGCAGACATGCTGCATGGCAGGGGAGCTGTCACTAAATGTTAGACTAGTGTTTCCCAACCAGGGTCAAAGTGGACCCCCAGGGGTGAATTGCAAATTCTAAGGGGTCCACAGCGCTTGGGGGGTAAAATAGGGGTGAACAAAATTTAATGGGTTCGTGCCTCTCTTTGAGGGTGAAATGAGGGTCAAAGGTATAAAAATGCAATGCTTATTTTGCTTGAAGAGGCCCTTTCAGGCCTGATCTCTTATACATCAGGTATTATTATTATTATTAATATTATTATTACAAATGCGAGAGTGCTGCCTGCTTCTGTAAAGGCAGAGATGCATGCCTACCAAAAACACTGTTCAAATTCAAATATGCACTGAAAATAGTACTCAGCAACAGCATTGCGATGACCATGAATTCTTGCCTATGACAAGTCAGCCCACTCACAGGCATGGTGGTGTAGCCATCGGTTGCCTGATTATGTCATAGTTCCTCTGGGTCAGTTTACCCTGGCATCGCTGGCCCCAGACAGCATCATGTTGCTCTCCCACCAAGACAATATGCACTGCCGATGGTGGCCGGAAGTTGTCCTGCCACTCTGGACAATGGGCCTGGCAGCAAAAGGACAGGAGCCGGTGGTTGGCACCACTGGGAGTGGAGGCTAGAAAAGCTGGATGGGGACTTCATGGGACAGTATGGATGCACACGAGCAAACTGAATGGTATGCCTATATTATGGCCAGCTCAGCTAAGAAGAAAGTATGTAAGAACTCAGTTGGATATCTGAAGTATGGCTTTATCACCTTTTCACCAGACGAGAGACTGCCACTGTGTTTACTTTGTGATCAGACTTTATGCAATGATTCCATGAAACCAGCAAAACTCGAGGTATATTTGCGATCCAAACATGGGGAGCATGCTGATAAAGACCCATCATATTTCCAGAATCTAAAGGCCGATTATGAGAAGAAGATGCAGGCTTAGAAGACCATACTCTCGATGTTTAAGTCACAGACATCCATGCAAAATGCAGGACTGGTCCCTAGCTATGAAATGTCACTTCTTATCGCTAAGTGTGGAAATGCTCACACAATTGGCAAGGATTTAATCATACCTGCACTGTGTGTCCACAAAAACTACTGCAAAGATTGGATGATCCTGTGTTGATTATACCTCTTAGCAACAACACCGTCCAGCGCAGAATCGATGAGATGACCTCAGATGTGGTGGATCAACTCGTTTGTAAACTTCGACAAAGGCCATTCACCGTTCAGTTGGATGAGTTAACGGTGAAGGACAGTCAGAATATTCTTCTCACCTACGTTCGTTACATAGAGGCAGCTGATTTCAGTGAAGAGATGCTGTTCTGTCAGTCATTTGAGACTACGACTGCACAGGGCATATAAAAGCTGTTCATGAAGTTTTTTAATGACCATGACATTCCCATTGCTAACATAGCGTCATGTGCTGCTGATGGAGCACCATCGATGAAGGGGAAGAGGAATGGATTCCTCCAGTTACTGAAAAGAGAGAACCCTGCTTTGATCTCCATGCACTGCATCATACATATTGAGCATCTCATTGTCAGAAATCTCTCCCCTGAGCTCTCTGTGA
The DNA here is from genome assembly GCA_018389105.1 of Nautilus pompilius. Lineage (NCBI taxonomy): Eukaryota > Metazoa > Mollusca > Cephalopoda > Nautilida > Nautilidae > Nautilus > Nautilus pompilius. The sequence continues at coordinate 880,458 of JACATO010000351.1, read as the reverse complement.
TTATGACACCAATCATCAAAGTAATCAACCAATTAAAGCCAACCCGAAAACAGAAAGACTTCAAAGCATTCTGCAAAGATGCAGAGGAGCAGTTTGTAAGGTTGCTTTCCCACACACAAGTACGCTGGCTTTCAAAAGGACCATGCATGGAGCGATTTGTTGATTTTTATGACACCATTTTGCGAGGATCTCAAAATTATTGAACCATTGCGTGGTGAAGATGCGATGGCTATGACTCTTTATCTCATAGACATTTTTGACAAACTGAATACTTTGACCTGCAATCTTCAAGGCACCAAAAAGACCATCATTGAGTCCAAGTGCAAGATTTTTGGCTTTGTATCCAAGTTAGAGCTGTGGTGAGATCTGGGCAGGAAGGATTTCACCAGTTTCAGCCATTTGCTGCACTGTCCGATCAACGACTGTGTTTTGACAGTAATATGTAACCATGTTGCCTCACTGATCACTGAATTCAAGGCCCGGTTCGCAGATTTGCAAGTGATGGATTTTCTGGACTAGTTGACACAACCATTTCTCTGTCAACTTGATGACATTGATTGGTGTTACAGAGATGAACTGGCAGAAATGTAGCACAATGACTCTTTGAAAGTCGTTCATAAAACGAAGAAACTAATGATGTGGTTGTCTGACGAAGCTTCTGAGAACTATCCAGAGATGTCAAAAGCCACATGAAAGATGCTGCTTCCTTTTCCAACATCCTATTTAGTAGAATGTGGATTCAGAGCCATCGTGTACATTTTGACCAAGAAGCAAAATAGGTTGGACATTTGTGATCGGGGTGACCTATGACTAAAGCTGACTAAACTGGAACCACGTATGTTTCTAGTTGGATGTAATCAAGTGCAGGGCTCTCATTGAATTAAATTCTAAGAGTTATCCTCAAAACGCAATGTATATCAGTGTGTTAATAAAAGTTTTCAACAAAATATCCATCTCTTGTTTGGTGTGGGTGGGTTGGGGTGATTCAGTCGTTTCTGGTGAGAGAAGGGGTGCATGGCGGATAAAAGGTTGGGAAACACTGTGTTAGACACACACACACAAACATGCAGTTACATCCATCGATATCAAAATTATGCAAAACACCAATTTAACCTAGAACTTTATGTAATCACACACAATATATATAAAATCTCTCTTCTCTATACCTGGAAATCTGCACAAAAACAACACTCGAATTGTATGCAGTAAAATGTTTATTGAAGAAAACAAGAATTTTTATCAAGGATACATAGAATGTTTGTAAAAGACTGATGCAAAGAAGTGAAAATTTGTTGCAATTTTGGTCATTAATATCAAACAGATTTTGTTTAGGTCATGGTTTATAAATTTAAAATTTTTATTATTTAGTATTGTGTTATTGTCTTAGGTGTTATGTCTTTCATTTTTTAAATTTAATTTTAAGCAGTTAAGTAAAATAATAGAACCAGTCACATGAAACACTTAGAAAGCCTATGTTACTTAATGTTAAAATGTTGGTATTTTTTGTATGATCATGAGCTACTAATCTTAAAGCTGAAATTTCTCATGTTTCTGAAGAGTGTCCAAGGAAAGGAAAGAGTTTGGTTTATCCTTGAAAATGTCACTAACTCCTAACTAATTCCAAAATCTTCAATAATTTTACACATTTTCTCAGCTCTACAAAAATGTTTTATTTCTGTCAACATCAACTTGTTATGTGGTTTATGTTAGACATTTTTTTAAAGAACATTTCTTCTCAGATGCTTCATTCTTAGCAAATCTCTTTCCTGCTCAGTGTTATTTTAGTATCCCAAACAGATACTAATCACTAGGGAAGTCTGAACTATAGGTTGAATGTAGCACATCGAAACATTTCTTGTGATCTTGAGACTTCCAGAGGCTGCATGTGAAGAATCACATGTGGTGCTTTAGGATAGTACACTCAACAATCTCTGAGAGCTTTACAAAGTCTTCATGAATGAGTCCCAGATTTTTCTGGAACTGGCTCTCACTGTTTATACCTTTGTCTAGTCTCTATTGTGTAGTGAAGTGCCCACATTTTTCAGTAGGAGTAAAACTATTGACTAATTATTTATGTAAATGGAACTGAGCAACAGAAAACATCTCCTCACCCAAAGGCTTTTATTCCTAATAACTCAGGTACTAAATTTGATTTAGTTATTTAGTTTTAGTTAAATATAAAATAGTTTTATTTGTAGTTAGTCTGTTACTTAAAACATGAGACTATTAATGTAAAAAAATTAGTTAGTTTTTTTTTTCTTTTGTAATTTTCTGTTGTTTTTGATTCAGTTTTTTGTGATCCTACACCAGAACATCTTGACCCAACAGCTCTGATCAACAAGTCTCTTATAAGGCAAACTATTCTGACAAAACCTGGTGGTGATTCCATACTTATTCAGGCTCTGCACACTGCACCTGATGACCTTACCAATCAAATGTTGATATCTGTTTTCTTTCCCTTCTACATGTATTACAGTTTACCATATCACAATAAATTATACCCATGTTTTGAAGGTTCTCCGTTCAATGTAGCAAAGCAGTGTACATGGTTTATGCAATTTATAATTGTTCCAAAGTAGTTTTAATTGTTACCAAATAAAAGAAAAATCATTTGTCTTTATAGTCATAGCTATTAAAATCCCTTTTAAAAAATTCTATTAGGTTCTCAAACATCCAAGAACTGATGTTGCTGCAACATGAAATTCTAGTCATGACAAATACAAATCTCCAAGGTTTTGTAAAGGCAAGCACTGACATATCATGAAGTGGAACAAATAGCTAACAATACATGTTTTTTTATATTTGTTCGGGTATGGAAGTATCATATTTTGGGAGGGTCAACTGTTTGTTTTAAAGCATAATTTTTAAAGAAAACTTCAATTCATCAGCTAATCTAAACCGGTTGGTGAAGTTAAGAGGTTATCAGGGTGATGTCAGAAAAATGACACAGTTTTAGTTAAAGTTAGGGGGTCAAGGTGATACCTTTGGAAAGGGCTGGCAAGGTTTACAGTAACGTTTTTGTCCTAGACAGGCATTTTTATTATCTGTCTTCTAATCTAGACAGCCAGATTACCAAATTTATAATTTTGATTTTAACTCAAAAGTTGTTCAACACTTCCTGTCAGGGTGATAAGCTAGGCAGAAATTAGATCAAATCTTGCTTTCTGTTTCACTATAGTGTGGCCACCCTTTTTGTCTGTCTTGTTTTTTATGTAGATACCTGAAACCACCTGAGTATTTTAAATGTGTGTTGCAGTCTGTTTTGTTGTTCATTAGGAATACTGAAATAGAAATTCAAAGGTAGGATCAACGGCACTGGTATCAAGACTACTTGTTTTGATTTATCACCGCATTACTAAGCACACAATCTCACTATTCTAGGATGGACTTTCACTGCTGACTTTAATCCTTGGTTAGTGGTGTCTCTGATGTCAGCAAATGTAAAAGAATATTCAGGGTAGGATTGCTGCATGAACACCTTCAATTTTTCAGATTTTCCTTTTAATCCGACTTGTAAAATTTCATGTAAATATTCTGGAAAAAAAAGAAAAAAGGCTAGACTAGTTGTTATTCCCAGTCACCAAAATGTGAGAGGACAGGTCTTATTTTTTTATAAACAGGCTATTCAGTTGTCGAAATAGTATACTACACACATTTTAAAATATATAGGTTTGTGCTAGTCTGTCACTTTTGACTCCTTCCAGAGTAGACTTACTAAATTTTAGTTTTGTAATCACAAATTAAAAGATATGCTTGTCTTCTCCATTACAGAGCAGCACAACTGCTGCTAATGTTATTAGTAAGAGGCATAATAAGAAAGAAGTCCAAACTGATATTACTCTACTGATTTATTGAGAGAACTGTACACCAGTTGATATATAAAAGAAAATTAACAAGATATACAGATCTGCAGGAAAACAATCTGGGCTGGAATGCTTAGTTTGGATTTCTCTCTCTCTGTTTCACACACAGCTTTTTATCTCTCATCCAGTAGAATGTGATTCCAGTAGTCCACCGACTAAAGGTGGATGCTAATATCAGCAAAATGAATTTCTTCTCTGTGAGACTTGATAGATTATGTATAAACAAAAACCAGAAAATGTATTTGTTCAGCGGAGTACAAGTATTTAGAAAAAATGTTAAAACTGAATAACTAAATGACAAGTTGCATTGCCAATCCTCTGAAGGCCTTTGACTTCCTGCTAGTATTGAATTTTCTCTCTACTTATTCACACTGATACAAAATAATACAGGTTTTTAATCAAACTTGTTACTGATATATTCATTCATTTCAGTCAAGAACTCGGCAGTAGTCTGGGTCTTGCTGTGTGTACCATGTGACCCGGACTGACTACTGTTAATCTGACAACTATTTAACTAGGAATTTGTAAAAAAAATATTTTTTTTATTTTATAATAGTAAGATTTTTTCATTGATGCATGTGCATAACCTTCACATATATCGTTTTTTTTTCTATCAGCTAGAGGTTCACATAATCAACAAGTCTTGTTTTATACTGGTTTGATTCATTTTTACTTTTTCTATTATGTAATGTAGATTTTAAAAGAAATTATCTTTACTCTCTTGTTTATTTTATGCTTAGGAAAAGACACAAGCTTTTGTTGTTTTTTTTTAATTCAGAATTTGTAAAAAAAAAAACCTTTTTTATTTCTTTTTGTTTTATTTAAGAATTTTTATACAATTTGTCAAAAAGAAAAACTTGTCAGTTTATTTTCCACTGTCTAAAAAAATAACATTTTAAAGTCACTATATCTGAATCTATCTGCTGCTGATTTTAGAAAACGTTTCCACAATGCTACCCTAAACCAGCAGGATACTGGAATTGTGACAGTACTTTTGAAATACAGAAAACACAAAGAGAGGAACGGTTAATATTTTTTGGTGAGATTGTGACTATGTTTTCACAATTAGAAATTTGGTTCAAATTCAGTATCTTGCTGCTCTAATTCACAGTTTCTATCAGGGAAAATCTCATTAAATTTAATTTTCTGTGCTGTATGTTTGGAGCCATGTCCACTTAGAATGCAAAAGAGAATGTGGCTTCTGGTCTTCATCTCTGTCCATAGGGACAGTGGGGCTGTCTATCTGGTTGCTAAAAAAGAAGACTGGAAAATGATTGTCTAGCTGTGCCCCTGAAATAAAAACATTTCTGTTGACCAAAGAAGGCATTTATTAAAAATTGTCATGCATGCGTGCGATTCCTAGAATGCCCGCCCACATCACCTGAACAGTGTTGGTGCACAAAGTTGTAACTACTATGGTTGGTTGTATGTGATTTATCAGCCTTAGCTGGTGAAGTAGTATCATTTGTATACTTTCTCCTAAGCTTTTTCCTCAGTGAAAGCCTGGTAGGCTTAAAAGTGTAGATCTACACTAACCAACCTATTATGCTGATAATCAATCTGTTTATTTAGGAAAGACAACTGTTATAGTACATTCATACTAAAATTGAATTTTGTCTCTTGAGAGAAGTATATAAAATCATAGGATAAAAAGATATTCAGAGAAGTAGGTCTTTTTAAAACATTTTTTGCTTATTGCTAAAGTTTTTAAAGGTGTTTACACTTTCTACTTCAACTTCCTACTCAGCAAAGCATTTAAAGTGATAGAACATAAATACTAGCGAAACATTCTGAAATTTCTAGTCAAGAAATAAAATACTCATTTAATTTATAACTACTAGTAATATTAAATAAGCCTCTAGTGTGGAAAAACCAGTAAATCCACATTTTTATTTACCAGAAAAAAAAAACAACTTGAATACATCAAAAAGCCTGAAGACTTAACTAGGCAACCAAAGCCTTTAGCCTTTCTTTATATGACCACAAACATCATTTATCATCCTAGTAAACCTCTGAACTCTTTCTAAACTTTTAAATTAGTTCTTTTGTACACTGATGGCCTACAAGGAAGACAATCTTAGTGATGGACCGTACTTCCTGGAAGCATTGCCAATCCTGTGCCACGTGGTGTCTGCTTAGCACTTCTGACTTCAGCAGAGAAAATCTTTACTAATACTCTTCCTTGTTTAGATATGGGAGGAAACCCATGTGGTTGGCTGGTGAAGAACAAAAAATTCTGCCGGGAAGATTCTCCAAACTGAGTCAGAGCTCTAGAGAATTGAACTCAGGTCTTCTGCCCACCTAGTAGCCTACCAATTTGGCTCCCTCCTATATTATTATTATTATAATGGAGATGCATGCCCAGATCATATCCTCCAAAAAAGTTTTACCAACGATTTACTGTTTATACTACAATTTAATAACACAGCCACCCTACTTGCTTTAAAGTATACATTCTCACATTGTATGACTCTAATAAGGTATTGTCAAATAATTTTTATCAGTTGTGCTTAAGATTAGACCCTCACAAATGGATAGCTGAAAATTAATGTCTCCATTTATTTAGATCTATCTGTGAAATGATTTAAATCATACTTCACACTTTTTACATCATTATTGTTCGCCCTACCATGTAATAAAAAGATTCCAAGATTTTACTATCAGTATACATTAGAAAGTGTATGGGCCCAAGAACTGCTTGCTGAGGAATCCCACTGATGACATTCAGGACTTCATACACCATCTAAAACAACACTGTTACATCACTGAGCATTTATGTGATACCGTATCAAATACTTAACTAAAATAAAGATACTGTTATCTCTGTTCAAGTTACTTGGGACAATAAAAAAACCCCAGAAAATTAACCAGACATGCTTTTCCAGAATTTAAACTGTTCTGACTTTTGATAATAAAGTTTTTTCATGTATGTAAACAATGAGATCATCTTTTCCTACTTCCAAAAAAGTTTGTCCACAATCAGCATTAAACCAACAGATCTGTAATTATATGGTTCATTCTTAAAGTCCTTTTTAAATATTGAAATAGCATTCACTTCTTTCCATGCAGATGTCACCTTTCCACTATTAACTGGATTTTTTTTCCTTTAATCCTATTAAAAGGGTAGCACATGTTGAGAAGTTGACTTTGGTAATCCGGGTTGGATATCACCAGGATCCATTGGTTGGTTTGTTTTAAGATGATGAATACAGTTTTTGTTTGTTTTTCTGTAATGGTAATTGATGCTATATTAAAATGAGTTTAATTGAGAAAGACAATTTTTTAAAAATTATTATTAGATTTTTAAGTGAGAAATCCATTTGATTAATATGTTTTCATTTTCTCTATTCTTGATATCCTGACCTTAGATAAGGTGATCATTGTTTAAAAGGAACTGGTTGTCAGTTAGCGAAAAAAAAAAACCATGATGTGTTTAAAATTGATTGATGATGCAACTAACTGTTGTTTGGGCATCATGGGCTAGTTGGAAGAGCTAAACTTGGAAAGTGGGAGAATATAGAAATTTGTTTCTGTTTGCAACCCTGCAGATATAACATGATTTGTCCTTTAAGCATTATTGTCATGTCACTGAACACAGCTGTTTGACTTCCAACTAAAAAAAATTGCTAGTAGATGCTCAGAATGGTTACAACGTGGCAGCAACAACTATTGTTTTAAATACAGCCAACTTTGGCTGACCTTTAATGTTTTCCAGTTTTTATTAAATTGATCAGTATCTTTGTTGTTTTGTGTATGTGAAGATAAACATAGCATCATAAATCATTTAAGCCTCCTGAGATAAAGTGAAGACATCAATAATTTTGGGATGAAATTTAGCCAGGTATCTACAGAATAAAGGGGATACAGAACAACAGCATTTTTTCATGAGTGTCCAAATAATGCTGGCAGTTTAAGACATCAGCTGATGATGTTCAGGACTTAATACACCAGCTAAATCACTTACTTTCTTTTGGCCTAAAACCCTCGTGTTAGTCTGTGCTGGTTTTTGATATCTAGATAGTTCAGTTTCATGTCATTTTAGAATATATGATTTATAAGTACTTTTGTAATTTATTCTAGTCAGTCATTAAAATGAAACAAAAAAGAGAGATATAAGTGAATATCAAGTAAATCTTGGTAGCTCTAATACTTTGGATCGCCTTGCTTTCTTAGTGTACTCTTTAAAACGTGGTTTTTACACGTGAAAGCCACAGGTTTTTGGAATTACCGGGACAGTTAAATCTACCTAGCAGCTTTATAATTAACGTAGATGTCTGAAGAGGTGATCTTATTTAGACATTCATTATTTCCAAAAGGTTGTGAGTTTTACATGACTTAAGATATCTAGTGATTTTAAATTGGTTGAAATTGGACTGAGATGAGTATTTTATTGTTGTTAAGGGTGTTTCAAAAAGATATGTGAATTTTTTTAGGATATTACAGCATTGTTGACAAACCTTAACAAGTCTCCATGAGCATCAGTAGTCTTGGATTTGCTTTTCTCTCAGTCTTCTGCACCAAAGTAAGGTATTCTTTGAAAGAATGCTGCTGTGAATATTTTGAAAATTTGCCTCTGTGCGATTTTCAATGATCACATCGAAGTAATTGCATGGATTTTGGGTCAGGAGAATGGCCTGGCCAGTGATCTTGACTGCTGCTTCTGGTAAAATCCAGCTGCTCTTTGCTGAGCATTTTGTGAGTGATGAGGTTTCATGCTGTGGAGCAATTTGACTAAATCCCATTGACCTTAGCAGTAGTCGCTGGAAATATAAGTCATCACATAAAGTCATCAAACTAATTCAGACTTTGTGTAAAAGGGTTGAAAATTTTGAAAGATTTACAATTCTTTTTGCAGCACCCCTAAGTAGCAGGGTTAAGAAAGAGGATACTATAGAAATAATAATAATAATGACCATCTAAAAAAAATAAAATAGCTAAACTCATCTCAAACTTGAATCATATATAATAAGCTGGAATGGTTATCTGTTTCCATACAATTACTAGACTATATATTAAATCTGAATGCAGACTTAAACACTTTGAAAGGGGCCAATTTTTGGCTATAAGTCACATAAAGTTATCAGGGTTGTGGGTTTTGCTGCAGAATTGTAGCATTAGCATTATAGTCTTGTTGCTAGAGAGATCTGCTATCAAGTTTCCTTTTAAGTTTCCTTTATAGCACAAACCATAAACCTGGAGAAGAATGGACACTAGCAAAAATTTGTATTTTGCAAGCATGCTAAATGAAAACAAATTGTTGACCTTTAAACTGCATGAAAATGGATAGACATCTTAAATTATTATTAGTAGTTTGTTGTTAATCTTAGGAAATCAAGAGCTTTCAGATGAGGCATCTTCTCTTTGTCTGCTGAGTCCTAAAAGTGAAAAGTTCTTGTTAACAAACTCCACCGTAAAGTTACTTTGACTGCTTCCTTTATTTGTAAGCTCACCAAAATTGAAAACACACATCTTCTAGGAAGTTTGTTTGCTGCTTTGTGAAAAATATGTAATAATTTTTCAGAGAACAGGTTTAGTTGAATTGCCTTAGCAATAGTAAGAAAACAAACTATTGGATTTTTGTTTTGGCCATTAAACTAAAGCCTGGGAAGCTCATGATGGTGACAGAAAGATTTCTGAAATTTAAGTCCATTAGGTTGGTTATTAATAGAGTGCTGGAAAATGCTAAATTTTACATCTCTCTTGCTTAGTATACTTAAAAAAAAAACAGTTTTACCATTTTCCCCCTGTCTATAGTTTTAACATATATCATTACTCTTAATGATTAAATTTCAATGCTAAAGTTACTAATCACAAATTACCAGTTAGAAAAATACTTCCATCTTTCACAACTGATCACATGCAAAGTTGTTTTCTTCATAGGTGAGGTGTGGTGCCACCCTTACATATTTCAAGTATCAAGAAGCATACAATTACTGAAATCTATTATGTATTTTTTGTAATGGAGTAAACTAAGTCTGCTTAACAGACCTTAGTGTTCTTTTCAGGAACCATTGTCAGTAGAGTTAGGCAGAAAATCATATCAGTGCAGATGAGCAAAAAATGTTATTTATTTTTGTAACAGGTGACAATGGAATAACGAAGAAAAGTTTCAATTTTCCAACAAAGCAAAACATGCCACTCTTTTTTGTATCAGCTTCAGATGGAACAAATGTTGTTAAGGTAGGTGAATATTCAATTTGTCCATCACTGCCAAACACTGCAAAACTACTTGCTTCTGGACCAGTTTCTCTCTTGCTTGCTTTGGAACTTGTAGAGTTTGGTTGCAGCAACAGTGAAAGCAATAAGTGTACTTTCAGACAGCTTGCTAATCAGAAAATATTGTTTTATCTTTTGTATATCAGACTACTAGTGCTTTGAGCGATGTCTAGATCGAAAAAGCAATTTAGTCCACAGCTAGGGTATCAACAGTTTAGAACTTCAAGTTTAAGCTAAGGGCAGGGAACTGTTGTTTTTGCTGCATGATAAATTTCCTCCTCACTTCATGTAAGCTAATGCTGATACTTTGATAAAAGCATTGTGGTTAACAGCCACCCAGGTATTAGGTCACCTTGCTGTGTTTTTTCCCAAATTTACTGGCACTAATGTCAGACAGTCAGTTGGTGTTAAAGAGGATTTCAAAATTTCTGACATTGAATTTAGTATTTATATTATTATAATGCACAGGCATATCCAGCTCAAACTGGGTGGATTAACTCAGGGTATTCTTTTAGGTAATATATGGATGAGCACAGATTTACACTGACCTACTCTGACATCTAATTATCTTATGTGAATCTCATCTTTCCTAACCATCTTGCATTACTGATCTGTTTTCGTGTCATGCAATGGTGACATGCAATAAACCGAATGTAGGCATGTCTGCCCTATTTTAAGGTCTTAATGGAGAAGCTCTTACCGTATAATTGCTCTCATTTTTCTGATCATTTGGATGTTTAGTGTTGAAGAATTTCAGTAAAATGTTTTGTTATGATAATTCTACAGGAAAGCTACTGAGTATTTTCTTTCTGAACAGTTCTGAAGTACAAAAGTAGAAAGGAACAGCAGTCACGCACAATGGTGTTGGTGCTGATGTTAGTGTAGTGTTTGTTACTGGATCACTGACATAAGGGTCAGTAAATAAAGTTATAAATAACTAACAATACTAAGCTGACTGACTCAGACATCTAGAAAATTCTTGAGTAAATGCTGCATTTAACAAAAAGTTCTAATTCTTACGAAGCAAAAATAATTTAGTTTGTCTTTGTTGGGAGGGTTTCTTTTTTCTTTCTTTATATTTGTGAATAATTAATTTATGACTATCGCTATTTTGTTAGAGCAAGGTGTTTGTTTTAGCTTTTCATCCTTTGTAGTTGACAGAGAGATTTGGCCAAGATACTGGTAATAGATCTAACACAATAAATGTTAGAAAACCAGGTTTTTCATTTTGCAAATTGATAATTTGTACATTAGAAATGTTGTGCTTTGTTTTTAAGTGATGGTTTTAATGTAGTCTCTAGTGCACAATGACAAACATCATTGCTGTCCACAACTTCTCATTTCAAGTTGTTAAGATTAACTTAAGGTAAAATTTGGGGGGGTAGATGTATATCTGACATAAACACACCTAAAATAAAAAGATAAGAATAAAAAGAATTCAATGTCACAACTTCAGAGATTAAAAATAACCTAACATACTCTATGGATTGTGTGTGTAACTTAATTTGACGTTATTTTGACCCACTACAATTGCTTATCTCATACAGACTGAGCAACAAAGATATTAGGTAGATTATCTTTTAAAAAGTGGTAGATTTATATTTAAACCAGAGTGTGGCTAAATGTAGTCAGAAAAATGAAGTTTTTAAAAACTGTTTTTGATGAACTAGTCATCTTTATGGTGAAGCTCTCTGGACAAAGATTGTGTAATTACTAACACACATTTCCTAATGTCTAATCAAGAACATGATTATTTATCTTATACCAACATGACCTAGTAATAAATGTTCAGTGATTTTAATGGTACTAACAGAGATGCTAAGTTTGCCCATTACTTGCCAGAAAAGATTTTATAAATTTCATGCCACCCAAAAATATGTAAGCCAAACTGGGCTTTTTTATTAATCCTTCATAACTCAGATTACTTTATTTCCTGTTAATCATTCTAGTAAATGCTGAACCTTTTTCAAGATATCAATATCCTCAACACAATGCCTGAACCACACACTCCAAAAATAGTCAAAAGATTTATACATGAGAACTAAAACTATTGAAGTTTTATTATCTTTAGTGTGAATTTACCTACCTTAAAACCTAATGGTTTTGAGATGTACATTCTGCTTTTGACATTTTAAGGTGTTACCTATTCTAGCTCCAAAATGCTTTTGTTGTTTTGTAGCAAAGTTCAGTTTATATGAGAGGTATGTTACAATTTGTCCAAGGTTAAGATATCCGTATTTAGAAACATTAAATTTTATTTGCCTTTTGTTTATTCATTATATTAAACAACTTAAATCAGACTGAATACACGTAACATCAGTATAGCCATTAACCCAGTCACAGACTTGATATCTCTGCCAAATTTTATAATATTCACAGGGATAGTATTTTTGGTATCATTTAGATATATTAAAAATGAATAGCCCCAAGAATTGAACCATAAGTGTAATCTCTACAACATTTCTGATCTTTGTTGTATATATGTATGTGAATCCATAACAAGAGGTTCCCCCAGATTTTATATTTTTTTTTTACCATATGATTGTCTAAGCAGAACTGCATCAGGTGATTTGTTATCTTTGCCAAAGATACTAGCAAATTAGTTAGATGAGATTTTTCCAGGATGGTTTGAAGCCACACTGATTATTTTCAAGTGAGTTATTTTTGTCTAAATGAACTTGCTCTTCTTTACTTTAGTTTAAAGCACCTTACCTACAATCAATACTAAACTAAATTGGCCTGTAATTACTAGAATAACATCCAATATTGGGGTGATATTGGCTTCTTTCCAAACTGTTGGTACTATTATGTGATTACTAAGCAATTAAGGGTAGCTCATCTGTTAATTTTAACAGTCTAAGATAAATGTTATCAGGACCAACCAAAATTGATTTGATAAGAAGAGATGAATAAACTTATTTATATAGTGAAATATAACCAGAAAGTTTGTGTGTGTTAATAGTACTGGCCCTGACTGGTTGCTGACATTTTCTTGCAGAAATAACCACCTCTTTAGTCATTGGTAGTTTGTAGCAGAACCGTAGCATAATTTATATCCATCTTAAGGGTTCTAAACCTGGTAACAGAGTTCTTATATTGTGATTCAGATTTTTAAAAATTCTTTTGTTTTATTTATTCACTAGATTTTGTTTTCATTTTTCACTTTTTCAGAAAGTCATAGCCAATAAATTGAACATTCTTCAATTAACTTGACTTTTTTAAACATATTTATTTATTTAGAGAACTCTTACAATGACAAAAAATATTGTGTGCTCATTCTTTTAGCTATGGATTCTTTTCAAAACTCTCTGCTATTTATCTGCATTATCTATGGTGTTATTTTGTGGTAATGATGATGGCAGACGGACATTTACAAATTAGTGGTGTCCTACAAAGTGTTGGTACCATAGAGCAATCCTGAATAATGTGTACATATTGACTGGCCGTGCAATTAAGGGCAGAAAGCCCATAATCCATTGTTTGAATGAAAATGTTTCCTAGAATTCAAAGATTGGACCAATAAAAAACTAAGCCTTACATGCATATGAATTTTATGCATCAATGATCTGGATTTTGCTGTTCAAATGTTCCCATGGCAGGAACAATCAGGAATGGATACTCAGCTATCATCTACAATAAAACTTTTGCTGGTTACTGTGATTATTTTTCATTTTCCTGATTGTTGCTGAATAATTGCATGAACCATTCACACAACTTAATAACTCTACTGCACATGACACCACACACACACAGACACAGTGACAGACACAGACATAGTGACAGAGAGAGAGCAGACTCGTCCCTCGCTACTTGCAAGGCTTATATTTTAAAAAAAAACTTCCCTTTGCTAATGAATAAGAAATTAATTAATGGCAGTAGCTTTTAACTTAATGATGTCAATTAGTGAAAGCCTACAGTGAGAAATATTTTGTAAATTCCAGAGTCTGCTTTAAGCTATAATGTTTCCTGCTTTCTCAAAAACTAAAAGTAAAGAAAACACCCATTACCACTCTACCGCTTTCAGGGAAGGAGGCCGTGCTGTAGTTGCAGTGCCCAGCCAATTTTATTTTAATTCAAATATTACCAATCTTTAACAGTTATTTATTTATAGAGATTTTTTTTAAAAGAGCAAACCATAGTGTTTTAATGGTAGATCTTTAGGCTAAAGACTGATGGTATGCATTTAGTTCAAAACAGAAAATGTTTAGGGAGGTTTTGTCCCAATAATAAATACGCTGACTTCTGTATTGGCAGCTGTTCAGAAACGCTATCCAAGCAGCTGTAGGATACAAACTTAATTCAACAGATTTCATCGATGAAGTCATGAAGGAACTAGAGGTAAGCTTCTTGTTCTGTTTTTAATTGATATTCATTTATGCTGACAGCATCTTTATTCAGAGTAGGTTGGCTGTAGATCAATATTTATTTTAAAATTTTTTTCCTACTTGCACCACTTGGTTAAACATAATCAATACATTAATATTCAGAATTTTCTTCTGGCATTCTTTCAAACACGTGGACTGTGAATCATTTATGCATGAGGTAGAAAGCTGCCTAATTTGGAGTGTAAATGATCTTCTCAAACAGGTTTTGACCTGCAGGCAAAGTGAAACCCATTAGTCAGGGAAACTCTAGATATTCAGGTGTTGGAAAAAACACGGTTGGAGTTTTATGTAAATGCAAGATGCTTCTTGTCAAAAGTTTCCAATGAAAATAATTGTTGAGAAACTATTATACCATACTTTCTTTTTAAAAGTTCATGCATTTGACATGTAAAGGTAAAATGTAGTTTTATAAAGTTGACTTAATGGTGGAACTACTCTAAAATACAAGACCTAGGGATCTTTTATTAGATTTAATTTGTCTGGCTGATAAAATTTGCATGACAGATCCCTGCCTAGAGAACCATGACACCACTAAACGACCAGACAGTGTATCTAACATAAGAAGAGACCCCCCTAGGAATTGGACAGTAGCACAGTGCAAGATTCAGAGGCTGTCAGACCATTTTTGGTCATTGCCAATAGGTCAGCAACACCTAGAGCTGAATATAATCAGACTTGTAGGTTGGTGTAGATATGGATGATGTTATTTCAATTGGATTATCAGTGCCAATATGCTTTCTGCACCTGCATTGTTTTTTTAGCCTAGTTATTTCCTGCTGGCTCCAGAAAGTCTGGATTTAAAGCAGTTTACTACGCTGCTAGATTAGTTCTGCTGGCCAGGAGAAATTAAAACCATTTTGGTAACCGATGACAAATGACACATTGCTGCTCTATATTAATTTTTTCCTTAGTAGACTGGCCTGAATTTTAAACCACTGTGGCATATATCATCAGAAACCTTTCTTTGTTGACAGGTGACATATTAGCTGTTTGTTGCTTGAATGTAACCTCTAGGTACACTGACTTTACTAGATCATCATCTAGATGTTTTTATGAACTCAAAAATTTTAATAATTCATATCTTGCCCTCATACTTTTAATAAAGACACTACTGTATATATAATTACAAATATTTTAAAATGCAAAGTTCTTTTTTAGTCTGATAGTTAGCAGAACTAATTAACAGTAATAATAAAGAAAAACTGGTTGTGACAGAGGGCTTGAATTTGATACTTGCTGTCAGTGTTAGTTTCTTCCATGCTGAGGAGGAGTTATATGTAGTGGGGACTTCCTGTTTCTGGCTAAAAATGGAAGTGACAGGTGTCATGAAGGTAAATATGGCACCATACAGCTTGATCAGGTATATCTGCAGCTGTAGATGACATTGAAGAAAAGAACAATAAAGTTCTTGGATTTCTTTTTTTCCTGTCAGCTTTCTAAACTATGGTCATCTTATGTTTTTTTATGGTGTTCATATTATAGAGAAGATCTGTTGGTGGCTCTTTAGGAAAGCACAGACAGGAAGCTGAGTTTTAAAAATTGTTTTTTGTGAAAAGACATTGTATACAGAGAAAAGAAATGTTTACAGATTTATAATTAACTTTAGCAGTTAATGTAACTAAATATCAAATTACATATTTGAACAATTATAAAAATAGATATAAACTAGTAACAATTTATCACACAAACCACTCTTGTCCTTTTTGTAATTGTTGTGCTTTTAGTACATCAAATATCTGAGACCCTAAATTATGGAGGGATTTTATCGGCATCATTCAATTAAATACAAGAAGAGACCAATCTCTTAGAACTGGAGCTGAGACAAGAGCTACTGTAACTGTTATTACTGGAAATGGCATAATGGCTATGGCTAGGTCAGAGCACAAGTCTTGTACCTTCTCTGCTTGTAGTGTGCATAGTGAAGGAAAGCCTGAGTTTATGACTTGCCATAGCCAACAATTTGTGATAGAATACAAACAGGACAAAAGAAGAACCACCGTCAGTATTTTACAGAGACATGCTGCAAGTAGCCTTCGATGCGTTAGTTACTGATGAAGGGTTTTTTATTCCAGAAGTCAAACAATGTTTTAATATCCATATTGAAGCAATTCCATGACTTTTCACCTTTGAACTTTGTGGGATAAAATGGACAGAAGTATAAAATCATTGCTACCACACAATATAAAACAAGTTTGGAAATATACTTAGAATGCTTTACCACCAGATTAGTTTCATAAATTAATAAAATCACAAGTCTGCAGAGCTAAAATACACATTGTCAACTACCCATCTTAAATGCTATATAAAATAATTGGGCTTATTTCCAAATTTTCAATGAAATCATGCTGCTAAGAAATTCCTTTTAAAACATCATAGATCAGTCACACAGCTGTAATAAGCCTTTATAAGATGGTATAATAATAAAACAGTAAATGATAGAACATTTGATATTTCAGTTTATCTAATCATGTGATCTAAGTAATCGATTTCCTGACTTCAGAACAACAATAAAGGCCCTTTAATCAGAACATTTATATGAAGAAACCAAAATTAACCTGCTTACTATCACAGCAAACATGGGTCTTGAACAAAGTGGGAAAGCACTGAAAATAAAAGTTTCTAAGAATTGTATTTTGTGTCTTTAAGGTTGGTTCAAGTGTATTTTCCAAACTAACCATTGCAAAAAGACATTTTGTTGGTCTGTCTCATATTTATACATCTTGTTTGTTTTCAGAATTTTGATATAGATAGCGGAGACTATGTTTCTGAAGATAGCTCTACTGGTTCTCAGGAAAGAGAAACAGCTGCCAGTTGATGTACAATTGTTAAAGTCTATGTAACACTGCTGAACTTAACAAGCTAAGAAGACTGGTCAGTAGAGGCTGTCACTGCCCACTCTGGCTGATATGTCAACCAACTATCTGTTTGTTGATTTGTCTTAATTTTAAATGAGTATAATTTATTTAATTTATATCTTTAGACCCTGACATACTGTGGTCTTGTTTTTATTTATTTGTAGTATTGTTGCCTCAAGTTTTCTATAAAGTCAGGATTAAAATAAAAGTCATTTTAAATGATGATTCTTTGCATGTGAATTCTGCAGTAATTTGTCTACCCTGTCCTCTTTTTTTGCGTGCATGTAACTGAGCATAAAAACTGTTGTGGAATATATCTGAAAGCTGTATGCTTCAGGTGATGTGCATGCGGAGAGAGTAAGAGGCCATTTTCTAATTGGTTAGCTTGGCAGATCAGCCCACAGCCTACTTTGTGGGAGGAGCTAGTTTGCCTAATGGATGCTGGAAACCACCAGAATGGGCTTTTAGTCTTCTCTATGGGACCGCAGTTTGGTCCGTTCTCCTTCCTTTCATCCAGCGATCCTACAGGAGGTCATTGACTGCATAAATAACTTTTGTTAATTGTCCTGTTCAGAATTGATCTAATTCGTGTTTTTCACCACCAGATTTTTCTTTTGTTTTCTGATGAGTAGCAAAGGGAAAAAAGTTGCGTTGCTGGATTGTTGAAGACCGAGTATAAAAGGACGCAGCTGGTGGTGTGTTTTAGTCCAGGTGAGCTTTAGGCAGCTAAATTATAATAGAAAACAACGGACATATAAATATTCTTTTTTTACTACAGAATAGACAAAGAAACGTTATTTAGCTAACGTAGTTGGATATTTCAGGGCCTAAAACTACTTTTGTGCCATAGATTTGTAAAGTTGGACTAAATTTATTTGTAAACACAAAATAATAGTAGTATGTGCACTAACTGCAACCTCTCCAGTAATTCTGACTTTTAAACAAACTTCCAGTGCATTAGGGAACTAATTAGAGATAAGTATGGGATTTCCTTGGTCAGTAAGATGGTCAAACCATTGTTGACCCTGGAAAGGGCCAGGGTTTAGCTGGATACATATCCAAGCACAAGAACCCTTACATACCTGGAACCCAGTTTACAACAACAACAACAAGTTTTTCATGTATGCATCATGGAGCTCAGCTTACAAACTTTGGGAGCGCAAAAAAAAAAAAGTACCAATTGTTTTTGTTTAAAAAGTTGTCATCTACTCTAGCATTTTTACCTTGAAGATATCGCCATAAAGGTAAAAGTAATAATTTATTAGTGCGCGCAC
Organism: Nautilus pompilius; assembly: GCA_018389105.1. NCBI lineage: Eukaryota > Metazoa > Mollusca > Cephalopoda > Nautilida > Nautilidae > Nautilus > Nautilus pompilius. The sequence goes on along the minus strand of JACATO010000351.1, from coordinate 861,865 downwards.
GTAGATTTTAGTAAAAAGACAGACTTTTGGCATTTACTGGCACTTACTTTTGTAAAGTAGCAGATACCAGAGGTTGAAAATAAATATGTAAATGTTGTGACAAAATTCACACTATCAGTCGTAAATCGTTTATCACTGATCTACATGTAACTAAGCTAGAGTGCCTGTGCTTTTGGAATGGGTTTGTCTCGTGAGCTGGGTAAACTTGATTAAGAGGGACATTAATTATACCTTTGTTTTACAAATCAGAAGTTCCAGTTCTCTTGTACACACCATGCAGTCCAGACATAATTAATTCAGTTTTAGATCTGTGAAATATGAAATTAAGGCTTGGGCGTAGGTTGTTGTAGCAAAATGATGCGGGCAGTGCATGTATGTAGTAATGGTAGGACAAGGCTGAAAGTTCACTCTCCAGCTGTGTTGTTGGCGTGCAGGCCGTAACCCTGACCGATTTTGGAAACTAAACAAAAGCATTGTTGGGTTTTGGTGGCACTGAACAAAAAGAAATCACAGCAACACCCAAATTTAGAAAATCAAGATCATTTGGTCAAAATCACTGAAAAATAAAGTAAAATTGGGGAGCAGTTTTAAATACTGAAACCAGAGGTTAAAAAATACATTTTGGTATTCTCTGACTTTCCTTAATGTAAAGGTGGATAATTGAAGGATCTGTACAATCCGAACTGATGGTAACAGTATTATTGAGATCTTTCAGCCAAGGTACTCTCTCTCTCTCTCTCTCAATATAAAACTACTCATTCTGGAGCTCTGAATCATCTAAAGATTGGGAGTATTTACTAGTTCACATTGTGAAACACTTTTGTAATCACATTCAGCATCAAATTGTGTAGATGGTAGATTTTTGCATGTGCAACTGATGCAGAACACTCATTACGAGATTCATTATGAACCAAAGCCTGAAAAACTAATCTGCAATAGCTGCAGCTCTGTCTCAACAACTCCAGTATTTCCCTTTAATTGGCAAAACTTTGCATGTATGTAACTAAGTCATATGTAATTTTGCCTATGATTAACAGATTCCATCAGCATTTGAATGCAAGCCAGGTGGACCAATATAATGTTTAGTTCATGGATCAAATACATTTGAAGTAGAACTGGTTTGTGATTAGTGTAGCAAAAGATTTCTGGTTTGGGCAGGCATCATGGAATATGATAGAAATGAGCTAATTATCATCAGGAAGACTACAATGTGTTTTTTTATAGGAACAGCATTTTACCTCTATTAGTATCACTTTCATGACATTACGGCTTAGCCCACTGAGGAAGTGCATTTTCTTCCAAGTGATTTCACCTAGGCCAGTAGAATTGTCACCTTGGCAGTCAAACAGTAGGTAAAAATGAGTGTAAAATCTCCAAGACAATATTCGAAACAAGGAATTACTCCATCAGGAAACTGCATGTGCATCCTGATGCCCAGAACCAGCAGCATGGATATTAAGAATGTAGAAGCCAAATTCCAACTAGCAGATGCAAATATAGCTGAATGTAGAGGCATTGATAAGAACCATGGGATTCAATGAAAAAGCAGCAAAATGATCTACTTGCTGTCCCATGCAGTGTTATTTGACTTAGAGTAAATGATGCGCATGCTGCCAATCCTTTGATTTTTTTTCTGAAGAATTTCAGTGTTTTGATTTCTCAGACAATGGTAGTTTATGGGGCATGGCACTTTCCCATAGAAATTTTCAATATGGTAATCTGTTAGTCATGTGGTGCAGTGCAATTTTTACTACTGGACCATTTGTTTGTAAAGGAATTTAATTGTAGGGCAATGGAGCTCCCCATTACAGAGTCTATACCAGAAATGGATTCAATTTTGGATGAGATCATCCCCCCCAACCTTAAATAAGTGCTCTTTCAGACTTGGATGTCTCTGATTTTAAAATGTCATAATAAAACTTAGTATTTATTAGTTGAAACTATCTGTAGGTTAAAATTAAAAGTGCTTGTCCAAGAGAAATACAAGTACCAATATGGATTATAGGGAAATAATCGGACCTAAAACTTTACCGTAAATCTTAGTTGTCCTGGTCGATCTGCCCATTTTCAGCTTTGCTGTATACTTTAGTAATCCATTTCATGATTTCACTGCACGTAGTAAGAACCTGTTTACTCTGGGAAATCAGTTGTGGACCATTTTATTTTCTTAATTTCTAAATACATCAGAAAAATCAGTTAAATAAGACATCATAATCAGTATCTTTAAAAATTCCTCAACTACAATAAGTTAGTCAATTGAAAAGCTATTTTGGAATAAAACAAGTGGCAGAAAATTGTAGCTTAAATTACTTTTTTTTCCTTCAATCATGTACACTAATGATCAAATTTTTAGTCATTTTTACCAGATTCATTCATTCAGCTCTTTATGGGATCCCTATTTAGAAAAACATACTTGAAAGTTGCATTGAAGAGGATCATCAGAATATAATTTAGAGTTTCCATTAATTACTTTATATTCAAAGCAAACTGAAAATAGCGTTTTTTCTTGCCTCTTAAACTGTCACAGCCACAGGGTGGCAATGAATCATGTTCAAGTTTCTGAATATATAAATGATCAAACTTGCTACAAAATTTGAAGCTAGACAAATACTAAATAATTACAAAACAAATTTAGGTCTTTGCTAATCTTTAATTACAGTAGGTTAAAATTTCTGACCCATATATGAACAAATACAATGTATGATTAACAGAAAGAACCCCAGTCACAATTGTTCTATTTATGTAATTAAGTAAAAAGTTGTCCTTGACAACCAACCAATCCTTCAAATCAGATTTGTGACTGTCTCAATCTCCAAATGTCATATAGATGACTACCACCTGATAGGCAAAAAAAAAAAAAAAGTCCCTTGCATGAACAAAGGTGTTAATTTAATTAATAGCAAACCAAACTGTTGCCTGAAGCAAGGGAATTGGAGTTTTCGGCCATCTTTGGCGAGTACTTGCAGATTGGGTTGCATGCTTTCCTTGAACTTAGAATCATTAAAACTATTTCATTATACACCAAAGTTTGCCTGACCAGTAAAGTTAATAGTTTTAGTGTCTCTGAAAAGGTATACCAAACAGCTGATATTTTTAAAAAGCCAAAAGAAAAAAAAAGAGTCAAAAGTGCAAGTAAAAGGAATTATTTAGTTGAATAATTTTTTTCCTGGTAGCTAATGTAAAAAAGTAAAAGCTGATAAATGAAACAGTGTGAACTTCATTTAGCTATTTAACGAGCAGCAGCCTATAAACCACCTCCAATATTACTGTTCTACAGTTCTGTTACTAAATCATAAAAGTACAGGTTCACATTTTTACAACAGATCATAATATTTAATTATAGTGCAGTTTTTCCCCTACTTCATTACCCAGGGTTTTACCTTAGTAATAGGTGGGAAAACTAAGCACATCCGGTTTTTGTTTTCTTTTTAATTGCTTATGCAAACGAAATTAATTTTATTTGTGAACTTATGGATTACCTCTTGTCGTCATCACTACTCTGCCCGCTAGTTACTCACGTTACTTGTTTGGCTCTAGTTAAAAGAATAAACACAAACCGCCAGTACCGACGAGACCAGAGCTGCACATGGATAAAAAAACAAACACTTGGCAATAATAAAAGTAAAATGTCCAGTTTCTTTTTTTTATATAATCCACAAAAACTTTCAGAAAATATTCATTTTTGTAAAACATTTATTTTCAAAATTATATTCATACTCATTATTGTAACCAGGCATTCACTCAAAATAAATACTTATGACCACAGTGTGTGGAATTTGGCAAAGTAAAAGGGGGACAAGAGTCTTGTTAATCATTTACAACAGTTCTAGTTATTTCAAATCTGCATTATGATAAAAATCAATAATATTGTCACGTAGACAACATTAAATCAAAATTTCTTGTTCTAGTAGTTGAAACAGAACCCAGGATAAACATTTTCTCATCTGTGGATCTGGAATGTAGAAGATTTTTTTTTTCACAGCTTTGAATTTACAAAAAAATAACCATCTGAATTCAAATTAATCATTTACACAGACAAAATAAAGGTGTACATTTTTTATATACCTAAATAGCTTCAAACTTTTCCAGGTTTCTGTCATTTCAGGTGTTATTTTGAGAGCAAATTAACTTCACAAACAAACAATTTGTAACAGTACCTTTTAGAAGATACATTTTAATTAATAACTATTTACTAGAGACACTCAGATTAAATTTCTGCATGCTTTTATAAACCAAATCCTTGAACAATCAATGCTGGTCAGAGGCTAGACACATTTTATTTTATATTTTAAAACAAAGATTAAGAAAACTGAAGCATGCACAAAAAAAAAAAAAAAGAAGCAAAATTTGATTTTTCCACAAAACAGTTTCAATTAATAGGATCAGTACTTTTTAAAAAAGGACTATGTATAACAAATGACAGGATTGTTCACAAAGACATCATTAAACCTGTCAGTTACAAACAATTCTCATTATTAATATAAATATATATTTGTAAATTTCGTAAAGTTTTGCAAATACATTCTTAATATAAAATATTATAAAACTTGAAAATCTAACCCAATCTGATTAAAGTTCAAAGAAAAATACCAAGCATTTATGAAGCAGCTGCAAAAAAGGTAGTTCCCACAGTATAACAGCCATAACCGTCCTTCACATGCTGACTTGGCCGAATGAACAAATAGCAATCAAAAAAATTTTGGGTAGAAGTTGGTCACTAGTGTTGTTCTCTAAATCCAATCAATGTAAAATAGTTCAGTTGGTACAAGGCTTAGATGTGCACACACCAAGGTTTATGAACAAATACTCAGACATTGGTATAATTACTAAATACAAAACTCAAATTTGTTCTTGTGTATATGTAAAAACACTTCAATGTTAGGAAAATTATTTAAAGTATAGTATAGACCTGTAATTATTAATAATAATAATAGTTTTTTTTGGGGGGGGTTCCTCAAGATTTTGAAAGTGAGTCCAGTAGAAGCAATTTTAGATGAAGACTAGTTCTAGACTTTGGTAAATTCTCATTCATTTTTGCAGTCAGACTGTAGTGCTATCTGGTTGTAATATAGCTGAAAGTACCGACATCCTATACGTACAATATGGAATTCTATAAATCAGCTCCTCTGCAATACTTATGCACAAGGTTCCAGTATACAGTAACCAACCAGACTTTAGCATGATCATAATCTCAAAACATTAAAAATGTCCAAACACAAAAAAACTGACAACACTGGTGAGCACAACTAGTATACTTCTGAGTATTATTTTCCTGTATTGTTACCTTTTCACAACCAGATTTCAGACCGTTACACCCTAGCCCTCATTTATTAAGTGCATCAAATTTCTTCACTGATTTTTAACTTAGCCGCTCTGCAGCTACTCTGCTTATATACGCACACAACAAAATTATCTGCTGTCCAAAATTTCAAGTTCAGCATAATTCCATAGAGAAATTAACAGTTATCAGAATAGTGTGAAAATTTTAGTGATTTCAAAACGTGTAACAATATCACAGTATTAAGCAATTTTGCTCGTTGTGACTAGTTTGTTTTTCTGTTCATACTGATACCACTTTGGCTCTTTATGTTGTAGCTTTTCCCATCATGGTAGCTTTTCTAATTGAACGCTCTAAACTCATTCTCTGATCTACCTGAGTAACTCCTAATTCTATATAATTATTTCTATTCAATTTTAACAACTTCTTGCCATCAATACAATGACGAGCAAAGCTGGTTTTCAACTGAGGCATGTTTAAACTGTCGAGCCAGTCAAGAACATCAGTGTACATCCAGGTTTTAATGGCTTTTGACTGGAATGGCTTTCCTGTTGGTTTCACTATACATTCTGGTTTCTCACTGAACTCCAGCGGAGGAGGAATACAATGTGTGTGCATTTCCTCAAAGCCCTGATCTGCAGATGCTAAACTTGAACAGTCATCAAACCCTGGAGGAGGTGGTGCGGTTAAAATTTCAGCATGTTGTGACTCTTGTTTATCTATTGGTTCTCCATGTTCACTTGATAAAGTTGATAAAGTTGACAGTGATGAGACCAAACTAGCAGAATCATCTTGATTGAATGCTGAGCTATACTTCTCAGTGCTAGGCATCAGTACACTGTTTGCAAAAGCTGATGGTGGTGGAATTATCTCAAGTTGAACAAAACTGTGGGAGTCATTAGTGCTGCCAGAATCTGTAAATCCTGGAGGTGGTGCTACAATGTCAGGAACACAGTTTCTTTTGCTATTAACAGGTGGAAGCTCCAACAATTCAGAACTAGCTAATGACAAATCTGTGTTAGTGTGTTCAACTGTTGCATCTTTCAAAAAAAGTGAATTTGCTTCAGTTTTTGAATTTTTTGTGATCTCACAAAGATTTGTATTTTGTTTTTGAAGATATGCAATTCTGTCCTTAACAGAAATACCAGTAAAGCTGTTATCTTCATTATCTGTCTTGGAAGACTGAATCTCAATGTTCACTTTATTGTGTTTCTCCTTTAAATTAATATTTGAGGTGGATAAATTGTCAACAGCAGATTTTAGAGGTCCAGTTTTTGGATTTACAACTGATTTTTGCTGAAGCCATTCCTGCCTGGCTTTCTCAGCTAATATTAAAAAATTCTCCTCCTTTGGTTGACTGGTTGGATTTGTCTCTGTTGACAGCTCTGAAGGTGGTGTAATATGCTCCTTTGCTGGTTTATCTTCTTTTGTAGTATATGCTGGTTTTGCTACTACTACAGTAGTAGTTGGTTTAGATTGCGTATCAGATCCCTCTTTTTTTTTTAAAGGCTTATGAATGGTGTCTTCAGAAAACTCTGCCACTTCCTTTTTAACAGAATCATCAGCAAAGTAATATTTTGATGCTTGTAATATTTTGGTTTTTTGTAAATGACATTCTATTTGCTCAACAACTGTATTTTCTTTTCCTTGTTCCAAAAGAGAACGCCTTTTAGCAACTGCAGCCATGATTGCTGCCTGATTTGCATCATGTACCTTGTATGGCTTTGTAGTACCAATGTTATTTTTTATTGGTCCAGCATTCTCCAGCCTGGCCCTTCTCTCAGCAGCAACCACCTGTAATTCTGAGAGAGAGATGCCCACACTGACTGGTTGACTCTTAAGAGGAGGAGCTGGTGCAGCTGTCACAGGTGGTGGTGGTGGTGGTGGTGGTGGTGGTGGAGGAGGAGGAGGGGGTAGATGTGCAGGTCTGTTGATACTACTATTTCTATTCTCTGCACTAGAACTTGCCAGGTGCAAAGACTGGGAAGCCTGCTCAAAAGAAGGTGCACTTGAAGATGATGATGTGGATGAAACTGATAACAGTTTCTCTTGTGGGGTTGTTGCACCATGATTTTCTATTCCTGGAACATGTGTGTGCTCAGCTTGCACTGGGATATTTGATCGGATTGAGTAGTGTGGTTGCGCTGCCAATCCATGTTCTATTTTGTCCATCCCACTGCCTACAGAGATAACAGTCACTTCTGGCCCACGAGCAGCAGCAGTTGGGCATTCATGGTGCGTCTTGTCAGATGTTATCACTTTTGAAAGAGAATATTTTTCATCATTTTCTAGATCATAATCAGGTTCTGGTTCAAAGAAATTTGTTAATTTGCAGGCTGCTTCTGAACTACTGTGTACATCTGCAGTTACCAGAAGAGTAGCATTTGGATGTTTTTCAATAAAACAAGCAGCATTTTCAAATACCCTGTCCTCAGCAAAAGACACTGAGGGTTTCTCAGAGGCGGGTTTATGAATCAATGGGACACTTTCTGAAGCATTCGAAGATAAATCTACTTGATTTATTTGGTTTCCAACAACTGTGGCATCGAAATTTTCTTTTTCTGGCTTTACCTGGTCATGGTTTGGTGCAGCAACAAGAGGCAGTTGGCTTAATTTAGCAACGGAACCAGGACGAAAACTGGATTCAAAAGAAGAGTTTACTTTTTCTTTTTCCAATTGTATTTCCTTAGAAACATTCTCATAGTTGGAATCTTTGTTAGTGCTAATTTTAACAACTTCTGTTGTAGTTTTAGATCTGACTCTAGTAGGTGGAGGTGGGGCAGGGTGTTTTGGAGCATACTTTCTCATTCCTGATTGGAATGCAGTCATGTTTCTACCAGGAAGAGAGTTGCCATGGATATTTGAGCCTACTGCTATGGAGTGTCGGAATGCTTTAGTGTCCATCTCTCTTGAAGTCTGCCTCATTGTGCCAAAAGAGTGGGCAGCACTGTACACAGGAAGAGCACATACGTGCAATTGAGAGGAACTTGTTGACGAGCCACTGTTTTCAGAGTCTGACCGTCCTGCATTAAGCGCAGTCCTTCCAGTGAAGGCACCACCATTAACAGAAACCTGGTTTTCTGATTTAATCCATGGAGTAGCATAAACAGCCTCATTTTCATTCTCAACAGATGGAGCCAGATTTGGAGTACTCCTACATTTCTCTAGACTACCTTGTTTTCTGTGATACTTTTTGATACGTAGTTCTGAAGGACTCGGTTTCTGTGAAGACTTTTGGCCTGTTTCATCATCCTGCAGCTCATGTGGGCTAAGACTTTCCAATTCAATACATGAGACCCGTTTTGTGGCACAGCGAGCCCGGATTGAAGCTGTTTTTGTTTCAGGTTGACTGGTGTTTGAACTAGTAATAGACTGACTGTCAGAGAAGTCATAATCTGCCAAGGCCTCATCTAGTTTTTCTAGAAAAAAAAAAAAATTGATTGTATTTTAAATAGAATGTGGGCAATAAAAAAAAGAGGGAGAAATGTTTCTGTCCAAAATAATGACAAAAGAAATATTTTCTTTAAAAAAATTTTAAAAACAAAACAAACAAAAAAGGCTACATAAAACTCCCATCCAATTTATGTATCTGTATAATGGGGACAGTGGAATAGATTATTTACATTGCAGACTTCAACAGGAAAATGTATAATGTTATTTTTCCTACTCAAACATGTACTTGTTTTCACACTGAATACAGGTTTTATCTCAACTATTTCAATAATTAAACTTAAGAAGCACAATAATTAAATTAATTAATATTTCAGATGTCAATGTTGAATTAAATCTCATATTGTTTATTTGTTCTACTGTCTATTTTCAATTACAATTTCACTTTTCTACATTCAAAATGGAAGAAGAATATTTTTGTTGAACAAATAATCAAAAAGCCAATGATTCACGAAAAGCTGGTCTATGCCACAAAACTTTCTCCCACCAACCTGCCCATCTGCTACATGCATACACTACAAAATAAAATTTTTCAACAAAAAATTACATTTCTCCAGCATTCATCTGACCAAGCTAAATGTCTGACACAATGAAATTATTTGCCTATCAAATTCAAGAATATGATTAATGTAATAATCCCTTGGTGCATCCATATGTATTATCTAAAAAGTAAACTCTTCAACTTCATATCATCTAAATGAATATACTATGCAGTTGATAATTTTTGCATATTTTAATAAGAGTAATACCTGATTAAGCAATTCAATGTACTAAAATACAATGGACCTTTAATTCTTTCCAGAGCAATTCAGTCAAAACCTACCAGGAATTAAGCCAGGCATTTAATGGTTTCCACATAATCACTTCCTCCATCTATTTTTATCATTTCATTTTTGCTTCAAAAGTGTAACTACCTGTGCAAGCTTTGTTGTAGCAATCATATTTCATTTAAGATAATGAATAATTTCTTTCTGATGATGTAGAGATTTCAAGTGTGCATACCTCAAATTTCATGTCTGATTCAGATAACTCCTATCTCCTGAAAATGACTTAAGATCATCTGTGGCTGACTTGAGCCAAATCGGTACGTCAGCATTTTCCAGTCTATTACTGATGATACAAAGCTGCCAGTTGACTTTTTTTTGGCAACTCATCTCAGAGGATTTTTTTCACCACATAATGGGAGAGACCAGCAGGTATAGAGCAGCCAAACCTGGATGAATGCCAACACTGAGGAGATTAAGGCTTTCATAACAGAAAACAACTATGGGCCTTCATTCTATTCCATCAATCAATGACTTTTTTTAGGAGTATGAATGACAGACTGGATGTAGGAGGAGTGTCAAAGGTCATGACATTAGAGAGATTCAAGAAACTGGATTAGTATTGCACTGCTGCAACAAGTCTCACACTTGCCTGGGATGATCCTAACAGATCAGCTGTTCAAAATTCAACCTCTCCTTGAAGCCATGCTAGCCTTCAAGTGCAGGTGCCACATGAAGTAGTACCTCCCCATGATACCAACTAAATGAAGTCTGAAGGTCTGGGCAGCATGATGGGTGCATCACCAACTTTGGTGTTTTAGACTGGGAAGAACCAACATGGAAGACACCAAGGCCTGAGAGAACTTTATGGACTTGTTGGAAAGTTTGTTGAAGAAGGGGCTGCATACCTGCTCTGCTGACCTCCAAGGTCAGAGTATGGTTTGCAAAAAGGGTGATCTGGCATGGTAAGCAAGATATCATGTTGACAAGTATCAACTGCAGCCCAGCAGAAGTCACCTTCCAATAGGCACTCAAAAAGAATTGCTGCATGGACACAAGTCTCCTGTCTGCTCTCAATGTGGCTATACAACAAATACATTGGCAGGTGGACCTTGCTGATTGACACTGGACATACTACATTTTGAAGAGAAAGGGCATGAAGTACTGGATACTGGAAGTACTTGACATGGTTTGTGATCCAATGCTTTCTTTTCATACCTTACTCTGAATTCCCTCAGGGTAGGAAGCAAATTCAGAGGTGTTAGGGTGTGAGGAGTGGCTAAGTCTACCAAGAGAAAAAGTGACGGTCAGGTGTACCTCAACCAGCAGAGCCATATTTTGGTGAGGCTAGAAGGAAGAAAGAAGACCTGTGTGGTGTGCTCTATGAGTGGCGGCAAAACCTCTTCTGGTCGAGGAGTGGAAACTTGCTTCTACTGGCAAGTCTGTGCCATTCCCCCTGGATGTTTCACCAACCATGTCAGTGGAAGTGAGTGATTTTACTCTACTTTTTGACTTTCTGCACTATAAATTTTTTTTTTATTTTTTTCATTTTACTCTTTTTGTTTAGATTACTAAATCATTTATGCTATTTGAGTCATTAATAATTTCAATCAGGTGGGTACATTTTGTGTATCCACCTTGAAAATTGCCTGCCCTTTTAGGTACAAAAAAATCCAGAGTTGTCTGCTCCAGAAAGGATTAAGAATGTAATGTCTGCACTGAAAATTATTTTTACCATTTCACACATTTGGTTTTCCAAGAAATACACGTTTCATAAACACTAAAAATTCTATTTGTATTCTATTATCTGTAGCAAACAACATTAACGTTAAAGATCAAATTAAAAAAAGTCTGATCTCTGTATTTTAGTTAAGTTATGTGAATTTAGAAAGCTATCTAATGGCTTGACTTACAAATAGCAACAAAAAACAACCAGAGACAAGGACATGGTGAACATATTAAGAAAAACTAATTACCATGTGGCTGGTGGAGAGTGGTTAGCCACAAAAAACAACAATGTTAACATACCAATTTCAGCTAATCCTTCGGCAAAAGATTTTGATTTGCCTTTGCTATAGGATAAAAATGTGTTGGGGTCCCTCTTTGGTGGCTCTGGAGCTGGAGGAAAATAATTACAGCAAATGACAGAAAATTGTACTTAAAAAAAATACTTTCAAAACAAATAACCCTGAGTTTAAAGGATGATAGTACACTGAGAACCTGACAGTTACTGTACTATTTCTTAAGGTACACATACTAATCATTGTATGTACACATTAAGAAACAGAAAGTGTTCCATTCAACAAATATAAAAATTAACGCATTTCTTCATTTTAAAGAATTACTGCTATGTAATAAATGAAAGCAAATAAACTTCCTTTTTTTATATATTTCTAAATAAAGATTCATATGTAGGGCTGTAAGTATTTTCAACAAAACATGTTAGAACTTTTCCTCTTTCCATGGACAAACACCAAGGTGCTAATAACCAAGCCAGAAAGTAGTGTATCAGCAGAAATTTATCAGTCTGTTTCCTTAATTTTTTAACTAGACAGCTATTGCTTAAGATCTTTTTTGGGAAACTAAACTTGCAGCCTGTATGCAGCAATCAGACAGTCAAAATGGCAGTTATGACTGAATTTTTGTAACATTCTTTTCAAAAAACCAATATAAAGTAATTTTTTTATATAAACAGCTGAGCTTTATTTTGTTTGACCTAATAAAAGAAGAAATTTTGCAGTTAATATTAAAGGTGGAAATGGAATCATTTTAACTCAGTCTACCTGACTTGATGTGTGGAATGTCATACAAGATTTATTTTATCAAATTAGATTTATATATTTACTTACTTTGTAGTTGATAATATAGAAAAGCACTGGAATCAAAGCTAGTGTTAGCTAGGATAAGGATGTCACATAAATAGAATAAAAGTATCCCCTATTTTGTAATAGCAATATAAACAGAAAGTCTGCAAATTTTATTTCTAATATCATCATAAGATGGACTAACCTTGTTTTTTCCGAGCAGGAAGTGTCATGCAGCCATCTTGATGGACATGCCAGTTGTAAAGGGCCTGGTCTGTTGACCTTGGCAAGACTTTCATTGTGATGGTTTGTCCAGAAGACTTGATTAGCTGGACAACATGTTCATGTGAAATCCGAGAAACATCCTCTCCATTTATCTAATAAAAAAAAAAACAAAATATATTTTTAAGTTTGCCTGTTATTTCATTATGAAATTATGTAAACTAATATTCATTTACATTATAAAAACAACCGTCTCATTCAAATATACATTCTAAATAAAAAAAAAAAAAAATTTAGCTGACCACTTTATTAAATATAGTCCACTTTGAGACACCAAGTATAGTAAAACCTTTCATGGTTTACATTTTTGTAGCCACAAATTTCAAGGTACTTTGGTCCACAAAATATACCTGGTGACATTTCTAACCAATCTGAAAAGCTTGAGAATGTGGCATAGTTAGAAATTCCCCCAAAAAGTGATTTTGTGGACAAATGAGAATTCATGAGTGAAAAATTTTTTAACGATTTTTGGAAGTTATCAGTCAATAACACTGCAAAGTTTGATGTACACACTAATAGAGATGTGGCTCATCCATTCAGATACATGAAACCATCAAGCCAGTGGTCAGTGACTTCTTTGCTATTAGATACAGCATGTACACATTCAACTTACAACAAAGTTTAACTTGAAAAAATAGATGAAATTTTTTCTTTTAGGTCACATGCATATTTAGTTAGAAAATCTTCATTGTGAATATGCATCTACAGTAGTACTGATTCAAATGGCCTATGAATTGCTTACAGAGAAATGCTTCAAAAGTCAATGCCCTGTTCATATTTCTTATTTTAAAGGTATGGTACAGCCTAAGTAGAATTATAATCTTCCAGTAATAAAACAATTTTTTTTTCAATTTTCCATCTATTCATTCACAGATTTTATCAAATCATTGAATTAAAAGATTAAAAACAAACAGGCTATACGTAAGAGCTGGTGATCAGCATTTTTTGTGTGGTTACCTCCAGTATGTAGTCCCCTTTTTTTAGCCCTGCTTGATCTGCCACACTGCCTGGGTCCACACTGTCCAGATACTGCATGGCAGGAGCATCTGTGGACAAATGATACTCCAGGTTATGGGCTGCAGAGAGACAAAAATAGGTATTTTTTCATTACAATTAATTGTTGTACAGCATAGTAATTTACTATAGTTATTTTCTTATTTCCAATACAGTTTTGCTGATCCTTTAGTGTTTGCATCTATTACTTTGTGGGCATCTTGTAAAGCTGCAAGGCATTCACACATTAAATATAAAAGGAATTTTAAACTGTAGAGTAAATCGTTTTTTCTGTTACTATGAGCTGGATGCACAAAACAAGAACCACCACCTTGTTTACATATTTTCTTGATTTGGTATTCCCCATATTGTAATTAACCAAATCATACTGAGTAATTGACCAGTTCAGTTCACTGGGTGTCCAAGTAAACAAATACTCAGAGTAAACATACTAGAAAGGCAAGGCCATATAGGGGTCAGCAGCTAAGACAGGGTTATCTGCCAGCAGCTTAAGCCTAAACAACAGAGAAACTGCTTCACAACATAATCGCACAGTGCAAATGATTGCTATCCAGAATAGCCTGTAACAAACTCCTTTCCTATTTAATAACTAGTTTATGGCTACAGGAAAAAATGATATGGCAAAAGTCTGATTGTTGAGAAAAAGTATGGATTTAACTTGGAATTTTTTTTTTTTTAAGTTTCTTAAATGAAACAATGTAATCAACCATAAGAAAATAATTGTATTAAAGGCTGAAATTAGAATTTTAGTTAAAGGACCAAAACACTCTACATTAAATAAGAAAACCACATCTCATCTCAGAATAATTTGAATCTGTTCTACATTAAAACTTAAAAAAAGTCCTTTGAAAATAATGTTTAATTCAGCAAACTCATTTTGTCCATATTTTATTATTGACCTTATTCAGGTAAAATTCAATATTTCTTCTCCAACAAAAAAATAATAAAAACACCACAAATATCAAAATATTAATCCTTTTATAATTAGAAAAAGGTTTTCTAAAATAAGGATATCATTTTCTGATTACCACACGCTATTCTCTCTAGTCATCTTTTTCTTTTTGATCGAAAAAAGTGAAAATACAGTTCAGATGTCAGATGGTGGTCTAAATGGCCATTAATTGCCTTTTTCCCTCAAAGTTTATACAAAGGAAAGTGAACAGTTTCAATGATCCTAAACACTCAGGTAGTTCTGTTTCTGAACATTACTTTTGTATTTTATTGTTTTTAATTTCAAAGATTCATATCTAATGAAATTCACATTGTTGTACTACATCCTTGTTCACAATAATTTCTTTATGCATGAATTAATTCACAGTAAATACTGCTTGTATCTGATAAGAACCATTACATTAAATTTATTGTATTCCTCATGCAAAAGATTAATATCACTATACCACTATGTCAATGAATGAAAAAACTTCAAAATTACACTTTTCTGTTTTAAAGTCAGAAAAGGGAAAGTTCATAAAGGTGAACCAGGAAGAGACCAGACACACCTAGGATTCTTTGATACCAGCTATTATAACCAAGGATAGGTGAGGCATTAACTTTTGCCAGTGACTAATGTTTTCAACAAGCCCTTAATAAGTAAACATGAACATTCTTCAAGTTGGTCAAGCAATAAACTCATCTAAAATATTTTCTGTCAAACATACATAGCCTCAATAAATCCTGAAAGTCTACTGAGGTCTATAAACCTTGGGACACTGTTCACTCTTTACACACAAAAAATATTGTTATTAATGTATGTTTTAAGCACAAAGACACACATACATAGAAAACTAAATTGGTGAATAGATGAGCTGGTCCAAAAGAGTAAATCCCAAATGCTTGGTTTATGTGATAAACAAAGATGAAAAACTTGAAAGGTTCAAGAATTGTCTTCAAATTAATGAAAGATTTCATATAGGAGGGCATCTAACCATCAGAAAAAATATGTATAGTTGAATCAGTGAATTATCAGAACTGAAAATAAGAATTCAGCTAAACCAAACCCAACAGAAACTGGTTTTGTGAAAAATTGTATATCTAATACCTGATCATATTAAAATACACCCAAGATGTTACCAAAAATTCACTACAATCATATCTTTATTAATACAGTACACACAAACTTCATGAGGTTATCAATTAACTGTTATAGTGCAGCAGAAATAGAAAAGGCCTGACAATTATAGATGGTATTTAAAATTAACAAATGGTTAAATTTTTCAACATTTTCTATTAGAACTGTACAGTTTAAATCTGAAATTATATATAAAAAAAACAAACATTCAAATGAGAATTCTGATGCAATCATTCTTTAATGCTGGTTTAACAATAGAAAAAAAACAAAGTCATTACTACAATTTTATGATTAGTGTAACAGACTTTTACAATCACTTGTTCAATTTTGGATTCTGCTCCATGCTTGATTTGTTGGAGAAATGCTCCATTTAAGTATAAAAATAAGTTGTAAAAAATATAGCAATTGTTTTAATGATTCTAACAATCAAACAGGTAAAACAGTATAAAGAATGACATATCATTTCAGAAAATATTTATTTTCTTTCTTTCTTTTTAAAGCAAGAACAATTAAGTATTATTTTCTGACTTACCTAAACATCTGAACCAATGACAAAGCATTCCAACTTTCTAACTATATTAGTACATTAAAAAATCTAAGGTTTTAAAATATACTCCTTTGTTTTACCAAATTCTTATTACTTGTTTTTCCCATGAATGTTTTCAAATTTACCTTCAACTGAATAAATGGAATCAGATTTTACAGTGCCCTTTCCTTTGTGTCAACCTCCTTTCCTAAAAGATACCAGTAATTTTCTTTTATTTGTTCTTTTCACACAAACATGCCATTTTATGTTTTTTTTTAGCTGCGATTGAAATGCACTGATCCTTATCCTTTTTTGGTTTGCAGTTATGAACACACCTGAGTATCGGTTTGTTTTTTTTTTTATCTGCACACTTCATAGCTCACCTGTTGCTTTCGTATGCTCTCTATCTAGAGATTGCTACTTCAACAGTTGCGCTATTATTACACTGCAGCAACATAGTTTTGACTATAGAGATATTACTTTAAAAAATAAATATACTGATGAATAAAGTGCTTCAATATTTATATATCTTTTTTGTTCTTTATAAACAGTTCATTACTAACAACCTAAAAAAGTTTTCCTACTATCTCTGCGCGCGTGCACGCACGCACGTGTGTGTGTGTGTGTGTAACGTACACACGCACGCAGACAGACAGATGGAATACATTCCTTTCAAACACTGGCTAGAGATGAATATTTACCTGGCTCCCATCCAAAGCTGACACAAACGTAGCTCCAGACCACTCTGTGCCAGTAAAATTTAATTAGTGGAATTAGAAACATTCCACAACAGTCAATGTTCACAAGCTAATGTCTATTTGGAAAAGATACATACACATACAAGGAAAATAAATGGCAGCTGAAAAATTATAACCCAGCACAAGAATGTGCCATAGAATAAGTGCAAATATAATGTTCTTGCTACAACAGTTAACAAGAGACTAGATAAATTGTACAGAGTAGCACTGTAGTTAATAAAAAACTTAATGGAACAGTCATATGTAATAAAAATATTTATTAGAGCCACAAAATACGGGTAGGTGATGCTGACAGAAATCTTAATACAACAAAAATTAAACAAGTCAAAACTTTTTTATAAAGCTTTAAAACACACACACACAGACGGACGGACAGAGTTTTTTTGATTACATTAATGTTTCATACAGTGTAGAGCTTACAACAAGGCAGGAAGTCATTAACTTTTTCATGCTCACCCCTATAAAAGGTACCAGTAATTTTTGTTTGTTTGTTTTATATTTCATACAAGTGTGGCATTTGTTTGTTCAAAATCTTTCAGAATCTCCCATATAATAATAGCAATTTCCTACCTGAATATTATTGATTATCTAAATAACCACAGTCCTGGAATTTAAGATAGAACAATTCTGCATTAGATTAATACAATTAATTATGCTACAAAAGGAAAAAAAAAAATTTCAATAATGGAATGCATTTTATTTTA
Organism: Nautilus pompilius; assembly: GCA_018389105.1. Taxonomy (NCBI): domain Eukaryota; kingdom Metazoa; phylum Mollusca; class Cephalopoda; order Nautilida; family Nautilidae; genus Nautilus; species Nautilus pompilius. The sequence goes on along the minus strand of JACATO010000351.1, from coordinate 844,217 downwards.
GTTAGCTAATTCAGATATCTGTACATTCCTGGCATTCTTTAAAAATATATTACTATTTGCATATAATAATGACAATGCATCCAAGCAGGTACAGACAGTTTGGAGTGTGTTGAGAATTTTTCTATTTTTTTTTAATAGCACCAGAAATGACAAGATAAATAATGGCCACTCCTGGTTGTCATTAATCCTGTCATGTCTGTTTCACCAGTCAGATAAATAAGGTAAGGAATGCAAATAACTTTTAAATATATATTTTCAAAAAGGGAGGTTTTAAGTAATGTCTTAACTAAACAGGTACTCAGGTTGGATTGCTAAATTCTGGTAAAACTAAAATAATTGCTTATACTGCTAAAATAAAAGTATTTAAATGAAATCCAATCACATTAATATGCTTTTTTTCTTCATGGTATTAAATTGGGAAAAAATTGTTCATTGTTTTATAGACCAGCAAACACCTTAAAGTTGGTGGTGAAGTAAGCAACTCTAGTTTTAGGATAGTCTGCCGTCAAGTTGCACATTATGTTTCATCAACCAAACGCAAGCAAGCATACATGAGAGGTGACTAATTCACTGATTTGAGTAAACTTAATCTCACCCACCTGTAGTAGTTTCATTTATAACTGCTTTTTACACATATCCTGAACTTGCTGATAGGTCATATACAGACAAATAAACAGTTTTGACAGTGAAGACTAATTGATTATACCATGCCAGAAGACTGTCTAAAAGAAACAAGGAATGTTTTCCTGGTCATCAGAAGAGCCTTACAAGTCACTTATTTCAGCTGGACAAAGCAAAACTAACAGTTCAGGAAATTAATTATTTCACTCACCCATGAACATATCTAGTAGTAAGGCTAGAAGCTTAGTCTTATTTTAATATATTGTTTGTTTTTATTCAGCAGCATGAAAAAGAATGGCATACAAGCTTGCAGGTTTTTGATAGCTTTCCACAAAGTGATGATTACTTACATTTGGCTCCACGTAAAACAAATCCAAAACCACCTGTCCCTTTATGCAGAAGTACAGACTTAGGGTCATTTTCACTGAAAAGAAAAAAAAAACTGATACTGAATATTTTTATACATAATATGAAAATCAGATATAATTCTTGCATTAAAAAAAATTGAACATTAAGATTATTTCTTTATTTTATTGTTGTACATTAGATGTATTAATTTGATCTGACAATACAAGTTTTATATAATGAATGTACAGTTATGGCCAAAAGTTTTGTATTTAAAACATCGATATCTTTGAAAAAAAAAAACGTTTGTAGGCCTTTACATCACAGTCTGTCATGGATCCCTCATTTGTGATCTGACATGTTGATAAAATTACTCAAAAGGATTCCACATAACCAGATTCACCATTTAGCAGATGCCAACAACAAAAGTTTCTTTTTATCATAATTTCTCAAACAGAAAAGATGTGTTTATTGATTCAGCAAGAAAAAAAAAAATGCAGAGCAAAAAGCAAGAACTTCCACAGAATTTTTCAAATACTTTAACCTTCTAATTAAGATTATTTTGCAATGAAAATAAGAAAACTAATAGTTTTTACACCTGAACATTCAACATATAAATACAGATATGATTTTTTTAAAAAAGACTTCAAACTCTTCATCAATTTAAACCTGTCTTCTATTGCAGCAGACAGTAGGCACGTCAGCTGTTGCTTACCATCAGCATAATTTCATAATGACAAGGTTCTCATAATCAGGAGGCAAATTTATGTCATACACCAATCTCAACAACGGAGGTTTTCTCTCTATATTGGAGACAATCCTAGTGAGAGTGTGTAGTGCTGTGGTTAGCCATTAGTGTGCATTGGTTGCCTGTTCTGCACAACAAAGAGCCTAGCACTTCCAACTTCAGCAAAGAAATCCCTACTAGAACTTCATTTTTTTTTTTAAGATATGGAAGGAAATCCAGGTGGTCAGCCTGCCAAGAAGAGTGGAAAAAAAAACCACGCCGGGGAGAAACACCAAACTGAGCTGGCTGGGATCAAAACCAGGTCCTTAGCCTTGGCAGTCCAGTAAGTTAACTGCTGGTTACCAGTACTTCATCATTATGCTTTTAGACCTTGCTTTAAATACACTGAAAAGATTCACCACATCAATAAACAATTTAATTTTATGAAAGCAATACACTTTTAGCTCTTTTGATAAAGCTTAATTTTCAAAAGTGGAAGACAACATTTCCCTATAAGAGGTGCCAGATAAAAGTCACAATGTATTTAATTACAAAAAGATGTGCAAACAATCAAGACAATTAATATGGTGTGTATCCACTTAACTTGCCAGGATTTTTCTCCAAATGAAAATGAGATTTCCCATTACAATTTTCATAATACAATCATCTGTTCTCAGAAAAATTCAGATTTCATAAAGAGTTAAGGAAGCAAACTACTATTTTAGGTTAACGAAGCATTTCTAAATATTTAGAGACAAGGTTAAACCAAAAATACAGTGATTCAAATTGAATTTTCTTACTCAGCCTACCTTACCTATCTAAAGGAATGTTTTGATAATAAACTTGCCTTTTAAATTAGCAGCAGTAACACAAAGACCAATAGTTATCGACTGTCTTAGTAGCTTGCTAAGCTTTTATGGCTACATATCATATCGTCTGGGAAGGGGAAAAAAACAAAAAAACTGGAGTCTTTCAAGTAAAGACACTAAAATGCTGTGTTACATAAAGGAATATTTCAAACTTCATAATTATATGGTAGACATGCTAAATGAAACGAAGTATCTGGGCATGTAATACATGAATAGATAGCTAGCTGATTTCATTTTCAGCCATTTTTGATGGCTCTGTATCAAAATCCATAAATTCAACTACAAATCTGATCAGAATAGATTGGGAAAAAAAAAAAACAAAAGCAAAATTATGTTAATGCTATTGTATAAGTTCAGTATGCACACACTACAAGATTGCTTTAAACTGATTGCATCTTTACTTAAAAATGCTATTAAAAGTTTTTAAATGAATTGAGCAAATAACCAAAACTGAAGTAAACTGTCAAAATAATCTATATAAGCTTTTATAATATAAAATATGATCTAAACAAAATGTGCTTTGTAATTATTTTATAATATAAGTTGTGCCAAACAGAATTTTCATATATTATTCCACATATGAACCTAAGATTTAAAAAAAAAAAAAAAAACATTTGGGCACACAAAAACAGAATGGGAGTCTGGAATACTTACTGGTAATTAGATTTTGCTTGCTTTTTCCATAACCACAGTACTTCAACAGTCACTTTAAATCTGATGGTACATTGATTTATATTCCAACATTAAAATGATTTCACATAAAGATGATAAATAAATTATACACCCAGTAGTCAGCTCAGGTCAGCAAAAGTACACCACAACCCATATGTTTACACCAGGCAAAGAAGCCAAGTTAATAATGGCCAATGAATGCATACTCTTAGGATGTCTGAATATACAGAAAAACAGTATGAAGATAGTCAGCAGTCACCCTGAAAAATATCTGCCAGTATATTGGTTCAGTTTATCTAAACTTCTGTCCTCTCTGCACATTTCAAAGGCAAACGTGGAAGGAAATACAAAACCAATTTTATAAGCAGTCAGCAGTTTGCTAGTGCCCCAAAACTACTGTTTACATTGCATTGTTAAAATTAAAGATTTAATACATTTGTATGCAGAACTTGATTCCAAAGAGGCACACATGATTAAGGTTTCTTTTACCTCTACAAAATGTTTTGAAATATCTGCGCACCAATCATTTATGCATTGCTTTTATTCACTGGGACATTCAAAACCTACTTATGATGAGTGCACTAAAGATGATGGCATGTTACTTTTTGTTGGTGTACTTTTTACTTTTATCTTTTTAAAGCTTACTACATTAGCAAAAATCAGTTTTACGAAAATAATAATATACAACCATAACAACAAAGCTTTGTGATTTGTTAATGCATTCCCTTATCAGACACACAATAAATTCATAAATAGGATTTTCTGACCACATTCCACATACCTCCACAAGCTTTACAAGATGTTTGTTAGAAATAGAGTACAAATGCATAATCTACTTGATTTTAAAGTTTTAACATAAACAAATCAGTGTCTGGAATCATTTTTATTATTATTATTTAACAAACAAAATATATGTTAAGCTAAACTCATGAAATACCATTTGCTTCTTGATTTGGAGATTTCTGTAAAAAGTGCCCATGGAATAGCTGTAATTCCATCCAATTTAACACAGTGTAGTGACATGTCTATAACAAAAATACTATCATAAAAGCTGATGCTATGACACCATCAATAATCATTTTAAAGGTAGCAACCCAAGTCCATTGCAGACTACCTCATAATTCAAGTTTCAAGATATGATGCTAAAAAAGTTTTGACTGTCAAGTTAGGAAAAGATAAGTGCATGTAATGTTGTTTATGACCAGTGTTTCACCTAGCCCATTTATGATTTTGACAAGTGGAACGAACAGCCCTATCTACAAAAAAGAATTTTCTCTTTTTAATGGAATTTCTAATAGCAGTACTAGTTTATTAAAAATATAAATTTGTTCACAAAAGATTTTATGGGATAACTAAAATATTTTAATACTCAAATGAAAATACTGACTCAGTAATTATTCAACCATCACTGTTTATTGAAAATGATATTGAAATACTTCCTTGAAAAAACCTGACCATTTATGCAGTACAGATAAGATCTCTGGCACTTGTTAAACAAATTACTGTATATTACAGCTCTATTAACTATTACATTACCATATTGGTTACGATCACACTTCCCTCATTCCTGCTCTTTGGAGATATCACACCACAACTAAAACAAAGGCATAATCTAGTCCAACACTCCCCATCTAATAGTATGTTAAGAAACCAATTAAACTTTCGGTCTGACAAGAATATCTAAGCAAACCGAAAGTTAGAATTCAGTCACAGGATCATTTCTGCAACCCCACACAAACATAATTATCCTTTTAACTTTTTTGTCTCTGCTCAACAAGTACGGGTAAAATAGTAGAATATGAAAGACATATTTAGGAATATAATACACAATTCCACTTAAACTAAAGTTAAATAACATTCAGAGCGCCTTTTGTAAAGAACATATTAATAGTGAAGTCTGCTGAAAAAAATACTTTATTCATAAAGAAAAAAATTAAATAATGTACATAAATAAAACATGATATATACTGACAACTTTTGTAAAATTAGGCGGACACTGAAGAAATCATATTCAAGTTCTAGAAGAAGAAATTAAACAGTGATGACCATGAACATATCCATTCAGTAAATTAATTTGTATTGATATAATTAGTTTTAATTCTTTAAATTATCATTGTTCCTTTTTTTTTTTAAAAAAAGAAAATATATCTATAGTAAGTTTGAAACATCCCTAAAAAGTGAATAGTGCAATAACTTTAAATGAGGCTGCAATGCAGATACATTTAGTCACCAACAAAACAGTAAACCATTTAATGTATGTAAAAATTCAACATGTTTACCACCAACAAGCCAAACCAAAACGAATAGAAGAGAAAGATAATTATGATGGTTCTCCCATCCACCCACCCACACAAAAATTCAAATTTAAAATGGATTTAGAATTGTGATGCACATTGTAACATTTGAGTTAGGATTTAGACTTTAGTAAAGTAAATTATCTGTGAAATATTAATGGGCATAAGTGCTTAGAAAACAAACTGGTTAACCTTCTCAGTTTCAAATAACTTGCATGCACTACTGCAGGGGTCCACTTTAGATCTAATCTTTCTTATCTGGTTTTTGGTTTACATAGGTTGATTAATTTTTTTTTAAAAAAAAAAACAGATGACAATAAAATTGACAGTAAACTTATAAGAATAATCATACAGGTGAAAATTGAATCTAATCACAAAATTTAATTATACAAACAGAACAGTAAAAGCCCCAGATTATTCTGACTTAAACTAGTATTTGGAGATAGCTATTAATAGAAGTCTAAAATACAGAGAGCAACATACTTCAGCTGCTGAGAAAGCTAGCAGAATGCTACAAATTATAAGACAGTCAAAGACTACAAAGGATGAAACTGGCAACAGTGAGCAAGCAGAGTATAAAACTTTGGTTCAACAATATCGTCAATATGCTTTGCAGATCTAGAGGTATTCTTATTTATAAAAAGAAAATGAGATAAGAGTTCAGCAATAATTTTCCAAATTTTTTTTTTTTTAATTTAATGATTTAGTCTTAAAATGTTTATTCTTTCAAAATGGAAGTTAGTGTCTAAAATGACTACTTAGTTTTAAAAACGTTTTTCTCTAAAATATTAATGATATTAAATTAGTTTGTTAAAAAAAGGGGGGTTATATAGGAAGAAAGTGAAGTTTTTGTTGTTGTTTTTTTTAAATGCCAAATACCAAACTGGTCTAAAAGTTTATTTTTTTTAAAAAAAGAAAGGTTTTGCATACTGGTTGTTGGATGTCATACAAATGTTGACATCAACCTGAATGCATTCAAAACTAATATAATTTCTTAGAGACTGTTTTAATCGCAGCCCTGAAAAGTAAAACCAGTGTCATTTCCTACTAAACTGCCTGAACAAAAACAGAATTTATGAAAACATCACTAAATCAAACTAAACTACAATAAACTTGCGACAACAGAAAACACTGAAAAAGAAATGCTAAAACAAACTGAAATTCAACTGAAGACAGGCAACTTTTAACCAAAAAGATAGCACAACAAATCCTATTTATGAGGGGGTTAAACAAATATTAAAATGCATCAAGAACCCTGAAACCAGCACTTAAGTACATCAGCTGACACTTTCACATGTGAAGAACACTTCAACATGAAAACAGAGAGAGCTTGATTTAACAATCAAACATACACTTAAATACATCAAAATAGGCTAATCCAATTATTTTTAAACAGTATAATTGCATACAAGGTATTAAGTAACTAATTCAACCAAACTTTTTCTTATTAACTTTTCTACAATTAAAGTAACTTTCTGCACATGAAACAACCTTTTCCACACGTTATCCATATCATAAATAATTCTTTTTTATTTTAATATTTTGAAATTAGTTAATATTTTTAAAAAATAAAATACTAATCTTTTATAGTTGATTGCTGCCAAAATATTTAACTTTGACTCAAACTACAGGGTGCCCCACAAAAAACCAGGAAATTTTAAAAGTCCAGATCTCAAGGTAATGGATTTTACCATGTGGGGTTTACTGTTACATCAACTTCAATTACAGAGGAGAGAAGTCACAGACATACAATCCTTAAAACCTGTGTTGATGGAAGCTTGGAACGATATCCCGCTTGAAGAAGTTATCCAAAGGGCGACTGGAAGTTGGCTAGACCATCTACGTTGTCGTTGTGCAGCTGCCCACGGAAAGCATTTTGAACACCACATCTAACATTTGTGTTTTTGTTCTGTTTTAAGCTACCAAATTTCTATCCTTTGCTTTTGTTTTAAATAACTACCAAAATTTCCAACAATTAAATAAACTGTACCAAATTTCCTGGTTTTTTGTGGGGCACCCTGTATATATAAAAATATTTTTTATTTCTTTTAGCTTAGATGGGTCATGAAAATATCCTTATGATTTTACTTCCTCAACATAAGCAATAATACACAGTTAACACTTAAAACATACATGCACACTAAATAAGCTTCACTTAAAGAGAACAAAAAAACGTAACTGATGATTAAATTTGCTTATATGTTAGCAGATAAGATTTGTCCTAATAAAAACAATACATTTAAAAAATTTTTAGATGTTGACAATTCCCTAAAAATACATCTTGTTCATTCAGCCTTTAACAAAATAATCTATCTAAACCAGGTGTTGTGAAGAATTAGCATTTTAAAAAAGTTATGTATACAATTTGTTTGCATAAAATACTAATTAACACCTACCTGATGCAGAAAAAATATTTAAAATATACTAATACCTTTTTTCATAATAAGTCTAAATGGCAAGAAACTGTTCTAAAACAGTAAACATCAAGCAAGAATGTAGTAATGGCTTAGTGTCAAGGGTTAATATATATGAATGTCTAACCAATGCAGAACTGACCTTTCTTTTAAAAAAATTTCAAAACTATAACCTTTTCAGAGTTAGAAATAAGAAAGAAAAATGCTAAATAAATACATTTCTACTAATTATTAGTTCTCCACCATTGACTGAATGCATTTTTAAAAAAAAATATTGTTGGTTTATTTAAGCAATTAAAATAATTAGTTTTGTAGGGTAAACAGCTCATAATGGACCAAAGCATTAACAGTTTTAACTTTTTTATTTTCACAATTTATCACTTGCTCTACCAGGATATTAGAGGTTCATAACTCAAACATATTCGCATGTTATTACTATTAATTAGAAAAGGAAATTTTCTATTATGTATGCACACCAGCAGGTTTTCATGCATTAAATAAGGATATTCTATATTACTTTGCTTTCATTTATTTTCAGCTAAATTTCTTCAGACAGGGCAGTGGTAGCACATTATGTGGTAATGGCTATAGTTCAGACTTGGCTACTAGCCACCACATCTGTCTAACCACTGGTGTGGAATTCCTTAGGTATCCTCCACTATCTAAAAAAATTTTAAATTCCTCCTGCTAAAGATAGTAGTACATTGTTTACATTCGCATGTACACAAGTGGACCAGTTCTGTGTAGGTCAACAAAAATGCTACATATTCCTACAAGGTTTAAAAGTGCTCTTGGTTATATAGACACAAAACAAAGATATATTCACAGTGATGAGGAAAATCAGTAAATACTTTTACTAGCCACCTTGTCAAACAAGGGGAGATCCAACCTTCTTAACACCAGGGGCTAAACAAAAAATATAGGATGCCTCCAGGGGGCACTTGTGGAAATATTTTAATTATAAAGTATTCTGTGAACTCAGGCATTATGAGAATCAAGAAATGTTATCAACACAGCATGAATCAAACCAGAAGTAACACCCTAGCATTTTTTCTGTAACTTTCAGCAGTCAGGGTACTGACACCTATTTAACAATTTGGGAAAGCCACACTTTTCCAACAATGGATTGGTTACAGGGTTATCAAATCAGCACAAAACACTAGAGTAAAAAATTCTAATTAATTTCAACAGGTAACACCAAATATCAAAATGCACAAAAACTAGTGATCAACTGAAAATTAAAACTGGATTGACAATTCACTGTCTTAACACTTACCAGTCCTACTCAAACTTTATTTGCTCTGATGTCTTTTAGAATGGAGAAGTGCAGAACCAATTCAGCAGTGAGTGAAAGAAAAAAACTGCATAGACTTGATAGAATTGGAGTAAATACTGTAGCTGATACTTCTTTATGATAAGACATGTCACTACATGTACCTATAGAAAAGTTCTCTTATGCATGTGCACACAAAAGTTATACTGTAAAATTTTCATTGCAATAGTTTTTGGAGTGTTTATTTGAATGTTTTTCAGAAAATATTTATCTATTACACATGAAGAGAACACTACCTAGACTGGTTTCTCAAACACTATGCTATAACCTTTCAAGTCCCTAACATACTGTTCTGAATAGACTGACTACTAAACCTTTCTTCTCTTATATACATTTCTTATTTAGTTTTATACTCAGACATTTGGTTATTGCATTTTAACATCTCTTCATAAACAAAAAGTGTGTTCCAAAATGCTGGATTAAAGAATAGAATCCCTAGTTAATCTGTTTAATTCATTATTATTAATAATATTTAAAGAAAAACATGGCAGCAAGGTTTAAATAATTTTATTTACTGTAATTTTTGTTTTTTTTTCAATAGTCTTCAATTTTTTAAATATTAAATTGATCATTGCTATAGCTAGTTGTAGTAACCAAGTATTCCACATCCAGAAAGATAAGCTTTTCAGTGAAACTTTGAGTCCTTTATTGTGCCAAATCACTTGAGTAATAAATAGTCTTGTAATGTTTGTATAAGACTCTTTAGTTAATTGGGAAGCTATGAGCATATTACCTTTAAGTATTAGTTTACTAAATTTGTTTCCCAACAACCATAGACAATAAATATTTCAAGCAATAAATCTTTGTTATTTAGAAACTATTTCAAATAATGTACATAATAAGTAAAAAGTAAATAAGGTAAACAGCTAACCTTTGTTTAGACATTGTTCCATACACCTGTTCCACCCTTTGTAAATCAGGTGAGCTGAAATGATGTACAAGCTTTGTTCTCAGAGTTTGTAAGTTTGTTGCTTGTGGTAGTAGTTTTGGTCCATTCTCAAAATAAATAGGTACTGGTGTCGTTTTCCATTGTGGTGGCCTGGTATAGATGTTTTCTATCGGTTTATGAACATACTCCCAATTTCTTGGTAATGTAGTAAGTGGAATAACTTTTTGTTTTTTTAGCAGTTCTTTTTTCAATTTTTCCTCTTTTTTCTTTTCCTTTTTGGCCAACTTTTTAAGTTTCTTTTCCGCTTTAGTATTAGATACTGGAGCTATGTGTGGCATACTTGTAAAAGCAGCTCTTGAGTTAAGAAACGCAGTTCGATGACGCCTGTCAGTATCATAAGAGCCCATCAGAATTACCTCACTGGGTTTGTACACCATTTTCTGAGGTGGTAAAGTCTGCTTATGAAATGTAGTATGTGGACCTGATGAGTAAGGTTGATTAAAGTAGGTTGCATATGGCTCTCTGTTGTCATTTAGTGAAGTATTCAATAGAGTCTGCTGGACTGACTTGGTATCAGTGTAACTCATATTTCTTTCATCCAGTAAATTATCTTTCTTCACTACATAAGTGCTATTATCCACAGAATTACAAACAGAAGCATTCTCTGAATTTATAGGTGTATCAATTGATCCTCCTTTACCAGAGTCATTTTCAGTTATGATGTACTTGTTGGCTCTGGAATCCTGGTATGTACCTGAACTTTGCTGGTTGTCCACTGCTGAAGATGGTTGATTTGTATGATTTGCTAAGCCTCCATTTGAAAATCCCCAGCCAGTAGAGTAGATTTTTGAGGTCTGCTGTCCATCACTCTCAATATTTCCTTTTTCAAAAGCACTGTCTGTGACAGAAAATGACATATGATCTTGTTCTATTTTTCCATCTTGTCTGTGTACAGATTCTGAATTTGATGCATTCTTTTTACCCCTAATTCCCCTGAGGAGTTTGCTGAAACTAAATGAGTTGTTATTCTTCTCAAAATCAAGTGAACCTTTTATGGGTTTCTGAAGCTGTCCAGATTCACACTCAGTTTGACCAAAGTAGGTATTAAGTTGACTTTCAAGGTATCTTTTCTTTAGTGCCTTTTGTGTCATTATTCACACACTAATTATTAGTATAAGAAATCCTAGGCTGATCTGAAGAATAACTCAGGCAAAGTAAACCTCAGCCACCTTGTGTTAAAGGTAGAAGTAAATAAAACTTTAAAGGTGATATATTTATCACATCAGATATTAAGCTTCTTGTCATGCCAGTAGCAAAGACAGTGAATGCAACCTACATAGCAGTATTAATTTACTAACTGTTTTGGACTAGCCCAATTTCCCAGTAAACAACAGGGCTGGTCAATTCAGCAGTATTCTGTGTCAGTATTAAGGTATTTCCTTTTAGCCAGTTAAGTCTGTTGTTCAAACACTGGTTACCTGAATCATTTTCTCTTACTCTCTCTCTTTAAAATCTCACTCTGATTAGTACAAAAACAAAGTATATCAAATATATTACAGCAGAAGGTTCTAGAGCAGCCAGTACTCCACAAGTAAGTAAAGCCAGTTATTGTATATCATATTCCGCTTTATCTATCCTTGAATTAAGTTACATGTATATTTGAGGAATGTCAGAAAGATATTCAGAGGTCCTCTCCTATCCTTTTGTTTTCTAATGTAGTAGATGTCCGGTGGCTCACCTGTGAGTGATTCATCCATCCATTTATTCAGTCCAAGCTGTGTGTGTGTGTGTGTGTGTGTGTGTGTGGGTTGGTGGGTAGGTGTGTGTTTTCTTTTTTCTCTCTCTCTCTACTCACCTGGCAACAAAGGGATTGAATAAAACTTCTAAATATAGAACTAGAAATATCTAGAATGATGATTCAAACGGTTTCATCAAAGCTGTTAAATGAGGATGTCCAGTTACAAACAGGACCTCACCTTTGAAATTTTATTTAAAAAAAAAAAAAAAAACTAATTTCAATCACCTAAAAATTAGTCAATCAAACAATATTTTTGAAATTAACATTTAAAATAATTATATACAAACAAAAACAAATGCTTAAAAAATATACATACACAATTTAAAACATATTTTAAAGATAAATGTTAGTTCTTTTTATTAAACCAGCAATAAATGTAATTACAGATTCTAATATTTAAATGTAATTTTTAAAATGGTAATAAATATGAAAACAGAAAATTTTAATCAATTAATAGGCTTTTATAGAATGTTAAAATTAGTGCCACTTTATTGTTTCAAGCTTCATTCTTTTTCACCATGATGCAATTTTAATTAACATTTCAGTGATTGTTTTTTTTTTCCTGTTACCTCTAGACATTTTTTTATTACACAAATACTAATAATGCTAATGATGCAAAAAAAAATAAAATAACATTATTTCCTAGTTTTAAAACGGTTGCTTCCCCCTTTTTAATGAAACTAATTTGAATTTAATAGAGATTACAACCAGTGAGCCAAAAGAATATGGGAATTATTTCTATGTCTGGACAAAAATGGCTATGCAGGGTTTCAGTTTTGATTATACAGTGTCTTGGTATTTTTTTTTTTGTTGCTGATAATAAAGAAAGAAATAGTTGTAACTAGGAACACGAGTATTGTAAATGGCCTGGTATTTTAAGATGACAGCACAATGCTGTTTGTAACATAAGCTTCATCAGTATTCTTACACTAGATTTATGAAACCACAGTAAAAGCTCAAAAAGAATAAAGGTGCAAACAATAGAAATTGTCAAAAACATTTTAAACAATTTTATCTTAATTTTACAAACAGAAGAAACAGGGTGATAGTTAAAAGCAGAGCTAAACCATCCACTGAACAACAACTGTTAGTTAAAGTAAAAATTCCTACCATTATAAAACAAAATTAAGAGGTTTTTAATTTAATATCTAACCAGTAAATAAACATTTTCATTCGCATTTATTCAAAGTATAAAATAATCAGGTAAAACAAAAATTTTAATTTTTTTTAAAAAACGAGAAAAGATGGGTCAGGTGAGTTGTTTTTTTAAGATCCTGGAAGTAACTGGAACTTTTTAACCTTTCATTTAATCCAAATGCTTTCTTAGCAAGTACAATAAATAGAAATCTATTCAAATAATTTTTATTTTAAATTTAAGGCATTTATTTATTTTGTCAACACAAAATGGGGATTTAACTGTACCTTACTAATTCAGACTAGTTGAGATAAACTATTTTCTCACAAAATCCAGTAAATAAAAAAAATTAAGAAAATTATTTTTGTTCAAAATCTTTTCTACTCAGTTCAAAAAATAAAATGTAATATATGGTGGTTACAGAGAAAAGTGAACTAGAAGAGGGGTGGACTAGTTAACAGTATATTTCTATAGTTTAAAATGAACTCATTACAGTTTTTAGTTTTTGTAATAGGAGATTAATAAGCCAGATTATTTATAACAGGTGTTTAGATTAATACACTGTAAATGATTACTTTGTATTTTCAGCCATATTAATAAATGAAACAGAAAAGAGTTTAAAATAAAATAAAATGCCATCAACTATAAATATGCCTTTATTAGCTTTTAATGCCATGAGCATATTCAAGCAACACTGTATAGAACATAATTTAGATATCTATCTGTAATTATATAACAAAAACAATGCAACACAACAAAAAGTGATTATCATTTTTCAGTTGCTAATGTAATACCACAGTTGCAATGTCCAGGATCTACAATATAATCATTGGTCTGCTTTTCAGCAGGTCTACATCTTTATCTGTAGTATTCACAGTTAAAAACCATTTATTACACTAAAATCCAAAGTAGTGAGAATTAAACCCATCCTTCAATGGTGAGAGACTACCTAGAAAAGATAAAAGAAAACTATTTACCTGTAAATTAGTGACTTCATAAATAACTTTGCCAGATTCTTTAGCTTGGAAAGACTTAAAAATGGCCTACCTGTTACTGTCTACAAGTGTTGCCAAGGTGTTTCTCTGATGCATGGCCATTTCTAATCGTAAATCTCCCACAGAACCAGCTGCTAAAAAAGTAACAGGTCTTGAAAAAGAAGTGTCATTAAAATGGTATTTTATTTAATGTTATGAAAACTATAATAAAAAATGTTAAGCTTTTTTTTTTAAAAAAAGTATCTAAATGAATACCACTATTGATTTTCATAGCAAAAATACGAGTGTAGTTTTCTTTTCATATTTCAAACCTCTTTAATGCTTTTATTCATTGACTTATTTACATAAGTATACTAGCCATTTAATTTAATTTATGAAACTCTCTTCCTTACACACAATTTAAGTTGTAAGATTAGAGGAAAGAAAAAGATTGTATCAAAGAGTACCTAAAATTATTTCTTTTAAAACATTTCTGAAATTCTTTTGGTTTCATATTCCTTATTCACCTGTCAGCAGTAGAAATTATAAGTAGGAGATACAGTTACATATTGTTTCAGCCAGACTGAATAATCCATTTAATCGGTACTTTATCATAAAGTTATGTAAACTCAAGTTCTTAGTAAAATTTTAAAACTATTTTTAGATTAACTGGTGATATTACCTATATATGTTGTAGAAAGTTACTACTAAGTTGCCACAATCATTTTTCCTCTAAGCAGCCATACCGAATGCAAGTGTCTTGTAGGTGATTCTACTACAGACAGGTAACAAATTAAAATTTCATCTCATTCTCTACTAGCCAAAACAAAACAACTTGTATCATTCAAAACTGCAAGTAAACCAATATGAGTTACATTACGATCAAAATCTACATAAAGTAGATATATTATTTGACAGTTTTTGTTTCTCCTAATTTAACCTCACAAATAATTAAACAAAATTGTAACTTTTCAAACAGTTTATCAGCTTTATACTAGCTTAAATTGTCTCTTGGTTATTCTGTTGGTCATCTTTTTCTGTCAAATCATCATCAATTTTAATTTTTAAAAAACCAACAAAATATGTTACCTAAAAATAATAACTCTAACCCTCTCATGTGGAGAGATTATCAGTTTATTTACTGCCCCAAGTCCAATATTTAAAACATACAATGAAAATCAAAGGGGAGGTAACTAAATATGGATAATTTAATTCTTCATGTGCAATTTTTTTTTCCTGAATAACAAAATAATGTAAATTTTTTATATACTTAGGTGTTGGAAAGTTTTCAGAGAGAGTATATGGAAAGCTGTGCACGCCAGTGATCTTGGGATCAAGGGTTGAAAAGGCACATTAATTTGATACATGAAAACTATATTCTTTTCAGGGGCTCTTTAAAAGCAAAAAAAATCTATGTACAATGAATAAGATATAGCACCCAAGAGTCTCCATTTTTTAAGTTAACCGGATGACATGTTAAGACATTATTATTTACTGCAAATTCACTACATAATTCAATTCCTTTGTCACAGAATTAATCACTTCTTTTTTCCAAATTAGAATTTGCCACTGGGTTATTTTACTAGATTTTTTCTAAAATTTCTGTCTAAATAATATTATTTTCCCAGCAATTTTTTTTTCTTTCTTATTTCTAAGGCAGTGCTCCACTCTGTTGTATTTTACTTACTCCCGATACTGGCCAAAGCTCACAAACATCAATTCTAATGTACAGTTCCTTCATATTTTTTCACCACAAAATAAAGTGGTAAATTGTTGAAAGTGGAAAAGTTCTGAAGTAAGAAGAGACAGTCAGCACTAACTCTACAACTGTGCCCACCCTGTGTTTCCATTTTCACACTATTTAAAAACATGCACACAACTAGATTCTGGCAACTGATATAACTGTTTAAGAGAGAGTTATAACAACTCAGTTATAATAAAATAAATAAATTTTAAAAACTGCCAGCTTACAACTCTTAATCCTGTTCAGATTGATTTCTGCCACATGGGTACATGGAAACCAACCTTCCTGGCCATTCTCTTTTCTTCCTTCATAGTAACCAAATTCTCCAACATTCAGAACTAAAAAAGAGACAACATTAGCAGGATATTTTATTCTATATTTATGCTGCTTGGGAAACTCTTAAACAACTTCCAAGAAAAAAAAAATGGAGGCAATTGTCAGACATTTAAAACAACATGTTGGTTAGCAGTGGCGTTTTTCACCATTAAATATTTACTCCAACAATCCATACTTTTGCTCATGAAAAAACCTTAGCAAAAAAAAAAAATTATTCAAATTTTTTTCATCTCTAGGGTTGTCCTTGGAGTGTTGGAGGTGACCAAACTATATGAAAGTTTAGTACTGTATTTAATTTCAAGCAGAAAAGACTGGAAGTTAAAGGAAGGAATGTTTCCACAATTATGGTAAACATTTCTAGTGAAAATACCTATTTTATTTTAAAATTTTTGTCAATCAAAAGAAGAAATAACAGATCAAGTAAAAATATTGAAATCATTTATTTGTATTACTTACTGAGCACATTTTTTGATTAATAATAAAACTTTAAACAAAAATTTTATACAAGTGAATACCAGATTTTTCTCTAACAACTTTTAAGATATTTTTTTTTTAAATCTCACCTCTCCTAATTTGCTCCTTTCTGGATTCTTTATCAAGTGATGTAATAACACAACTTGTATATTGTTTTATTAAAAAAACAATGTAACTAATACTTGTAATAAGAAAGTAACAAAACTGCATCTTTTTTTTTATAATTAATATGCCTATAAAGCTGTTATCTTACTGCAACTGACTATTTTGTATTGTTAGCAGTCCTAAATGTGACTAATCCATGATACATTTTTTAACTGGAAAGTCCAACTTTCAAATCTAACGAAGCAGTCTTAACTAGTGGTTTATTTATGCAAAGATCTCCAGCATAGATTGGTTTGTACTATTTATAACTATCTTGAATTGATCCAAAATAATTGTTTTAAGCTAAAAACTCATTCCCTTGAGAATCATATGCATCAAAGCTACCAATCGATCTAGTCTGAAAATAGCAAGTTCAGAAGACTTTATCATCTAACATTTTCCAATACTAACAAACAATTTGCATAGATTTATGCAAGATAACATGTTTTCTGCTACATATCATCAGATAATTAAAAATTTTACTTTAAAAAACCACTAGTAGAGATTTAATTATATGTAATGACTATTCTTTAATTGAAAAACAACAAAAAATATAAACAGAATGGTCAGGATTACCCAAACATTTACACAACCTAGTAATTTACTCAATTAAAAGACCAATAAAGTCTTGTCAACAAGCCTTTAGAATGGAAAGAACTAGGGATTCTAATTAAAGGGGAACATCACAATAACTTTCTTTTATTCAACGGTATTCTTATACAGGTTTCTAGAAACCCAAAGTCAACCATTACACCTGATCCTGAAAGTCCTATTTATCAAGCAGTTTGAATAGCATACTAACTAATTGGAACATTTTTTGCTACCCCCCAACAGTGTTACAATTAATATTTGTTCAGCATCACAGTGGCTAATAAATAAGTTTTTCCTGAAAATATCCATCTAACAAACTTAGCAGAATTGATTCAAGAAGTAAATACCATCATACAAATTTTAAAATTCAAGCTGCATGCACCAATCACATACAGTCTGTGTTGCATAAACTGAAAACCCACATAATCTCATCTAAAACCTTTAAAAAAATGCTTATAGCACATGCAAACAACCAGTGCAGAACAATCCTAAAATATTGGTATAACTTCCTTGCACTACATACTGATTAAAGACTTCAAAATCAACAGTTAAAAAAAAAACAAAAGAAAATTAGAGACTCAAAACACATGCTAAATGTGAGAGATGTTTCAGATAAGCTTTCCTTTGGCGGATGTTCTCATAAAAAAATTTTTTAAGTTGTTAGCATGTGACAACTTGCTACAATATAAAATAATATTTTACTTTAATTACTTTCTTAAAAAATAATATAAAGTCCATGTTGTATGTATGCATGTAGACAAAATGTTGAAAGTAGATTCTTAGAGTTTACAAAACAAAACACATTAATATGTATCATCGATTATTAATTTTTCACATTTTAAATTATGCCTCCAACCTATTTTATATACCCCAGTCATAAGTAAATCCAAATTGTGTTATTGAATTAATTTTGTTTTAACTTTGTAAATTAAAGCAAGCACCAGTAGTATAAAAAGAACCATGCATTGTCAATAAAAATCACATGAAACAAATAAAAAGACATTATAAAATACTTTTAAAGCAATAATTCTTTATTTATTGTATGTACATCAATGAATTTAATGCTAAATCAAATTCAAATTCAAAATTATTATTTAAGAATATAAGGACATCTTCTACATAATAAAAATGCAACAGAAATAAAACTAAAAATGTCTATAGTTAATCAAACATTAATAATTTTATTCATATTTATCAACTACAGTAAAATCGATTTTTTTTCTAACTTTTGCATAAATTCCATCATACTGTAAGGAAAGTGAATGCATGCAAAACATTTACTACCGACCATGTCTATATGTATGTCATAAAATAGCTTTTTTGGCAGTATAATGCACCTTTTGGAATGCTTATTTTTACATATTTTGTCAGTTTGTGTTTGTTCTGCCATTGTATCTAACTACAAAAATTGCTCCTAAAAAGAGGAAAAAGTAGAAAATAACTATTTTGTTTCTCTCCAATAGATATCAAATTTAACCCCCTTAAAGTTTCTCAAATTTTCCTTCAATTTAAATAGTCTTCAAACCACATATTTTTTAAAAAATCCTATTCTCCAACATGCATTACATGCTGAATTATGGCCTCAGATCCGGGTTTCAGCATCAAAGAAAAATTCGCTTAAAGAACATTGTCAAATTCTCTGAAAATGAAACTTTTAGCAATAAATATGCTTGAAAATAACTGAAAATTAACAGAGGATTGGCTTGTTTTATTAAATAATTAAACACAACAAAAGAATACATATTAATAATAGCAAATAGAAAATAAGGTTAGTAACAAAAAATTAAATTAAACAAACTCGGTTAAATTAATGTGATTAATCATGCCAAATCCATGCTAGTTTTAACCCCCATATGCATTCAAAGAAAATCAGTTTAACCTCTCACTAGATCTCCCTTCTTCAGCTTCAAGTCGTAAGCCAGCTTAGGTTTACATTTTTTCACACAGATAAACACCCAATCAGGCAAGGCTGTGTATAGCCGCCGGCGACAACGCTTCATGTGATCTTGTCCAGCGCCTGGTTAAATCAATGTCAGAGATTCAGTGTACACACAAAACCCAGCAATATTGCCGAGATCAGTTGAAATAAACTAGATTTTCATTTAAAAAATCATCATACACAGGATTATGTAAGTTAATATTTTTCCCAAGGCAGAAATAAAATTTAAGCATTTCCTGACCTATCGAAAAACAATCCTAACTTTGTTTGATACATTTACTTTATCCAATAAATTTAACAGAAAACGTTTTTCAGTACAAATCAAACTATCAGCCTTAACTAACAATACAAGAAATAATGACTGCAGAAAAAAGTTACATTTATATAGTACCAATGTTCATTGTCACAAAAGTGTTTGTGAACTAAAATATAAAAAAAAAAACAATAAAGATTTTATTTTGAAATACAAATAATATACTGTTGTGGCTGAATTATGAAAAGAAAAAAACACTAGTAATTTATATACATGATTATCTACAAAAGATCTTGAAGGAATTTACCTGATCCAGAACTATTACTGGAAACACTCATTGATCTAGGTGAGTCAGAGTTATAGCCCCTTGATGGTGGTATGGAGCCGCAGTCAGATGCACTGCCAAAACGAGACGTATTTACAGAATCTGCATAATACGTTCGTTCTTCCATTAGACTGAAATTTAAACGAGGATCACTGCGGCTCTTAGCTAATGCTCGTATACTTGGGGTCATTGTTGAAAATTTTCTTCTGTCACTAAATTTTGGCATCTCTCGGAAAGGTACTGCAAAATATTTATATTAAAAGATAAAACAAAGGAAAACCTCTTCTCCAATTTAAGATCTAAAGTTTAAAAATTAAAAAGTAAAATCACAGTAGTCTACAGATCTTATGACTTTATCAATAAACTTATAAATAAACACACAAATGAGGTCATTCATGAAGGAAAAACAATTACTATCAATTTTCTTACCAACATTTTCTGGTTGGTGACACTTGATAACATCTGCCAGCTCCAGACAGCCAGTAGTGATAGCTATGCTATATGCAGTCTGGTTGTTAAAATTAAGAATCTCTCTGCTAGCACCTCTGAACAGTAATACCCGAGCACAGGATTCCTACAATAGTGAAATCATATTATTTAAATTTTATTTCAAAAATCCATTCCTTTTGCTTAAAACACATTAAAAAATTTTTTTTTTGTTTTTGGTGTGTCCAAATTCATTGTCAAAACAGTACACTAAAAAATAAGACACGTACAGCTAGCACAGTCAATATTGCATACGTACACATGAGTTGTTGTTTTCCAAAAGTAATGTCACTGAATTTATTTTGTGCTAACTGTTACAGCTATACAAACTGAAAGCAATTGTTTATCCATGCAAGTCCTATTTTTTTACATAATGTGTTGAACATGAAAGAGATTTTCTCCAGTGTTTAACAAAGATGTCAAAACCTGCACAATGGAACTATGAAGATTGTATCTTTAGCCACTAAAGAGCAGCATACAACACCACAAAGATTCCTTAATACCATGAAAAAGGTGAAAGTTGCTAAATGCTAGTCAGGACCATACAGTGAGTGAGAAATTGTTTGTCATCCAATCTTCAGAATGGTCTCTATTGTCACATGTGGAACATGGGATATAGTGATGTGCTGCATGGCTTGTGTGAATTTTCAGCTATTTTATAAATAGCAAATAGTTTTTCCACCATTTACATTTGTGAATACTATCAACGAATTTTCTTCTTTTCCCTTATAGAAGTATTAAGGTTATTATTTTATGTAATGTGTAATGAGTCAAGAGTTTATCATCATTTGCTATATAATAGTTGACAATTTTCAAGATACAAATTAAATAAATTTCAAACAAACATTTTATTATAATTATTTCATTCTGCATATTTAAGTTTATGATTAGTGATGTGAAAACTTTTAATTAATATAAATATTTAAGGTAATCTATTACATTTTTTTTACATGGACTACCATCTTTATTCGAGCAAGATAGACTGCTGTGGCATTTACTATCGCACTTTATTTTGGATTTCACATGTATATTTTGCTGACTAACACTTTCCAATGTAGTTGCACTTGAAGAATCTCGGACCACTTCCCAGCAGAGTATTTTTAGCAATTTTTCTCATGGTAATTTCCATATTCAAAAAAATTCAGCAACTTGCATGAACTTTTCCTTATGGGAATAGATCATCTATTTAAAAACTTCATGCTTAGTTCCAAGCTTGTACTTTTACTGTTCATAACAACTGCTTTTACATTTTACATTAGGGAAGTCTCCTCTTATTATCCAACTCGTTGATTGGTAGTAGCATCACTGTGCAGTCATCTGTCACCAATTTGAAACACTTTGAATTCTCTTTAATCTTCTCAGCCTGCTCCTTTTGCTCAAAAGTTTATCTGGCACCCAAAATATCTCTCTTACTACAATGAATGCAAAAACCTACCTATCTACCACTCACCCACCCACCTCTTTTAGCCATGCCCTGTGACGAAGGTGGAGATTTTCAAAGTTATTATAATGACTTGTACATAAAATAAGTTTTCCATAAAGCAAAAGAAGAAAATTCAAAGCTATAATTTAAAATTGTAAACATTAGCAGTAAAACCAGCTGCTACTGTATATAATACCCAACTACTTTCAAAATAACTGAAAAATTTCCATTAAAGTTTACAATAATAGTCAAGGTAGCCATTATGCATAATAGCACACAAAGCAACATGGCCATTATATATTATTACACTATATTTATTTATTTTAACAATTAAACATTAACTCAGTTTTTGTTGAGCAATAAATATTCTATTCTCTTTTGTTTGTGCATATTTTCTCCTTGGTCAGTGTAAAAATAGCTAATAATATTTTCATCCAGTTGCAACATTATATAAAGTAAAGTATATATTTAAAAAAATACATTGCAAAAGACAATGTCATACTTTATAAAAAAACATGCTTTACAAAACTAAGATCAGATGTATATTGGCAGTCAAGTACATTGATGATGTCCTTCTTGCTTTATCAATGTTTGCATTAACCATACTGAGATGAGGTAAGTAACGTCCTGCTGAGGAGGCAGCAAGAAAACCAGGTAATGGAATAGTGTACACAAGAGTACACACTATTATGACCCTATCATTGCCAAATCTATTGTGCTATCTAACATAATAACTTAGAAATTATTTGTGTAGAGTGGCAAATCCAAACTATGCCATCAGTAATGCTGAGCTACTTCTTTGCAAATTGCTGATGAATGATGATAATCTTCCATCAAGGATATTCTATCACAGTCTCCTATGCACTATATTGTCTAGTCACAGCATTCTGATGACGACTATTGGAAGAATTGGTACATCTCACGTTCTTAGTTAGTGAGCCAATCTGGATCACTTAAAAGAAACTCCATGACGCAGCTGCATTAGTCAGTTCTGATGCAGTATCATAACAAGACAGGTGCTATCCAGTAAACACAAAGCCAAACTGCATCCCATCTTTGGGAAAGGCCTCCATCCAACACTGGTTGTAGCATTGTAGCACTGAAGGAAAACCTTTGAAACAGCAGCATTCATTTTACAGGCAGTCATACCCTTTACCTATGCAAGAATCTATAGCTGTTTTCAGCAACAAATGTTCATGCTGTGCAAAATGAAAACAGGTTAATAAAAAGTTAATTTGTCTCCTAACTGATTTTACTAGATTTTCATACATACTATGAATAATGATTCTCCACTAATAAATTCTCAATAAAATTAAATTATGTACCAATAAATAAAAATGTGTTCCAGATTTACGTCTTTAATTTCACTGCTAAAATAAAAATTCAAACATTTTAATAGTGTGTAAATATAAAAAATTTTTATATTATTTTAATATGCTTACTTGGTTACATCCCTTGAACCATTGCTAAGCAGTCAAAAAACACAAACCATTACATTAGCTAGCCTAAGCTCCAACTGGTCCTGATGTTCTTCTAAATCTATTTGGTTTGTAACTATAAACTTTACATACTTGCACACTGATTATTTTCATTTTTTAAAAGATCTTTCTTGTAGAAACTATTTTATATTTTTATCTTTAGTAGAATTTTACATGAAGAAACTATGAATTATGTACCACTACTAATAATTTAAAGGAAACAACAAAACAGAAAGGTAGGTTATATTTTATTTGGATTGTGTACTTTATACTGAAAGACAAAAAAAAAAGAAAAAGCTAAGTGTTGCAGGCAGAGTGCAGTGGGAAATAGTAAACAAAAACTTGTTTCATATCTGCTTTAATTGCTAAAACTAAATTTAACAACAAATGCTATTAAAAGTCATTACTTCTTAGTCCATATATCACTACTTTCTATAGGTTTAAGTGCAGAAAGTCATCCACCAACAATTGGACACTTGTAAGAAAACACTAAGTTATGCTTCCATTCATGTAAAATATGAAACCAGTATAAAATTAAAAAAACCAATTACCTGATTGCTCACAGCACAGATGTGCAATGGTGTGTTGCCACTATTATTCTGGACATCCATGTCACCACCATAAAAAATCA
Source organism: Nautilus pompilius (assembly GCA_018389105.1). NCBI lineage: Eukaryota > Metazoa > Mollusca > Cephalopoda > Nautilida > Nautilidae > Nautilus > Nautilus pompilius. The sequence continues at coordinate 820,322 of JACATO010000351.1, read as the reverse complement.
GATGCTCAAGATGTTGAACTCTTCCATATCGGCAAGCCTGAGAAGAAAATGTTAAAATGCAAAAACATTTCTAGGAATATTTATTTTTAGAGCAGAATAGTCTTTCTCCTTCCTTACTTCAGCTGGTGTTTTGACTGATTTCCATGAAAAAAATAAAGTTTATGTTTAATGTTACATAACTGAGTCCATAAATAGCTATGAGAATTTATCAGACAATCACACATTTCGCTAACTAATCAAGTGACTAAGTATACAGAAAACTGTTACAACTTTATGCTGACTTTAAAGTTGATAAAGATTTGTTTTAAAATCTTGCACATCATCATATTAACAACAGTAAACAGTTTAAAAAGTTGTTTATTTTTCCATTTAAGAGTAATTCAACATCTCCAGCAGATCTATGTAGTTAAGATTTTTTTTTTAATAATCCTAGTAACTGAATATAGTTAGTGTTGCTTCATAATATATATAAAACAAGCTCTTTTACCTGATGAATTTCACAGCAGCCCTGTTCATCCTTTATCCCAATATAGCTTTGTTCATGTAGAAGCAGTTCTGTACTAAGAGGATCAGCATCACATATGACAGAATGGTACAGTGGAGTAAGACCCTGGCTGTCCTTACAGTTTGGAGACATCCCCAAGTCTAGTAAAACCTAGAATAACCCAGATTAAATAAAATACTGGCAGTATTCAAATACTTTACATCAATTTGAGTCTTCAAATGAGATAAATTTCATTACAAAACAACAGTCTTATTCCTAACAAAGAGAGAGAGATGAAACAAACTTAAAAAGCATACTGTATAATTGTCCATTATAATAAATGGCAACTAGTGCCAGTGATCTAAATTTTCTTTCAAGAATTTTTTTTAGACTAAGCAACAAATTATTTCAAAATGGCAGAAATGTGTAGTATATCATTCAGAAGGAATAAGCAAGCTTCCTTTCCTGAGAAAGAAAAAAATGAAAAAATGTTTGGAAAAGGTTAATAGTGTTTGTTTTCAATAAAAAAAAAATTGCAATTGAAAAGTTATCTAACAACTATTTGGAAGATCACAGTATTGTAAAAACCAAAGACTGAAATTAAGTATTTTTAATGCTTTAAAATAATTAATAAATGATAATCTGGTGTTTTTACTGAGTGACAACCTGATGATCTACTACTACTAATTTCATGTCTAGAAAGTTAAATGATGGATACCATCCCAGTTTGTTGACTTGCTCAGTCTCTTTGTAACACTCTTCCTCATTTTTAATTTAACTATTTTTGTAATTCTTTAGTTTATTTTAAGTCTGCAAAATATGGCAGCAAATGAGCATCTTCAATACATTTTGAGAGATAACCATTACAATGCAGATAAGTCTGCTAATCTTTTCCTGTAGATACCTTGGTAACCTGTGAGAACATCTTTGTACATTTGTTGATTCTAAATTTCTTAAAACCAAAGCATGTATGACAAGAAAAATGAATGTGTTTTTGGCTGGTTATCTTACTCAAACAAAAAGAATTCATTATGATATGATCTGCTTAGTGTTTTTCCATATTATAATTGACCAGTCTTATTAATTAACTCTTTATAAAGGAGATAAAGTAAGTTCAAAAGTGGTTACCTTTGAAGATAAAACACTATTAGTGATAATGTTGAAATAAGAAATAAAAACTATCGGTGTTTCTTCAAAATTTGAGAAGATATTTAACAACTTTTATTTTTAAATCAAGCTGACATAAAATAAGAATTCTACAGAAATAAACTTTTTATTTGAACTTCAAAGCCTCAACCTTGATTCATAGGCAGAGTTTATCAATTGAGCTCTTTCAAGTTTTATCAGATTTTTACTAAATGGCAAATCAATTGGTCTAAATCCTAACTGTATATTCCTTAATTATTGTTTTTTCCTTTTAAATTCAGAAGGGAGGTCATTAGAATGATTTTTTCCTCTTTTTATTCTTATGCTAATGTTTAGAGAAAAAATCAATGAATTGTTTAATGTTTGTTTCTCTTGGTTTTTCTCTTTCCTATATAATTTCATTTCCTTTATAACTCTCATTTCTAGGGGGTTCAACACCCCAATAAAACATCTTAATTTTTTTTTTTATTATTTGCTTGTCCTCTTTAATATGTGACAATAGAAGAAAGGTAAATTCTTTCCTAGTGAAAAAGTGTCATGCTTTAAGATTACTTTACGTTTATCACTCGTAATTAATGAACTAATTTTAACTGCCAAGAATCTGTGCTGTTCCAGGTTGTAAAGAGTCACAAGTTCCCCAGGGAGACACAAATAAAGTCTTCTTGGTAAGGCATACTTTGTTTTGTCTCTGCTGGTAATGAATTCAGTCAACAAGCAAACAAACAAATTACAGTTTTAGTATACCAACTGACAGGTAAGGTTAACATAATAGCACTCAGTCAGTCTTCCAAAGCAGGTAAATTAGAGACAGCAAGCAAATACAATGTTTTGCTATAAAATATGAATTTGGTGATAAATGAAATAAAAATTCCTCAGAAAAAATTTATTTACAATCATTTTTTTTAGTCCTGAAATATTTTATTCATGTCCACTAGTCCACTAGTGTGATTTTTTTTTAAAAAAACTACATAATGAAATATTTAGTGTGCACAACTAATTTGCTATCCAAAATGAATATTGGAAGTCCATTTCTTTTTAAAATTTTTGGCTTGTCTATTGTTTTACTGCATATTAAATCTAAAACCTGTAAATAGTGACTGTTGATAACTGAACAGATATGTGCATTTATTAGTAATATAGAGAAAACGTTAAATTTTCCAGAAAGAATACCATATCCTTTGCAGTTTTTTCAGTTATTTACTTTCAGAAAATAATTTGAAATAGTCAATTTTAGTCACTAACTAAATAAAAAGAAAACACTGAACATATTCTGAAATGCTAATATTGTATTTCATGAAACTTTTTAAAACAAAGATAATTGGATATATCAGTTTACATGCTAGTTTTAATTTTTAAATTTGAGAGAACTGTATGGAGATTTAAGAGATTATTTGAGGTTTCAGTAAATGTGGTTTATTGTTTTATGAGATAGTCATGAATTTTTAAATTTTCCACATTTATCCAGTTGATCAGACAGTATTTTTGACTAATGACAATTTTCCCAAGTAATTTCAAATACATTAAAGATGAAATATACCTTTACAGCCTCTGAATTGCTCTTAATAGCTGCCTGATGGAGTGGAGTTAATCCCTTTCGATTTCGGAAGTCTAAATGAGCACCACCACTGACCAAACTAATGATAGTGTTTCGGCATTTGTCCCTGGGCAAAGTGATAACCAGTGTTAAGGGAGTTTCTAAAAGAAGAATGTTCAACACTGAACTTGTTAAGTCAAAGTGCAAATACTGAAAAAATTTCACAAATCTAGTTATTAATGCACAATCAAATATTTTTTTTTACATTAGAATTTAAAAAGCATAAGTAAACTTTTTAATAAAAAAAGCAAACCATTTTGGCATTTTAATTATCTCCAATTTCAAGGTAAACTCTTACATTAAGCACAGTATTATTACTTTTCTCTTTACTGAGAAGAATCACTTTTTCTGCAAAAACTTAAAAATCTTCTTATCAGTTTTAGTTAATTTTCTAAAAATAATAATAATAATAGGATGAATTACAGCTGTAATCTTACCTCCACTGTCCACATCATGATAATTAGGATCCAGCCCTTTATTGGTAAATTTATTGATTTTCTCTACATTTCCATGACGAACACAATCTATGAACTGTTTCAAGTTGGCCTAGAAATGAAGAAAGAATTGTTGAGTTTTATTTTCAATTTTATGACTTCATTAGATATATGAGTTTCTCTGAATCATTATAGTTCACTCATCAAAAATTAAAATAATGAAGTTTTCGAGTTACCTATACTTCAGTAATACTCAATACTTTAATCTCTGATCTAAAGTACAATAAATAATGGATTAACCAACTTAATAACAAATTGTTCAGAAAATTAAATATTTATTGTTTAAGTGAAAAACATTTCTCTTTATACCATATATAGATAGTACTACTACTAGAAAATATTTAACAATGTAACAGATCCAAACTATCTATTTGTGATGCTTTTTAAGTAAGAATAGTTTTTCTTTATTGTACAATTAGTTTGGTTTAAATGACATTAAAACAGAGATTATAACAGTGAAGATTAATATAATATTTTAGAATATATATATATATATATCTTTTTTTTAAATCAGTGTTGACAGCTTAAAGAGTGTGTGCAAGTTGGGGGAAGCTGACTATCAGTTAAGTCTTTTCCTATATCAAAAATTACTTCTACCAAAACATTCACTGCCAAACTATTTAAATTTGGCAGGATCATCAGATGTCTTTCTATTAATACATTAATCGTAAGGTTATTTATACAACCTGATAAAATAGTGTATATGATCTTAAGTAGAACAGCTGCTTATGCAGGTAACTACTTAACCTGAAAGAGAAAGCAGCTGCTGTATGAAACTCATTTAATTTATAAACCATTCATACATACCTTTGTATGCAGCTGTTTTAATTTCTTTGGATTGATCTGCATCATTTTGTACACACGTCTCTTACACTTGAACTGAAATATTAAAAAGAAAAAAAACACAACTCAGGAAGCAGGAAATGTTATTACTAAATCTGTGTATTTTTTTTTTTTTGCATCCTCCTAAAACTCATTAACTGGCATGTTTCACTAGTATTAGAAGTATCATACAGCCATAAAAAAAAAATGCTTTTTCTTGTTTATTAGCTGGATATACAATATATGAGAGAGATTTCTGTAACTAAAGATATACATTTCTATCCCTAGCTCAAAAACTTACCAGTCTAATAAACTATACCAATAAACAATTTTTCCATAATATAGATAAGTGATAAAGTACCATGTAATGGCAAAGCTTAACACAATTAAATAAGCAATTAATTTAAAAAAAAAACTTTTGTATTATTTTTAACTAAATACAATTCACAAAACTTATTAAATAACATTCGGATTTTTGTTAAAAATTTTGATATTACATATTGCACAAAAAAAAAAAAAGAAAAACAAAAGTGACACTGGTATTTTAGTAAATTTCCATCTTTAAAAATCTGTTAAAATAATTTAGGCACTATTATATAGCTAAGTATTATGAATAGTATATACAATAGTTTAAATGTTCAAAATAATTAAAACTAATCAGCATGATTTCTTTTTAAAAAAAAAAAAGACTTGCCACTTGAGCCATTTTTAAGACTATTCTGATCAAAATCATTTTCATAAAATGTAAAAGAAAAACTGTAGATAACTTTCTAAATACTTCTAAAGAACAAGGGCAATATGGCTTAAACTTTCTTCTCTCAATCTCCTATTGAAAGTCAAATAATTGTTGTTTTTTTATTTAAAAATTCATTATGCTGTGTTCCTCTTTCACTTGATAACAAAGTGAAAATAATTCTCTATCATTAATAAATAAATTACTGGTATACTGTCTGGCCAGTAACTAGAAACCCCTATCCAATAGTTCAAGAAACTATGTACCTTCATTAATCCTAATATAAATGGTCTCAATACCACAAGTTTTTGGATGACATAACATATAAAGTTCTTGCCATTCATGAAGGAATACTGTTTCCAAATCAGGTAGTTGATGATTGTGGAATGTAGAATAATACCAGTAGCCAAAAATAAAATCTAGAAATGTTAAAAGTTATGCTCCTCAAACCAATTATTAAAAGACTCAATGGATGATGGTGGTGGCATTTTAAAAGTACATATCCTTAGAAAAATAAAAAAGATGCATATATCCTGCAATAATCTGGAAATATTATTGGGATGTAATGTGCCCTAAAGAGGAACCATGGATCCTATTTCCAGCCATGAAAATATTTCCAAAATTATTACCATACCTCAAGCAGTTTGCACAGAAGCAATACTGAAAGGGTCCATAAAGTTGAATATTAAATGCCAAACCTTTAAGCTTATATATACAAAACAATGAACTGTGATTTGTCTGACCACAACACATTTCCAAAGTAAAATCATGATGTTCTTTTATTACTGAAGAAGACACCTTCTTTCTGCTGCAAATAAGAAGTTTGCAGACAAGACCATGACTACCAAATCCCACTTATGATTAGCAAACAACACATATTTAGCAAATTTTTATTAACAATGCATGTAGAAGTTCAATCATGAGTTTTTAACTTTTTGGCCATGTAGTGTATAATATTTCCATGAAAGTTAATATGACAAAAACATAAAATTAAATGATTTTACAATATATGAGATCTGTTCAGAAAGAAACTAAACTTTTAAAACAGCGTGCCAACCAACCAGCAGTGTGCTCATGGCTGCAGTGCTGTGTATCGGTGACTTTGAGCTTCAGTCTAATAATAGCTGCATCACACCACGTCAGTTAGTCATCGATCTACACGCACTAGAGTGAACGTATGTTTAGTGCACTTGGCAATTTGTCGAAAGTTGAACAATGAAGGATCTTGAAGAACAATGTGTTTATGTGAAATTCTGCTTCAAATTGGGTAAAGTTTTTACGGAGACTTTTCTAATGTTGCAACAGGCCTATGGGAGGATTGTTTGAGCTGTACACAATGTTAAGAGTGGTACCAGTGTTTAAAATCAGGAAGAACATCCACTGAAGACAATTCCAAATCTGGACGACCTTCCATGACAAAGGACAATGATCAAAAATTGAGAAAGTGCAAAGTTTCTGAAGAAGAAGACATCTGTAAAAGTTTGTGCCACATGATTTTAAAAGAAAAATTGAACATGCATTGTGTAGCAGCAAAATGTGCCGCGTCTGCTGACAGATGATCAAAAAGAGAACCCAGTCAGTCAGTCAGGAGCTCTTTGATCGTTTGAATGCTGATGAAAGTTTTCTGAAAAGTGTCATTACAGGTGATGAAACATGAGTGTATGGCTACGATGTCGAAACAAAAAGGCAGTCGACGCAGTGGGTTAGATCATCATCGCCACAACAAAAAAAAAAGCACGTCAGAATCCCTCAAATGTGAAGGTGATCTTGAGCATCTTTTTTGATTGGAAGGGCATCGTTCACGTTCATCATGAGTTTGCTCCACGTGGTCAGACGATCAATAAAGTTTTACTTGGATGTCCTGAGACAGTAGAGAGGCAGTGCGAAGGAGGCCTGAGGCATGGAAAAACATAAGCTGGATGCTGCACCACGACAACGCACCAGCTCACGCATCACTCCTTATCCATCACTTTTTGGCAAAGCATGAGACAACTCTTATCCCCCAATCAGCCTACTCTCCGGATTTAGCCGCTGCAGACTTTTTTTGGTTCCAAAAGTTTAAATCCATCCTGAAAAGTCACCAATTTCAGACGATAGAAGAGAATGAAGAAAATTCGCTACAAGAATTGTGCACTATCCCTGAAAACAAGTTCCAGGACGCGTTCCAAAACTGGAAAAAATGTCGGGAGCAGTGTATCAACAGTAGAGGGAACTATTTTGAAGGAGACAAGTCTGATTAAATTGTAAGTAATGCAATAAATTTGTTTTTTAAAAAGTTTGGTTTCTTTTTGGACAGATGTACAATAACTGTTAACAAAAGAACCAATTCTATTATTAGTTGAAAATCAAACTTTCATATGACCTTTCTAACAAAAGTGTTAGAGACATTGTTTTACCAAGTTACTAATGAGATACATGTAAGGTGTTCTCAAAATGATATACATCTTAACTGATTAAACTCAATGTTTCAAAATAAATTATACATAATTGTTCACTATTTTTATTTCTTTATTTCCAACTAATAACAGAATTGCTTCTCTTTTTCAGTTTAAGAACTAAACAGATAAACAACAGTGTTTTCTTGGTATGCCCATGAGAAGTTTATATTGCATATCTGGTAGAAAATCATAGTTTTAAATGTATATCATAAATTTTAGGATGGTTTGAGATACTGATCAAATCCTGTTCTGAGTTCAAAAGGCAAATTCTAGGTTTCTTTGAGTTCAAGTAGAGGTTTTCATGGATAGATTACTATCTGAGATGTATCATTGCCATGTCCAACTTATCTGTCTAAGATTTTGACAGATACAACAATATACAGAGCAATAAATAAGTTGTTTAGATTTCTATAAATATTTGTAAACTTCAATAAAAGGTTGGTATTATTGTACTCCACAAAAAACTTTATTACATGAATTGCAAGGAGAATAGCTTTGGAACAAAATATCTGATTTAATTTATACTCTCCTTATCAACAATGATCTAAGTTGGTAAAGTTGAATAGAGGCATCAAAGTGGTATGTAAAAATAACTCTGCTTCCTAAGTGAAAATCATTTTTGTTCCTCAACAACTTACTATATATATCTACAAGAACAATATCACATACTCAAAGAGATTACTACAAAACAATTAAATAAAAAGCTTACCTCTAAAAATCCAATTGGTCCCTGCAAAGGATAATCCTTCAATAATCTTTCTTCTTCTAGAAACTTCCCTGCCCTGCCATTCATTGGTGGACAATATAATCCATAATTTATCCCATCTCGCAGATCCTGAACAAAAGGTTCAAAACTACACTGTTACTTTGAATTAACTTTTAAAAAAACTAATACACTATCAATGTCTGTTTATCAATTTTTTTCTTATAAAGGCTTGATAAAAAAAAAAATCCTAGTCTAAGAACTGGAAGTAAAGATGGAAGTGACTATTTTCCCCTCGAATTTAAACACAGAAATATTCACTATAATTGGAATACAGTAAAAACATACAACCCCGCCACACAGTTAAACAGGCAGACTGTTATTATGATTTGCACTGAAGTGCCATGAAAAGTAGGCTGCTTCTTCTTACTGAAAGAAATTTAAAAATCAAGAAAGCAAACAAACTTAATCAAATTATAGAGCTAAAATGAACATTTTAAACAGATTGTGAAAAATTAAAAGGTTAACAAAAAAGTAAATAAATAACCAAAAATAACCTTAAACAGCCAAAGACAAAAATAAAATTGTAATAAAAAGTATAATAAAAATTTCAGTATCAAACAAATATTTGAAAAGTTTAGATTCCTCCTAGAGTATTCAAAATCTTTTTTTAAAATATTAATTATAATAAATTTTAAAAAGATTTAATAAAAACTGATCACAAATGCAAAAAATTCAGCAGCTTGACTTTGATAGATACGACAAAGGTAGGCTATAAATAGAGATTCAAACAAGACAAATGCAGACATCTATAACAATCTTCTGCTATATTTTTGATAATGATCCAAAGTTTAAGTAAGTCTCTGACATAACATGGCTGTTCATCTGGTTAAATTATAGATGAGAGCAGGCCACACTCACTCTGCAGCATTTCTTATGTATTTATGTTCTCCTCAACTTTATTGTATTGCTGGAATCATTCCCAGTTTTTGACAGCTACTGTAAAGAAATAGTGTCATTAAATATAAACAGAACTACCTTCAGATATAAATAAATGATGTTGCTAAAGCATAAAAATTATGCTATATCTAACTTTTGTTTTGATTTTTTTAGTAGGCTGATTGATTTAGTTATTTAATCCGATATAGTTGTAAACATTTTGAATATAAGTTTCACTTTTCAGAAGAGAATAAAATTTTCTAAAACATTCATTCAGCAAAAATTGTTCAAAAACCAAAATGTTTAGGTGTGTCCTGTGTTATAAAAAATATTAAATGCTGACAGGGAAGATATATTCTACTCTTTATTAAAGAGCTCATTTTAAAGATTCTTGAGGGAATGTTTAAGGTGTTACATGTTTTAAAAATAATAATCTCAAAAAAGGTGGCAGACTAGATGATGACCATAAGAAAACAAATTTGACACCCAGATACTTCCTTCGCTAAAGAATAGGATAATTTCAGTCTTGATGATCCAATTAGAAAAGATTAGTAAGCATATTTCAATGAGGCTAATAACCTTCAAAGAGGTTCACTCTTCTGTAGATACCATAAAAAGAGCATTAATAGGTAAAAAATAGATGTTTTGAATTTTTCACAAGTAGTTAGTTGAGAAGATATAAGTTACAGGTTAAAAGAAGAAACTAATCTTTAAATGACTCTTTCCTTGTGAACCCCTGTCCTTACTTGATCTTGAGGACAAAATTGAGCTAGAAAGAGGAAGTGTGAAGCATCAGCCTTGGTGATCAATTCAGTTACCTGGGTATGGTGGGGGGAGAGGAACCTCATACAGGGCTGATATATATATCATGGGCCCTGATACGACCATTCAGAGTGGACACCCAGATTATTTTTTTTCTCTCTTCACAAAATTCATTATTCAATTATTTGTAACTATCCAATTTAATCACAATAAGCTAGGATAATAGAAAAGCACAAAGAGAAACAAAAATTACAGTATTTAGTTAAGAAATTGTCAAACAAGTAACCAAGATTTCTGGTAGTTCTTAAGCCTAAGACCTCAAAAGGCCTTAACCGTGGTACCACCACCACCACAAGTACCCATCCACAAGTACCCTACTAGAACTCATCTGTTCAACTGTGGGGAGAAAACTAGGGACCTGGAGACTCCCACATAGACTAATTAGTATAGAAAGGCAAAAGGAAACCATGCTGTGGGAAGTCACCAAATCAATGGACTGCCTGGCTCTAAACTAAAAGATTTCTCTTTGGTTAACTAAATAGAACAATCCCCAAATCAAATAACATGAACTTTCCACTATAGGGATAAAGACATATCATCAGCCTGAACAGTAATTAGCACTCTATGGGTGATGCAATGAAAGCAACATTGAGAACATTTTTTTCCTGCTGGATGAAGGCACTTAAGACTAGCAGACTAAAGTGGCAAGGAAATCATAAGGTTGGCCGTTAGATCCAACAGGATAAAACCACCTAAATGAAGCCACAATGAAACAATCACAAAATCTAAAATTTTTTATCTTATTAACTAAAACACTACATAACAGAATTAATGGCAAGTGTTTCTGATAATCTTGCAACGGTTAACAAACAATATGCTACTGAAAAAAAAAAAAAAATCAGAGAAGCAAGATTTTATTGTCTTAAATAAACTTGTATTCCAACAACTAGTAAGTATACGAGGTCTGTCCAAAAAGAAACCAAACTTTTAAAAAAACGAATGTATTGCTTTACATACAATTTAATCAGACTAGTCTCCTTCAAAATAGTTCCCTCCACTGTTGATACACTGCTCCCAACATTTTTTCCAGTTTTGGAACGCATCCTGGAAAGCGTTTTCAGGGATAGTGTACAGTTCTCGAAGCAAATTTTCTTTGATCTCTTCTATTGTCTGAAATCGCTGACCTTTCAGGTGGATTTCAACTTTGGAAACAAAAAAAAAGTCCGCAGCGGCTAAATCCAGAGAGTAGGCTGATTGGGGGATGAGAGTTGTCTCATGCTTTGCCAAAAAGTGATGGATAAGGAGTGATGCGTGAGCTGGTGCGTTGTCGTGGTGCAGCATCCAGGTTATGTTTTTCCATGCCTCAGGCCTCCGCCTTCGTACTGCCTCTCTCAACCGCCTCAGGACATCCAAGTTAAACTCTTTATTGATCGTCTGACCACATGGAACAAACTCATGATGAATAATGCCCTTCCAAATAAAAAAAGACAATCAACATCACCTTCACATTTGCGTGACTCTGACGTGCTTTTTTTTGGTCGCGGCCACAATGATCCAACCCACTGCGTCGACTGCCTTTTTTGCTTTGACATCGTAGCCATACACCCATGTTTCATCACTTGTTATGACACGTTTCAGAAAACTTTCATCAGCATTCGAACAATCAAAGAGCTCCTGACTGACTGACTTACTGACTTTGTTCTCTTTTTGATCATCTGTCAGCAGACGTGGCATAAATTTTGATGCTACACGATGCATGTTCAATTTTTCTTTTAAAATCATGTGGCACGAACTTTTACAAATATCTACTTCTTCGGAAACTTCACAGACAGTCAGGCGACGATTTACATGGATCACAGCATGCACTTTTTCAATGTGATCATCATCCTTTGTTGTGGAAGGTCGTCCAGATATGGGATTGTCTTCAGTGGATGTTCTTCCCAATTTTAAACGCAGGTACCACTCGTGACATTGTGTACGGCTCAAACAATCCTTCCCATAGGCCTGTTGTAGCATTATAAAAGTCTCTGTAAAAGTTTTTCCCAATCTGAAACAGAATTTCACACAAACATGTTGCTCTGCAAGATCCTTCATTGTTCAACTTGCGACAAATCGCAAAGTGCACTAGTTCACTCTAGTGCGTGTAGATCGATGACTAAGTGACGTGGCGTGATGTGGCTATTATTAGACTGAAGGTCAAGGTCACCAATACACAGCACTGCAGTCGTGAGCACGCTGTGCTGGCTGGTGCGCACACTGTTTTAAAAGTTTGGTTTTTTTTTGGACAGACCTCATATACAATGGCCTGGTTCACAGGAATGAAACAGTGATGCAGCTTTTTCTCTTTTTAGTTCAGTGGTAACAATTTTGATCACATTAAAAGGCCAACCCAGTAGTGACAATTATCACAAAACACTCCACTAAAATTCTGAAGTTTACAGAATGCAGCCACAGCAAATTACCATACCAACTAAATACCATATTTATAACCAAAAAATAATCTTTGATAGATAATACAATGACAGTTTCAATTTGCAATCTTGACAAAATTGTATATACATTTTTTTTTTCCATATTTCTGGTAAAGGACTAACATCAAAGCATAACTTCCTAAGAGTTACTAATCAAAATTGATGAAAGAGCACTTTAATTTAAATTTCTTAATTAAAAATAGCTGAGTATGACAATGTACTCTATAGAAATAATATCAGAATACAACTTCCCCCATTTTAAAAAATAATCTTTTTTGGGTATTATTTTGCCATGGTACAAGTAGCCTTTAAAATCATGCCTTTTTAAAACCTGTGTAAAGACTAAAATATTATAATTAATCATAATAAATTCCCATCACTGAAGCAAAGCTAATAGCCAGGAAGAGATTTGTTCTCCAGATATAAAACCATTCCATTCCAAAGGAAAGTTTTGATAAAGAAACAAAAATTCAAGCATTCAGAGAAAAAGTCACTTGAGGTGCAACCAACCTACCTTCTGGATAGTGATGTAAAACCAACAAGTTACCAACGTACAAAAAAGCCTAAAGCAATGATGATCGAACCAAATAATAACCATTGTAGAAAGAAATGGAAAAGTAAAAAATAGTAGTAGTTGTGGAAATTTTTTTTTCTCAAAAAATTCTATTTGTAATTATGTCTGGAAATTAGAATGTGAAAGCATTGCTTAAACCAAGAATATCACCCCAATCATTTAGTTTACAAGATACCATTTTAATGTTGAAAACCAATCAATAATTCAAAGAACTAAAATAACCTAGAGCTGATTGGTTGGAACAGAACTGATCCATATACCGACAGTAGAAACTAATGTGAAGCTATAAAAGAATTTACTCTTGCTATCTGCTTTTATATTTTTCCCGTCATACTTTTTAAAATATTTATTTCTTCAGTAGCAATTACACTGAAACAAATTGATCAAATCATTATAGTTAAAGAAAATTTAAAAAAGCACTTACTTTTGCAAATGTAGCAAGGATCCGCTGCTTTGCATGCCACACTGAATCCTCTAGCTGGAATGTCAAACATTTCTGCAATAAAAATCAGTAAACAAATGATTAATATTTAATTTAATTTATAAGATATTTAATTATTCATATCGTGTGTGGCATTAGAGCTTGTTGAAAAATTTTATATAATGTTTTTTTTTTATATGTAGAATTAAAATATTCTAATCATTTTAAAAAATTTTAAGGAAGAGTCTAGTCACTGAATATAATAGTAGTACAATAAAGTTGTACAGTCTTATATCTATGGACTATAAATTATAGAATGAAGAGGCAGAAATTTAAAAAATAAATTTAATAACTTTATTTTGTGTTAACATCCACATCTGTTATCTAATATTTTCAAATGACTAAAAATTAGTACACTGTAAAATTATTAATTATAATGCCTTCACCAAAAAGATTTTTTTAAATTTGCATTATAGATTCTAAATTAAATTATAATTACAAATTAAAACAGAGACACACTAAAAGAAAAAAAAAATACTAAAATAGCTAAATAAGAAAATTTTAAAACCAGAAATGACATAAATGAAATGTTCACCAAAGATCGCCCATTTCTCTTTAGAATAAAATTCCTGGTTTTCAAAAAAGAAATGTTCGAGTGATAATGTTTCCATTGACATTCTCCTTCAGAAGAAAAAATATACATTCTGCAATAGATGTTGTCCTTATGTAAGAACAGAAAAGTTTTAAAAGTTCAGGACTTCTTTGAAAACCACAGTAAACCAATAAGATTTTAATGGTAAGACTAAAATAGAAAAATTCATAAAATGTGGCAAGGTACCTATTAACAAAATTTTGCAAATTTTTTCTCTCATAATAGAGACAGATGGTCTGGATAGCTAAAATAATCTTCAAGACAATAGCATTGAAGAGGGTGGTAGCCATAGCTGAATTCTTTGGCAGTTCTCACTCTGGAATTCTTTACATTTCATGTACAGCAAAAAGAAAATCTGTTGAATTCTTTTCCACTAAAGTAGAGGCACTGGATTTATGGATATGTATGTTGTATCCCCTAACAACAAAGATTAAAATTTGCAAAGTACTATGGCATCCATCATCTAGAAAGTAACAAAATAACCATAACCTTTTGTCCAATACCCAAAATTGTCAAGTGGCATATTTCAAATCATAGAGAATCCATGTGAATCCAGTTTTACCCCGAATCCACATACATACAATTTACATCTTAAATTATCTCCGCTAGATAAAACATTTCAAATGATGTCACTCTCAAATTAAATACTACTATTAATAAATTTGAAGAATGTTCCTGTATAGAGTAGTATCTTCATTTTAGTTTAATTACATCAAAGCATTCTTGAAAGCTCATGTAATCAAGTGTTAATCCCATCTCACATCCAGAGATGATAAATATTGTTTGGAAAATAATGGAAAAGATTTTGGCAAGAAGCTAAAATAACAAACAAGAATTGCCAAATTATAATTCTAAAATTTTCTAAACTTCAGTTTTATTAGTACAGTCGACCCCGCATAATCGCGGTTTGGCATTCATGGCCCCAGTTATTCATGGAATTTTCCTTAGAGCCTAACTAATAATTGTTCATGGAAACCCCCGCATATTCACAGAATCGCAAATATCTTCCGCGATTTTTAATGGCTTTTTTCGTGGCAATATATATCTTTTCACGCTTTTTAATGCTAAATTATTAATAACAATATAATTTACTAATTTTGTAATATAAATACTAACATAAATTCAGCAAAATATCAATATAAAATAAACGTTATTGGCTGGAGGTTTGAAAGTAGCCAATCTGAGAGCATTATTCATTTCTCCTTGCTGCTGATTGGCTGCTGCCCACAAGGCACTGTCTCAGACAGATGCAGCCCAGCATCATCCCAGTTTACCGCGTGTAGCTATCTTGTGTGTTTCGCTGAGTGTTTCTCTGAGTGTTGTATTTTTTATTAAATTATTATTATATATTTACTTATATTTTTTTATTATATTTTATGTTATATTTTGATGTTTATAGGCATTTATAGGCATTTTTATTGACCAATATTCGTGTTTTTTCACTCTTCATAGGTGCTCTAGGAACGTAACCCCCACGAATACCGGGGGACAACTGTATCTTCAAAAATTCAACTCATTAAATATTGTTCTATGTTAGAGAATAGCAAACTATAAATTAAAAACCTTTAAATTATTTTATTTTAATGTTGTATAAATCATTGTTTAAAAAAAGTAATATTTGCCCTTTTTAAAAAAAAAAATTTTTAAATCACACAGGGTAAGGATTAAATGAATTAAGCATCTGGTGTTACTTTATTCTGAATTTTCTCTCTTGATATGGATTTAGTACATTTTCTCTTTAAATTAGTTACAAGTATCCTTATTAAAAAAATAAATCATATATTCCAAACCAGTTATATATGCAAAAGATTTAATCAGAGACAGTATATAAAGTATGTTTTACAGTAAATAAAAATAAATATCTGTTTTATTAATTTAAGCTTGTGGGTGGGAGGGGGAGCTTACTGGCAAAGAAACCTGAAGTCTCCTGCCAACCAGAAAGCACCATCTTTATGGCTCATCATGTTTACATAACACCAAATAGATGACTCAGAAGCTTAACTAAATGGCACCTAGATGCTATTAATTACTTCATACAGAAAGTGAGATTCAGCTAGGAAGTTTATATTTAACTTCAATAACTATAAAACTAACAATTATTCCTAACAGATCAGTTTATGCAGCATGGTTCTACAAAAAGATAAACACACAATTTTAGTATCTGCAGTAAATTAAGAAAAATAGTACATATAATAACAATATAAATTACAGTTCGACTGATTACAATGTAACTTGCTTTTAAAAAAAAGTGTTAAAAATATGATTTGTAATTATAGCAGAGACAGATGGCTTCATTAATACCAAATGCTCATAACATAAATTGACCATTCTTACTTTAACATTTGACATGCAAATTTTGTACCGGTATTCATAAATATGTTACATTCCAATTTAAATAAAATTTAATCATTTAGTATTACTTAGATTTAAAACATACTTTTTGATTCAAAAAAGTGGCAAATTATTTCAGCCATCTAATAAACTTGCTTTGAATGAAAAAGACAACATGGCAAGTTCACATATTTTAAATAAAATGATGAAACAACTCAAGAAAAAGAGCAGAAAACCCTTTCTTTTGCATGTCCTACTTTGCAACACCAGTCACCCAGACTTGAACTCTTCTTGATCAAACAGAAGCGTCCCATAATTCTTAAAGAAATTTGTTTCTCCATCAGTAATGCAATCACAGAATTCCACCCATGACATCAAACAGTTTTTTTCCCCAATACATTCTCTCCTCATATGGTTAATATTTTTCTTTTGAAATATTTTTTTTTTATTTCTTTCTTTAAAAAGGGGGTTTCAACCTTCCCTCCCAATACTAATATTTATAGAGTAAAATTCATTAATTTCCCACTTTGGGTATATGCTTGAGACTACCAAATTTACAGTGTGCAAATAAGATTCAATCTAGAGAGCTATTGTCAATTTCAGTTCTGATTTATGCCATCCATACAAGTAAACATTTTTCTCAAATAATGTGTTTGCAGTGTGTGTGTACCTATGGCATTTAGCCTTAGTAATTATTTTACACATTCCTCACAATTAATGTCTTTAAATGTACATTATTTAAATTTAATACAAAATTTTTTAAAATTTGTTTATACAGAAAATTTTTCATTTCCAAAATTCAGTTGACTAGCATGAACTATAATATATATATATACCGGATTAGTGAGAAGTTTCTAAAGCATTAATTGTGCATAAACACTTAGCTCATACAGAACTGAAATGGCTACACATAAACTGAAATAATGTTATTTAACAGTATAGTTTATAATTTAGTTATCAAAACCATTTTTACTTATTTAAAGTAACAACCATTATTTGTAATGAAGTACAAAACATTAAATTCATAATGCAGATTCTGCTAAAGCTGCTGTTTTAAAACCTTTTTGGTTTGCTTGAATAAATCACTATCATCAAATCCATGACATTAATTTACTGTAGCTATCTTTTGTTGGAACAGCCACTCAGAATGTTATTTATTACAGTCAGACTAAACAATTTTTTTTGCAATTACAAGATGATACGTACTTTATATGCATTTTTCAAACAGTTCATTGTGAATGTTTTTATTTATTGTTATTAGTGTAGGGTAATTTTGTGAATAAAATCTCAAATAGATAATGTAAATATGTCTGTTTGAATGAAAAATAATACTGTTTAATTGCCATCCTTGTACTTTACTACTGTCAGCAGACTCATTATTTGCTGCTTGTGCGCACAAATACTCAACCATACATGACAAGCTAGATACATCTATAACACTTGCTAGAGCAGTTTACCACTGCCACCTTGACAGCTTAAGACTACACTAAACACCTGGCCAGTCTGTCAGAAACCATTTAAGTGACAGGGATATCCAAATCTAGCAACCATGACTCTCCAACAGTTTGCAGCACACTGACTAACTCAGTGAAGAAAGTATTAGAGAATAGGGAGAAATGTCTTGCACTACATCAACTTTGTATACAACTGGTTGCCAGTTTTTATATCAGTGACCCCATTAACACTGACAAATTCTTTTGAATGAACAGGGAGTGAATCCCTAGAATATTTTTGATAAAATAAAAAAAAAAAGACAGGTGAAATGATACAATTCCTTCATTCTAGGTGACAGAATAAATGCATCTAGGTGGTGTCAGCTTGTGGCCAGAAGGCTGGTATTGCACAGATAATATATTGGTAAGGGCATACCATAGGAAATAAGGTATATACAGTATGTTAACAGCAGTCAAAAGTTTAAATGGTGCATGAAAATAATCATGATACTGGCTGGCTTGCAACCCTGTTGGCCTTCTCATAGAATCAAATTCAATATTTTTAGAATGAATTTAATCACAGTGTACAACATTTTCTGGTGTGTCAGTTTACACTGGCTGGCAGAATAGAGAACATTCCACAGCAGTTCTACAACAGTTGGTGACATCTACAAGTCACAGGTGTCAGAAGGCTATGATCAAGTGTCACAGTACATGTACAAGGTACTATGGAAATCGCCATAATGAATTCAACTGTGGTTTCTTATGCAAAAAAGTAATAAAGAAGAGATAATTCAGGGTATAGTGATTGATGTCCTTACCTGAATTTTCAGCTCTGGTATAGATATTCGAATATACACAGTTCCATGATTCTCTGGAATAGACACACCAGTATATGGTTCATACTGGTTCCACGAATTGTACTCCGAAACCATGGCAGCAGTCATCTTTCTCCCCTAATCAAATTATCAAATCATTGCTTAAATAAAAAAATATTTTTAAAAGATTTTAATGAAAACAGCAAAGTTATGTAAAAAATTATCTATATAACTTTAGAATAAAAAAAACTTGTCATTCAAAGTGTCTAGTTGCACAATGACCTCACTCTGCAATCTCAATGGTAGTTTGAATAATTGAATGTATCACACCACAATATGACTATTAACTGACACTGGTAATTTATTATTAAAGAAATATTTTCTAACAATCTTTACAAATAGTTAATCTAATTTTTATAATCATGTCCTCCAATAATTGTAAATGTTAACAAATAAAAAAATATTACAATCATGTTGTTTGAAATAATTTGAAATAATTCCCTTATATTTCCTTTGATAACTAAGAAAATTCTATTATTTTAATTTCTTTAAATTTAATTAAGCTTTTGAAAAAATAAACTTCCCAGTATTTCAGGTTTCTTTTTTTTTTTAATTACACAGGAAATCATAAAAAGCCCTATTAAAATCTACATAAGCTATATTTACTTTTTCATGGTTAACTATCTCAATTGTATCATTTTTAGAAGAACTGAATAGTTAACTCTTCCTAGTAAATAAAATAAAAATAATTAAAATCTATAAACTCAATGAATTTGCCATA
This sequence comes from Nautilus pompilius, assembly GCA_018389105.1. Classification (NCBI taxonomy): domain Eukaryota; kingdom Metazoa; phylum Mollusca; class Cephalopoda; order Nautilida; family Nautilidae; genus Nautilus; species Nautilus pompilius. The sequence goes on along the minus strand of JACATO010000351.1, from coordinate 800,726 downwards.
CAATTTCAAGTAAAGATAGGTATCAAAGTTTTTGCAATCTAATACTAAAAATAAAGGCAACATTTTAACTGGAAAAAAGCTAAATAATTCTTATATCAAATTTTAATTTCAGGCAGGAAAACTGAGTTTACAGATTTTTATTTAATTTTAGTGGTTATTATAACATGAATAAACAAACTACATCTATAAATAATTATAAAAACAAACTTTTCGTTCTACTTTAAATCCATCAAACATCCTGCTAAAGCAAAAAGTAGTTTATTCTGAAAAAGTGACAGAAAAGTTCAAATTTTCAGGTAGCAACAAATATTTTTTTACAAAATCCAGAACACACACTGGATGCAGAAATGCAAATGTTTGAACTTCAAAATGCGGGATTTCCATGTTTAGGATATTTTATTGTTTTGCAAAACTAAGAAGTTCTGATGCAGTGTATTTAGTAAACCAAGTAAAACCATTGCTCGTTAATCAACATTACTATGTGCACAATTTAATGAAGCTAAAATAATCACATTGTTACTAGGCTCAGAGCTTCAGTTAAGTCCATTAAAAATAATTTTAAAAAATGGTCTACAATGTATCACTGCTTAAATGCATTTCCCAGACAAAATTAAAGTATTTACGTTACTTGCAACAGATTTTTTATACTTAACATTTAAAATTAATTTTATTTTCAATATTCCCAGTATTTGAATGTACTGACATAAAATTATTAATCTAGTATAAAATCTAAGTAGGAAAATCTAACAAATCAATAAACCTATTAAAAGGTATAAAAATTTAGCAAAACTCTGTCAAAATAAAACTGCTCAAATTTAAATGAGTCAATTTTTAAACTTAAATTCACAGTTATTTAAAAGTTTAAAATCCTTACTCTTTCTTCTTGAGAATTTCAGTTAGTAGTTTATTTGGAGTTCACTTTGTAAATGCCTAAACTTCACTCTGCATGTGCAGATAGTAGTAGTGGCTAACCTTTCAAAATTACCAGTAAGAGAGAAGGAAATTGTCCTAAAAATTTATTTCCTGGTATTATTTCAGTTGAAAAAAAAACAAACAAAATCTGTTTAATAATCATAATGTTGGAATAAAGACAAAACTCACTACAAACAACAATTCAAAATAATTGGTCAAATGGTCAGTCTTTAAAAAGATAATTTAATTGTGACTTGGTATTGTTTTTAAATAATAAGTAATATTATCTATATATGTATATTTACTGCATTAAACTAAACATGGTTCTGGATATTTTCTTATTAAACTGTTGTAAAAAAAAAAAAAAAACTATCCTACTTTGCAAACAAAATTACGAAACTTTGGATGATTTTAAAAAGTCCATGAAACAAAAATGGTCACTCAAAATGAATCTATGTGCTATCCTTCAAATATAAAAAAAAAATTTGCTAAAATTAGATTAAGGAAACTGCATAAATAATTTTCAAATAAACATTTCATGTATTTCAAAAACCAATCCAAAAGTACCATAAACTGCCTATAGAATGTAAAAATGTGTGGTCACAAATTTTGCACATGTAAGAATTCTTCATTCAGTACATTTTCATGAGAGAGAGAGAGTGTGTGTGTAAGGCTATAAGTATTGGTGCATATAAATGTATTGCTATTCTATAAATGTCGAACGGAAAATAATAAAAAGAAAAATTTTTAAATACATAAAAATAACTTATCCAACTTTGATCAAATTTCCTTCTTCTAATATGGTACATAAGTGGTGGTTTTCTGAGCTGGAACACACTGGTGGAGCCATGAGGGAAATGCGTTGGTTGAATACTTCACTAAGTTACTTAAACAACCATGAGGATTGCGAACTAGCAGAGCAATAGCTCATATACTGGAAATGTAATTTGTATTTCTACATTGCAATTTTAGAACCAATGTGTACATTTAACAAAGCATTTCAAATAGATGCATACAAAGGTTATTTTAATTCTAAGATGTTGAAATACTGAGGTATACGCTTAAAAGCCTGTCAATAAAAAAATTACATTTCCTCAAGAAGAGACAATCTATTAAAACATTTTTTAAGTATAATAATTACAGTGAAAATTATAAATTAATTTTTACTTAATTGTGATATATGCAATTTGTTGTTTTAAATCATTAAAATAACTTTATAATAAAATATTTTGAATAAATTATCTCCCCTCTTTCTTTCTAGCCATCTTTGTGTGTTGATTCTTTGCCTCCACTTGTTTTGGCCCACTTTTCTGTAGGCAGTGGGGACACTAAAGAACAAAAATAAAGGTTTTTGTTCCCTCATTGGTTCTAGATGCTTCCTCTTCAAAGCTATTGTTCTTGCATCAAGTCACACAAACTTAGGCAAGACAACACAGTGAGTAGGAGATCAAAGAGAGTTTCCAATGTAGCAAGTAAAACCCTGTTGTATAGTAAGGAGTTATAACAGAAAATTACCAGGTTAAAAAATTAAAAGTCACCATTTGACTATCTAAACAAAATCTGGTTACCAAAAGCACAAGCACTAAAGGCTGTTATTTGCAGATTCACTTTTTTTTTTTAAATTAATTTATACATAAAAAACAAAAAATTGAGATGGACAGAGCCTAGAAACAGATTTAATTTAAGGCAAAAGATTGTTGTTTTTTTTTTACCTTTTTCCTTAAACTAAATAAAGTTTAAAGCATAATACAAAATTTGATGCAGCAGTTCCAGATAACATTGTGGGGGGGGGCATGTGTGCTAACTATTTTGTTTTATGGTTCAGAATGAAAAAAAATCAAGAAATAACCCCTCCAGAGCAGAATATTATACTGCTTGCTTACAAATATTGTTCAGTTTTTGTATTAAATTCTGAACCAGTTCTAAAGAAAATTAATGTAGAGATGAGAAAGGAAACTAAGAAAGTTGTTGTAAAGTTCATGATTCACTTTACAACCAGAAGGTTTTTCTTGGTCAGTACAATCATCCATTCCCATAAACTAAAACTGTAATAAATACTGCTGAGTTAACTTTAACAATAATATCCAACTGGATTCAGGGTTTCTCCACAGACATTTTGACAGTGTAAATGATACTCTGGTATTAGTCACAGATGGTCATAATATATATCAGAAAGAAAAAAGTTTTTAAAGGATATACAGAATCAAAATATTTCTCTTTAATAACATTTTTTCTTATAAATAAGAGGGAAACTTAAATGAAACCCAGCCAAAATCCATATATGAATTTAGTCATTAAAAGGTGCAACTGCTAAGTCAAATCAAAATGAAAACAAGATTAACAAGTACTCTTCTTTCTTGGTTTGTTACCTTTAACCCACAACATTACATTTGATACTACGTACTTTGCTGTCCCATATAAGTTAGTGCAATTCTTGTAGCTATTGAGAATTAAACATTCTTGCTGTTTTTCTCTTCTGAATAATCTCTGGAATTTTCAATTAGAATCATTGTGGAAATATAAAACCTGCTACTTCTTTTTTTTTTTTTTTTATCTTGCTATGTTATCAAATGATCACACAAAAACCTGGAAGTAATAGAGAGAACAGATATCCCAAAAAGTTTATATAAATCACTTTGCTTTAAATTTCCATAAAAGCATTAATTTTTTTAAAAGGATTCATATTTGAGAGTTATTAGAAAGCCTGTAGGTTGTTTTGTTTTTGTTTGTTTAGTGTCCGTATGTATTCATCAAGAACTCACTTTTTTGTTTAAAGAAACTGGTATCAGCAGTAACAGTTTTGGAAAATACATTTATAAATTTGAGTCACAAAATACACGTCAAATCAGCATTAAAACAAAAAAATAAATAAAAAGATGAAAACTTTTTAAATTCATCTCCAGAAATGTTTGACTTGAAAATTAGAGATAAAGCTAACCTGATCTCAGATGTGTATTAAAAACCTGTTTAGCTCCTCCTCCCCAAGTCTTTAGCAGGTTCATGTTGCTCACTTAAGACCATCATACATAAAGCAGCTTTTCCTCAAACAAAACTGCTAACCTACCACTAAAAGGATGCAAACTGCACCCTATTACCCTTGCATTTTTTCTTAGCAAAACATTTAGTAAATGAGTCAGACATCTAATGACGACAGACACACCGAAACAAACAGTATCTGAAGAACACTTTTTCCTTTATTAAAAGTGGAATGTGTCTACCATCCAAAGTTTTGCAGCTATCTCCTTACTATTTGCAGAGAGCATCAAAATAATCTGTAAAAAGCAGACCACTAACTTCCAAACAAATAAATGATTCTTTCATGTCAACATATATTTACATTAAAGAAATTTTACTACTTTCTAAATATCACATGGTAAATTAGTGTTAGAAGAGTTGAATGCCATATTATTTACATTTTTTTTTTATAGTAGATGTTTGTGGAAATATGAATGAAAATTACTAAAGAAATAGTTCCTTTAAAAAATTACATTTTTTAAAAGAATAAATAAATGGTCTAGCAAATGAGGCATACTAATTTTTCAATTCTCTATGGTAGCTGCTGCTTGAGGTATATGATAAGAAATGGTTTGGTTTATGACAACAACATGAAACAAGACTTTTTAAGAAAACTGTTTGATAAAACAAATCAACCAAAACTGCAAGTGAATCCAGGATTTTTTAGTTGTACCCAATAATTTCATTTTAAAATGCATTAAGAGTATATTAAAAAAAATTTTCCACATTTATTTTAAGATATTCATTTTTTAATTTATTTAAATTTGTATCAATTTTTCTACTCCACTTAATATTAAATTAATACATATAAAACAAATTGTTGATAATTACATCATAATTATATTTTAACCTTCCATATATTATTTCATTAAAATTACTAATTAGATTTAAAAAGAGCTGACAACTGACCATTTTGAAAATATTCTTGCATCTTGCATTTCTCTACTTCAATCACATTTTATAAAAAAAATAAACTTTTAAAAATGCATTAAGGCTCAAAATCATGAAATAAGTCTTAGAGAAGGATAGTCAGTGGTTCCTTTCCATTTATTTAAGCCCAGATATCAGAAAAACACTCAACTATGCAAAATTAAACTAAAGACTGTCAAAACACTGCTTGTAGAACATCCTAAAAAATTATTAATAAACTTACATTTTTTTCAAAAATAGATGGCAGAAAAGTAATGAGCTAGAATACAGAAGCTGGCAATAGAAGCTTATTAAACAATCTACACCTTGTATAGCAAACAAAAAATAGAATTTTTAAGAAGTAGTCAACCATACACTTCACAGGTATGTAATACATTGCATCCTTTTTTATTTACTGTACCACAAAACTGTACACACAAATATAAAATCAATACCAATAATATTATTGCAAAAGAAAAAAAGGGGGGTCAGAACCCAAGAATCTCAAGTATCATGAACTGTCAAAACTATTTAAATAAATAAAGGATTATAGTGAAACCTATCTTGTTTAGAAATGCAAAAAAGTCAATAGTAAGAAACATTTTTTAATAATTTCCAACTAAAAAAGCCAGGAAAACAATCTGATATTCAACGCAGTCTTGTTTAGAAAATTAAAAGGAATATTTATCAGCAGTTTTAAAGTAGAAATAAATTTAACAGAGTTTCAAAACAATAAAAATTGGATCAAAGTTATCGATGGCTAATGTTCTTCAAGCAGATAAATTTAATTAATTTGGAACAAAAATAAATGGAATATTTTATAATTTTATAGCAAAATATATATATATATATATATATATATATATATATATACACTTTTTAAAGGTTAAAAAAAACTCATCTTTGAGGAATTACATACAAGAACAGAAACAGAATCCTTCTGAGATTCTCAATTTGTCACCAGCATATAACTAAATAATTTAATAATGTCATCGATTATAAGTTTAAATAGCTTTCAATTTCTTTCTGTTTATGCTAAGCTGAAAATGACTGCATAAGCTTTTACATTGTAGGTCTAAGAAACTGATCAAAATTGTAGATATAAAATTTTATATTGTGTCCTTGACTAACAAAACTAAATGCTTGAAAAAGGCAAACAGATATTGTTTACTAGAGATAAATTTAAATTTCTCATTTTACCACATATTAAACAGAATTACAAGTCTTTTTTCTAGCCTTAATCATTTATATTTAACTAAAATATTCCTGTTTATTTATTATTTCTTAAACAATCATTAAGATTTATCTTTTATCGGTTTATGCTCCCATTATTTTTCTAACTTCTTGCAATTCTAAATCTGAACAGGTCAAATTGCTCAAAATAACTCTGGTGCCTGTCTATTCACTCAACACTTAAGCAGCAGCTTGCAAAAAAAAAATCTAACTTTATTAAATATCTGTGTATTAACTTGTGCTGATTTTTTTTAAAACTAATATGACAATGATTCCATTCCATTTACCACAAAATTACAAAAAAAAAATAAAATAATCAAGATTTTTATAACAAACTTGTACAAGCTCATAGTTCCAACCTTATACAATACCCTCAGATGCCTACTCATGTGTATTAATTTATCTTTTAACTTTCTAACCAAAATTTTCTTGGTAGATCACAAGACTTTTTAAAGTCTCTTGTTTGGTTGGATTCTTAATTAAATCAGTTTATAGAATTATATGGTTTGCTAGCCAAAAAGAGGAGCATTACTACACTTGATAAACTAGTAGTCTGTGCAGTGGCAGCCTGGTAAACCAAAAGATGATTTGTTTTTTTCTTTCTTTTAACTTTATCAGAGATACATGTTGAAAAAATCACAACACATTGTCCAAAATGTGAACGATCCTGGAAGCTACAGAACCCACTATAATATCTGTAACTGAGTTTCTACTTTTTGTCATGCATACACGTGTTTTCAGTTTCTTGAGATACTGAAAGCACATGTATATATACAATCCAGGAATTCTTCCCAGAGAGACAGAATATAAGAAAAAAAAAACATGAGTGGACAAATCAACTGTGCTTGATTTTATGCAGTTTTACCACTAGACCTAACTTCACAGAACCACCTTTTTGATATCACTGTAGACTTCAATCATTGGCATTGTTGTTCTAGCTCTTCATCCTTAATGTCATGTCTGCTCGCTTCTTACACTATGCCTGATACAATCACTTGTGAATCCTGGACACTCTAATTTATTGTATCTGAGTCAGCATTCATATTCCATGTCATTGTTTTTTGTGCCATCTGGAGCATTGAATATGCCCTCCTTTAAACTTTTCCTGGTCACATCAGAGATCAGGAATACCATGCATCATTGACCCACTGAATTAGCCATAGCTTTTGCATCACCATGTGTCTGGTCTTCATATAAAAGTAATCTCCCAGCCAATTCAAGGATACATTAACCAGTTGTACTAAGCTAGTGCAACCACCAAAAATTATTCAACATCTGAGTTACAGCCACCTGGAATAAGCTTGTTCACAATCTCTTTTACTGCCACTCAACATGACCCAAAAGAAAAGTTTTTTTTTCAATGGGCAGGCAACCCTCACATATTTTGCAGCAAGTCTGTATAAAACTTTCTTCAAACCAACCATTTGGGCTCATCCAGAGAAATCAGTGAAGCAGATAGTTCTCATTTCTCTTTTTTAAAAAAGGTGGAATAGTTTTCATCCATCAGCCAACATGCCAAGCATGACTGTCACTTTGTCCTTTTCATGCCTAATTATTTTGATTACACAGTTTTTACCCCAGAGTGGTACAAAGTTGTTGCTCAGAATGTTAAAATAAACAGTTATCTTTTCCACGTTTTACATATTGGCAAATGAAGTACATACAGCAAATCATCATAGTCCAATAATAATATATTGATACATTTCCACCTTTTCCTCTTGATGTTGAAGCAGTTTTTGCACAACAGGTGTTTTGTCTCTCAAAGAGATGACATGTTGGTTCATCCATTTATGAAGCTTCTGGCACTTGCTTAAAAATCACCGTGTCTCAGGTTCATGATTTTATGATTGGCATGCCAAAATCACAACATTCAGAAAGTCAGTCAAAAAGTTCTTGATCTATTTAGTATCTTGCAGTTTTTTACCACCCTTAACAGTTTGTATCCTTTTAACTTCTTTTTCTGTCAACAAATTTTTTTGCCACCCCACTAATTGTTGTAGATTTCATATAATTTGTGGTATCAAACTTGATTTTGTATCTTGTTGTCTTTGGCATTTTCACAGTTGGATGTAACTCTTCTACAAACAATACATGTCACCTGCTACAATATTTCAAATGAATGAGTAAACATGTGGGAAAGAATTATTTTTATTACAATCTGATCTAATATGGTTAAAGCATAACAAACAATTATCTGACACAATCACTGGTGGGCATCACTTAAATATGGAGCATCATCTGATCAGCAATGCAATAGTCACAGTTGATATTGTCTAAACATTGCCAGATAAAGCACTATTCCTAAAACAATGTAAATACAAAGGTATGGAGTGGTACATCAACAAACAATAAGCAACTATGAAATAAACAATGTTTATCATTAGTGTAGATACTTCAGTGGTGAAAATGACTTTGAAACAGGCTATATCTGATTTGAACTGAGATAGCTGGTTTTCATCTAGTATCTGTAAATGCAATGATCAAAGGTCATCATGTCTACAAAATAAATCCTTCAGCAGACAATATTTATGAGACAAAATTTTCCTAAAGAGGATGATTGGTGTTTTTTGTGGGGATACTTATGAATGCAGACAAATATATGAATATTGTTATTTGAAGGAGAGCTGAAGTGGTGGATGGGCATTTACCAGAGCATGGGTAGAAACTAGAATCAATATACATACTTACCCAGAAAGCAACATATGGTTGTTTTGTATGACTACTGCAATTTTCTTAGCCATTGCATGATCTTTCAACTCTTTGCCAACTCAAGGTTCGAGTCATATAACAATTCTATTGATTCATCTTGCATGTGAAGCTTTGTCTCTAGGAGTGGTGTACCCACAAAAGTCACACCACTGTCAGGCAATTCAAAATTGGCATATCAATAGTCGAATTGAGTATAAAATGTCTCAGATGTCCACATAATGAAGTTACAAATATTGCAAGTATGGTGTCTTGACAACTTACCAACAATCATTGATGCCCAGCCATAGCTAAGCTACAAATGGGAATTAGACAGACAGACATCACTGCTAAAGTTAGAGCAACAAACTCTGGCAGAAGTGCAGAGACTGGTTCAGTTCACTAAAGACCTGACAGGATGTGCCATAGTAGTAAAGTCTGTCACAATAACCAATATATCATATGTGGCTTGATGTTATCACGATATTTTGGTACATTCCACCCAAAATGAATTGAACCAGGTCCATAAACTCTCATCTGACCAGACTGTACATAGTTCACTATACTCTAATCTACATGTCCAGTATTTTATACAAACCTAATACCATTATACTACTCTAGGGTGAAAATTAAGTAGGCTAAGACTTATTTGTGCTACACTATATGAATGTGAAGCCAGGTTTTTTTCTGTAATGCGTAAATTAAAATTTCACATTGCTGATGGCCAAACCAACAAAATGCTGATTGTAATGTGTCAGACAGCGAGAAAATAACTGATTGACTTGGGAAGGAATGGTGCTATGCCACACTATCACAATAATGAACTAATTTATCCTCAATAAATTCATATAAATTATATCACAATATCCTCATATTGTTTTGATCATTCCATAACAAGTTTCTTTTTTACTACCTTTTTCTGCAGAAAATGTTAAAAGTGAGAAAGTTAACCTTAATACGTTAAGATAAAAAACAAAAAAATTTGCACACTTCATTGCCAAAAACTTTTAAAGACAGGTATGTGGGTGGAAAGGATTAGTGCAAATCAAGCTGTTAATAATTGGATATATTGAAATTCTTAAAGTTTGTTGTATTAATAGTAACAGACATGTTATACTAAATGGTCAATGTGCATTACAATCTAATACGAACTAATATATTAAAAGGAATTTACCATGCATATTTACAATCAAAATGCATAACAATGAAACAAATTAACTCTCTGTACATTATTTTCATATTTTACATTAATAATAATAATTCATTATTGGGAAATATAACTCTTAAAATATTTAACCATATCATAAGCATTTTAAAAAAAATTATTCTAGTTGTCTAGAGAAATAGCATGCATGATAGTAATTTAACATTATTCTAATGCCTCCATCCCATTTTTGAATACTGATCTTTCTTATCCTAATTATCAACTCCTTCACCAATACTTCTGAGAACTATGATTTTAGTAGCCTAGTTTTAGTTTGGCTACCAGATAACTAGGTTCCTACTACTCCATCCCCTCAGCACTTTCCTAGTTAAAACTTTTGGATAATTGTAGATCTTTTTTTAGGTTCTTTACTAGCCACATAAAAGCAATTAATATCCCTGATATTAATATGTGACCACTATATTGCCATATCATGTGCTCTGTTGGTGGGTGAACTTCAGCTACCTTTATATTTATAATAGCATAAATATATATATAACTAAAGTACACACTTGCTTTTATGGTAATCATGTACCAAGCATTAACAAATAAATTTCAACATATTAATAACCAGCTAGTAAATTGGCACCTTATTTCTAGATTTACAAAAGATGAAGTTGGGCAAACAGCAACAATGTTTAATTCTGTTCATGCGCAGTACCTATTTTTAGAATTTAAAATTTTATTCAAAACATATATTCTAATCCATTATTTTGAGAAAATAAGAAAAACATCTGTAATAATAGAATTAAGATGCATAGTGCCTCTGTATAGTTTTCTTAATTCTATTAGCAGACTTTAACTCTATGATATTCCTGAAAATGCTACAAGGTAGATGCAAAAAAATAATTAAAAACAGTTAAGGTAGTTTTACTACTGCCTACATTCCTATCCTTGAGTGAATGTGTAAGCCCACAACATAATGATTTGATTCTTTCTGCAAGACTGAGCAAATGGAAAACAGCCAAATATTCATGATTTATCCTCTTGCTGCTTTTTCATAAAATATATAGTTGCAAATGAACAATATTCATCATTTGCATCACAAGACATGAAATAGACCATTTTCCTTCAAGTATAGTGATCCTGATTTGTACAGTCATTAAATCCTTTTTAATTCTGGTGTATTTTGTTTTGAATATTTTTGTACTGTTTAGTTATTACTACTTATAAGCTTTTTCTTCCTTTTGTAAATCATATGTAATCGAGTAAATAAAGCAGTAAGATATCGCTTAACAAAACACCAGTATTTGACTAATATTATAATTAAATGGGACCTAGAGCACTGATTTAGCAATTCAGGACCCACCCAGAAGTAGACATAATCAATACAAAGATAGTCTCTTGACTTGAATCACAGTAAATAATTTATATATTAAGAATCACGTCTAATAATCACTCATATAAAAAAATTAAATGTTTGGACACAAAATGCCTTTAATCTGATCCTCCAAATCAAATTATAATCTCTATGAATTTCTCATTATAACATGAGTATTAGAATACACGATACCTAATGACTTTCTTCATACCTATTGTGATTGGATATGCATGTACCCCATTAATTCATAAAATTTACAATATCTAAATTTTAATTCTGTATGTCTTGTAAAAATAAAACTGTAAAGTTTTATTAAAGCTTTTTCTTAGAAAAAAAAAGTCAGACATTAAAACTACTAAGACTGTTATCCAGGCAAATAATGTTACATAGAAAATTAAGTAAATAAAAATTTAATTAAAACTTAAATGAGATACTCAAAGAACAAATAGACAAAAATGTCAAACCTTTTTTGTGTTGCATGCATGTAAGCAAACACAGGAATACCTTAAAACTGATCATACGACAAAAGGATGCTATGTTACCTTATGTGCCCTAAAACAGCCAGTTCAACTACAGAAACAAACCAGTACATAGTGTAAAGTTCATGCTGCTCTTCATATTGCCTGATTTCTAGGGCAATGATAAAAAAAATCAATAAAAACAGCAAATTTCTATTTCTAGATAAGTATAAAACTGCCAGAAAAAGATATCTTTAAAGTACACATTGATAGGCCTTGTTTATTGTGAATTAAAAACTCTATACAATACTTTACAATGTTAAATGTTTTGTTCAAATCAAATGTTTAAGAGAAATGCGACGAGTGATGTTAGTATCCAAGTAATTGTTTACGAAAACCAGTGAGGTGGGGTAGAGGAAGAAAACAAAAGAGAAACAATTTTAATACAGAAAATAAAAAAAAAACATTTTTAAGGAGAGAAAAAGATTGTGCACAATGTTTAAACAATATTTCATAATTTTCTCTCTTGAACAGAATAGTGCACATTAAGTTATAATCCAAAATATTAATCAATAAAAAAGAAACAAACACTTAATAAGCTTTAGTTTCAGCAGCTAAATGCCTTCTGTATATATGCACCAGTTACTGGCAAGTTTAAAGGAAAGTTGATAAACTATAACAAACAAAAAGAGCATACTGATTTAAGATTTTTAACATACTGACAAATCTAAAAACAATTTTATTTACATATTTGTTAATTTATACTACTATAATGAAACAAAGAACACCTAACAAGTTGTCAGAAGTAAAACCATGGTTCAAAAGATTTCAAACTACTGTGATGGTATAATCCTCTACCTCGTGGCTAAGTACATTCATATATCTTGGAATATACCGTCATTACTCATGAATATGTTCACTGTTATTACATCTGATAGTTGCCACAATTTTAATAAATTATAACTTTAATAATAACTTTACTACCACTATAGGTTGCCATGTGGTTGTTCATTAATGAATGCAAAAACGTGATTAAAGCAGTCAATTTCAAAATGAACATCTATTTTAAACATCTTGAATGTACACTAATCAATAAACAGAGTTAATGACAGTTTAACTATAATAGAATTCCAAAATATTTATTTGAGGAGAAAAATAAATGTTTAGCTGTAATATTTCCTAAATAAAAAAAGTAAAATATATAAGTGATGTGATATTTAAAAAAAAAAAAATTATATATATATATATATTAGTATTGTGTAAATTAATGTGAACTTGAAACAAAAATAAGATCTTTCACTGTTTTTAATGAATACAAACAATGAAAGGTTCTTAAATATTGTATTTTTTAAGCAATTATTTATGGTATACTCGTACAATGCATTATTTCATCATCTTTTGATATTAGCTTGTCATTCAGTTTCTGTCTAAGTTATTATAATCTTATCAGTCAGAGTCAGAAGTGTAGTAGCTGTTTTTATTTTTTGTGTGTTTAAAAATTGACTATGGACATTACATCAAAGAAAAGAACTAAAATAATTGCTTTGAATGAACACACACCTTTCACACAAAGAGAAACTGCTAACGAAGTTAAAATTAGTGTATAACAGTAAATAAGATTATTAAGAAACAAACCACAGGCTCAATATCTCCATCAAGGAAGGCAGATGCAGAAAACAAGACATCACTCAGAGATGATGCAAAATTAATACAATTGAGCAAACAGGATCCCAGAAAAACTAGTGATGTGCTTAACCAGGAAGCATCAACAGCAGATGCCCAGGTATACTGTAAGACATTAATTGTCTGAGATGGGGTGCCAAGCCAAGAAACCTATGAAAAAAGAGAAAAATGCTAGTAAAAAAAAGACAAAACACTGAGAGAGCCCCAGAAATATGCTAATTGGTCAAAAGAAGACTGGTGCAATATGTTATTTTCAAATGAGTCATTTTCTTGTTCAAGGTCAGCAATGTCAATTCGAACACAATTTACCTGGTAAATCGTCAACCAGTTCTCGCTATCAGCAAACTGAGGGGCATCCAGAAAAATGTTCTGGGGTTGTTTTCTGCATGAGAAACTGGTTCATTGGTGCCTATGCAAAGAATGATGAATAGTAAGAAATATATTGAGGTTGTAGAACATATTGTCAAACCAGAACTGTTGAAGATATCCTCAGATGCAGATTTCCAAAAGAATCTGGCTCCATATCATACATAAACATGTGTTAAGGAGTACTTCAGGATCAACAATATCAACTAGATTGGCCAGAAACTCATCAGGTCTAAACACAATTGAAAATCTATGGACTACATGTAAGACTCAACTTCGAAAACTGGATTGTACAACTAAAGAAAAATTATCAGCTCTGTCATCCAAGTCTGGTTTCATGAAAAGGAAATAAAATCTGAAAATCCAGTGCATTCCATGCCCAAACATGTTCAAGATGTTATTAAAGGTAAAGTGGTCATATCAAATATTAAAGTTTGTTCCAGTATTCCAGATTTATGCTGTTTCCTAAAAATTTTTTTTATCCTGTTTGCATTAATTTGCATATTACTGTATAATTCTTATTAAAGCTTTAGCCTTACTATGAAAAAGAGAAAGCATGACAAAATACCAATAATAATTTTTAATTTAATCTAATTTAATAATAATAATAATACCCGATCTTTTTGAAAAAAATTATGTTCTAGTTAATCAATACTTTAAATGTTTAATAAAAATTTCAATAAGTTTTTTTTTTTAAAATTTATGGGAAGATAAACACAAGATAAGCATATTAATAAGATTCTGCACACAATGATGCAAAACAGCCTGTTTGAAAACGCATTTTACTATTGACTATGAGAGGTGGTGTGCACACCTACTGTTAATATATCAGTAATAATTTCTGGCCAGAATACTGATTAACTTTGCAGTTTCTTGTAAAATAATAAGAGGCAGAGATGTGTCTATTAAGTATTTTAAATATTAGAAAAACAAAGTGTTTTACAACTCACTTTCAGTAAATGCTAATGGCGAGTTTGATAATATTTGTGAAAAAAGCATCTTTTCCTCTTCTCATGATGAATAAATTAAACTTTAACTTCTCTTTCACAAGTATCAAGTAATAAAAGGCATCAGCTCTCCTCTAGCTAGATCCTAGAGCAAGTGAACCTATTTGGTCTCACCTTCATTGCCAAATTTACCTAGCTGCTATTTACCTACTACACACCAGTATCCTTTCACAAACATCAAATATCCTTTCACAGTGTTTATGGCTGCCCCCACATTCCAAATAGGCAGCATGCATGGAATTTTGATCCTGTATTAGACTGCACTTAAGAATGACAAGTACAGTCCAATATAAACAAAAATTAAATTTGAATATGAAAACCCAATGTTTAACAAATGATCTACATTTTAAAAAGGAAATTAAAAATTACATGCATAAATCTACTTATTAAACAGACAAATACAGATATTAGTAGATATATTTTGTTAAAACAACTGCACAGATAAACTACACAAATAAACAAAAATGGATAATTCAAACAATTAGAAAGATTATTACTAAAATCTAGCTTACCTTGAACAGTTCTTGCATAAATAATCTTGCCAATGTTTTAATATTTTTTTCCTTTTTATTAAAGTGTAAATGAGTGTAGTGTTTCTACAGACAAGACTGAGTATGGAACTTCCAACACAATTACTTACTGTGTGTATTTTTTATTTACACTACTGCATATTATTTGCTATGACTTTTTTCAACATTCCAATAAATATTAAGACCCAGCAGCCATGGAATTTGCATGATTGTGTTTAACCCTTCCACAATAAGGAAATGCAATATCCAATATGCACAAATAGTCAGACAATTTCCAAGATGGCTACACAAAATGCACCTTCTTGATTCAAATTATTTTAAAACATTAAAAAATCATGGACTGATTCAAAGAGCAAAAATTTCTTAACACAGTTCAGTAATCCCAAATCAGAATGAAATATGTCCAGAAAACAAAAGGAAAAATTTAATTTATACTGCAGAAAGTAAAAAAAAAAATGTAAAGCAAAATCACCAAACTTGTCACAAAGTTGTCAACAGAGATTAAAGTCTGTCATCCTCACTCCAATAATCCTCAATGAATGGCACAGATTTATAGTTATGTTTACCACATCAAATGTTTTTCATCTACTACCAGGTGGTTGCAGGTGCTGTCAGCTCTGCCTGCCTCCCTCTGAATCTGTGTGGTATATTGGTGTTAGAAATCCTCTGGTATTAGCTCAAAGAAATCCACTGACGTTAAGTCATCAGAGCCATCAATCTTCATGCCAGCAAAAGTGGACTGCGAAAACACTGGTAGGTTGGGATTGGCCACACATAACAAACTCTTCATTGTTGCTGCTCTCCACCTCTGATGCATTCCTTGATGTTTCTCCATTGCTATCTGACCAGCTAAACAATGAGATCTGAGGTATGAACACTAGAGATCTCCACATCACCAGAAGAAAAAAAATTTGCTGTTGGATTCCATCACACATCAAGTAAACAGACTAAATAATGCACATGGTTCACATTAGTAGCTTCACTAGTAAAAATCACTTTCATAGGAAAACAGTGATACAAATAGCCAGCATCTTTCTAGATGTACTATCTATAGTATAGATTGGATACTGATGAGTCATTTAATGACTACTTCAGCCAGTTTTGGATGACCTAAATGGAAAAGGAATAATGAATATGTTAATCTTCATCTACTTGTCTTCTTTTAAATACAGATTTCAAACTTAGGACAATATTAGTTAATTCACATAAATAAAGATAGTTGAATAAAAACAGAACACTAAAGTACCTGAGAAATTTCTGCGATGCTACTGACTTCCAAAAGGCAATAACTATAAAAATGAAATATTACTCAAAAAAAAAAATTCAAATATCTCCTTATGAAATTTAGTATCAGTTAATTGTTATTACATACTCTGACGACATAGTAAGAAAGCTACATCATAACCTGATTACAGGACAAGTTTTAATTTATGTTTAAAAGAATAAGTATACACCTATTTAATTTTTAAAATTAAAACATATCCTTTACAAGAAATATGACATATGCCACTGAAATTATTATAAATTTTCTATCACACATGCTAATCTAGAGAAACCAAGAATTTGATGAAATTATTGAATATGCAAATTTTCCTTCTTCTTTTTCTCTTTTGTGTAGCATAAACATTTGTTGCTGAAAACAGTAACAGACTGCATGCGGAAAGTGTAAATGTTTACCTACAAGATAACTGTTTCAAAGCTCTACCTCAAAGATACCAGGACTGGAATAAACAAAGCAATATGAAGGTATTTCTCAAGGTTGCAGCTTCATTTCCTACATGTTCACCATAAGACAAAGTTATAGGCTGCACCAAAGATTTGCACCTAGATTTAACCAATCCAGCGTAATGACCCAGCATAAGGATTGATATGGTTATGTTGTATATGGAATTCATACTTAACAGTGACTGTTATGCATCATTACTGTAGTGATATGGATTTACCAACTAACATTAGAGACTAAGACCAGACAAAAAGATATAAAAGCCATATAATGGAAGTCTTAATTAAACAGCACTATCATACATATTAGAAATTTCTGTAGGCATAAATGTTGCAGATTTTGGATTAGCTTTCCTAGACAAGTCAAAATCTAGTTGTTCATTTGTTGATGACAAGGTCTACTTTTACTGCCATGTTGACTGTTTTCAGACAGTATGGCAGATTTGGTTGAGGCAGCATCATGATATTGGCTACTTTTAATGTTTCTGAATCAATATCTATTAGCTCATTGGCATGTGGACATATTCTACATCCAGTTTCCTTCCTCTTTTACAAAAAGATGGTTTACACTTGGCATTCTAACAGAACAATGTTCAAATTCTATTTCTGTCAATTTTCACGTATTACTGGTGTTTATTATGTCATAGCCAACATAACCTGGTGTTGCATTTTTAAGTGCTTAAATTGTGAATAATATTTAAACATACTATATCCAAATATATATTTTTTAAAAAGTAGACAGGGTGTTAATTGGCCTGTTAATATACCATATTTATCTGAATAATCGCCCACCATGAATAGGCACATACCACACCATGATAATGATATAAAAATAGTTTTCATAAATGGATAAAAACTTTAAAAAAATGGTTACCTATATCGAAATGAATGAATGAGTGATAATCATTATCATTCCAGTGTACACAATAGCAAATCCATAAACAGTAGATAACCAATTCAAAATCATACTCAAAACAAACCATGTGTGAAAACATTGAAAAAAAGGAAACTAAATACAGAAATAGTAATAAAACCATTCATTTACTAACTGCAATTTTGATATCTAATTGACTCCACTCACTGTAGACATAGAAAGATGATTCAGTCAGTTCTCAAATTATTTTCTTCTTTTATGATATAATAATATACATACTCTCCATGCTTTAGTAATTATCAAAACACTGGAACCAAATGTTAAGTTCTTTTATAATTAGCTAAATGCTTCACCACAAAAGACAGTGACAATTTCAACATTCTCCAAGCAGACATTTGTATATAGTACAGAGTCTTCACAACATGTCCGCAAAAGAAAACAAGAACAATGCATGTTATTTTTCTTAACACATTAATAAAATTAATATATGTAGAATAAGTCTGGAGTCTTACAGTAATACATTTATAACTTTGTATTGTTCTGATGTTCCCATTAGGTAATCTTGTTTGTATGGGTTAACTACCCAGGCAATTATTCAAATAAAGTAATTTAATTTTCATCTTTACCTCATAGTAACAAAACATTTATTTTTAAATTAAGAGACACAAGCTCAACTACGATCAAATGCTTAAAATATAGCATCAATTTTGCACAAGTTGGACCTGTTGGTAATTAACAGCACAGAATTGATAATACAGTATTTTAATTTAATTCAACAAAGAAATTAATATTTTTCTGAAAATTGATATACTAGATGGATTTTTTTTATAGTTTCTTAGTCATCAACCTCTGTGTATAATGGCTTCAAAATTTGGAAAATACTGAAGTTTACAATATATTTGCATATGGATTCAGCAAATTAAAAAGTTAAGATATCAAATATTTTTTAATTTAAAAAATACATGTGTATTCATTAAATTCTTAAAATAAACCATACCACTAATAAAAGTTTTTTTTTAACAAATAACACTAATTTTAGAATGAAATAATGAATCTTCAAACTACAGCAGTATTTGTAATAAAACTCCATTTCTTAATAAATCATCTTGAGAAAAAGCAACAAACCAACATTGTAAATATATTTGATATTATAATATGAAGAAAACTTTTTTTAAACAGTGGATATAAAAATTAAAATGTTTTAAAAGTACTACTATTTAAAATTTGCCTTGATTTCAAAATGTGTTGTTCTTTACCACAGTTGTTATGTATACAATAAAAACAATTTATCTTAAGTATATTCAACAGAAAAGTGGAGCACTTAACAGTAATGTTTAAAAATATATGAAGTCTAGTGTTGTAAATTTTTTCAGGATGTATAAAAGGCAGATCCATGATAGAAGCTAAAATAAATGTCTAGACTGTCTAAGCTCCTACTTTCAAAGCTGGTGCTTAGAATTGTTTCAGATGGTTCCATCAGCCAATAAGCATCAGGTCATTCTTGTCTTTTTGAGGACCAGAGTAGAGTATTTTCATAATTCACATCTACCTGTTAATAGTGTACTTATTTGAGTAAAAAAAATAAATAGGATATATTTTTTGTATAATAATAAATGTTTCCCATTATGAATGCAAGCCATAACATTTTTCTTCTTGCTGCAATGCAGTCTGTGACATAATGTCTTCACTCAGCAAATGTAGGCTTCCCTAAGATGTCTCTTTCTGCTTCCAAGTGTTTACCTAAGCAGTGTATCATGAAAAATATCCACAAGTTTGTTTATACTATCAACATCTGAAAACAAGATTTGACATACATACACATATTCTACTAACTCAGTGTTTTCACATATTGTTTATTTACTTGCAATACAAATTCTTTTAAGTCCAATAAGCAGACCTTTCTTTTGCATGAAATTTCTAGTCTAAAATCCATTGGAAGCTGGATTTTCACACATTTTTAATGCATAGTGTTTCTTCAACAGATTATGCCATTATGTTGTGGTGGTATCAAATTTCCTTATATTTCTCAGAAAATTTATATAATCTTCCCTATGAGAATTTTAATAAAGGCGGATAGATTATTTTATTGTGCTTTCCACATTCAGAACTATCATCTTGTGGACTTTTTTCTTTAAATTCCAATTTCCATTCAGATTTATTTAACAATGACTACTTTTGTTATTGTTGCATTTGTTTACCACAAATTATTTAGTATATTATATTTAACTGATGTAAAAGAAAAATATGATCTAACATCAGTGCCAATATAACTTTTATTTGAGAGGGTAAGGAACTCCCCTGACACAATTTCAGGGGGGGGGGATTATAAATTTTCTTCAAAATGTTTTTTAGTATTGATAATAATCCATATTTTGTTTGATAAGTTATATTTTAACACTTCAACAGATAATACACTTCTCAGACATAATGAAATAAACATTCTTTTGGTTATCAAAATGCATAATCAGATTATATTAGCATAGTCCATGTGCCAACAATAATACAACTGCTGCACTGACATTAAAGCAGCTGTGCTCCTCTCAGTTAAACCAATATCAACAAACCACATTTCCATATCTTATTTTTGTGTCCCAAAATATCTAGACAGCTAGTTGCTGAAATTTCAACTTTGCTACCGGAGACAGACAAACACCATCTATTTTGTTCAGTCTGTTCCCAGCCTAATTTCTGTCATGATTGTGCACACTAAGTCCTCTTTCACAGGGAACTGGTATCAGAAATGACAAGCAGAATTCTTCAATAATAGAAAAATTTGGGAACTGGTCCCTCACCTCAGAAATGAGGATAAAACAGTGAAATGGAAGAAATACTGATGCATAAAGCAAACCAGAACCTCTGCTAATAATAGTTCAGTAATCAGATTCGCACATGTTTGTGTAATAATTGTCAATGAACATTTAAATATTATCCACAGCAGAGAAATATATTGAATTGTCAACTGTTTGAAATTCACTATTGCTACCTGCCTACTCAACAATATCTACAGCTGTAAGAGACAGTGAACATTTGAAGTAAGATGTTTTTTCTATTTCCTAGGTGCTAACAAATAACATGGTGTAAACTCCAGGTCAGCCACACAGGAAATACTGCACTGAATGTTATGTGACAAGCTTGAGATAGGAATTCCAGGAAATTAAATAGAGACTATAAAACATTAAATCATAAAATAGCTAGTAAGAAACAAAGATAAGTCAGAAAATTATTTCCTGTTGAGTATTTTATACTATATTAAAAACAAAGTGGCATACCCATAAGAGGAGGAAAAAATTCAGAAGTCTTGAAGCATTTCTGATGTTTATGGGCAAGAAGTCAAAGTTTTGCTTAATTTCAAGGAGATAAGGGAAAGACTAGGTTCTGTGAATAAAAAGATGAACAGACAAGACACAAAGAAAAGTGTCCATAGGAAATGTTTTTTCCTACTTGTAATAGATTATGAAAATATTCAGGTTTTTGTTATTCTTCCTAAATCATGTAAAAGAGGGTGTTCCATTCAGAACTCAAATCATTCAAAATGGAGAAACCATTTTATTGTAAACACTGAAAAACACAAGTCATGCTGACAGGTAGAAAAACTTTAAAAGTTTTGAGGTAACCAAAGAACCATGCCTCCTATTATGTTTACACTACAATATTGAAAGCATGGCATATTTATCATTCTTCCTTGGATTCAAGTTAGCAAAAAAAAATAAAATGTTAGTTTCAAAATATAAAGCACTATTTTAATAATAGTACGTAAGAGAGAAGCCATTAGTTTTAACATGCATTTTTAGTATACTTCAATCCTGCATTAAGTTTGTTTTTCCAAGATCAGACAGAAGACGTTTTGTGTTTTAACTCACCTAAAACCAGAATTAAATCATTAGTTTTCTTCTATTACTTTCATTTGGTAGTAATAATATTGCACCATATGAGAGTCACAGATTTTCTACTATACAGATGCACTAAAATAAAATGAAAAAAACCCTGGCTCATAATGAGTTCCATTTTTGGATTCCCCAAAATATTAATTTCAAACTTGAGGCAATGAGCCAGTTAAAAGATTACAAATGAAGTGTTATTTTTGACTTGATAATAACTAGTTTTGCTAATCTTAATTACTATAAAAGAAAAGAAAAAAAAACAAAGATGATAAATAGTTTAATTAAAATAAATAAACTGGAATTAGCTTTTTAAAACAAAAAACCAACAAAGTTGTGGCATCTTGTTTTTTTTTTTTAAGATAATTACCAGTAACAAAAAGACTAAACAACTTTTCCAAAATTATCTTTATAAAAAAGTAAGGTTTAAAAAAACTGAAGAACTTATCTCTATTATAGTAGTAATTAATATATGTGGATGTATGCTAGTAGTTTTAAGATTACCTTCATACATAATAAAGGCTGATAAAATGTCTTACCTTAAGAAAAGAATGTGGGAGTAAGGTTCAAACTCGCAGGGAGGAGATGGAGCTGTATGTATTCCTGTCTGCTCTAGACTAGACAATAATTGAACCCATTCACTGGAGCTTTAACCTGCTTCAGTGTTACACAGAGCACTGAAAGCTATGAACAAATTTACATAGGCAGCCTCAGAGGGCTGACCGAGGAAGTAGATGCTCATTATCTGGCACAAGTCCAACTTAAAAAAAAAAAGCACACACACATAACTTGCCATTCTTCCAAGTCACTCATCACACGCAAACTTTACTTTCCACAGCAAACTGTGCATTAAACAGAAGGCTTAAACACACTACATCTGTAGCTGTAATGCTTAAAAAAAAATCAAGAAAGTGATAGTTATTACATTCATTTTGCTTGCATTAATTTTTTTTAAGTAGCATATTATTATATTTTTGCAACAGTTCTATCCAGCAGCAGATAAAATAAAATTTTAGTAATTTTCTGACTTCTAGAAATGCTTCATTAATATGTACAGCTGTGAAAGTTTAGTGTTCGTTATGACTCACAAATTTCCTTGATTAACACTGTACATTATCATCAACCACATGGCAGCAATCGTTTAAAACTGCAAAAATAAAACCATTATACTCTTTTGTAGCTGAAGACATTTTTTTATGGATACGGTATATTTTACAATTTTATATGTAAAAGATATTAAATATATAAGCAATAAACAGAAAATCTGGCAAAGTTTTTGAAATAAACAGCACAAGTGAATTTTTTCAAAAACTATTTTGAAAGTTTTGCCAAATATATTAATCCTTCAATGCATTGTGTAATAAACTTAGTTTTTCTTTTTTTAAAAAAGTAACAATCTTTTTCTTTTACAAGGTTATTCACAATACAACATCTATAAAGTACAGAGAACAGCAATACAATTTTTGTTTTGTCGTTGTTTTGACTCAAGGAGACCTCTATAATTATTGTATTTAAATAGGTCTGCTGCTTACAATTTTAGATGTACAGTGCCTTCTGAAATTGCATACTACTTTCAGATACTTATACATAAATTAAAGTTATACTCAGAATATTTACCTATGCAAGTTGCCACAAACATATCAACTTTAAAGAAAATGTAAATAAGCTTTGTCCAAATAAGTTAGCTTTGCAAATGCTTCAACATCTTCATAAATATATATGTTGTTCAACACCATATGTATTCATTTACAAACATAAATGTGGACTGACCAACTAATTCAGATAAAAACCATCAAAAACTTAATATACTAAGAGGATGAACAAAAGTAAATATTGGTAATGGATAAGTGAATTGAAATCTATTCAAAGAAAAAAAATATATATGAGGTCTGTCCAAAAAGAAACCAAACTTTTAAAACAGAAAAGTGCACCAACCAGCCAGTGCAGCGTGCTCGCGACTGCAGTGTTGTGTATTGGTGACCTTGACCTTCAGTCTAATAATAGCCACATCACACCATGTCAGTCAGTCATTGATCTACACACGCTAGAGTGAATGTATGTTTAGTGAACTTTGCAATTTGTCGAAAGTTGAACAATGAAGGATCTTGAAGAGCAACGTGTTTGTGTAAAATTCTCGGTGGAAATCATCACTTGACCGTCTATGAAGTTTCCGAAGAAGTAGGCGTCTGTAAAAGTTCGTACCACATGATTTTCAAAGAATAATTGAACATGCATCATGTAGCAGCAAAATTTGTGCAGTGTCTGCTGACAGATGAACAAAAAGAGAACTGAGTCACAGTCAGTCAGCTTTTTGATCGTTTGAATGCTGATGAAAGCTTTCTGAAAAGTGTCATAACAGGTGACGAAAAGCAGGTGTACGGCAACAATGTCGAAACAAAAAGGCAGTCGTTGCAGTGGGTTGGATCATAGTTGCTGCAACCAAAAAAAAAAAAGCATGTCAGAGTCGCTCAAATGTGAAGGTGATGTTGATCGTCTTTTTTGATTGGAAGGGCATCATTCATCATGAGTTTGTTCCATGTGGTCAGACGATCAATAAAGAGTTTTACTTGCATGTCCTGAGACAGTAGAGAGGCAGTGTGAAGGAGGCAGCCTGAGGAATGGAAAAACAAAACCTGGATGCTACACCACGACAATGCACCTGATCACGTATCACTCCTTATCCGTCACTTTTTGGCAAAAGCACGAGACGACCCCCAGCCACCCTACTCTCCAGATTTGGCCCCTGCAGACTTTTTTTTTTGTTCCCAAAGTTGAAATCCACCCTGAAAGGTCACAGATTTCAGACGATAGAAGAGATCAAAGAAAATTCACTACAAGAACTGCGCACTAGGATGCTTTCCAAAACTGGAAAAAATGTTGGGAGCGGTGTATCAACTGTAGAGGGAACTATTTTGAAGGAGACAAGTCTGATTAAATTGTAAGTAAAGCAATAAATTTGTTTTTTAAAAAGTTCAGTTTCTTTTTGGACAGACCTCATAATAATTAGGAAGTAATAATTTTAGATTTTAGATTTTTTTCTTGTTGGAATAATGACTGCTTCATTTTTTACTGACTGTTGTTTCAATCCAAAGCTTTATTGCACATTTAAAAAATATTTGTGTGATACAAAGTATAAGTCATAAAGAGAATTGAAGCAATGTGTGTATAATGATATCAGGGCTCCAAAAATACGGTTGTGAAGTAGCCAATGATGACCAAAAAAAATTCTAGTTGGCATCTATTTTTTCTGATACTATCAATGGCACCAATAGTTAAAACCATAACCAGATTAATTTGACAGCCCTACCTAAAATCTGCACAAAAACCTGTACAGACCATTATCTTGCAAATCATAGCAACTAAAAGATTTAATAAAGTGGTATACTCTCAAATTATGATCTCAAACAGCAATCTTATGAACTACATCTAGTTTTCAGGAACAAGCAAGTGGCAACAGGTGATGAGCAAAAGTAATGCATACACACCACAGAGAATATGAAAGAATGTGAATAGGAGAGAAACAAAATAAGTTTACTATTAGACAAGAGAAGTGATTCTTGCAGCATAAGACCTGTGAGACCTAGTCCAATTTTGATACTGACAGTTAAAAGCTGCCCACATGAACTCATCAATACTGTCATATTTTCTGAGTCACCCTTTCATAACAAAACTTTGAACTTTCTGGGCTTCTCTGCTCAGCAAGTAGCCACAGGGTTTTAGATGTAAAATCCACTCCAACCAAAATAAATTTCAGAAATATGAAGAACTCCAGCATGAGCAACAAAGTGTAATTTTCAGATACTTGGCTAATTAACCAAGCTTTTGGCCACTTAGAATGCAAAAAAATTTATTTGACTCAACTAAAAAATTTTGCTGATTACCAAATTGTTAAAATTTTTTGAAGCCCTGATAATGATTGTATATTACATGCAATCAATGGACTATACTACACAAACATTGGCTTAGGTAATTTAAGTGTACATGCAAATTTTAAAATTTGCAATTGTTTAATACAAAATTAATACAAAGAATAAGTAGTTTATTTCAGTACTTAACACAAACTCCATTGTTATTGTTATCAGTGTCTCAGTCAGGATATCATGCCAGGCATATGGATGGTTTATCATGTGAACCCAATCAGAATAATCTGGCAATGCTTGGCACCTCACCAACATAAACAAAGTTTCTTAGACTTATTTGAGCTATTATGCACTATTTTCCAAGCATAAATAAAAAAACTAACTAAACTAGATTTGCTATATGACAATTTTATACATTGCATTTTGGAATTTTATGGTCTTACACCAGCCTAGCAGGCATTATATCTATAAATAACTATTCTAATTACTTGTGCTATTCTTGTTACTTTTTATTTTCCTTAATTTTTCTTCCTATCTGGTATTTTGATTATCTATTTTAAGCACCTAAAAATAAAACAAAAAGGTATTCTAGCATAAAATGGAAAATTCATTTTTATGACCACTATTACTAGAAGTTATTTGTTGTGATAATATGGAAAAAAAACAGTATTCAACACCATAATTAATGTGCAATCATCCCAATAAAAATTAACTAATTTTAAAAATTGTTTTACTTAACTATATTTTACATTTTATGCTGTATAGAGAGTAATGAGTTTGAAGAATGAGCTAAACTTCACTTCAACTTTAGAAACTTGAATGCAGCTGGAGAGTGTAGTGTCAGAAATCTTCATTCATTAGTAGTGCCCATCAGAGAGAAGGAAAAAAAAGTTCTACACCAAATGGCCATGTATAAATATTATTAAAATTTACCCACCTTGAAACTTCCATAATTGATTTTCTTCAAAACAACTTTTCCAAAAAAATGTTCTGCTGTGACCACTTTTTTGACAACAATAACCATTTGTCAGTACTGTAACCAAATTTTTATTTTCTTCATATCTTGAAAAATCTACTTTGTCAGCTGATATTTTTTGCACACACATATCTAAGCATCATAATTCTTTTAAAGTTTTTACTATTAAATTACTGCATTTACAGTTCACACAAACTAGAGAGCTAAAACCGTGGAGATGTCACAATAGCACCAATCAAACAACAAACATGGATGTCTCTCTCATATCATCAAATCAAAACTTTCATTCAAAATTTTATATTCAAATTTATATCAACAATTAAACACACGTTAGATTCATGCCAAAATATTTCCCGTGTTACAAGTTTGTGAATGATATTGGTTTTATTGTCAGTGCAATGGTTTTCTCAAAAGAAAAATAAACTTGCAGCTGAGCAGATGCTAATAAACAACCAGTATATTTTAAAAATTAATAACACTTTACATTGCTTCTTATGAAAACTGTCACATACGATCTTGTAAATTATAAATGCTTGAATTTGCAATGAAGAAAAGTCTATTAAAAATGGACTTAAATAAGGAAGTCAGCAATGCTGAGTTGCCCATTAGTTATTATTAACTTTTGAAAACATGATTAAAGATAGTGTTAAAGAATGTGTAAAAGTGCTAAAGACTGAAACCAAAACCTTTGTAGATGCAAAACAGCAAATATTCAGAATAATAATTTATTATTATACTAAAGATGTTCAAATGAAACCTAGCCACACATCATTACCGTAATGCTATTTTAGCCAGGTTTCATTCAAACATCCCTAATAAGTAATTTAAACCAAAATATCCAAGAAAAAATTGTACCCAAAATGACCTATCATAACTCCAAAGTAAATTTAAAATATCATGTAAAACCTAGAAAATTTTTTCCATTTAATAACCAATTTCAATCCTTGGTCAAATATAGCAAATCTAATAAAGTCTGGAAACCTGTTGAAGACTTTATTGAAGACAAGTACTAAGAGAAAAAAACTTCCATCTTTAGCTAATAGAAGCCTGATAAGTTTAAACAAAAATACCAAAAATGGAGAGAGATTATCCATGGGATCTCTTAGGTTAACATCCAAAATACATAATGGCAATCATACATACCTTCTTCAAATCATTTACTCTTGTTTATATATTCATCAAGACAAAACTAGAATACAGACAAACAAACCCAACTGTCAGCAGAGTGAGAACATTATGAAATATGATACAACACCTGTTACTATATTATTTGTATATCAAGGCCAATAGAGCTGTTGACACCTGTTATTATGTTAAGGCTTCCATTTTAATTGATTATAAAAGGTGATTATTAATAAAGATTCTAATAAATTGTGAACTAATAAAGATTTTGGGCAATATTTACTTAAAATTTATTCAAAAGAATTTATCTATCTTTAGAGCAAGGGAAGTAGAGAGACATTGTTCATCCATTTTATTATTACTTTTTAAAAATTAGGACAGACATCTTCATGAATAAAATACTTATCAGTGGCAACAAAACTAGTATAAAACCTGTCTTGATTTTCCAAAGCCTATTTGCATTTTGCAAAGTGCAGAGTAACCAAGAGGATGCAGTTTCATAAATCCAAAACTTGTAAAGATATAGCCAATCAACACCACTACATGCTACTTCACTTTCTTAACTACCAGTAAAGATTAAACCAAGCTAACTTAAAGGAAGGAAAACTTTTGTGATACAAGTTACTATAAACAAATGTTTTAGAAGGGATTACACCCATGTAATTTTAAATATATGCAATGGCCATGAAGAAAGAAAACAGCTGGATATGCACAGCTGTTTGGCCTACTTTATTTGAGGCCAATAATTTTTCCTTTTTATTCTTCATCGATATTTCTGACATGTACTAAATTTAAGAATATTTACAACAGAACAAAGTCTCTTATGTCATATAGTTCCTGTATATATTTCGTTTTAAGCTTGTATACTATTAAAATGGATGAAAAGTAGCTAAACTTACAAGCTGTCAGCAAAAACCCTTATTATAATTTTCTCATTAGCTGATAGTTTCATACTAAAACAATTCTTTGACAGATGTTGTTAAGTGTTTATGACAAATGATGTACAGTTAAAAACTGGGACAGAGGAATTAACTTTCAAGTTTATTAGCATTATTCAACGTTAACCAATTTCTTATTTTTATTTTTACAAAATTTCTCTAATTTCCAGGATGAATTGGCATTTTGGAAAGATAAAAAAAAAAAAGATTTTAAAATGCATTTCCATCTAAAGCAAAATAATACATTACTTGTTTTGTGTGAATTAAAGTGGTTATATATAAAATCTGAATCTGCTGGTTTATAGCTGCCAATAATTTAGAAAACCTTCCCACAATGCAGTACTACAAAAACTCAATTGTCCACATAGTAGTCAGTAAAATGTCTGCCAACCTTCAAAAACAGATCCTAATTTTGTTATCGTTATGCATTTCTGACTACTTTTTTTTCTTTTTTTCGCATATATTAATGTCTACAAAGTGAACAATCCTGGTGAGGCAACAAGCTTAATGCTGCAATTGTTTGTTAGAAAGTGTTGCCAATCTTGTGCTATGTGGGACCTGGCACTGCCAACTTTGGCAGGGAAATCACAACTATATAGCCAACTGAAGAGGAACAAAAAGAAACCCCATGCCAGAGAGATTTGCTAAGCCAACCCACTGAATGCAAACTGAAGCCAACAATCTTAGCAGTCCAGTAGCCTTACCAAAGGACTACTCATTTACCCTTTCAAGCATTTTACTTCATTTGCCATATTGATTTGGTAACTAAACATCTAGAAGCAATCAATGATCAAAATTGTGAGTTTTCATAGCTTTACATTGTGGAAAGATTTTCTATTGTTATTAAATATTTTTTTTAAATCAAATTTAGATTGTATATCCATCCAGCTGCTTTAAAATTACTAAAATAGGTATTTATTCAAACTAAAAAACCTGTATTTCGCTTAATCCAGACCAGGTCTGGTGGTGTGACCACATGCCATCATGGTGTCAGTTTTTGTTTACCCACAGAGCAGCAGAGAGGTCTGAGAAAATATCTCACAAACCTTTTCTTTATAACTTTTAGAAACCTATAGTGCTTTAAATGGTTCCAAAGATAGAAAAGAGTGCAAAGAAAAGGAAATGCATGTCCATAACGGTTGCATAAAAGTTTAAAATATATATATATAGGCTAATCCAGACACTTTCTCCTCCCAATTAGCCCAGATTAGCAAGGGTTTACTGTATTACCTAGAAAAGATCTCTTCTGGCAACCACACACAAGCAGAATTCACTGTTACACTAAACCTCACAATAGAGGCTAACTATAAAAATAAAAGTGAAAAATAATGCTAAATGATCACAAAAACAATGACTTTTCACAATGTATATGACGTTATCTAAGATGACAAGCAATAGTACAGTAGCTTAAATGTTATTTTCTTTCACAAAAAAAAATTAAATATAGTCTAGTCCAATGTAATAACTAAACCTGTTAAAAAAATTAATTTAATTAAAATAAAATTACAAACAATATAGATGACTGAAATATTACTCAAGATGATGCTTTGCTATAAAATAAATCTGGAATAAATGTTTGATTATAAGTAAAAATAATTATTCTAGGAAAGAACAAATTCAAACAAAATCTTTACTTTTATAAAGAAACAAATGGAAAGGATATCTATTCCAACAAATGAGGTTTTTTTAAATGCTTTTTTTTTCTATCAATAAAGATATGTAAATACCTTTGACTAATTCAAATCAAGTGACTTAAAGAAATAGATATCTTTAATCTAACATCTTGGTACTGAAAAACAGCATAAATTCTCAAACCACCACAAAAAAATTTTTTAAATAATCTCAAAAAAAAAGATTTTTTATGCATTTAATTCTAACATCTTTTATCAATATTCTAAATAAATAGTCTGAAAATTAGATTTTGTTCATGCATTTGTACAAACCAAAAACTAATTTTCGTATTCCTTATGTATGTAGATTATACTACGAATAAATTAATTAAACACAATGGAGGAAGCTCAGCATCCAAGTACTCAATGCACAAGGTGCATCTTATAATAGGTGTGACAGACTGAATCTTGGCTCAAGAAAACCTTCAAAAACATCTACAAGTATATTGCACATTATCTGATTTGAGAGTACGATTTTGATTGTTTCAACCAATACAAATTCAGTATCAATAATTACAGATTATCTTCAAATAGAAACAACTCGTGATATCACCACACCCCCTCCCCCAACATGCTAAGCTTTTTTGTCAAGAGTTTTGGTAACCACATTTTCCTGAAAATAATTTGGAGCTTTGAGAAGCTTCAACATTTTCTGTACCAAATTAGTAATCCAGCGTATAATGAAGGCGGGGGGGGGGGGGGGGGGGCAAAATCCATCACAATAAGATTTGAATTTTAGAATAATCTGGAAGTTTTAGCTTTCACTGTTTGAGTTGTCAAATAGTAGCATCATCCAATCATTTACTTTTATTACCAGTCTTGAGAAGCTCATTTTTTCAATTATTTTCTGTTTCTTATCTTAACAAACAAAAACATTTTGAAACTCATTTGGTGTAGTAGACAAAGCATTACTAAAGCCCCTGTCCACTAGATCATCATCTTATAGCCATAACCATGTCTCTTCAATGTTTATTCTAAGAATGTGATAGTAGTAGTAGTAGTAGTAGTAGTAGTATCCAGTTTTTATCATCTGAAAGATACTGCTCAGGACTGAAAGAATATACCCATTGGTGATGTAGTAGCCCCTCTGAAAGTCAGTTGGCACTCTTCAATGTAGGCTTGTGACATTCATAACTAGGAGAGTTATGTCATCACTTGTAAACAGTTTTTCCATCAGGGTTCATGATCACAAACAATTTATTCACATTTAATGTGGTAAAGATGTAACCTATTATATTGACTGAAGTATTAAGACCTCACAAAAATACAAAATGTCATGAATCAAACTAAACTGTTATGTAAACAGTGAGACTTGACCAGCAATGATTATATGCACAACTAATGAAATTTCAGGCTAGAAAAATTGAATTTTCTAACTTTGGTTCACATATTTTTATGCATTATTTTACAACCCATTTTTATGGTTATAATTGTGAGCACCACAAAATAATTTCCTTCACCTATACATGTAAAATATCATCTCTAAAATCCATGTTATCATGAAAGCATTCGTTGTCCAAATAGGTAGAAGTCTAAAATTTAGTACATGAGACTTAGCTATTTCTCATGAGTACCTCAGTTATAGGAAAATGCTAAATTTCCCAAAATGCTCCTTATTTATAAAACTAACTTAAGTATACTAAAATAAAATTCATACTCAAACAGATTCCTGCACTAATAATTTGAAAATTACAGTTTTGACATATTTATTCTACATAACTATTAATGAATTTTATAGTAGTAACACCACTTATATCACATAGAGCTCACAGATGTCTAAGTACAGGATATGAGATTATCAATAGTTATTTAGTCAATATTTTCCCAGAACTGTTGTTGTGAGGTTGGTAATTTGTCCTTCGAGATACTAACAAAGGAGTTCATGTCTAGACTATTTAAAAGAGGGAACCAACTATAGTCTATTATAGATCTAAGTTGTGGTGTTCTGAATATATGGCATGCTGCACTTTCATCCTAGATGATTATGATCAAGGATCAAACACCTGCCTAAACCATTTCTCAGAATCTACAGTCCAACAGCTGATTGTAAACATGCTGGATCAAAAGCTTTTCCAACCATTCTCCAGACTCATGTGACTAGAGAAGAATGTGAATCAGTAAAAGTTCGAGTAATTAGTTGAACCACAAATATGGAAAAATTCATGCTAATATTCATGTTGCATCAGGCAAAGTGATGGCCTTTAAATCACATAAGTTGCCAATGATTTATATAAAGAAATCCGTTCAGTGTACCCATCTGCAAGGGTCACTACACACAACTTAGTGATGTTGAAGATTTATTAAAGATCACTGCAAATTGTGGCCAATATTTCCTTCTATGCATGCAGTGATAGCGGCAAGATGTCAAGTATCTTGATGTACAGTGCTTACAACACCCTAAATAAATTAATTATTTAATACACAAAACCTATGGATAGCAACAGTGTATGGACTGACTAGTGCAGGATAGGCCAATTACCTAAACCAAAGTAAAAGGGAAAACATCTTGGCTTTCAGTACCACACTTACAAGGGAAATGAGTCTGCATATTTAACAATTTTTCTGGCATAACTATAAACTCCATAACAAAACATTCTTATTACAATCCTCAGTTTTCATCACAATGTTATTATGTATACAATAATTCCATTCTACATTATATTTCATATTATTAGTTATTTATTTTAATAATATTTAGTATAAAAGCCAGCCATATTTTATTTTATGAAGCAAATATTTCCAATACATTATTAATATTCCTATATCTGATGTTTCTGAGTTGTCTGAAAAAATAAGATGATCAAATAAACACTATTAATACGACAATTTTATGCTTTATAATAAGTTCTTTTTTTGTTTTTGTTTTTAATTTGTCCTGTTTGTTATATTCAAAGGAAATTTACAATTTATTTTCCAAAAGTCTGTTAAGCCAAAAAAGCAATTTTCTATGTGTCTTCTTAATTTTTGTACACAAAGGAAAATAATATTTATTGTATACAAATTTTTAGAGAATGTAAATGGCTTCATTTCAACTATAATAATACATAAACTAGTCATATATTATAGCTCTAACAACAAATTAAGGTCAGTTTACCATAATTTAGAAAGTAACAAATAAGAACAGGTTTTGTTCTAGCTAGTCAGAGTTACAAAATAAATTACTTTCAAAAATGTTAGTAAAAACTAAACAAACCTTATTAAACATTAGAATTAATATCATAACATAAAAATGGCCTTAAAACTAAACTATGTATACAAACTTTTTTAATTATGATCTACTTTGCCTTTGGGTGTTTGCTATTGACCCTGATGTCTTGTTCGTTTGTTACAGTAGAACAAAAAATCTAGTGCAACAAACAGAAATCCAACCTGCATGTACGAACATTTGTTTGATTACTGTATACAATTAAAAATGTGTACGTGATTATTTGTAAAGTCTATGCAAGAGGCATCTAGCAAGTTCAATGACAAAGCTAAACTGAGTTTATGTGACAAATATACTTGGCAAGATAAATGTTTAAAACACGAAAAATAAAAAAAAATAAAAAGTTATTTAACTAAAATATTATTATGTGACCTAAAATGCAATACTGGCAATCACAGTATGTTGGTCTTAATCTAAAAATTACTCACTTTATATACATGCTTGATAAGAAAGAAGAATTTTGGGGCTAGTGTTTATAAATAGCATGTATATAACTCCTTAAATTACTAAAGAACAAAATTAAAATATGTTTTCTGAAGGCATGAGCCTCACACTCAGTTCAGTTTGAAAAGAAATCCAAATGTGACATTTTAGTGAATACATAAGAGCAAAATGAACATCAAGTCTACTGCAAACTATACTGGGTGCTTTGTAGTCATAGGATATAAAAACAAAATTAAAAATACTTTTCATATGATTCATTGAAATTAAGTTTGAGATAGAGGTAGCAGTTGTAAAAAGCCTAGATATGATTTTATATAACAAAAACAATTATTGCAAATAAAAGCAAACATTTCATTATAAATGCAGTTCAAAATAGGAGATTTATAGATATAACTATTGATAATTGGTTATCATCAAGTTTTTTTTTAAGTAATATATTTAAAATATTTTTATTCTGATCTTTATTCTGTTGATAAAAAGCGAGCAATCAAGTCTTTATATTGTATTTTTTTGGTTTTTTAAATTAAATTATTGAATTGGTTTTTGTTAATCAAATGGTATTTAAAAAACAGAACTAAATGTTTTAGTGGCTTGCTGACACCTTAAAATGCACTAATAAATATTTCAAAAAACCAAAAGATCATTTGTTTTTTTTAATTTCTTTTTAACAGAATTTAAAGATTTAATTAAATAAATGAAAATTTATACAAGTTTTAAAACCTAAAATTACTTTCAATGTGGTTTTCAGGGAGTAATTTTTCATGTGAAAATAAATAGAAATGGAACTGCATTTTTTAAAGCTGATACTAAACCATCCCAAAATGTAAAGAAACATCATCACAATGGCTGTAAGGCTAAGGCTGAGGAAGGAAAATCCTATACTGATATTGGTGCCATTCATCAGAAGGTGGATTCTGCAGTTATGAAATGGAATGCTGATACTACAGCTAGGAATACTGAAAATGAAATCATAAATAACATTAACTTTTCAAGATTCAAGACTGAAACTGGGACATACAATAAGTTCATATACTTGACAGAAAACTTAATCATAGATATTCAGAAGCCAAAAAAGGTTCTGCCTTGACTTTAGAATTTTGAGACTGGACATCTAAAAATAAGACATGGGATAAAGTTATCATAAGAAGTACAACTTGGTGTACTTGTAAGATAAGTGTACAATTATATTCCAGGAAACTGATTACAAAATGTAATGTATTAAGCACTCATAAAATCTAACTAGTTTAAGAGAAGCACAATATGGCCAAACTACAAAATAAACTGAAATAAAACAAAATAAACCAAGCCTTGAGTTTTCAGTAGCCTGATTCCATTCTCATAAGTAGAAGTTTACAAATGATAAGGCTGTTATTTATAACTGTTTTATTTTCAATGTAAAGTTAAATTCATCCAACTTAAATTTAATAATTTTAAATGATATTGAAGAAAATATTTTATGCTGTAATGCTGAACTTATTTTGAGAATATTTTAAAAAAAACTATTTTTCAAATAGTTCATCAAGAAACATCAAGAGTTTTTTTATTATTATTATTTGGAAGTTGAAATAAAGATACTAACTGGTAAATCAGTAATAATTGCTCAGAATTCCTTATCATAAATCTGTTATTCTGATAAGAAATAGAGCTCCTTTAATTAGGAAATATTTAACCTATATTAAAGATTACATTAAAAAATTAATTTTGAATTACAGTACATTACAGATAATTTTCTTACATCCAATCCCATTCTTGTTAGATTTAAATTGTCAGTTGTTCAGTATGAAATTAATCACAAAGGAATAATTTATTACAAGAAAAAGAGCTCCATTAGCTAATTTTAAATATTTCAAAGTTACCATTTTCAAGCACTTTTTTTAAAAAACTTTCATCAAATCCACTGCCTCCAATATAACAAACTTTGTAATGCCACTTTTTATAATCTCTCTGTATTGCTATTTCCTTCACCAAGATAGAACCTATCCATAGCATTTTGAAAATTTATAGAAACCATGCCTACATTGCATATTCAAAATGTAGCCAGCCAAACATAACCAATAATATCTTTAAATGTTTATGTTCAGTATTTATTTCTTTTATTTATAGTTAAAAAATTACTACTAATCACAAAATAGTTTTATAACCAGTATGCTTTTCTATTTAAAATGTCTAAGGAGCTTTCTTTTGTATTGGTAAGATTTTTAATTTGCATATAATAGTGGTAAATCACTTTTGGAAAACCTGATTGTATTTGGGTATACGAACCAGCACATTTCACACAAATAAGGATCAATGTTTTATTGAAGCCAGAGAAAATTTCACTTAATATCTGCAACTTGTTTTTTTAATATTTATTCTCATATTAGCCATAAGGCATTTTGCATTTAATAGTTCTGTCTTTAGTGAAAGGAAATGTTCAATCTACATGCACTGAAAATAATAAATGCCAACAACAAGTACCCAATAAAAATGCTAATTGTTACAATAATTTGATCACTCACACAACATCCATATGGTTTTGAAACAAACATTTAACCATAAAGTGCAATATTAGGTAATTAAAATGGTGTGAAGTTTATATTGGCTGCAGGCTTTTAGATCTTTGTATAAATCTTTCTACACAGTCTATGATGATTGTGGTTTTTCTCCCCATGCGATGTTAATCGATAAATCATAAACCAAACATGGACCTAAATTTTATATGATTGTGGTGTAACAAGAATTCACCACATTGTGTCTAGAATTTAAAATATTAATATTTTCAAACTTTACAGCTGTCAAGTCTGATACCATACAGCATACAGAGTTCTCATTTATGCTTCTTTACTGCAGGGCAAACTTATTCACTTCTCACATATATCCAATATTTAGCATTGAGCTAAAAAGAACATGTCATCTTCCTGTTGATTAGAAACTTCCATTTAGTTGAAATTCCTCCTCTACAGCATGTACATTAACAAACATGAACAATCTTCATGAAGCTGGTCATGTTCTTGTGAAGTATATTTTTTCCACACCGTAAGATTTGTTTGATTGTTCACACTATCCCTCACAAAACATGATTTTTCACCGCCATGCACAAAAGTCGCATCTATCCTTGTTTTCATTCACTACTATGGTCAAGTTGATAATTTCTGAGACAATTTTTTAAGAAAGATAACTAAATTTTTGATTAAAAAAAGACAAACTGTAGAACATACTTCTAAGAATTATAAATAGAGTATTATTTTACACTTTAATGAGTACTACTAAAATCATCATTCAAAATCAGTGTGCATGCCTTTATTTCAGTAGAATGATGCAGTTACACTTATTGAAAAAGTATTCAGATTTTCTTCAAACTCGCCAAATTTTTTGCTACTTAAATGCAACTTAGTAGAATGTTTTAAAAAATTTCAATATAGTCTTGCAATAATCAGCAATTTCTGATAAAATAATTTAAACACAATTTCTCTAAACTAGCAGATACTGAAATGAAATTAATTTTTAAAATCTTTAAAATTGTCAAAAAATTTTTAAAAATTAAGTTTTATCCCCAATAATCACTTCTATATAATTTGACTTAAATTTAAAACAATTTAACTTGATAATTTTATACAGACTAGAACTTAAACATGCCTGCAATCTTTAGAATAACTCGGTCCACTCCAAAATTATAAACAAACTAATTAGCTGACCAAGGGAAGTGCATATAAAATAGAAATTAGATACTGAATAAGTGAAATATTTAACAATTGTACTATATTTCTGCGTCTTCCAAAAGGAAAGTTTACTAGTAGCATAAAGATTTTTCAAACATTACAAAGTTGTTAGTTATGGATTAGTTTAATAAATGCAAGGCCCCAAGGGTAAAAAATATTTATCAATAAAAATTTTTAACTAAGTTATATTTTCAACTATTAACAATTTCCTAACCAATGTTTCAAAAAATATTTGATAATTCAGTTGCTGAAAAGGTGTTTTGTAAAATCAAGCCAGAGAACAAGTCTTGCTAAATTGTAATAATGTAAATATATATCTATAAACTTAAAAACATTTGTTGTTAGTAATATAACAATTTCACATTTTAAGTAAAGATATATATATATATATATATATATATATTTTTTTTTTTTTAATTTTTTAATTATAAAGTAATTTAGTCTATACAATTTATCATTCATGCAAGGAAACTTACAATCTGTAGTAAACATCAGCAGTTTACTTTTTATTTAATAGCTGTTTTCAATGCTGGTAGAATTAATTTCAACTTCTTTTTTTTTTTCCTTGTTAAGTCTGCTAATTCAGATTTTTTCAAAAAAAAATATTACTCTCTTTTGCACTGCTTTATTATTTCAAATGTTTTGCTATTTATTATTAAGCAAGTATTTTTAAAAGATATACTTTATTACCTACAATGATGTTCACTGCACAACAAACTTGTTCTATTCTACTGTAAATCTCAGTAAGTAAATAGTCCAAATATATTTTAAAAGGCAGAAAATTAATAATGATAAACTTGCCAACCAATTTCACTTGCAAGACTTATAACATTTTTAACAAAAGCTAAATCACTTGATATCAGACTATCAATATATATTTTAAAAAGCTAGTACAAGATCAACTGATACTATTATTGGTAACTTTCTGGTTAGCATTACTTACAATAGTAAAAGTTTCCCCTGCACTAGTTATAGAGGATTTTTTCTTACCTTAGAATCATCAAGCCACTAATATTATCTGACTAGTATAAATCTGGTAACATTTCAATGTCTAGTAAAATCCTCAAGCCAGCTACACAAATCTCCATGAGTTCATTTCTGATTTCTAATGTTAATGATTACCTGAAAACACAATTTATATCTAGATAATTACCATGGTGACAGCTTATCCTGCATTCACCTTAGTACAATAAAATCAATGAAAAGATAGATACTGGAGTAACACCTGCTTCTACTATCATTGGAGCAACATCTCATACATGCAATGCAACAAACATTGTACAAGATTCCAGGTATCATCATCATATACAATGAACTAGATGTAATGGAGAATGTTAACTGCATGACCCTAAACTTAAAAACATCTGTTGTTAGTAATATACCAATTTCATATTTTAAGTAAAGATTAAGTGATTGCATATAAAATCAACAGTAATTTTTTTTTTAGAAACAACGTGGAAAAACAATTTATTCTTAAAAAACATATTTTATCATATAATTTTAAAATAAGAAAAATATTTACTTTCTATATTTAGAAAAGCAAGTCACAAGCAATTAGCAAGTCTTCAGCTGGATAGCAAGTGGAGCTAAACATGTTAATTTCCATAAGGTTTTCACTAGGTAAAAGTATTCAGCAATCACGTGTGCACTGTAACTGGAAATCTTCAAAACAATCTGATTTGGAAATGGAAAACTAAAAAAAAAAGCTATTTGTCTGTCTATTAATACACGTGAGTGGGGTAAGGGTGTCAGCGCCCTATCCTTGGGGGAATTCTGAACGTTCAAACTCACCCATCAAAATTATTTCTGTTCACTGTTTCCTTCTTTACCTGGTGTGAGGCGTTGACACGAAGTACGAGAGACCGACACCATCGTTTAAAATGTTACAATTTTTAATTTCTAACAGGT
The DNA here is from genome assembly GCA_018389105.1 of Nautilus pompilius. Lineage (NCBI taxonomy): Eukaryota > Metazoa > Mollusca > Cephalopoda > Nautilida > Nautilidae > Nautilus > Nautilus pompilius. The sequence goes on along the minus strand of JACATO010000351.1, from coordinate 761,108 downwards.
GGGTGGACGGACACCAGGTGGGAAACGTTCTCACAGCCTCGTAGAGACACTTCTTCTGCTTCTTTAAGCTGAAACTGACAAAACAAAAGGGGGGGTGGCCTATGTGGCGGCAAACACGTGTCTGGTTATTAATGATCTATTTCTTGCTGAATATTTCCACTTTAAGTAGAGATCTGACAATGTGTTGTTGTTGTTGGTTGGTTTCTTAAACCAACGAGCAGAGACATCCATCTCTCGGGCCACTTCTGATCACCGCAGTCCCCCTCCTGGGGAAGCAATTTCCACCGTCCTTACTACACCGGGTCTCGCTAGAACTGTCAGGAAACCTGAGACTTCTCGACGGACGACACAAGCCTCGCCAGGTCTCTCTCTCGGAACCCACCACTGTCTCAGTAACTTTAAGCCGAGAGAGAGAGATGGAGATTCCCGACAGGACGGTACCACACCAAGCACGTCATAGTTGGCAGTAACTGAAACAATGAGAGCCGGACTACAATATTACCTCCTCCATCACTACCACTACCTTCAGTACTGTTGTTGTTTTATTATTATTAGACTAGTAATTAGAAATTATCACCACTGACATCTCATCGGTGCTTACCGTTATTTCTGTTAGCCAAAAGCGGCTCTTACCAATAGGGGCGTTCAAATGAAACCTGGCCGAAAACAGAATGGTCGTAATTGCATCCGGCCGGGGATCCCTTGAACGTCATGTTTTCATGATATTTACTAACTGCTTTCCTCTTTCCCTCGAGAACCCGGTCAGCGGCAACAAAACAAAGAAAGGGCTGTCGATGGTTTACCTTTAATCCTCCACTGAGCAACACGTCTGAACACGGTCCTGACTGTCGTGCTCGCTATTGTAACAGGACAGGACAGGACAGGAGACCACTACTCGTTCGTAACTAGGGCCGGGGCCGGGCTCTCCCCCATAGACACCCACTGTCTCGGAAACAGACGGGGGGGGGGAGCAAATAGATTTATATTTAGAGAGTGGGGCGGGGGGAACGACAACAGCAGCCGAGAGAACTTAATTAACCCGTCGCCGACACGAGGAGAGGGAGGAGAAGCCATGTTGTAGTCAGAGTAAGAAAACGTCCTCACCCCAACACTTCGCTCGTATCCCCAAACTCCGGCTGGGCGGAGATCTGCCAAACTTCTCCCCGTCGGGCAGTCTGGTCATCGGCCAGAAGTCGTCAGTCAATAAATTTCTCGCCCCGGCCAGCGGAAGGGCTTTCTTTTCTTTCTTCTTCCCTTCCCCCTTTCAGAGTTTACGCAGGAATGGTACAACTTTCACCCTCCCAGCATGGCAGCAGAACGCCGAGGCCTCGTGCAATGTTTTCATTCCGTCGGGAATACTCGGGGGTTTCCGTGACTCTGACGACGCTAAAAGCGAAAATAGACCTCCACTCTATTTACTATTATTATTATAAACTTGAAGCTACCAGTATTACTGCAATAATAATAATAATAATAATAATAATATAATAATAATAATAAATTTTAAACTTACTTTTGAAACTTTTTGACTTGTATTAGTTTTATGTTCACAGTGATAAAGTTGGGCAATTATGCCCATAGTGGCATTCAACCTTAAGTTAGATGTTTACTAAAACTCTCTTATGTTATTTGGGTGGAAAACTGATCGGCTTAAGCTAATATTTTTCAACCTTGTCATCTATATAACATCACTGTTTTGTGGGGAAGTAAAACAAACTTTGGCAGATCACTTACTGTGAAAGAATTTCTCTGTTTTTCTCACAAATTACGGTAATCAAAGATTGGAGGGAGGGAGAAAGGAAACAAAAAAGTTATTATTTATGGCCAGTGTATTGTTAGGATTCCAAAAACATTAATCTACAATGACAATTATGTCCTAAGCATGATATATGGTTAACTTTACCAAACTGGTGCCATTGCTTTCACAGAGTTTAGCAACCCTAGCATTCAAACACTTATGGAACATATTTTTGGAATCTGCACCATGTCCATATCATAATCGAAATAAGGTAACAAATACATTTTCTGAACATTCATGGTTTTGGTTTTTGTATTAATTTAAAAGCTTTTTTTTCTACTTTCATCATGCTAACTATCCTTGTATCCTATATCTGTTCATCCTACAGATATAACTTCACTCTAAGCAAAGCCTGCTACATCCATTTACTAAAGCATTATCTCCCCCTGCTGGTACAATATGAGAGAGAGAGCAGTGTTTGTAGTGTTCCACAGCCTAAGGTTTCCAGCCTGGTTCACTGCTATGTTAATCATATCAGCAGCTCTTGATATAGCTGGGTGCTCACTTTGCAAGTGGAAGTTGAGCATCTGGTCTTGTCATGGCAACTGGTGCTGTTTTATCAGCACTGTATCTGGTCTGACGGTAGTTTTTCCATCCTCTTCATTATACCAGATCATCTAAATGTGATTTCACCATGTAGGCTGCTATCTGTAACTTTTTTTTTTTTTTGAGAAATCAATTCTGTATCATAGATGTTATTTTGCTCTATCCATTTCTATATTCAGTACTGGCTGCTTGCTATCAGATATTAAACAGACTCCTGACCCAATTTTTGACCTTTCAATCTACAACAGCAGCTAAAAGAATAAAAATCAAGAGGTACAAACCAGAACTTTCATGTTTTGAAACAAACAAAAAATTATCACACACACATACAAACTTCATATATATATATATAGATTTATTTATCTGTGATGCAAGAAAAATGTAATTTCTAAAGGTAAAAGAAAGATTAACTGGAAAAACAGGATTTGGCAAATCCATCAATCCCTGGATTTTCTGTAAATCCTTATTCTGCCAATAGCATTTAGTTAGGCATGATTTTGGTATACAATTTGATCAAGGGATTCAGGATTGTGGTTTATAATTTAAAATTACAATTTGATCTTAGGTATTTCTGTTTGTGGATTATAATTCAGAGTTTTTGTTTTGTAACTTAATGGTTAGGATTAAAATTTAAACACTTTAAGGTTAGAATTTGGAGTTTTTGATTTAGAAATTAGGGTTTTAAAATGAAAAGCTTTAAAACTAAGGGATTTCAATTTAAGCTAGAAGTTATGCTTGGAGTTTTATCCTTATGGACAGGGTTTGAGTTTATAATCCTGATTTAAAGTTTATGCTTTGATTTAGGTTTTAAAAGTTATTACTAATGGTTTTGGATTTAGTTGTTGAAATAAAATGTTTTTATTTGTTGTTGTTCATATATTATTGTTGCTTGTTTAATAATATTCATCAGAATTCTCTCTTCCCTTTTCATAAAATTAGACTTTTCTCCCCACTTTCATAAGGAAAACAGATGAGCCCACCTGGCTACAGAAAATGAAAACAGAGATATTATGGGCTGGCCAAAATACATCTGTCCTCCCCCCACTGGGATGGCCTTTGCTTTCTAGCAACATAAGCTAATGGATTACCAATGTCCACTCCATACAAATGCAACACATTCCTGAAATCCTGGATCTCATTTCTCTTTCTTCCAGACCACAATTCTTAAAAATTTTATAAGCAAACTAAACTATATCATCACTTAAGAGGGTGCATTTGCTTTCACTGTTTGTTTACTCTTCTACTTAATATTAATTGTACACTTTAAACTTTAAAAACAAAGGCCACTTCCCTTTTTTAAACATTGTAATAAAGTTCTCAAAAAAAAAATTTTTTTACAATTTTTCTTTCCTAAATTGAGAATTGTTTTATTATCTATTTTATCAAACATATGCAGTCAAAGCTTAATTCTTTCAGTCTGAATTTAACTATTTCAATGTTTCCCCCAAAATCATTTTACCTTCCATAACACTGGTCAACAAATTTTTATTTTTTTTCTTTGGCAGACCATCTAGGAGTGTTTTCTGGGGTTTTGAAGGTCGCTGATTACGAATATAACATTGGTTTTGTCTGATTGGCTCTAGTTTAGAAGATATTGATAGCCTCAAATAAGCCTAAACTGCTAAAATTCTCCCTGAAATACTTCAATATAGAAGCAGTAAATAATAATTTTCTGATATTATTGAATCATTATAACATACTATAGGACAAGGGAAGGCAGCTTGCTTCGTTTCTTTTCTAAAGAAGATGACCTGATCTTTTGTAATGACGTTTCTGCACTTCTTAACTGCATGGGGATCTCGTCATATGACCCAGCAGATTGGCGTCTCTTTATAGATAGCTCGAAAGCAAGTCTAAAAGTTGTACTTTTGCATAATGGCAATAAGTTTGCTCCTGTACCACTTGGCCATTCTACCAAGATGAAAGAAGAGTATGATGGTATCCAATTTGTTCTTGAAAAGCTAAATTACAACACTCATAAATGGCTGATTTGTGTGGACTTGAAAATGGTGAATTTTCTGCTTGGTCAGCAAAGTGGGTACACAAAGTATCCCTGCTTTCTTTGTTTGTGGATAGCAGAGCAAGAATCCAGCACTGGAGAAGGGAGAACTGGCCAGAACGAGAAAGTCTCGAAGTCGGCACAGCCAACGTCATCAATGAGCCTTTGGTACCCAGGGATAGAATCATCTTCCCTCCATTGCACATAAAACTAGGGCTCATGAAGCAGTTTGTTAAGGCGTTGAACAAAGATGGGGATTGCTTCAAGTACATATGCAGGCAATTTCCAGGTCTTTCCATCGAAAAAGCTAAAGGTGGCATCTTCGATGGACCTCAGATTCGAACGCTCATGAGGGATTCTGACTTCACTAATCATATGAACATGGTTGAGTTAAATGCTTGGGTGTCCTTCACAGATGTAGTGACAAACTTTTTGGGAAATCACAAAGCTGACAATTACAAGCAATTGGTCCGTAAGATGCTTACTGCATACGAAAAACTAGGGGCAAATGTGAGCATCAAAGTTCATTTCTTGTTTAGCCACCTCGACAGATTTCCTGGTAATCTTGGTGATTACAGTGAGGAGCAAGGAGAGAGATTCCATCAAGACATCAAAACAATGGAAGAGAGGTATCAAGGCAAATGGGATGAGCACATGATGGCAGACTACTGCTGGAACCTTTTGAGAGACTGCCCGAAAGTTGCTCACAAGCGAAAATCGTATAAACGTCAATTTCACTTTTGTGAATAAAATATTGTTTTGTGTGTTCATTGTAACTAAGAATCTAGTGTATAATAATGCTTTGCATTAATTTATGATATATAACTGATTATGTAAATGTTTTTTTCCCTTGGAGAATTAAAATTCAGCAAATTTTTAGCAAATTTTTTGTATATTCTCGAAATATATGAAAAGTGTTCATTTATTAATAAATGAAATGATGTTATATCTAACTTAACTTGTTAGATTGAGATTTTACACTGTCTTTGTGGTTTTGGATTATCATAAAAATCAATATCTGACATTTTTGCACTATTTAGCCGTTTTTTGTACGTTTAGTTATGGTCGCGAATGGGTGATTTCAGACGAACGACCCCCCTGTGATATCTCCAAAACTAGAGCCAACTTGAAAAAACAAATGTCAGATTCGGATTCAGCGCCCTTGAAAACCCCAGAAACCAGTCTCACTTTTCCTGCCAAAAATATTGTGTTGACCAGTGTAATTAATTCTAAAGCGGATTTATCTCCCCTATTTAATGCTCTTAAAGATGAAGAAAAATTTTTTCCCAAGATTTGTGTGGAAATTGTTACAAAACTGATGCCAATTTCTGCTCAACAATGTTTCTAAATCAGCAGGATCAGGAAGACAGACAAGATTACAGTAAGGATAATTTTATGTTCACACTGAGATTAATTAAATCTAAAAAAAAAATATAATAATAATAATAATCTAGGATGAATATTTTAAGCCTAACATTCAACATGATTGTGTACCTGCGAGATGGTGTTTGTCAACAGCAACCATACCTTTGTTGACTGCCAAATTCCTCCACAAATTTGTTTTAGGGTGGCATCAACCATACCTAAAGCTTTCATCGTCACCCAAGTCTAAGACCTTCTCTCCACATGAGATGATCTGTACACTCAACCAAAACAAAGAAAAACTCTCTCTTTGCATTCATGACTCCCCATAGATTTTCATCACGTCTCACTGTTTACAGCAGCAAGGAAAAACAAAATGTGGAAGGTGAACAACTGACTCCTCTATAGCAGCATCGGCTGGAAAATGTTAGCTGTTTTTTTGGCATTTTTTTTTTTTTAAAGTGAATGCCTATCATGCATGTGAACACTATCGCAAGACCCTAACTAAACACAGAGTCCTTATTTATTAAGCATTTACCTGTCTTCAGTTTGCTTACATTGCAGCACGATGATACAGAAGAAAATCTGCCCAACAGATTTGCAAGAGGCGATGTGTCAGACCAAATGAAAATGCACTCACCTGCCTAAAGGTTGCAAAACTAAACGCAAGAGTGTCCTTGGTTTAATATTTTTCTGCTTGTAACAGCTGTTTCGTGATTCTTTTTTTAAAATGAGATTTATTTCAGGAATCCAGCCAGATTGCATAGCATCACTAAAAAACAGAGTTGTCTATTGGCAAGGTAAATACAATCAGTCAGTCTTTTTATAGCTTTAATGATTCCCATTCTACACTGCATGTGCACCACCATAGATAAATTTCATTTAGGCATAAAGGTATTATTGACTGGTCCACACCTGATAATGAACAATTGTCCAACATAAAATCTTAGTCTGTCATCTTAGCATTTTACCTTTGGTGAAAAATGTCACCAATACTCTAAAAATTGTTTTTTTTTTTTAAATTTTTTCTTCTGTTATCGTCGTCGTCTTTGACGGAAAAGTAGTTGAAGTTTGCATTGCGCCATGGTTACTGTTAACAAGAACTGACATTCCTGAACCTCACAAGGATTGGTACCAAATTGGTCTTCAGATGATGATGGAAAATTCCTATTAAGACTCTGTTTAACTGTTGGAGATGGTCTGGAATGCCAAAAGAAAACCCACATCCATGGCAGGGTGAAAAAAAAATCTATGAGAAGTTCGCCTAAGTAGACTCCAAGGGATCAAAAAAGCTCTCAGACGCAGCAGGCCAGTGCACCATGCAGTCACTTGCCACCCAGTCTGAGAGTTTGTGTGTCAGGACAGGACTGGTTTTGCACCAGTGTTAGGTGAGAGCTCAGAAACTTTTTGAATTGATCTATCTTGTTTCTACTTTGCTTTTGAGCAACAAAGATAATTTGACAAACAAATACAATAGGTATGTAGTATATCTGATCAGTTATGACATTATGGTTCTCTCTCACAATATTTTTGTGGGAGCAGGAATATTTTGTTGCTGCTTTTTTTTCAAGTCCTATAGGTTGTAGGATTAATGGCACATAGTAGCAAATGGAGGTGGCTGCATTGCAAATTAACCCTGCCAGCCTGCATTCTTCAAGATCTCTGCAGACCTAACCCCCTACTGGAAGCTAAACTGCCTTGCAATGACATCAGTGAGACAGCTAAATGAAGATACGTTGCATATATATATATATAATTTGTTAGAACTTTCTCAGAGTAAGAATCAATATTCTTCCCTTGTTTATATCCTTCACTCTTCAAAAAAGCATATTATTAGTGATTTTATTGATCTTATCTTAGGCAATTAGTCTTAGTGATTGTTATCAGCCACTAGACAGGAAGATCAGGATCAACTAAATTATCTTTAACTGGTCCTCAGTATCTTCCCTAGAAACTACCCAAAAAATTATGTTCTTCACCGCCAGTTTCATCCAGTTGAGTGGAAATAGTTCTGAAGATTACAATTAAAAAAAAAAAAAAAAAAGGTTTTGCCCTCTCTGTGAAAATGACAACGTACAAAAACAAACAAAAAATATCTTAGCACTCTTAAGAAAATCCATTGTTAACAAATGTTCAGAAATGTAAAAGCCACCATGAGAAGATTCTCTCTTTATATTGATTTTACTTAGGTTTTTGTTGTTGTTTCAGAGTACAAATTAAGAATAAATGCCAACAATAAAATTAAGAATTAAAGCTTTAACGCCAAACAATGTAGAGGCTGTCCCCTGTAAAAGTTGGCCTGACTGCCATTAAGAAAGAATTTTACTGTTACTCGTCTTTGTTTTTATATTTTCCACAAAAAATAACTAATATTATACTAATATGTGATCAAATTATTGACCAGGCAGTGTATATCTAACTCAATTATTTAAACTATCAGTCTTACTACTCCATGTGCCAAAACAAGATGCATAAATTGAAAAATATTACACAATCAGCATATAAAAAATATTGCTGTGTAGATATAAATTACATTTATCAAGTTTAAATACTGTACATCCTCTAACACCTTTCTTCTAGCTGATCTAACATCTAGTCAGTAATTTTAAAAATGCATCATCTTTTAGCAATTCCAATATCTACAAACTGCTCCTGCCAAAGTATGGCTATAACTGCCAGCTCTTTTTCTTTAAACCAGCAGCTTTCTCTTGTTGCAACTTGTTTTTATAGGGTAATGCATAGGCAGAAACTGAAATTTTGTCTGTACAATGAATTGCTATCATGCAAATAAGACCAGCTGAGAATGTAAATGGTCATAAATGCCAAATTGTTTTGGTTCAGCACCTTGCATTGTCTTGTATACAGTATCTTTACAGAACACGACACACACCAAGTCTAATATGGCAACTTCATTTCTTTAAAATTGTTTCTGCAGCTACAGAGTGAAACTTGCTGTCTCGAATGCTCACACACATGCAAGTCGTTCATATCCCATGCTGTCCATAAAATCAATTTTTGTGAAATTTATAACTATGTTCTACTCGATGACACCTCTCTCTCTTTTTTTTTCTAATCCCCCCCTCATGTTTTGGTGCAATGTAGTGTTTATCTGAACAAACCAGTGGGTTTACCTACCAGGTTACACTCCAACCCAACTAGTTTGTACTGCCAGCATCTTGATGCTCACGAATTTCTCAGATGGTGAGTTTTGTTTTTGAAGCAAGTTAGATAGTTTTAGACTCACCACTGCACATGGCACATCATCTCATTTCTACAGACAAGTGCTGTTTAGATTTACTGCATTACAAATCCCCAGCTAAAAATAATATTTTCGCTCTTTGTGGTTTGAAAAACAAAGATGCTATTAATATTTCTTCTTCTTCTAAACTTCAAAATAAAAAAACAAAAATGATATATAAATTTGAGACATTCGTCAGATCGACATAAAAATCCCTTTGCATGGAAATAATACATTTTTTGAATAATTTTTATATAGATGAATGTATATTACAAAAAATTGAGAGAGAATATTTAGGAACAGGAAAGTTTTATACTATCCTCACCACATCAGGCCTGCTCACTAGTTTTAGTTGCACTGATATATCTCTCTCTCACAGAATTTCATGTGCAAAATGGTACAAGAAGGGAATTTAAATTGTCATCTAGTATATGCAGTGCCGGACAAAAGAGTTGGGACACTTTCTGTGAAATTGATATTTGAACTCTCTTGTTTTTACATTTGCATACATATAGCCATCCTATTGTCCATAAGTTGTATAAAACATGCCTTTACAATGTGTAAAAACAATGAATGTCATATGTGTATCTATTGTTTGGAAAAAATATTTGAATTAGCATAGTCAAATTTGTACCACAACAAAAAAGTTGAGACAGTAAACAAAATCTGTGCATACATTTATTCCCCTCAATATATTCATTTTTAAAGGATCAAATGAATAGAATCACATCATCTAAGACCATTTAAGATCATTTTTGCACCATACCTGGCAAGACAACGTTGTCTGAAATCAGAGACTTGATAGTTGAGCACCACGAAGAAAATGTCTTGTCGGGAGATAGCTGATCGAGTCAATTGCCCAAAAAGCACTGTAAACAGCATTCTGAAGCAGTACAAGGAGACCAGAAACACGAAACCAAAAATGCGAATCGGAAGACTGCGAAAATGTGACAACAAAATGGATCGACTCATTTGTTGCAAATCCAGAGCCAATCGTTTCCTGACATCAACGGCCATTCAAGCCTCCTTGAGTGGAGTGAATGTCTCCAGTCACAATATTCAATGTCTTCTATGTGAGGGGAATCTCTTTGGACGATTCGCCCAGAAAAAGTCATTGATCAGCAACAAGAACAGGCGCATCCGCATAGCATGGGCTAAAAAAAACTGGACCAAAGTTCAATGGCTAGAGTTCTCTTTTCCGACAAAACGATGATCATGTGCATTCAGTGCTAGCCAAGTATATGTTCAACGTTACCATGGCAAAAAATACATAAAGTGCACCCGACCGATGGTACAGGCCGGAGGAGGATCGTTGGTGGTCTGGGGGTGTATGAGCGCGGCGGGACCAGGCCCTCTCAAGTTGATCAGGGGCAGAGCAACTGTCCAGACCTACTGCAATTTACTGAGGGATGTCGTTGTCGACTACATAGACAAGAACATGCCAGTCACTGCCATTTTCCAGCACGACAATTTCCCGATCCACACCACCAGAGTCATCACTTCCCTCACCACCCAACTAGGAATGGACGTCATGTGCTGGCTGCCCCAATGTCTGGATCTCAACCCAATCAAAAATGCCTGGAAGCAGCTGAAAGACAAGGTGGCCAAACACAAGAATCTCAACCAAGACCAATTCTGGCAGGAAATGGCCAATTCCGACTGCCTTTCCTTGGTCAAATCCATGCCCCGTCGTTATTGAGAAGTGATAAAAAATCACAAATACGCCACCCACTACTAGTCAATTGATCATTTCCATGCATTTGTTTGATTGTAATTGGGACAGTGAACAAAACCATAAATATTTTTCAACATTCCAAACTCTTTTGTCGCAGTACAAATCGGACATTGCCGATTCAAATATTTTTTTCCAGAGAATATGTAAACACACAGCATGTTTTGCTTTTATACATTGTAAAGGCATGTTTTGCGCATATAATGAACAATGCGATGGGTATTTAAATGAGTTTGTTAAAACGAGGGAGCTCAAATATCAATTTCACAGCAAGTGTCCAAACTTTTTTTTTTTCTCTCTACCTGTCATAATCTGACTGCTAGAAGAACTTTCTATTGTGATACATCGATCACTCGGTGCTGACAACTGCGACTGATCTAGACAGAGAGGAGAGTAGTTTGACAAAATATGTACTGTCATCATTAGTGAAGAAAATTTTCAATGTGCTCCAGCAAAATAAAATTGGGCGGAAGAGTAAAGAAAATCAAAGCAAGAACATGTAGACAGACAGCATGCTATGGGACTTGTCTTTACTGTGACTTTTATTCATTTGCTTTTCTTATTCTTACCATGATCATCCAAATACAAAACCTTTTTTTTTTTTTTTTTTAATTGTGTAAGATATTTTCTGGTTATGGATAATTCCTACTTTAATGTTAAACTTGTTGTTGTTTTTTTAAATATTCTTATAGCCTTGACCAGGAAAAGATGTATTGTTTTTTTTTTTTAATATGGTTCTTGGTATTTATCAAATAAAGTTAGGAATCAAGTAGAATAACTTTTGTTTCTCTTTGATATTTGGCTATATAAATACCCATCCATATTTCAAATAAACACCACATCCTTTGTATAATGAAAACATAGAGAAAGAAATGTATACAGAATGCAATTGTCTTTTTACACATTGCAAGATGCTTGTATTTAATGATAAAAATGTAATATAATGACATTTAAAAGGGGTCTTTGGAAAAAAATTATAGTTCTTTTGTTTTGTTTTTTTTTTTTTTTACACATTATTAATATAACAAAAACACACAAGGAGCAATACAGACAGACATTTGTTTTCCACACCGTAGTCAGCTAGGTAAACAAAAACATCATAATAATCGATCGCCGTATGAATATGGCATAACCATCACAACCAACTGACACACCTTGTGTGCAGAGAGAGACTTCCTGTTATAAGAAAAAACAGACTCAGGTGCACGCATGTCAAGGAGTTTCACCCAAATCCACAGCATACAAGATGCAGCTGGCACAGTAAGCACCTGAAGCCAACAAACTATAAGATGCTGACATCAGATGAGCATCAATAAAATATTGCACAGCAGCAGCCACTGTTACACTCTGGCAGGCAACAGCGTGGGGAAACATTTCAATCCACAGCTCAGTAACTAACAAACCCAACAGTGAAATTCTTGGGGAAAAAAGATTCTGATGACACACAGGTAATATTTAATTGCTTATTTCAAAACACCACAGCAAGTTTAAAATATATACTTAGGATGTTCAAACAAAACCCAGCCGGATGCCATTACAGTAGTGCTATTTCGGCCAAACATTCCTAGTATGTACTGAACAGTTTATGTTGCAGAATCATTTACATATTGTGTGATTGGAAAAAATAAGTTATATATTATATATGTACATACATGGTTGAAATACTACAAACTTTTCTCAAAATTATTCCTGGAAAAAGGACATTTAATAAGAACAGTTGTCGATATCCTGTTATGCCTTTTGTGTGCATGACTAATTGTTTTTCTCTGTCGTAAATTTTACTCGTTGCTACCTGCAGACCAGTTAAGTATGAACAGTTGGGCAGTGTGTGCAACAAGATTATCCTTTTCTTAAAAAATGTTACTTGTTTCCTTTTGCTTTAATCAAAAGAATCACATAATTTAAGAGAAACTGAACTAATTTCTAAACTTTTCTTGCTTTACCTAATAAACTGGCTTTAAATCTCTCTGGAGTTAAACAGTTTATACAAGAACTTCAAGGAACAGGAAATGTTTACCTTTTAAACTGGTTTTCATATATGATCACTTTTAACAACTAGTGCCAGCAGTTTACTCTGTTCACTGCTAGGCCGAGCTGATGCATTCATTTATAGTTAAAACACCTGGCATTTTTCAACTGAAGGCAATTTTAAAAAGTTGTCTACCCTCCCACCCCCAAATATATCATTTTGAAAACCACTATCTAATCTTGTCTCAAATGTCTAATATCTAATATTGTAAAATAAATATTCTTCATTCTCAAATCCAGAAACTATTCTACAGTACGCTTTTTAATATTTTAATACCCTAGACATATTACATCTGCATGCACAGAGGTAGATGAACCAAGATCAGATGATGATCACCATCAAACTGCTGACTGCTAACACAGACAAGAATCAGAAGTGTAAATTTTTTAAAGTTATAATTTGAAACAGAGGTGCGAGTTCTGGAACAGAGAAGATTCTATCCGTATTGCATTAAAATTTTATTTAAAATTTTAAAACGTGGAATGCAACCCTATAACATGCAAAAAATGCTCATATTATAGACTTGCATTTCACATCTTTAACGTCAAAAAAAATATTAATAAAATTTACACATCGGAGATTAAAGGTGAACAAAATGTAATACCATGCTAATGATTAAATAAATAGAAAATAATGAAATGCACATGGATAGGTGTGCTAACACGATAAAGCTGCTATAAAGATTTTGTTAAATATAAATATGCGTCTAGTTTCACCCTCCCGCACAGAAAAATCACAAATTTAATGTAGATTTCATTTCTGTAGTGACAAAAACACAATTTATAGTAAATCTAAAACCACGATCTATCCAGTTCTTCTCTTAATAAGTTTGTTTACTTATGTACTCATTTAATTTTTAAATACTCCTCCAGAATGGTGATTTTGTGAAATACGTATCAGTTTTTTTTAAATAGACACTATTTAGATTTGGAGATCATTAACACAAAAGGGCCAAAAAAATGTTCTTGATAAGTGAATCGAAACCAAAGTTGATGGGGAGCTAGACTGGCATCTACAGGATATTCTACAACTTAAAAGAGAATTTTGAAAGACAGTCTCAGGCTTTACATTATTAATGTTGCTGTTTGCTTTTTAAACCTTTCATGTTATTCCTCGCCTGCATAAATACACACACACAAAAGTAGTAAAAATACAAAGCTCTTCAAAAACTAGATATCTGCATATCAAAATACTCTCTTTTGACCTTGTAAAAATCCTCAGCAGATCTTGTAGATTATATTATAACACCTACTCACTCCAATAAGAAATGTTTCATTACATTTTGATATTCCAAATCCAAAATTTAAAAAAAAAAAAAAGTCTTACATAGCAAATATAAGGTTTTGTTTCCTTTCTTGAAAAAGATTCTTCTCTTTAAACAAAAACTCTTGAAAATAATTTTTTTAATACTTGGATTACTTAATCTAAGCCATTTCTTTCTTATCAGAAGTTTTTTTTTTTAAATGTACAAAAGAATAAACCAAAATTAATATTTAAGCACAAACCATAATCAGTTCATATAATGCAAGTAGAAGTGGTAAATGTAAGGAGCAGATAACTCCATCCATCATTGCATATTGTTTCTTCAAAACAATTGTTTAGATTATTACATAAATAGAATATTTTAAAAGCCTGCATAGTGAAATATTCACAACCAAGCTTCATTAACAGTTCTGGAACAATACAACAAGCACACCCTTCATGGCCAATCAATAACAAATCTCTTGGATATAACAATGTTCACATTCCAAAGTTTAATAATAAGAGAACCATCGACCTCTTCATGTTGCTGATTCTGAACTGGTGGATTGAGATGTTTAAATGCATGCGTTTAAGCGATGCAGCACACACAGTAGTTCTCTGCTTGCCCCGCCCGTGCAGCTTAATTTTTGTTAATGAAAATCACATGAACCATCCCAAAAAAAAAAAACAACAAAAACATTAAAAAAAAATAAAACTCATCTAGCCACATTTTTTTAACATCTGGAAAAAAAATATATATGTATACATTTTCACTGATACAAAATATTAGCAAACTGTTTAAAAAGCAGTTATCTCCCATAAACCACACAGTGTTGCTGAGATACAAAGCATGCCTACCGACCAACTTTATACTAGTGAAGATGCCTTATAGACGTGTGAAAAATAAATTTTCAAAAATTTAATTGCAATATAAGCACACAAAATTTCATATGCAAACCTCTGAAAGAAACAACATCTATTGTTGAGGAAGTCAGGAAATAATGGATCAAATTAAAAGCACAGCTGGAAATATATGTTGCATAGTTAAAAATTAAAAAAAAATTCTAATGGGTGTTGTTCCCAAGTCTTCAAAAAGTTCAAACAGTTCATGAATTGAAAAGGGTATTTGATTTAAGCCTACCAAAAAAAAAAAAAAAATTTAACCAAACAACCAAGCCCTTGAAATATGAAAAAAGGGTCCAGAGTAAAATCCAGATGGAAACAGATGTGGGTCAGGGTCTGTCAAATGCCAACAGCAAGATGGTTACTATTTATCACAAATGTAAACCACCAGTTGACAAAAATAATAATAATAATAATAATAATAATAATAATAATAATAATAATAATAATGCTGGCAAAATATTCTCTCTCTCTCATGGGGGATCGAAAAAAATTAGGAATGTAACCTATATTTTCCCATTCTCAGGAGCTATCTGAGCTTTTCACCCATGAAGTGACATCTGGATCGTGTCAATAAATAGTTTGCCACTGGTTTCATGGTCAAACCTGTGTTGCTGTTGATGTTGTGGATGGGTGTAGGTGTGGGTGACAACCAAGTTCAGCAGTCAGAGTTTATATAAAGTCAGCATGTAACTGCCAGAAACAGAGCACCACTATTTGGGTAACAAAAAAATTAACAATGTCCATTCAAAGGGCAAGTACAAAAAATATTTCTATCATTGTATAATCAAATACTTTTACAATGTCAAATTAGATGTTGCGTACAAAAAATTCACATCTGCTGAGTTCATATTAGATACAAATGATATGATGCAGTTAAGTCTTGGTCTGGTATCATTTGCATTAATGCAAGAAGTTATGGGAAGAGTAATAAAATGTGGACAAGACATGATATCAGCCAGAGACTATGCCAATGAAGTCATGGTTCTACATCAGATCCTTGCACTTCATGCATGCTTGCACAAGTTGGAAGATATGGCCTATTTAAGAAATTAATGTGATACCAATGCATTTAAACTAACTCAAACAAATGTGGCCTTTTCAGGTAGAATTCTGATTTAAAAAAGAAAATTAACAAGAGTTAATCATATCACCTCTATGAAGAAGCAAAGTGGTCAAAGTTCACAAGGTTAGAAGAGTTTTGGAAGTATTTTCTTTTCCTCCCAGTAGAAAATAAAAAGATAGCTATGAGCCAGTAGATGGAGTTAAATCAAATGAGTTTTCATGAAGAGAGAACTCAATCAAACCCATGATTTTGAAGTACAAAGTTAAACAAAACATTCAGATTTACCATAAATACCAAATTATAATCAATCTCCAATCTTTGGAGTTTTGAGATATATTTCAGATTCATTCTTATTTGAAGTGAAATTACATCATAGTAGACATCATTTAAAAAATTATATTATATTAAAATTATTCTAAAAGGTTTGTTCTTAGATAACAGAATGAGAAAGTTCAACATTCATGCGATCTTAAATAACAATGCTTACATTTGAGCCAGTCAATGTCAGCCTCTTCATTTTATCTTGTATTTAAAAAACTGTTACAGTTACAAACACATTAAGGTGAAGAAAAAAAATTCAAGGAAAAGATTTTGATAAAGACTTTCACAGTAAAGAATTTTTCAAGTCCAATACCTCATGAAAAAACCACAAAAAACCTAACAGCAGTACTGACATGCCTTATTATGCTACATCAGGCTGGATGGAATTTCTAATATTTAGAGGGTTGTGATGCACTCATTATAAAATACTACTTAGCCCATTTTACTGTAATGCTTATGCCAAGATTCTAGATAGTATTCATATTCAATAATTTGTCACCAATTCAAATTCTCTTGAATAACATAATGGACTACAGATGGCACTCACTACATGCCAAATGCTCCCTATGTGCATCCTTGTTTTTTCTCTCTCTCTATCAGGTGTGCTACTATACACATTATATAGATCACATGTACAGACTTGGCTAAATTCGTTGCATTGATCGCATGCCATTTGATGACATTGGTGCTATGACTGTCCCAACAGGTAATCTAAATGTTGACTGCTGCATATAACCATTATGTTCCTCAAACGACTGTGGCACAGTCATTTGATGCACGTAATGCTCTGAAGCAACCTTTTGTACTATTCTTGTTGAGGTGGGTGGTGGAGTTTCACGCTCACATCCGTTAGTCCACACATTCTGTCGCGCTGACTGATTTACAATGTAGCCATCAGACTTGCTGACTGGAATGTTTGATGTGACGTCACTGATGTTCATATCATGGAGGTTATCATAGTCAGAGGTCTCTGAGGAAGGGGTTGGCTCAGTCTGCATCTCTTCAATATTATTCCCCTTCTTCTTCACATCCAGTTCTTGAGTTGTTTCAGCAGAACCTGGATCAGTGTCATCCATGTCATTGTCCGAAACATTTCTGGCAGTCATGTTCAGACTTGTGAGGTCAGATGCATCAGCAAAGGATGTGCGTGAGCTCTGCACAGAAGTCCTTGTGCTGAAATCTGCCAGAGAAAGACGCGAGTTTGCTGCAGTATCGTAGTATGATGAGCGGTCATCAGTTGAGTACTCTGATAACCTACTCGACTGTATGGACCTTGTTTCCATGTGGCTTCGTGACAACTCTGGTGTGGCAGTAGTGCCTATTGCTTTCCTCTTAAAATATGCTGCCTTTCCAGCCCTTGAGTTTTTCCGGAAATGTTCATCAATGGATTCATTGGTACGTTGATGAATATACTGGTCTATGCTAGGCTGAATTTCCAAACCAAATGGTAAAGTTGGATTTTCATTGATTTTCCCTGGCCGAGGCAGATCCATTTTTCCTTTCCGAAGTTCATCCATACTTAGCTGAAGTTGTTCAATGACGATGTCATCTTCATATCCAAAATCCTTCTCTAGATTATTCTGGAAGAAGCCTAATAAATCTTCCATTTGCATCCGTAAAATTTTTCCTTTAATATAAAGAAAATTTTTTTCTTAAACTTATTTCTAAAGTGAACAAAAAGCTTAAATGAAAATGTTCACAATTCTAAGGATCAAATGTTTGAATGATTACAAGTTTGTTTTAAATCCAGGCCAAGTTATGTAGACAGAGTTTCTGCTACTAATGCAGCTTTTTGGTCTTGAAATGAGCCTTCTCCACTGGATTTCTTCTAACAGATTCTTTGCTAAATTCTAGTCAAAGCATAGCATGTTTCCAAGGTAAACACTCAATCAGACATTATTAATTCAAAAACCTAAAACAAAAATAATCAACTTTATTGATGTTGTCAAATCATCAAGCAGAGTTAGTGTGATACGGGATATTATGAAACATTCAGCCAGCTGTTAGGGATCAAACAGAAAAAAAACAGGGGGCAGCCAAGTTCCTTTTGTGTAAAACTCTACGATGTCACATTTCACCAGCTAAGTTCTGTTTGGCTATTATTGCCAAAAAACATTCAATGTGGGAGAACTACGGTCAGCAATTTCTTCTGTATGTTCTTCCAAAATTATTCTAGCAACATTGTGGATAAAAACTGCATTAATGTCAACCTTTATCCACTTATTTATTTACAATTTCTTGTAAGCTCAGTGTTTGCATGAGATACAGGTATGTAGTATTCTCCTCCCAAAAGTTATGGTCAAGCTAGCTAACAAAACCACTGCATTTCCTTGTAGCATTTTCAGTTTGTAGTAACAGATCTTTTAAAAAAATGGAGGCTACAAAAAGAAATCAAGCCAATGAGAACAGATGCCTGATGTAATAGTATAGAGAGAGTAAAGTAAATAAAATGTAGCATTTGGTAACTAGACATAGATGTTTACTAAGTTTACCAAACACTTCTGCTCAAAAAGTGATTTCCATTTTAATACTGATCATCTGAATAAACGATAAACACGGCATCAAACAGTAGATAGTTTTCAAGATTTAATAAATGCATACTGTTAACAAGCCCTGTACTTACTGCGATGCATTTTCATGATGGTATATGCCATTGCTACAAGTACGCGTTCTCCCTCCAACAAGTAGATGTCCCACAATCTCAGTGTCAAGGTGAAAGGTGTCTGACAGAGAGCAAAGACGGCTGATGTTAGTTTCATCTGACAACTAAATAAATAGGAGATAATCCAAGCAAAAAATGGATCAAAGCTGCACTTACATCGTTAGTCACAAGGGGGGCAGGAATATACATAATTTTTGAAAAACATGTATACTTACTCTGTCCAAA
The DNA here is from genome assembly GCA_018389105.1 of Nautilus pompilius. NCBI lineage: Eukaryota > Metazoa > Mollusca > Cephalopoda > Nautilida > Nautilidae > Nautilus > Nautilus pompilius. Next base: position 741,985 of record JACATO010000351.1, on the reverse strand, counting down.
AAACACTGCAAAAACCACTTGATGGTATATAAACTTGCATACATTTCATTCTTTTCCTAAAATAGGAAGAAATAAATCCACCACAATTAAAACAAAGCTCCTCAACAGAATTCACAGCTCAGCATGACACTTAATAAAAAAAGGGTCATCTTCAGTGTTCTTTTTGCTCAGCAATTTGATGACAAAGTGGTTGTAAACTATCTGAAGGTTACCAACAAACAAACCCTCAAACAATTTTACAGGATGGTGGCAAAGAGTTAAACCATGATAATTCTCTCTCTGAATTCTAGTATGGTTCTTCGGGCAGCAGTCTAAAACAAAACTACAGAAGAAACCTGGATGATTATCACTCAACAGGTAATAAATTGAAAGTACACCTTACATTATCATCACCTGGAGTACAGCAGTACACATCTCCCTGGTCAAACAGCAGCATTGACCAAGAAATAAATCTAACCATAAAAGGCATCATGAATATTCTATTGTTAATTTTTTTCCTTTACAGGAGAAATAGTAAACTAATTTTCTAGCTGAAAGAAACAGCAGCAACTTCTATTTTTGAATACATGCCAAACAAAATCAAAATTATCAAGGGTCATGATATGATGGTTGCTGTGCCAGTCTAAACAATAAAAATAACCTCTCTACATTGGAGACAATACCCTGGTGAGAGAGCATAGTACTGCAATCATTTACTAGATTACCTGACACTTTTAACTTTGGCAGACAATTCCCTACAATAAATCATCATTTTCAGATGAAAGAGAAAATCCGTAAGTCTTGGAATCAAAAAACCCTCAACCTCAGCAATCTAGTTATCTAACTACCATGCTTATTAAATATAATCATTAAATAAACATAGATAAAAGCTAGGTTCATCTGCTGAGAATGCAAGAAAGTCTTATAGTCAGTAGTGCTGACGAGCAAAATGTACAGCAAACACACCAAAAATACCTACTCTTGTTTATTCCTAATTAGGAAAGCAAATAAGAAATCTTTGATGATGCCCACTGCACTTATAGAAGTGCAAACAGTATACATTGAGAAAAGGATAATAAAAAGTCTTGGAAAATATCACCAGTAAACTGCTTGATGAAAAGGGAAATTTGTGTTGACATGGAACAAACACCCTCTTTCATCACAGTGTGTCAGCTGATGTGGATCATATCTGATGCTTGACTTCTATCTTACATGTATAAGAGAAGAAAAAAATTATTAAAATGCAATGAAGAAAAATGTCGGGTTGTTTAAAAATGTATACCCATCGCCAAGAAAGTGAAGAGGTATAAAATCCAAGTGTCCCTCTGCAAGATAGGAATGGCAAATCAGTTTCATAAATCTATTATTATGTAAAAAAAAATGCATATAAAATGGTCTGCATGTGAAAATTGGATTGTAATGCAGAGGAAGTGTTTTATGCACTCAAAATAATCAACAATTTAACATCCTAATTATTCATCATTTTTAAAAAGAAAAGCAAACAACATCGACAGAGACTTCAACACAAGTCACTTGACAGCAAACCATTTGCTGTCTGTCTCTGTCTCTATCTGAGTGAGTGAGCGTGTGATTGTGTGGGTGTGGAGAGAGACTCTCATAATGTTGACATCTCATGGAAGAGTTCTGTCCTTAAGATATATCACCATCGGGCAGACAGACAAATGGAATTTGTGGAATGGACAGATACCTCAAACATTGATACTATTAAATTCAGCAAAAGTTTTCCCACTAACTGGACTTCAGACAGTAGTACAAAGTCGTGTTGACACACTTATCACTGAACTGGCAGCAAGATCCCCTGGATGGATGTAATGATAGGGTGACTAAACACTAAGATTTACACTCACCATGTGTTTTCGAACCTTGGACATATATTTTCGAAGTGTATTGTCGTGGTGGTCCTGAAAGCGCAACAACTTGGGAAATCCTGGAATAAAAAAACCTGAAAAGAAAATTTTAAAATAAAGAAGAGTTAAAAAGAAAAGAATTTAAGCTTTCAGCAGTTCCAAGTATTAACTTCAAATCTTTAGTTTAAATAATATGAAATTGGCCAAAAAAATATTTTTAAACTTATTTCCTGTTATCATTCAGCCTACCCTTTAAAAATGACTTTATAGGTAGTCAGAAACTCAACCTGCTTAAATGTAATATTGTGTATAAAAATACAAAATAATTTCAAGGTTGACGGCCAATTAATAAAGGGCTGATTGTAACAGCTTTTCCATGTACAAAAATTGTTTCTGGTAATTTTTTTAAGATTGTAACTATGAAGGGAAGGTTTTAAAAATATGCTGAAAGCTGGCTGCTTGTGCGCTTCAAGAACTAATGACGTGTTTCCACAGGCAGAGAGATGTGGCCTACACAAGTACTGGACGTGCGTGCTGGTGTAGAGAGAGAGAGAGAGAGAAAGAGAGGATATTTACCGTGCATGCTATGTCGTTTGTTAGTGAACAGTTCCGACAAGCCCCAGAAGGCATTCTGCAAAAAGAGATTCACAATAATAGCATTAATAAAACAAAATCAATAAAAATATAAACATCACCATTAAATGATTAAAACAGTAACCAAACTAAAAATTATTTCAGAAATCAAATGACAATAAGATTAGTATTTAATGATATATCTGGATTTTCCCCCCAAACTTTTTTATGATTTTCTGCTGAAACAAAAGCAGAGAGATAAAAATTCAATCAGTTAAAGATGTCTGCTCTAGTTGCCCCTGTGAGATGCTATTCAGACATTAAGAGTACAACAAAGGCTCATATCAGTTTATCTGAAAAGCTGCCACTTTGATTATTAGCTGTCAATTGTTGTAGAATTTGAAGGGCCAATTCAACTACAGTACCCCCGACACACCATAGTCCGGTGGTTACTGCTCTAAGCCACAGTCTGGTTTTTGTCTTCAGAAATTCTCTTTACACGTGTCCCCTTGATAATCCCTATAAATGAGTGATACTTACACTACTGAAACAAGCTATGAGTGACTTTGAGTTTACATGTCATATCATTTGGTCATTATACGTCAGTAAAAAACCTGCAGAAATGAGTTTTTTAAGCGAAAAAAAAAAATCTGAACTAAAATTACATCTCAGTACACCATGCACTTTCCTATGAGACAGTGAGTAAACTTCTCTTCCCACCAAGATTAATTCCTTATAAAAATTTCTTTTTTAAAGACTCATCTACAAGTTGTCACAGCTTATTTATTTGTTATATGTAAAGGTTGTACTGCATTATAGACAATTTCTCAGCCTTTTGTTGCTGGCTGAAAGTTATCTGCTAGGATTTCAAGAGAACCTTTAACATGTATATGTAATCAGAGATGTTCCACAATTTCTAACTCTGTGACTGCTGAGAGTGTAACCAAGACAGCCAACACCCTGAAGACAATGGCAAGAAGTTCCTCCAAAGCATCAAGAGATCATTTTCAAGTAGCAATAGAAGTCTGAGCTATTGTTTAAAAAAACAAAACAAATAATTTTGCATACAGAATTCTTTAACAACAACAAAAAACCGGAATTTCCACAACAGATAGATGAAAGGCCATTGTCAAAAGGAAGAATGAACTAAAACATAACACTTAACAGATCTAAAATATTTTTTTTTTATGAAATCAATAATGTACTGGGTAAAACTGTTCAATGTTTGCATTGTAAGTAGCTGGATATCTGTCAGGATGATAGAAAATGTATTTGATCTGAAAATATTTAATACATCTGCACATTGCTTCCTTTATATCAAATAAACCTCCCAAACCAAATATATTATGCAAATTTTTGCATTCCTTTATGCTTTTGAATATTGTCCAGAGTTTGTTTCTATTAATTTTTTTAAAATATTTTTTTAAAAAATAATAAAATTAATAAAAAAATAAATAAATAAATAATAAATAAATAAATAATAATAATAATAATAATAAATGGTTTTGAAAGTTTTTTTTTCTTTTCTTTTCTGTCCTTTAAAAGCTAAGCTATTGTCACCAAAACTGAATATTTGTCATATACAGTAAACAATCTCCCCTTACCTCCTCATTCATATACATTAGCAAGAGAGCTGCAATCTCACTCATCCCCTGGCAGTACCCAACCTCGGTGTTATATACGGAGTAGGCGGCTAGTACATGGAACAGTGCTTGTTGTCTGAAAGAGAAGAAAGAGAAATGCTAATTGAGCAAAGAGGATGAATTTCTGCTTTTTTAAAATGTTTATAAATTGGCAATCTTTCTGTAATAATACTTCATCTTGTTAAGAATGGCTGGACAAGGGCAAGACTTCAAAGTCAGACATTTAAAAAAATAAAAAGGTAAATGATTTGAGAGTTTTCCCAAGTAAAACCAATAACTAAGGGCGATAATTCAATTTATACAGCAGAGAGAAAAACACAAAGACAATAACTCTGAACCAAACAAATTTTTTAAGAAATTTAAAAACCAAACCAACTAATTATTACATAAAAAGAAAGAAAGGGGTTCTAACTAATTTTTTTGTTGTTGATAGATTTAGTTTATTTGATCATCTACAAATATCAGGAAAGTCTGCTAACAGACATTTACTTACTTGACCCCATACCTCTCCCTGAAATCTATGTGGTTGCGGTACGTCCTGTTGACATCCAGGTCAATCTGTTTGATGTGGGGTGAAATCGCTCGGGCTCTGGCCCACATTTTCTGAAAAGATGCCAAAAAATAACAACAGGTGATGTTAAAGCAACTGTTTTAAATGCCTTAGAGGGTTTTTTAAGAAGTTCAGGTGCATAATGAAAGTCAAAAGGAAGGATTGACATCAGAAAAACCAGCTCATTTTGTTCTTTTATATATCCTGCAACACTTCGCAGAAATACAGAAAACTGGAGCTAAAGAAATGAATGGTCAAGCATCTTTTTTTTTTTTTTGGAAACTGACTACAGCCTGATGATGACCATCTCTGGGTGGCTGAAACTTAGATCCTTTGAACAGATCTGTTTTTTTTCTTCCAAATTAGGACATCACACCCTCACAAGGTACAATGAGTCAAGAAAGACAACTAACAAACATTTAAAATAATCAAGCGAGTGTTAATTTCGAAAGCAAATATCTGACAAAAATAAAATAAATTAATCATTAAAGGAGATAATACAGAAATTACTAAACTAAATACTGTAACTTCAGGGTTATAAGACAAACGGGCTGGATTTTCCCCTTTTCTTATCTTCACTCGTCAGTGAACTACTTTTTCTGAATAAATCCTCTGAATTCACTGCTAAAATAAATTTTTGACATATTTTGAATCTTGGAGAGTACTCAGAAATTCCCTGCAAACATTAAAATTTAGATATTCAACTCGTAATATAGTTTTTCATAACACATGTTGATGTGTGAGATAGCCTTCAGCATTTATAGAATAATAAAAAAAAAAGAAAGAAAACAAGTTCACAATTCACATCCTTTTATTATCTACTAAGCTTCAGAAAAGCCTTTGAATTCCTCCTCTTCAGTGTCTGAGTGGAAGATAGCAGCAAGCTTGGGGGGACAGCCGGGTGCGAAGTTTTCCTTGTTGTCCTTTGAGCTGCTGTATACTCCAATTTCAATGAAGCCGTGAATAACAGCTGACTGGAGCACTGTGATAGTGTTGTAGGAAACACAACACATACAGCCTGTATTAGTCAAACTAGTTTCACTTATGGAGATCCACACTTCCCAAATCTGTAATAATTTTGTCATCCACGTCCCAAGAGATGACACCTAAAACAGTTGCCTTTCTGGCCATTCTAGCTTCTGTTTCTTCACCGATGTGCACATAGATAGTCTACAATTAGCATGGATTTCTTTATCAGGAAAAAATCCACCAGCCTGACACAAGTAGCACTTATCCAGCTGTTTTTCTATCATGTCATTGTCTATCCTTCCTTTCGGGTTCACCTCCACCATAATACCACTCATTAAATTCTTTGGCATCGTCTTCCCTTTAAACATAACCAGGGGGGGGGGGGTAACTTCTAACTGCTGGCACTACAGCCCAACACCACTGTAAAATTTGATTTTCTTTTTCTGCTGTTCTAATGGTCAACATTTCTTTTCCTTTGTCATCTATAGTTTTATTCATAAGAATATCAAACGTTAACTATACTTCATCCATGTTGACGATGTTTGACAATTTGATATTATTCTCCCCTGTCTTTATCATGACAAATTTTCAAACACTATCTAACTCCCCTTCGAAGTCTTCAAGCAATTTCTGTGATATGGTCGGGCACTGCCTGATGGTCTTTTGTTACACATAAAGCGGAAACACTGTGATGAACCACACTTGAAGCTCTCCACTCCCAATTTAGCAGCAATTTGATTTGCATTTAATCTACCTTGAACAGTGTTAAGTCCACGACACATGGCATGTTATGATAATTCATGCTCTTCTAACCTGTCCTCTGTGTTTTTCCACCAAGGTGTACACCAACAATTTGCTTCCATTTTCTTTGTTGTCTGCCCAGCATCCTTTGCCTTGTGCCATTCTCAGACATTTTTGACTGATACTGTATTTATGATAACCAGCCATATTCCTTCCATTTTCCTCAGCAAATTTTATGACTTCCCATTTAAAGGCTGCTGTGCAGAATTTACACAATGTAACAGGTGGCATTTAAAAATGAATAGGAGTTTTTTTTTTATACTCACAATTAAATAAAATTTCTTTGAACTTTAAAAAATAAAAAAAGATCAATCAAGATGGCAGTGGCTTGTTATTGATTGGATAACGAAACATACCTTAATGAACACTGGACAACGGTCCTACTGAAAACAAAAACTGGTGTTAACCAGCCACGTTTTCAGGTTTAGTACATTTTTTTTTTCAATTTTTAGAAATTTTAATTTTATCAACATATAAGTCAAATTGAATTATAAGACAAGGCCTAGATTTCCAGTAAAAAGTCTGATCTCATAGCCTGTAAAAAAAGGGGGAACAATTCTTCAAACTTTGTCTACCAACTGAGCAGTCTTGCACCCACCTACCTCTATTTCCAAACCTATCAGATCGCAATGTTATAAACAAACCAATATGTAACGCTTGACAGTATTATAAAAAATGCAATATAATTGTACTTAAAGAAAAAACAGATAGCTTATTATGTGTGATTTTTAATTATTGCACATGAAATAATGCTAAAAAAATACTTTCGATCTCTCCAGAGACTAAACAACCAAGAGCACACTGTAATTCCAAGCATCATTTAGGAGTTGAAATCAACTCTAAAAATCTAGTAGATGCTCCATTATATGGGACCACCATATATAGCTTGCGCAAATTGCTCAAACTCTCTGCCCTTAGACTTTCTTTAAAATCTTTATCATTATTAACAAACTCAGTACTCTGTGTTGCTGAGATTTGAGAGTAACATTTGCTGGATAATTAACAGATATGTATCTCTATAGCCTCACAAAAGCATAAAAATTCAAATCAATCCTCTTTTGAGTAATACCTGGTAAATTCCATCTTGTTCTGACTTCACCTTGTACACATTGAGCATTCGAGTCCAAACCTCACCTCGCAGTCTGTCTGGAATACCTTTATACACTCGTCTCATCATCTGAAAATCAGGAAAAAACTCATTACATTTTCTGTTAGGAAAGCAATAAATAAACAACACAAATGTCTGCTTATTAAAAAATATTTTAAATCAATTTCAATCTTTACCCAACCACTACAGAAAAGCTGACAAAAGAGAGAATAGTAGATAAAGAACTGTTGTAGATTTGGGAAGCTTTAAGTGGGCTCACTACATACTCAACATTAGTCCAACACAAACTACAGCAAATTTAACTGATGGTTGACCTAAAAACAACAATACCTTTTCTCCTCGATAATATTTATCCCAGTTTTTAAGCATCTTCAGCCATTTCTGCGTTCGGTCCATTTCTATGTGTTTGTTCTGAAATGAAAAAGAGAACAAACACCTCAATTTAGTTTAAATAGCCAGATTTAAATTGATTACAATGTATTTACATAAAATCCTTTATCAGATAGCTTGTTAGACAGTATCACAAAAACTGAGCAGAAAAGAGAGATCTTATACAGCTCACTGATATACACACCATTAAAGAAGTTCCCCAGTTTTTATTCTCTATTCTTTTAAATAACAGATTCTAGAGGATTTCAATAGCAAGGAATTCTGCCTTCTGTTTGAGCATGATACAATGGCATATAAAAACGTTTTGCTTTTTTGGCAATTTAGTTTAATATTTTACATTACTTTACAAACTGGGGAAAGTTAAAACAAAGGAATCAAAAAGTATCTACATGTAACAACCAAAGTAATGTTGAACATCTCAAACACTGGAGTCATCTGTGGATTGGGTAGATTGTATTAATTCAGCATCTGGGATCACTATGACAGTGATATATTTTCCTTCAGCAATAACTCTGATCATAGTCAAGATTTCTTAAAGTTAGTTTTTTCTGACTTTTAATTAATCTGCTGCAACCTCTATCTGTAAAAAATTTTTTTAGTAAATGATAAATCACAATTTCTTTTATTTGGAGGGGATGTTATTTCATTCTTAACAAGCTGAGAAACTCATCCATCCATCATCATCACTAGATGAAAGCAAGAGGGCAGAGAAAGAGCTTTTCATATTTCAAAGGCAACCATGAATTTAACTTGTGACACAAAAACTGCTTTTTCTATGACACACCATTCATATCTAACTAATTTTTTTTATATAATTAAATGCATTTTTCCAAAACCATGCTGCCAGAACTAATAAACTGAATTTTATCTACAAAAAGCCATTCAAAAAGACAGAAGTTTTGAGATGTTCCCTGATGTGATCAAGCAGTTTGTTCTCTGAATATTTTTGGCATTTAACAAAATGCTGCACAAATGAGAAAGCCCATTAAAGAAGCTAATTTTTGCTGCTCAGTCTCTGAGAATTGGCCAGGAGTTTATTGATTGAAGGTTTGGCCACAATAATTAGCTCCAGAGAATCATCAGATTAAAAACTCCACAAATTCTTTTTATTGCACTACACTGAAGCTTCATTAATGTCAACTCTCACCCTCCACACAATTCTCCTCTCGCGTTGATTGTATAAGTTTTCTGAAAAACTGCAACACCCAGCAGACATGGTTAAAAGATGTTTACATGACATTAATATTGCACCGTGTGAAGGTGTTTCAAGTGTGTGGACAAAAAAAAATTGAACACAGATTGTTGGACATTCGCATTTTGATTGCTGTTTCATTACATCCTGAACAAATTTAATTGGTTTTCATTTTTGGTATACACTACTAAATCTCTGGTAAAATTAATTATGTGCCCTGCAATGTTCAGGAATTTCTATAAGAAAGACAAACAAATAATTTATTTTAATGTGAGAGAGAGAGAGAGAGAGAGAGAGAGAGAAAATGGAGAGAGAATGGAGAGAGAGAAGAGAGAGAGAATGGAGAGTGAAAGATGGAGAGAGAGAGAGAGAGAGAATGGAGAGAGAGAGAGAATGGAGAGAGAGAGAGAGAGAATGGAGAGAGAGAGAGAGAGAAAATGGAGAGAGAGAGAATGGAGAGTGAAAGATGGAGAGAGAGAGAGAGAGAATGGAGAGTGAGAGAGAGAGAGAATGGAGAGAGAGAGAGAGTGAGAGAATGGAGAGTGAAAGATGGAGAGAGAGAGAGAGAGTGTGTGTGTGTGTGTGTGTTGTGTGTGTGTGTGTGTGGTTTGTTTGTTTTGTTCGTTCATTAAGCAAGGCTCCCATTATCAAGTTTTTTAGTGGAAATAAAAGAACTAACTTATCTTACCTTGCTCTCAACAGCATCGGTAACTTTGGGTAAGGCGTAGTTACTATAGGAGAGAAGCAAAATAATAGAAAAAAGAAAAGAAATAACCTGAGTTTTCCATTAAACCTGACCTGGAAAAATTGTGGAGAATTTTTAAAAATGCAGGTGGAACTTGAATTTTTTTTTTTTTAATTTATGCATTTTTTGTTGTTTTAATTTTTAAAGGAAAAATAACAAAATAACAACCAACCCTGAAAGGTAAATAGAAATTACTGTAACAGATCTCCCTTGGTCTTTGATTGTACAAATTCCTTTACCTGTTTACTGATATTTATTTCAGGTTACAAAATGCAACTTTTTAGAACAGATGGTCACAATTTTTATGTTGGCAACCGATTAACCTATTGCAGAACATAGAAAAAAGTAATTATGCATTTACAATTGTCATAAAAATTTACATTTTGCACCAATACCAAAACCTCAAGTGTACCTTTTTCCATATAGGAAACTAATGCTGTTAAATCCAGGGCTCAAGTACCCTAGCAATGCATCAAACTGGTCCACAGATTAGCATTGTTTTAGAGCTAAAACACATGTCATGTATAGCCAACAGCCATTGCTTTAACCAGCCAATTAATAAGAAGTTTGTGTGAAGATCTAATCAGGACTTCGAAACAATAGAAATCCCATGTAAATTACAGGTTAGAAGTAGATGATGAGCAGCAGTGCTAACTAATATTGTACAGGTGTTGTTCTTCTGGTCAGAATTCAACATATAAAAAGGTGATCTACCTTGCATGTCAACATGAAAGCTGGAAAATCTACAGTTCTATTGTTAGTGCACAAACAGCTGTATAATCAAGCACTTGAAGGGACTCAGTCTCTAACATGATCCATTTTATATCTCATACATGTCCGGTCAGCTTCAGAATAACAAGCCCATGTTCCTAAAGCTAGAAGCATAACTAAACTATGTAAACTCTAATAAATATTGAGTATAAAATGCCTGTTTCTCCAGACATTCTATAAAAATGGCAATATAAAAGTCATCATTTATGTAACTACCCTTCAAAAGGTTCTCTCATTATCTTCTCTATCTTCAAAGGATTTGTTACCTATTCATATCACACCAAATGTATGGAACGCATTAAAACTGATGCTCCCTAACTAAAATGTAGCCATTACTGTATCTTGTCACAAAAAATATACATAAACTGAAACAACCAAATGCTTAAAAAATTACAACAACAAATGACTGTCCTGTAAATCATTTCCAATAACAAACTACACCCAATGCCAGGCTAATTAGCAATCTCACAGCTGATTTTATTTAAGTGTAAATGATGCAGATAAAAACAATTTTTCTGTGGCATTCGTTGCTTTTACAGGTGGTAGCAGATTACTGCAGAAATCGCTTTGTGATGGTGGCACCTGCAATATGGCCAGCCAGTACTGCATTTCTTCTCACCCTCTCTACATAAACCCTGCTGGTTTTAATCAGGCGAGTTCAGTAGATTCTTTCATTAGGCCACTTGAGGTCAAACTGCACCAACCACTGTTCCTGGTGTCATGCCAGTTCACGAGGGTGTGGGGGGGGGGGGGTCACAAAGTCTCACTGATCCACAAAGGTTTTCAGAGGAGGAGGAAGTAACAATAATGTAAAACTCTGTAATGTGTGCATTTACAGCCTAGGTAAGAATGATTATTAAATAATAATTAAATTAAGATTTTCCCAAAATATATATATAAACAAACAAAATTCCATTCCAGAAAACATTAACAATAAATAAATAAGCAAAAATGTTAGGTTACAAAGACATGAATTCAGTGGGTTTAAAAGAGGAACAGATACAAAACAAAATTTCTTACTGGATAAATCCATATCTGTCAGTAACGTGGTACACCTCAAAAGCAGGGTCTTCCCAGGGATCAATCTGAGCACCATTTTCCCGGCCCTGAAAATTAAAATCAAATCTTTTCTTAAAGCTGATTATTTAGTTCACAAGTTCAAAGAAAGAGATACTTGTGTGCCTATACACCATATTTATAAACTTTTAATTATTGTAGAAATTCTAAATAACACAGCAAGTAATCAAAATTTGCATCCCTGTAATCTGTTTTTTTTCTTTTGCTGCTGTCTCGCCTGAAGCTTATCTTTTAATCTTTTTTTTTTTAGCATCCCGTCAGAAATCTGCATGTATCTGGCACAAAATGAGTTAGAATTTTCTTTAACCCTCTGCCTACTAAACATAACAATAACATTCACCAGCTCTGCTTTAGCATTAAACAGCAGAGGGCTTCCCTACAGCACATTGCTTGATCGGCAAGTGAATGAATTCTATTACCACTAAGACTAGAACAGAAAGCACTTACACAGTTATGAAAATCATTTGCTTCACCTTATTAGTTGTAAGTAAATCTGTTTTGGCAATTTACCTGTTACCATAATCAGGATTTAGTCCTAACTAGCAGATTCTAACCAAAGCTTTAGCACACTACCATGGAGGGGAGGGGAGGGGAGTCAGTCCTACAGTGCCAACAAACAGGCTCAAGACAGACCCAGACCACTTGTGCTATCAAAAAATAGAAATGTCAATTAACTTTTACCATAATTGCAAACCTTCTCAAGCTTAAACTCTGATGACGGGCAACAACAAAAGATCACCTAAATGTGAGTTCACATTTACAACCAATAGGGAAATGCCTGAACCTATTCGCGACTTTCTGTGTAATTTATTAATGAATATTTTGCCAGTTTTTTCACTTTATTACATCTAAATAGTATCATGGAGAATCACCATAAGGCTAGATGCTGCTGTCATAAAGGCCAGGTATCAGAGGATCACTACAATTAGCAAACTTGGCGCAAACACTATGGGCAAGACTGAATGAATGCTACCATTCACATGCTACTTGGACATAATTATCTGTTTGATCATTAAGCATGGATGACCAGAAATATCAAGAGCTCAGATACCTGCAGAAGTGTTTTATCTGTTACCTGTTTCTCTACCTTTAACCAGTACATGCTGTGAAGATACAAGTAGCATCTTTCTATCTGGGTGGCCACCTTGACCAACAACATCTTGGATTCCAGAATTTTTTTTTTGTTTTACATTTATTCCTAGAAACCCTGAACACCTGCTATAAGTGGTGGTTTTATTTAAGGTATAACTCAAAAACTGTTTAAATCATTTACTTTAAAAATTCTCTCTTTGAACATCATCTTATTTTTTGTAAAAATAAATACTTGTTACATCTTTAAATATATAACAGTTTGCAGCCCTTATTTTGATGGAAATTAAACAAATCTAAATATTTCTTGAATTGTTACTGTACTTCCAACAAAAAATAAACTAATGTATTGAGACATCATCCACATTCATCTATCAAACTGAAAACCTCTTGATGATCAAATGCCAGATTTGCTGTTGGTGCTGCGTTAATTGAACCATGAGGCCCTAGACTTAAGACTTCAGCAAGAAAACCCCTTATTAGAACTCTTCATTTTCAGATGTGGAAGGAAACCAGAGGACCCAAAAGAAACCCAAATGACTGGCCAGTGAAGAAAAGCTATAAATAAATGTACTTAATTCTAATTTTATAATCCACATCTCTCTTATACCTCAGCAGGTAACCTCCCTTTAAATTGGCCATAAAGTGGGGGGGTCCATGGCTTTGTTAGTTATATTACTTATCAACACTTTATTAACATGTTGTTTTTGTTAATTTTCTTCCTCTCTGGTGATTGTGTGTTTTAATCATGTGCACAGTACAGACATGTATGGATTAACCTATGGATTCTTTTTTTGTGAAAACAACAAGAAGTTTAGCATACAATCTACCTAAGCACAAATAACTGGAAAACTCTTCTTCATCCCTGATAGTTAACTTTTGTTTCCTTACCAAAAAACATCCAAACAAGAGCAGACTCTGCAGGGGTAGACAGGATCAAATCTCCAAGTGAATTAATTAGAAAATAAATAAATGAAGAAAAAATCAGATATTTTCTCTCTCACACACAAGCTTATCTTGAATTTGTTTTGAAAAGATTAGATAAATTTAGGTCTTTAAGCACATTAACGATCCCTTAATGTTTAGAACAATAGTTTTCCTGTAAACAGAGGAAGCAGACAAAAGTGTCCCTTATCCAAAATCATGCAGCTTATGTGTATGTGTAGCTGGTTAGCTTCTGGAGTGGAGTGGTCTGGATTACTTTTAGCCCAATCAGGATGTGCGACCCAGATTACTATAAATAAGACCAATCTTCTCAAATAAAATATTAAATAAACACTAAAGAGAAACATTTAGACAAATAAATCACCTCTAAGTCAGCAATATTTCTCTACAGTCTTCATTGCTTTGCATCAATCTTCACTGGCTCGCAGCAGATGCACAAACACAAGTCTAAAAGTGGCAAACTGTTTCTGCCGGACATGAATTCATTTCAAAAGGAACAAGAATTATGTCCACCTGATGCTGCTGCTTATCACGCAGCATTTTCTATTGCCTGCTATATTTACAGACTAAAAAATAAAAAAAAAATTCTAAAGGGAACTAACTACATCATGACATTTAAACTTTCAATGGAATCGAGAGATTCATTTGGTAGTTCAGTATTAGACTACTGGACTGCTAAGGCTGAGGACCCAGGGTTCAACATGATTTCTTCTCACTCTTCTTCAGTAGTCAGTTGCATGAGTTTCCTTCAGACTCTCCAGTCCCCCCCCCCTGCACATCTAAAGTTAAAGACTTCTAATGGGGACTTTTGCTACATCACCCCCTCTACAGAACTACACAAGTGCTGCAGTAAGACTCAACAATTCATGATTTGCATGAGCAAAGAGGGATCTGGGCAGAACCACTAATGTCTGTCAATACGTTTCTTTCTAACAGAAGTTGCATACAAAATTATATATACATATACTATGAACAAAGAAAATATAAATAAGACTGGTCCAAGTGTGTTGTCTGTTTGGAGTATTTCCATAGAGATAAGAAACAATAGATCTTTCTTGTTTCCTTCCCTTTTGCCCTGCGCTTAGCTGTGCCATTTCTAGATTGTTAGTGTCTACCGCAGTCTCAAGGCCCCTTAACTTTGTTATCTTTCCACTTCCCCATTCACTAACACGAGTTGTTCCCCTTTGATGCACTCATCAAAAACAAAATTTTTAAAAATCAAAGTGTGTAATGAATAAGAATGTGCTGAGGGAGCAAGCTCTCTATATATTCTTCAATAAGTTATCATGGCAAATATTTTGAAGCCAGAATAAAAAATGTTGTTTTTAAATTGTGTGTGTTTATCCCTATCCTCCATGCTGTTGGATACTTCACAAAAAAAGATATTTTTTTGTAGACAGAAGAAATGAAATGGAATATTTCTAAGGTTCACTAGACAGAACACCATTATGTTGTTAGTATAACCAACACTGACCGGTTTCAAACCCCAGCTTCTCCTCACTACCCAGGGCCGAGTTGATTAACTGGTCGAACAACTGAAACACACCGGTGATCGACAATTATTGGAAAAAAACAACAAGCAAACCTAGATGCATTGATTCTGCAATCAATTGTGGCAGTTTTGAAATACAGTGCTGCTAGTGGAGAATGGACTTAAGTGTTAGCCTGCTTGCTCACTCACCCGATCGTACTTGTGAACTATCTCAGCTCTCTCCTTTGCAGCTCTCTGTAGCTCCTCATATTCATTGTGTCTATCTGAAAATGCACAAGACAAATGCCGTTATTCAGATTTTCAATTACTGCACTCTCACAAATTATTTTTTCAGTGTATTGATAGCTGAAAAAATGTCTTTTACTGGAGAGACCAGCACCAAAGGTTATCTCAGTTTTACGAAGAAAAACTTTAGTTTCTTAGTTCACTTTATTTGGGGAAACTTGGGAAAGAATACAATACTACAAACAAATCATATATAACTAGAGGGTATAAGTATATGATTTATTTAAGAAATGGATTTTTTTTGGTTCTGATGTCTAAAGTAGCCATATATTATCTGTCTGGATATTTACCCAGTAGATACAAACAGAAAAAATATTTCTAGAATTGAATGAAAGCAAACTTTAAAAACAACAACAAAACACAAAAGAGGGCTGCATATCAGTTTCAAAATTCCATGCCCCTCTATCATTATATGCTTAACAGCGCAAGACCATATGCAATCAAGATGATGGTATCTAGTTTCAATCTAAAAGACAGCTGTTAATTATCAGACTATAACCACAAATTACTGGATATAATTTCAGTTTACAGAGAGGCAAATGAGCTTTTCAGCTCAAAACCAGTAAGTTAAAACTTGCACAGGACTGGGTTAGGTCGACGAGAAAGGCTTATCCCATCAGCCAAGTGGAGCTACATTTTTAAAATATACACCAACATATAACT
Source organism: Nautilus pompilius (assembly GCA_018389105.1). Classification (NCBI taxonomy): domain Eukaryota; kingdom Metazoa; phylum Mollusca; class Cephalopoda; order Nautilida; family Nautilidae; genus Nautilus; species Nautilus pompilius. The sequence goes on along the minus strand of JACATO010000351.1, from coordinate 725,845 downwards.
GTTATAGTAAAAATACCAATTAATATGTAACTAAAAAAACAAAAAAAAATTTAGCAGCAACACCATAGATTTTTAAAACGCTGCCCTGCCAAGGAGCATAAACAAACAATGGGGAAAGAAAGAAACTGTTCTCTATCCTCACAGCTGCAAACTTAGAAAACAAAAATAGGTGGATGCCTTGTGCTTCTTTTCTTGGATATTCCAAAGCATTTGCTAAAAAAGTTTTGTTTTTTTTTTTAAAAAGAAACTAGGTGATTGTTATATTTGAGAGATGGGCTACTGAGGGAATGGCTAAATACTAAATGTTTAGCATTAATAGGATGTAGATGGTCGTTTTCTTATCAAAAATACTAAGATACCAATGTTCTAAGCCGCCTTGAAATTTCTCAAGTTCTGTTCCAATTTTTACTTAGTTCCATCGAGAACTTCCCACCTGCAGTTTTGCACATGAAACAAAGAGTTAGGTCCAATTTTCATCCTCTGTGATCTTAATGGTTCCATTTTCAACCTTTCTCCAGCTTTTCTCCTGCTATCCACTTTACCAACTGCTGCTTCTTGTCAAAATTGAAGCAGTTGGTCAGCTATCATCAGCCTCTAATTTCTCCACCAGTTTATATTCCCGTTTTGGTCATTCCTAAATCCTTATCCTCTCTAAACTTCTTAGCTACTAATTTTGTTGCCTACTTTTTGGTTTCAGCAACAACTTTCAGTTCAGAAATGATCAGAAAACTGTGCAGAGAAATCTTGCTTCACTGCACATCCAAGAAACAGCCAGCTCACTCAAACATAGCCATCAATAGTGTGCAGTAGTGGTATCCAAGCTTGGTTCAAGATAGCACATCAATCTGTCAAGTAACATTTAGTTCTGTCACATAAATCCTTAATTTGTACACATCTTGAATGTGTTGTACAGGAGTGGAATCCTCATCTGAAAAAGGGATACTAATTTAAAGAGTGTGTTCATATAGATTTATTTGAATGTTTCTAGGTCTTAAGCAATTAGAATACAGTGAATAATTTAAAATATTAGATCACCAAGTTTGAATTTTAGATGTTTAAAACATCTCAGAGGTTTTCAAAATAATTAGGGGTATTGAGCTTATAAACAGGGACAAGTTTTTTTTTGTTCCTTTTTTTTTTAAACAGCTACTAATCCTAAAGTTTAGAAAAGCAAGCTAGCTAAGATTCCATCAATAGATTTTTGTCAGTAACAGAATTGCTAATGAGCGAAATAAATTACCATCAAGCATAGTTAACAGAAATAGTATCAACTAACTGTGTTGATGTTTATTTATTCTCCCTGGAGGTTCTCGCATAAGCCAAGCCTCTAACCATCTAAAATAAAATAAGCAATTCCCTTTAACTGATTGATTGGAGGGCATGTTGTACTCATTTACCAAGGTGGCAAAATAGAAGAATGTGTTGCTGCTGGTTTTATCAGATCAGGCATGTTGACAAATTCTAATGCAAAAATATAAAATAAAAGCCAACTTGAATCAATAATTTTTATTGTTAGTTATTGCAATAATACAGAAAACTAATTGTTTTTCTTGTCAAAACAGGCATGCTAGAGTTTTCTATTACGAATACCAAACAGCAGCTGCAGCAAATGTTACATTTGTGTTTAAATGTGATTCACAGAACTTATTCTGAAACTGCTGATGAAATCAAATCAGTTTTTGATGTTGCAGTCTTTTGATAATTATCAATACACCCTGCATGCTGACTGTGAGAAATTAGAATATATTAAACCTGAATGGGAAATAACTGCTGACAGTGATCACTTTTGTACACTATAAGATGGTCATGTGACTGATAATGGATTTTTTTCTGAAAAGTCTATTCCTGCCATGCTAAAAAGCCAAGCATCAAACTTCACCTATAGTTGACCAATAATCAAATTAAATGCCCACTGGCTGACACCATGAAACCCTAGTAGTATCATTAACTGAGAACCTTCCTCCATTTACAACAATACATAATGATCCTTAGGTAGTGCCACAGATGTGCAGAATTATAATAGGCCCACTCCATTACTGAGAAGTAAGAGCAGCAGCTTTGGACTATAAGCAGTACTTTTTATTGGGAAAATAATTTATTAAAATAACAGCAATTTTTCCCAACATAATCCATAACTTTTTTTAAATGGCTAAACCTTTTTTTTTTAGATTATTCGTTCAACTGTGAATGACTTTAAGATACTAAACCAAGTAACTACAAACCAGTTAGTTTAACAAGAGTAGCCAGAAAAAATCTTAAAATCAATTATTAAAGATGAAATCATTGTCATGGTGAGTGGAAACATACTATGAGCAAGCCAATACAGGTTTCAGCTAGTTACAAACCTAACTGCGTTCATAAACAATACAATGTGGGCAAAGATCCAGATGAGACCAATACAGTTGATGTCATCTACCTATTTCACTGAAACCTTTGATACGGTTCCACATCAAAGTTTAACCGAAAATAACTAAACAGCAATGAATGGAAATGTAGAACTTTCAATCTCTGATTACTTATTAAATAATTTAAAAGAAGTAAGTGGAATACCTCAAGCCTCTATTCTGGAACCCATCTTGTTTCTGGTTTATGTGAATGAATTCATTATTAAGCTATTAATAATTTTTAAAAATTTGTCTATGCCATTAATTTACATAGAAGAGTTAATTCTAAGCAGAACATTAGTCAATAGTTGAACTGGTGAACTTTTGCATACCTCCTGCATGGCTTCTTGATCTTCATTAGCCAACCATGTGGGCTTTTTCTGGCCACCCAAGTTCCCTACCACATTTAAAAACAAAGTTCTGGCATAGAATTGACAATGCTTCCCAGCAGACAGCTATAACACTATGCCTCCTTAACAGAATAGTCTCTATTGTAAGCATCAGTGTACAACACCACTTCAAAACGGACTTCTAAGTGGCAAAAGCAATTCACCCTTTCTAACCATATTCATATGGGTTATGCTATTTCTAAATAGCTTTAGAGATTAACTGTCCCACTAATAGTGGTGAAGATCTAGGAGCAACTATTTAGAACATCTGACATGTGAGAAACATCATAATCAAGTAGAAAGTAGGGAAAAAAGAATCCCAAATTAGTTAAACAAAGCTATCAGGATGAAGATAGCAGAGATCCTTGTTCTGCTATTTGAAGCTTTGGCTAAATACCATCTAGAGCAGGTTGGGGTTTGGTGGTCCAAGCTTGGAAGATATACAAAGGCATTTTACAAAAATGATTTGAGGTATGGAGGATCAAATCATACATGAAGCAATTAAAACAAATTAAGCTGCTTAGTCTGGCATATCATAGGTTATGAGGAAATTTCATAGAGATATTTAACATTTTAAAAGGTCAGAAGCACACAGAATACATATGTATGATTTTTTTTTCAACTCAGGTTTACAGACCACATGGAGATTTGAGCTAAAACTATATAAGCCATAGTAGGCTGCTTATCTGTAAATGTGCTTTTAGTAATTGAATTTAGTAGCAATATTCATTTATTTTTAAATGCTTTGAATGGGAGCATTTAATAATTTGATTGACTGCCTGCCTTTCATTAACTACATGTGACTAAATAGATTTAAACTCTATCCATTATCTCTACAACCAAAGAGACAAACAAAACATTTCTAAGATCTGGTGCTTAACCCTCTCCCTTCTAAATATCAAAACAGACATCATCTGACCTGTTTTCATAACTGAAAAGACCAGACATATGATTGAACAACCTGTCTACTTCAGGTCAGAATTTCTCCTCTTCAAACCTAGGGTTACTGTTTGGAAAGAGCACTGATGAATTCCTTAGATGGCTGAACATATTCAGACTGCTCCTTTTGCTGGCATAGCCTCTGATAGATCTGTTAAAACACCAACACGTCATAGATCAAAATTCAAAGAAAGAAATAAATACCAGCTGTAAGTTGCCATAATTTCATTGTTGTTGCTGTATATACTGCAGCACCCAGACATTACCAACTTGCTTTCACATGCTAGATAAACAAATAAGTGAACACAAATGTGCACACAAATAAAATAGATTTCTCCTACATCATAACATTTCAAAAGTAAATGCAGATTTATTTTGTCAATACTATATTATATATATACTTTTAGTTAATTTTTGCATATATGTTAAACCATAGCATGAAGTCAAGAAAAACTCCCAACCTTTCATTTCTTTTAAGGAAAACAAGGACAGAATTTGAAAGTTCCTATATCAGAATGCAACAATGAGACGACATCATCAACTTATTTTACTTATGTACACGCAGAACTGACCAAAGATACAAAAATTTTGTAAACAAGCAAGAGATACATGTTATCACAGACAAAGCATCTTGTCTGTACACAAGTAAGATGGATATCGCAGACTTCGGCAAGGAAAAGAATCTACTAGAACTCTTCTGATGTAGAGAAAACCACATAGAGCTGGCAACTCAACAGTACCCAGAAAATGTCAGAGAAAGGAGGCAAGCATTAAAAAGAGAAACCAAATGTCTTTGGCTAGATATTAAACAAAGATCAAAACCATCAACAACCAAAGCACAGTACAAGCAAACAAGCAACAATAATTTGCCAACAAAAAATATCTATTTAACTGTTTATAACAATTCCTCAAACAGTGGTATGTATATAAATAACACATTTGATGTAGCTAATAAGTACACACATTCATTTTCTATATAATAATTTATTCATGCAGCATCCACAGCTGCCAATTTTCCGAGAACATAAAAATTAATTGTAAATGTTTTTTTTTCTTAAAATGCACAAAAAATACATCATGTTTAACTGTATGAAAAACATCAGTGTAAAGCTACTCACTTTACAACTCCTTTTATGATAGCACAGCAAAATCCAGTGATATTTGTCTGACCAGTGGATATGGTAATGACTTCACCCCATTATCAAGACATATTTGCTCAGTCAACTATTAGAGCAACTGAGTAAAAATAACAGCCTATGGTACTGTAGCTTTCTAGCGACTACACAACTTTTAAAAAAAAATATTATATAATGTAAAAGTAAAAATTATGACTTCCAGACTTCACAACAGCATAAAGCATTCAGCATTTACAATGAGACTAATAATTTATAAATGACAGGTGCATGCATATACTTTGATGCAAAAAAAACAAAACAAGAAATTCAAGGACGTGTCCTAGAAATTTTAAGAAATTTCAGATGGTTAAGTAGAAGTCTAGTAAATGGGAATACGAAGAATGCAATTTATTACATAAACAGGCCTTCCATCTATCAGAAAGTTAGTAAAAATGTTCTTACTTTACCATGCGTCTTAATATTTTGCTTTTTTGTCATAGAAATTCACAAAATGCTTTTGAATTTGTTACACAAATCATTAGGCTGTTGGCACATTCAGTCAAAGATGCAGCAAAGAAGCTAGATTATATATTATTTGTCAAATGTGCATCCCAATTAGACAAAGGAAAAATAGGAAACTTTTCTCCTCTTTAAATATTACAATGTACTCTCTACCTCATCGCAGTCTGGCCAAACAGGTGGAAGGGTCCTAGGAGAGAAAATTTTACATGATTTGTAATAAAGTTATTATTTTTCCTTCTTAAAAAAAAAAGTTTTTTCTAACTTTATTTTCATATTAAAGTCTGAGAAATGTCAATTTTGATCTAGACTTTTTTTTTTTTTTGTATTTTTAGATTAATAAGAAAGAAACTGTCAACACACCTGCTGATCTTTAAACCAGTGTCATCAAGGAAAAGAATTCTGTACATTTTACTAGCTTACCCTTAATCTGAGCTAACTTACATCAAATGATAATAGGGAACCTGCCTCACTGGTTTATTTTACAATCAGGCATAGTGATTCTTCTTGAGTACTGATGATGACAAAAGTATTTATATAATTTCTGATTATAACTTTTAGAAATATATATATATGCAAAGCAATGAATGTTGTGGGTAAACAAATTGTATACTTTAGTAGTTTTGATAAAGACCCAAAAATATTTAATAAAATATTCAGCTGAGTTTTTACAAGTCATTTCATATGCATAAAGAAATAACCAACATTTGACATCAGAACTTTTCTTTACATTTTGATGACAGCCCCTATCTTCCCACCATTTACTCTCAATATTCACTATCGAAAAATTTTTTTTAATTAAAATTTTTTTAAGAAAGGGAAGATTGCAGAAAACTAAGAAACGTTATCCCAATAACTTTTTATCTGGATCCTTCTATCGTATATCCAACATGGAACAGACTTGCTCAGACTGTTAATAATTTTGGCCTGATAAAAAAGCAAAGATAAAAAATTTCCAATTAATGTTGTGTAATAATTACTGCACATAGCCCCAGCTAGCACTGCCTCTCCAGGGCCTTTCTACTTCAAGTGTAATAGTACAAGCTTCAGAAGGTTAATTGAGACTGTTCACAAATGTGGTGTGACCCCTGAACATCCTGGATGTTAGACATCCACCGAATTTCCCCATACTCTTGGCAACATGTCTTCCAATCGCAGTCCACTGTTGTTTTAAACAACAGATGCTAACTTCCTTTCCCTGCTAAAAATTAACTATGTTGAAAATAATCATCACAGTTAGAAATCAACTACAACGAAGCTCTTCTTATATTTGATAAACAAAAGCTTGATCCCAAAACTAGTATTATTGTGCACTTGCCTCATAAAGCATTTAGCTAAGGGTTTCATGCCTCACCACAGAATTGTTCAATACTTGCATATAACACTGATTCATTTTTTTTTCTTCTTTTTATTTCAACAGTTTCACCAAAAGTCTGCTGGAGCTAAAAGTTGTAAGCTATCATGTCAAGCACAAGATGGAACCTCCCTAACATGTGATAGCAATGTTATACTACATACAGGTAGGTACTTCAGCAGTGAGTTTGGGACAAAAAAGAGAGTTCACAGAAAAGCCTTAGTTCAGCTAAATCTTGAGTCATTTGGAAACAATATCCAATGATAATTCAGCTTTAATTAGTAATTTTTATTAAATATTTTTGGGACTTTATCAAAACTACTAAAGTATACAATTTGTTTACCCACAACATTCATTGCTTTGCATCTATTTCTAAAAGTTATAATCAGAAATTATGGAAATACTTTTGTCATCAACAGTACACAAGAAGAATCACTATGCCTGATTGTAAAATAAACCAGTAAGGCAGGTTCCCTAATATCGTTTGACGTAAGTTAGCTCAAATTAAGGGTAAGCTAGTAAAATGTACAGAATTCTTTTCCTTGATGACACTAGGTTTAAAGATCAGCAGGTGTGTTGACCTTTTTTTTGTATTTTTAGATTAATAAGAAAAACTGTCTAAATCATAGTAGTTTTAAAATATAATTTTCATGTGTACCATTGTTCATGTAAAATTCCAGGTATTTCATGTATAGAGTCTCCTTTTTCGTTCATCGTTTTTTGTGTTTGTTTTTAACTTGGACGACTTGCAAAACTCTAAAGTATTCTGTATTAGCCACAGATGTAAACTATTCTCATATATACATTCAGCTTAACATATTTACTTTTAAATAAAGTCTACTCATCTCCAGATATTTCATTACAGTCAACCACCGCATAATTGTGGTTCAGCATTCGCGGCCCCGGTTATTCGCGGAATTTTCCTTAGAACCTAACTAATAATTGTTCGTGGAAACCCCCGCATATTCGCGGAATCGCAAATATCTTCCGCGATTTTTTATGGCTTTTTTCGTGGCAATATATATTTTTTCACGCTTTTTAACGCTAAATTATTAATAACAATATAATTTACTAATTTTGTAATATAAATACTAATGTAAATTCAGCAAAATATCAATATAAAATAAATGCTATTGGCTGGAGGTTTGAAAGTAGCCAATCCGAGAGCGTTATTCATTTCTCCTTGCTGCTGATTGGCTGCTTCCAACGAGGCGCTGTCTCAGGCAGATGCAGCCCAGCATCATCCCAGTTTACCGTGTGTAGCTATCTCGAGTGTTTCGCTGAGTGTTGTATTTTTTATTAAATTATTATTATATATTTACTTATATTTTTTATTATATTTTACGCTATATTTTGACGTTTATAGGCATTTATAGGCAATTTTATGGACCTCGTCCAATATTTGTGGTTTATCACTCTTCGCGGGTGCTCTAAAAATGTAAACCCCGCGAATACCGGGGGGGGGGGGGGGGGGACAACTGTACTTTCAAATTTTAAACAAAATGAACCCATCAACAAACGTAAACTACAATCATTAAATATCATAATTATTCACTTCCTATTTATTTATAATTGCATAGACCTACAAAGGAGTATATTCAGTAAGACTACGTATAAAATTGCAAGGTTCTCTATATTTAAAAACTTTCCTCCTATTTGATGAGTACTGGATCCCTTTTGTCGTAATCTAGGATAAACCAAGTCCAAGAAAAAATCAAAAACAATAATAATTTAATTGGTAGAAATTTCAGAAATTCATTCTCTCTCTCTCTCAATTTTTTGTGCCTAAAAATAAAAGTTTGTTTTTATTGGCTAAACATAAGATATCTGGTAGCTTGTATGTACATGGGCATAAAAGAAACAAGTTTAGAATCTTCTAACACAAGAAAGAAAGAAATCAATACAAATTCTCATCCCAGGTGCTGAAAATGTAAGCCAACTAATCAGCTTCATCAAGGCTTGTTAATGTTGTGATAGGCCTATGAAAACCATCAGAGACATTATCTGAGATATGTAAGCAAATATTCCAATATTGTGAATTCACTTATGAGAGAGGGGGAAAAAAAGCAGAAGTGTTGCAGATGCTACTTACTGTTTGTTAATAGCATCTGTTAGTTAGATCTTTTTTTTCTTTTTTTTTTTGGTCTTAGACCGTGTGTATATCCGTTAGGAAAGACAAGGTTATGCTTCTCATGATAGTAGATATGTAAAAGTTTCTGGATCTTTAAACATAAAGTATGCCCCCCCCCCAACTTTTTTTTTTTTCATTCTAGCCAACTACAAACAAGTAAAGGAAATGAGACAGATGCTTTAAAAACTCAGATAAATCATGAATTTCTTCCTACATACACACCATCTTGCTCAGAGATGAAGACAAAAAGAAATTATAATAAATTCCACTTAGGTATTTAAAAAAGAAAGAAAAACTTTACCCACAATTGGTGAAAGAACAAAAATATCTATTGAGTCAATATTTTACAAAAACAACATAATCAATGATAATTTTTAAATTATTTGTGAACACAACCAACTACAATGAGGCTTGTTTTGTTAACCAAAAAGTCAATAGGCTCAGAGCAGACTGACTAGAAAGCCTCATCCTTCATTTATACTGATTGGGCACTTTTCATTTTTTAAAATATTTACAGGATAATAATATATACAGGGATCAAGAATTTTCTTTTTTTTTAATTTGGTAGCCAGAAAAATTTTCTAGTCACCAGCAAAAATAGTCATAACAGTAGGTGCTAGGTAGTCCAAAGTTTAGTTAATTAACCAAGTATCTGAAAATTGCTTTCAGTTGCCCGTGCTGATGATTTCAGTTGAAGTAGATTTGCTGTCATCTAAAGCCCTGGGAGTTCAAAAGGCAATATTTTTTGTTATGAAAGGTGAACCCAAAAACACAATGGTATAGACTGAGTCTCTGTGAGTGACTTTTAACTTTGTTTCACTCCTGTTCCCATTCTTCTTTCATGTTCTTATATCTTCTGTGACATCACTTCTGCTCATCATGTGTTACCACTTGCTTGTTCAATCTAGATGTAATGTGATCATAAAATCATGATTTTTTTTACTGTTTAAAATTATAAATCAAGAACAAAAGATTCAATAAAGTGATATTGTCACCATAATTTGCAAGATAATGGTCTTCAGATTTTAGGAGGACCCTCAAATTAACCTGGTTATGGTTTTCACTATTGGTGCTACTGATGGTTATCAGAAAAAATATATGCCAATTAGATTTTTTGAGTCACCAATGGTATATTTTTGTTGCCCCACACAGACACACCTTTTACTGCTTTTAAAAGGTTTTGTTTAAATCTATAACTAATGATGAGATGGCCTTTTTTTCCCGTGTGCATATGTAAAGTAAAATTTGGTCATCCAAAATCTGATGCATGCACATGTTTGTAACAATTGTACTTTCACCGTTGTTAGAATCTATCAGTAACCAGTTGCTTAGTGTAAATCTGAAATAATTTTAATCAAATTTATTATGCATAATAATTGTACAGTTTAGATCATGAGAGACTTAAAAATCGCCAGGTTGGACCTGTTGCTGATATCTGAAGACAGCCTATGTAAAATTTTTCCACCCCTCTTTTGCCAAATCTGATAATAGGGAGTTAAGCACAAAATATGCTGTGTGCCACCTGGACTCTATCACTCAAGGGACAGCTGCCAAATCTTGAGTTTCCACATCTTCCAAATACAAATCAGATATTAACTGTAGATTTTGGATAATTAGGAGGTATTACCAGCATTAAATCAGATTAAATTGCTGGTATCTATTTTCTCTTAGGAGAGAGCTTGTTTTAGGTAAGCATGGTCAGCTAGCAGCAAATATTTCTGCTCTTTCACAGGGAACCTTTATAGTTACCCTTGAAATCCCCCCTCCCCATTTTTTCTGTGTTAATGTCTCCATTAAAGACCAACCACATGGCTCATTCAGGTTTTAATATGGTGAACAAAGCTAAAAAGTTTATTTTGTTTAATGTGTATGTAGGTCAGCAGTTCCCTAACTAAGGGTCACAACATAAAGGAATGGGGGTCATGAAGCCAGCCAGTATCCTGATTATACAATGTATTCATGTCACATTTAATCCTTTCATTGCTGTTGACCTGTTCTGGGGTATGATCCATGCCAGTGTATTACCAGCACAACAAGTTTCCAGCCTCACACCCAACACCTCAAGATACAATTATTCTATTAGAATACAGGGATTAAATTATTTCACTGTTTTTGTTCTTTTCTTTTCCAAAATATTCCAGGAAAACATCTCCCTAATCTCCTTAGCAAGGTGAGTGCCTGCATCTTGCACTGATGATGCTAGAAGTTGGGAGTCACAAGAATTTGTCACTGTATTGATGGGGTCACTAAGAAAAAGATTGGAAACTGGTGTTGGGTGTTGATTACCAAACATCAAAAACAAGAAATAATCAAGTGTAGATGTTACTAATGAATCAAAACAAAAACTGTTATTTTTCTGAAAACAAGCAAAACCAATATCACATTTTATGCACACACAAACTGGCTCGCCATAGGAAGACAATGTGTATATAGATTTCAACCATAAGAATTTGAACACTTCCAAAAAAAAAAAAAAGTTCATCCATAATTTAAATATCCAATCATTAGCACCAGATAAAAACATTACCACTCTGTGATTTCCAGAGCACATGAGAGCTGAGATATTTCCCGGTTCACTTTGGAGTGGGTAATAGGCAGATCCAAAGCCAGTCAATCACCAATGCACTGTACTGGTGCCAATCTTTGGCTGTCCTTAGGTGTCTGTGTGTTGAATGATTTATCGTTCAGGAAAGGAAGTGTAACCACTGCACACACAAAAAAACTGGTAACAGATTTAAGTCACTTTGCCTAATGCAATAAACATCAGTGGTCCAAAGTTATGACATACTGGACTAAAGAAAGGTTTGAGAGGCTTTTGAATCAGTTTACAACCAACTGTCAGGCACAATATATTTGGAGCAATAATGTGAGGGAGCATTTAGTATAGACTAAAATAAACCTTGCACCAATTAATAAATGTCTAAATTGCTCTCAGCTGCATATCCATCCAACAGAATACCCTTCAGCATGCATTTACTTATGGAATCCTTGATAATAATTTTCATATCCTTTAAAAAAAAAAAAATGAACCAACATGCCATAGGTAGATGTGGAATAAACTGCAGTTCCCATAGCCCAGAAGTGAATTTTACTAAACATGTCAGAGAGCATTTCAATAGACAAGTAATGGACAAATGATCAAGAACAAACTTACAGCAGTAATTCTGCAAACTTTGGGAGTAACGTGAAACCTATCAGGTTCAAATTATTAAACTATGGATCTGTACTCTTTTTAAGAAGAAGAAAAAAGGTATAATTTAAACTCTATAGGGCAGCCCAATAACCAAGTGATTATTAGACTGCCAAAGTTAAGGACCCAAACACAGGGTTGGCTTGGATCAGCTTGGCATCTTCCCTTGCATGCTCCTCTTCATCAGCTCGCATAATAGAGGAATACCTGTGCCTCTTGTGGGTAACTATGGCACTACGCTTCCCTCACCAGCATTGTCTGCCTTGTATAGGATGGTGTACAAAAAGGAAAAAAAAGCTATATTTTATTTTCAAAGCCAACTTGTCATGAAGCAAAGTTAAGGCTTTAATTTATTTTTAACCAATTTGCTTTTTCCTGAAAGTGATAGTTTATATGATGCTGTTAATAGCCACATCTGTTATTCTCTCTATGTAAAGAATGAGGACTGATATTGCTATTAAAATTCTGTTGGACTGAAAAAGCCAAAGTTTTTAAAATTGTTTTGACGGCTTCTTCCAGTGATGTAAATCAGGGCAAACTCCAACATCAATCACCAGATATCTAATGTCATTTGTTATTAACCAGAAACATGGCTCAATATTTTAAGTGAGAGCAAATAACCAGAAAATACATGAGCTAAACCACTCTCAGGCAGTACAAACAACCTAAATCAAGGATAACTGTATCAAACAATATGCATAAATTATTCTAGTGCTGAATCTTTGAGCACATTAAAAGTTGTCAGAAAAGCAAAGCTAGTCAACATTTGTTTTCATAACACTATTCAATTGTTCCCTTTTCAAATGTATGTATTCAATTTTTTTTTCTCAGGTTTAACTGAAAAAAATATATAATATACAGTCGACCCCCCGTGTAATCACGGTTCAGCATTCGCAGCCCCAGTTATTCGTGGAATTTTCCTTAGAACCTAACTAATGATTGTTCATGGAAACCCCTGCATATTCGTGGAATCGCAAATATCTTCCGCAATTTTTTATGCCTTTTTTTCGTGGCAATATATTTTTCCACACTTTTAAATGCTAAATTATTAATAACAATATAATTTACTAATTTTGTAATATAAATACTAACGTAAATTCAGCAAAATATCAATATAAAATAAACGCTATTGGCTGGAGGTTTGAAAGTAGCCAATCCGAGAGCGTTATTCATTTCTCCTTGCTGCTGATTGGCTGCTTCCAACGAGGCGCTGTCTCAGGCAGATGCAGCCCAGCATCATCCCAGTTTACCGTGTGTAGCTATCTCGAGTGTTTCGCTGAGTGTTGTATTTTTTATTAAATTATTATTATATATTTACTTATATTTTTATTATATTTTACGCTATATTTTGACGTTTATAGGCATTTTTATGGACCATGTCCAATATTCGCGGTTTTTCACTCTTCGCAGTTGCTCTAGGAACGTAACCCCCGCGAATACCAGGGGGGACAACTGTGTACAAATTTTTTTTTAAACAGTTTTTCAAATATTTATTTCTATTATGTCCAGTTAAATGAAAACACCACCACCAGTCTTTATCAAACAACTCATAAGCTAATAAGACGTATCTTGTGCTGTCTAGATGTGCCAGAATCTTACCAAGTAACCCAGACAGGACAGAGCAGGTCAAACTATATCCTCGAGACGGCAAAGGCCTTCTGTTCAACCAAAGATTCCAAAAATCTGCAGCCCCAACACTGATCAGATATTCCTCATAACTAAGCAATAACTCTGCCCATTCAGACCAGCAATTTCTTTTTGAAAATGTTGCAAAGTACTTATGCATGTTCTAATGAAACCTTAGCTACTTTCTAATGCTGCTTTAGGTAATTTAGCATTTTTTTTTTCGGGTTAAGGCAAATTTTTCATCAAATTGAAAACATAGGTTTTGTTTCCTTGTTTGTTTTTAAATAATGCACCAAACTAGATGTCTTAGAAGATGGGAATGGCGTCAGTCTGATCCCATTAGTTTTGTTTCTTTCTTTTTTTAAATTTTAGAGTCAGTTTATAAAAATAAGTCAGTATTCTTTCAAAATGTGAGGTCTACACTCCCTAAAGTTCATTCACTTTAAAATTAGTCTAAAAATCAATGGATGATGGTTATACCATATTTGTAAAAAAAAAAAGGGGGCAAACTAAATGAGAAAAATGCCAACACGCTGTTTTAAAAGTAAAATTTAGCCCAGATAAGTTGCACAAGTTGAGATATTTAGCTTTTCCTCCCTCCCATTTTTCCACATTACCCAGGGAAGCAAGGTAGGACAGCAATTAGAACCCAGCTGGATGCCATTGCCTATGGTGACTAAGAAGAAAGATGAGCTAAACCGCTCCCTTTGCAGCTGTGCACTGAGCAGATGAGTGAAGCACTTCCAGCATCTCAGGAACTTATCACCCCAAACAGTTTCTGATTAGACAGAGCAAGGAAACCCTGCATAGACAGAAAAAAAAGTACTGAATGGCAAAAATAGAAAAAAAAAACTATTCTGGCAACTGAACCAAACAAATGTGCTACCATGACAACGTTAAGCATGTACTGCTGAGTGCTCAGGCTTGGAAATATCTAACCAACAGCACCTAAGATCCCCTGAAGCAGCTCCCTTGTGTTATCAAAGGCAAAAATGGCAACAAAGAAGTGAAACAACAAGAACACTACATCTGGTCACTGACCATCTTTTATGATGAATGCAAAAGGTTTTTTATCAAATGTAGAACAGCAACACAATAAATAACAAAATGCACACCAGGCTGATAAATACAAAGGAAAATAAACCAAAATCAATTACCTCCTAAAGAGTGGAGTTATATTATATATAGTAATTAACTAGGTCTAGGTTAGTTTAGTATGCTCAATGGTCATGGTGACTACAGCTGCGAATCTAAGACATGTTCAGTATCTACCCAATGGCAAGCTTCTCTTATTAACACTTTTAGCACGCACGCGCACGCACATACACTGTACCTCTCATTACTAATCAGAAAAGTTCTTGCAGGTTTTTTCCCCTGTTAGTGAACAGGCATAGAATACCTCAACCAAAATAAGGTATTTATCTCACCTACTAAAAAAATCACTTATGCATACAGAAAAACTATAAATTTGCCACTTTTTTCATGTCCATACAACAATTAATTATATTTCTTGAGATTTTTTTTAACTGATTATAACACCAGAGAAACTATGGCAATGCATTAGTTGAAACAAAATTAATTAGTTAATTACTAGTCTTTGTTTTATTAAGTCAAGTACATCTTTTCCCTTGCTTTGCAAGAGCCCAGAATACATGGTTTTACTCATGCATGTTTTTTTAACAAGTTTCAAGAAATTTGAGATGAGTTTCACTTGTGTGTGGTAAGCACTTGCAAAGTTGAGTGGATGAGTGAAGAGAACCTGGGCCCAGACAGAGTGTGTGCACCCCCCACCTAGCTTTAGACATTGTTATGACTTCAGTCTATCTCCCCCACATCAACCATATATTCCACTTGTGATTTGCACAGATGTTGTTGTTTATGCACACTTTCTGGATTATACTCTTGTAGCATGGTACCCCCCCCCAATGAAGAAACCAAAGATAATGTTGACATTGAAAACAAAACTTGAAATTAACAGACAACTTCAGAGTGGAGAGTCTGTTGTCTCCCTCTGTGTATAATATGAACAAAGCTCCAAAACAGTCAGCACACTGAGCCACTCAGAAACACCTGCCAGCCATACCTGATAGCTCTGCAGAACTATCTCCAGTCCATCTGAGGGTGCCAGTGAAAATGAAGTGGAGGTGGAGTTGGACCTTGATGATTTGTCACCACCTGCTCCCTCTGGCTGACTAATAATCCACCCTTGCCCAACATTATTTTGTCTCCATATGTAAATTATGCTACAACATTGGTGAGTTCACTTATTTCATCAAAGAAGTAAAAACAGGAAGACTTTTGGAGTTGCTGGCAAAACATCCTTATTTTCCCCTTATTAGGTCTGGTTTGCATGGATTCAATGTACATACATTTTTCTAGGAATGCATCCCCCACTTTGTATAGGGAAAAAGGTTTAATGGTTATCTTAACTTTATATATAAAAAGTAATTAAGCAGAATTATGAACAATGACTTGCAGAGTTACTCTAGTCAAAATTCTGATAGACTATGGTAACCACAATGATGATGTTGAGTCATCTAATGGGCAGTCAATGACTGAGTGGGTAGCGGGCATACTAGTCTACCTCTTTTGGGAACCAACTTAGTCTGGCAAACCTCCCAAAGCACAGCTTCTTCACACACTTTTGTACCAAACATTCCAGTTTTCTTCTACAAATAAAACAGATTCTAGTAAAAACTTTCCATTCCCTGCTGAACACAAAAGTGCCAAGCCTCATCAGGCACAGGAATGGGAACGTTTGCTACCAGTAACCACAGGTGCATCTTTAGTTGTAAACAACAATGTTCATTGGGAAAAAAAACATCTAATAAAAACTGAACATGCTACGTTTTTCTAACCAACTTCCTGTTCTGTTGCATACCTAGATCTGATCTAATCCAATGTGTGACTAACACAAATTACTGAAAGCTATCATTTACCCCTAAAATGCCTTCAAGTCAACTTAATGATAAAGGAGAAGAAGCAATCTAAACTGAAAGATGGTAAAAAAATTTACTTTTGATCTTGGATTCCTAAAAGAACTTGCACTTATCAACCAGTGAAAAACAATGAAGCCATCTTTGATTGGAAGAATGGAAACAGTTAGAATTAGTTATATTTTAAAGCATTTCTTCAATTCACTCAATAGTATTAGGACACATCAAAATATCAGTGAGAAATTTTGCTTAATGCCAATAAATAGTATTGGATGCCATTTCTAAAAAAAATTATAATCTGAGGCAATGACAGTATTTACTTAACCTTATAAAAAGAATTTGCATTTACAAATAATGATTATTCAATTTACCAGAGCCCTCTACAAAAAAAACCCACTAAAATAACAGTTAAAATGTTGAAATTATATGCAAATGTTTTAGCATTTAAAATGTTATGTGAGAAAGATAAGTTCAACCAGATAAAACCTATCATATTTCTTTGCAATTAGCATTTTCAGGTTGATGGCCAGAGCCAGCAGTATGTTCTTTATTTTATCAGTACATTATATAAGTTCTCTTCAAACCAGTTGTGTCTAACCTTTATACATGTACCTCTCTAGACATTCCATGGCAAGCACATTTGGTTAAGTTAATATCCTGCTGCTTGTATATTAAACTGTATACAATTCAGTATGTATATATATTTAAGAATGTTATTCTGTGCTAATCTTTTAAATTTTACCCCTGGTACACTGAATGAAAATTCTGATCAATTACAACAATAAATATGGGTACTACTTTCTTATAGTGGTAATAAAATAATTATAAAGCTAAGTTAATATTTGCTGAGAAAAATTTAAGTGTGTGGTAGAAGATGCAATATAAAATGTTTGTTCATGTCTAAATAAATAATATCTAATCAGTAACTTTTAATGTATAGATTTAGTCTTAGAATGAATTCTAATACTAATGCAAAATGCAAAATTTATCAAAGATTTATCTAATTTCTTTTAAAAAAACAGACAATGTTCATTGTGTATGAATATGGTGTACAGGCATGGAAGAAAGGTTACTGAAATATTACAGTTCAGAATACATACCCAGGTTCAAGTGTTTAGAGTGAGCATAGAAATCAAGAATATTACATTCACCTGATTTCAATCTCAGCCATTCCAAGAAAAACTTCAGTTGAGGCTTTCAAAATGATTATGGGTTTAGAGTGAGCCACTTCTAGCATATCCACTCTGCTATCTAAAGTTAAAAATACTAGGGATCAAAACTATAAATTGGCCAAAGCATCAGGATGACCTTATATCAAATTTAAAACAAACAAAAACTGTTAGCAATCAAAATATACGGAATAAGTGACCAGGGGAATAATTAAATAGTTTGCCCCTTGGGACCTTGTAGAAGCCATGAACACTTCTTGCAATAACTAAACCAAACCAAACAAACATATTTGCTATTACAATGTCAGGGGTTCAACCCCACCCATTGTTTCTTAACAGTGAATCAACTAAATTGGCAGTCATCAAAATATTTATTCACTTCACCACAAAGCATGGGTGACTGCTTTCATGGGCAAAATAAGCTACTTTCACCTGAAAAAGTCTAACTATTCTGAGCGACATCCATTGTTACCAGTAGCCTGGCTGATCAACAAAGAAACCAGGCTAAGTAAAACTATCTACATAATAGATTTATTGCCTTCATGTTACCAGTTCAAAAGTGACATGCGTTGGAATTAATGGTGTATGTTTTTTACATTGATGGTTGAAGGGGATTGAAACATTGTTCTTTGTAGCTGTGTCTATTGCTTATTTTTTTCTTTAAAGATATTATCCTATGTCCTTTGTTTCATATTCTTAGGCCTTTCCTCTTTCAGTTTTTCTCTTATACCATAAACATGCAGCATTTCTTGCTCAAATTTAATGTTCCCTTGTTCTAAACCTGTAAACAGAACCTCAGCTGCTTTTATACACTTATCTATTGATACTTTTCAGCCAATATGCCAATACTATCATCACTATCTTTTTGTTTATCATGCTCAGGATTCATAACCATACCCATGATTTCTCTATCAGTTAGTTGGAGAACAAATGGGCCATCCACATTTGTCCATTGTGCAACTTCGCTTTCCTGCAATTCCTCCACAATAGTAGAAGACATACCTTTAACATAATCCATTAAACCTGAATACAACTCTCTTTTCTTGGTGGATACGGAAATCCTCAAGATCAACCTTCACTTCCACTTATCATAATGGCCAGCCACAATTTGTGTCATCCATTTTTCAAAGTGCCCTGAGTTACTTTATTTGCAGCCTTATCAACAGTCCTAACAGAATCCTTAATGTTGAATTTTTTCTAAATGCATCAATACCAATATTGCTATTGCAAGATATATATATATATATGCATTCGTAGAGTGTAAAATACCTTGCTCCTGATGACGTATTAGTGATGTGCAATTAGGGGGTAGTAAATAACAAAAACAGTCTTTCACCAAAAGAGACTCAACATCAGGATGCACAGAACAGTTATCTAGTGGTTTTCAAACCAATCCAAAATTATCTGTTTGGTTATCCATACCCATTTATTGACATGTTAATGAACTAGAAATATTCTTCTTCAAAGGCATGAGAACGTAAACTTTTCCAATGACAATTACTTTGTACTTGTGTGTACCTGCAGCGCTTGAACAGCCAAAAATGGTTACCCTATCTTTGGAATCCTTAAATCCTGGTGGCACCAACTCATCAGCAGTTTTAAGTGTTTTCCTGAGAATACAATGCCATTTCCCCACACATTTAACATTTGTGTGCCATGACAAATCTTAAATATAGTTAACCATCGTTGAAAATATCCACACAGTTTTTCTATTTTTAATTCATCATGAACCAACTTGGCCTGCCCAATCAACATTGGTCCAGAGACGGCCACACCCTCATTCCTACAGGGATGAAACCACTCATCATTGATCTTTGCTTACTCAGAGACTTAGGCATATCACTGTCTGAAAAAAATTTTAAGATTTTCTCTTTCTGTTTCTTAGATCATAAATTGTTGAACACTTAGCTTCTTCATGCACATACACCTTCCTTTGCAATTGAGACTGAATTGTGTTTACATTTTGCATTGCAAGAACACTGGAAGTCGCTGACTGGTCATTTTGAAGATATTATAAATGAAGGGAAAATTATTTAAAAGCATGAGTCATGTCTTTGAATAAAGCAATGTGCTGATGCAAAAACTGAAGTTCAGAGTGCCAAACAACTAAGGTCGTTACTTCAGATACTAACACCGTGTGTTTCTGGTTTTTTTAAAATTGTTCCTGAGTGATTAGCTCATATATTTCAACAGAAAAAATTGCCAGTTTTCTGGTGAAACTTTTTGTTTTTTTTTAGTCACAGATTTGCAAGAATGCACCTGTACTAAATAAAAACTGTTTATTCTGTATATAATTTTAAAAAAATTAAGAATGTACTTGCACAAGAAAATACATTTGCCAAATTACTTATCTTATCATTTCTTTTATATGTATCATCCTCTAATTGAAAATGTTTGAAAGTGTGAAAACTATGACATTTTAAAAAAAACAACAAAGAATTATGTCATCAACAAAATATCTAAAAACTCTTAAGATTGCTATACTTTAGCAAAAATCATGTGATACTAGAGCTCTTCTGTCAAGATCTCAAATACTTTTCATACATTATGCCATATTTGTGCATAATGCTGTTTGATATTTGCTTATGCCAAAAGTTGTGCAAGACAGTGCTGTATATGGCTGAGGAAGTCTACACTAAATTTTCTACTCTTACTTAAAAAGAGTTACACAGAAAGAAAGATTGTGGTCTTCAAAAAATTATTTGATTAATTACATCACAAATGCACTTGATAATTTTGTAGAACTTTGAAACCAAAAAGCAAAGTTATTTGCATTTTTTTTAGCACTATAAGTTTTTTTGTTTGTTTTTTTTTTAAAATAAAGTTAAGCTCATCTTAGCACAGAATGGAAGCTAATCAGACTTCTAGTACATTTTGCTTGTATGCGAGCGCATGCCATAGCTATGGAGGGGAGTGACGAGGGCTTGTGATTTATTTCATTTTACAGACTTAATTACATGAAAAAGTAAAATATCCAATCAACACCTCAGCTACAATAAACAATTAATCAATACTGGTATATAATTTACAAATTTAAAATGCAAATGTGATCTGTAAGAGTAATAAATTATTATAAATAACAATGCGTGGACGTATGCTCATAGGTAACCAGACTGCTAGATAATGAACCGTGAGTATATGCGAAATACTTGAAGCTGTTTTTCTGAGCAATTTATCAGATCAGAAAGAAAAGCTGGCACTGTGCTTTGTGAAAAACATGGACTTTTAGAATTTCAGGCTCTTTCAAAGACTAAACTTCTTTGTGTTTTTAACTGCGCAAATGTATATAATATTGTTATTATTAGGCTGCCTAAGCTTGACTGTCTTGTTTGAATAAAAAAGAAGTATAGTGTCAGATATTTCATGTATCTAGTATTCAAAATAAAATATCAAATGTTACAGGTTACTTCCTATTGGAAATTTCAGCTGGGATGGGAAGAATCCTTTAATACAATGAAGGTAACCTTCAAAAAAGGGGGTTGTGACTAAATCACCATACATAGCTGATATCTGAACATTAAGAAAATGATTTAGAATTTGTATGCAGTTTAAGGAACCTTCAGCATCTTATAGAACTTCATTTGGGATACATATACAATGTTTATTCTATTAACTACCTAGACCTTTATCAAAATAAAACTTTTCTTTGAAAGGGGATGTAGCAAAAATCTTGAAACTTGCACTTATGAAAAAAACTGCTTTCCGCAATATGAATGTTTCAAAATAATTTTACCTATCGACTTTTAAAACCTGACTTGTTGTACATTTTTCATACCTCAACAGAAGTGAAAAGGGACTGAAGTTGTGAACAATTATTAGAAGAGAGCATTTACTACAATAAATACTACATATAAAGAGCAGCAGCAAACTTCTAAAACTCATGCAAAGCCCCTTCTGCTTAAAAAGTGCATTTTCAGCCTATTTTTAAAAACAATCTCTCACTCTATGCTTCCCACTACTAATGAGAGGCAGAGAATTTGAGGTGAATGAAAAAAAAAGAATAATCAAAAACTAACTGATGCCTAATCAGGAATGTTTTCTAACACATCCACTCTAACTGATGTATGATGTGCCACTATTATGAAGAAATCTATATGCCATTCCTTCCAGAAAGAATCTTAGGAACTTTAATCATGTCAACATGAAAACACCCGTTAATCAAAGTTGTCTGTTGTAGATGATGATATTTTTTTTCAAGATATCAATATTATTTGCATAATGTGAGGTCCCATACCTAAATCGCATACTCCAAACAAGGGTCTAAAAGACTACCCAGGAAAACTAAACTGCTGAAGATGTACTATTTATAATAGGAATTAGGACCCTAGTGGCTTTGAAAGAACTTCCCTCCTCTCTCTCTGCCAGAGTGATTGTGATTTTGCTAAGATAGTATCTTAAAAATCCTTGTCTTCTTTTACTGAAGTAATTGTAGAATACCCTAATTTACACACTTTATTTCAATCTGCAGCAGGGTCAAGATGTTTACATTTGGAAACATGAAATTTCATTGCATGCATAATTAGTCTATTGAATGCTTTAACTCAGACTGTATACATTTAATATCATCCCTGTCATTAACCCTATTAAGTACTTTAAGCATCATCTGTGAATTTCACAATATAATATAAATTCCAGTATGAATACCATCCACAAGAAGTCCATTTGATTACCAGTGACACAATTATTACAAATGCATTTTAAAACAAAGCAATGATACTTACTCATGGCTATTCAACAAAGAATTCCACGTTTTCTTACATTATGTCACTGTTCCATGTTACCCTGCAGAGAAAGAAAGAATTCTTTAACAGAAATAGTATCAGTGTAGTATTTACATCACACTACTTCATTAATCACTATATTTTTTAAAAAATAAATGGTCTCTTTTACTTTACCATAATTAACTGGTAGATACATTAAGTATTCAAAATATTTTCATTTCCACACAGTTTAAATTTAATCCCCTCATTAAAACAAAGCTAAGCATCTCTCTCTAAAGGAAAAACCTATCAAAGTTACTAAGATAATAATAACGAATACAGATGCTATCAACTATGACGCTTAAAGGTTAGGTTATTTACCATAATTCATTTTCCAGCGCCAAAGATTTTTTCCCTATCATTAGCATTATGGGAAGCTGGTTCCAACCATATTTACTTTCTCTTTCTACTTGTCTATAATTCTCCATTATATAAACAACTATTTAGAATTACCCAGTTGTGTTTTAGCAAAAGCTATGAAAGTGATGTATAAAACAGTTCACTAATATTACTGCATTATTGTCTTTGACTAATCACTAAAATTCTTGGTCCCTGCTAAACTACTTTCATCTTCCATTGGCACTTATTAAGTAATAGATAGTAAATTAGTTTTAAGTAAATTTGAAAAAAATGTTCCTTTAAATTTTTTCTTCCACATTATTTCATTTTGCTTTGTTTGATCAATAAGCAATATTGTGAAGTCATTATATATAATTAGTGTGCAATTTTAAGCTATGAAATTTTCAAAGCAACATAAAAAATTAATAAAACGAACTTTCAAACCAACATGCCCTTCATTTTAATACTACATTTATTTTTTTAATATATTTTTATTATAGTACAGGTGAGGAATGGGTGGGATAAATGCTGTCTGGAAGAGGCTGACACCTTAAGCCAAAGATTGGCTGGAAGATAAAGTAGAGCAAATAAAATTTTTTTACCATAATCAGAAATTAATAGTTCTCCACACTAATTCAGCAGAAAAGGTTTGAACAACAAATCAATGAAGAGACATTTTGTCTAATGGCTCTACTCAAACAAGAAAATCTGGGCTGTTTTGTGAAGCTAAAATTCAGGTTCTGAAAGACAATGTAAAGAAGTGACCAATGCACTGCCCTGAGCAGGAATCAACAAATCCCAGATTCATCTAACAAACCAAGTTTTGACAAATAAGAGAAGACTAAAGATAAAAAAAGGTCAACTGACCATTATTTTTGGTCCAGAAAGCAAGGCTATAAATAACAACTAACTACAAAACAAGGTGGGTGTGCCTCAACATTCTAAAAATGCCAGTGGCCCAGGTAAAGAGGTTTTTCTTGTTATTAATAAACAGTAAGCTGCTTGACAAAGATCTAGGTCAGTCACAGCCAAATGTAGGACAAGTTTGTTTGTTTAGCACACATCCCCCCCTAATCACTTTGGAGCCAGGAGATTAAACCCTAAAAACAGGTAATGCCATTAAGGGTTAATATATCAGCTTGGTCTATCACACCAATTATGTCTCACTCCTGGAGACCAGTGTGCTATAGGAAGACACTGGGCCTACCCTTATGGCCACACTACTTCCTCCGCCAATAACAAATTGACAATTATACTATGTATGCCTTCTTTACTACATTATAAATGCCAAAAAAGAATTGCTCTGATTCTGCTTTGAAATAACCAATCACTCTTGGTGAAGCTAAATTTTAAACATCAAACAGGTTTCAAAGTAATCGATTTACCTAAAAAAGAAATGATGGCTTTATAAGCAAAGAAAATGGTATGACTGCATAACTTGTCAATAAAGTGACCTAGAAATAATGACTACCAATGATGATGAGCTCACAGCATTCGACATATGCTGGACCTACAACAATTACACACAATGAAATAAACCTCTTCCCTTCCTGTTTACAAACAAAAGAGAAGTTAGGACATTTTTCTCTAAATTTGTACATCAGATGAACAACATTTAATCTGTATAAAAGCTGGGGGGGTAATTAACTCTTTCTCACCAAAAAAAGGTACTATTTCCACAAAGTATGCAAACTGTGGGGAAAATATTTAAAAGAAAAAACAGTAATGGCTGTATTTCTAAATTTCATTTTGGTTTAAGGTCAACATGAAGCAAGTGATGGAGAAGTTCTAACAAGGTAATTTTTGGGAAAGTGTTAACATAAAGAATGGATAGCACATGGCCTTGTAATGTAATACTTTCGAGCTACTGTACTTTTATAGGGTGGCTGTCTGGGGGAAACTTTCCATTTACCACCAAAACCACCACCAAGCCAAATATTCTTCCCACAGAAACCCTTCAGATCACTCACTAAGATTTCCCAGTACAAGCAGGTCAGACAGTAAAAGAACCAAGTAAGACAATTTATCTTTCTTTCTTCATAATCATTGATAATATCAGTAGTTAGAAAAGCATGAGGCTAGCTGGCTAACTAGCCCTGCCACTGTGGAATACTTTTTATTTCCTTCAATTTGTAACCTTAGCCATCTAACAGACAGTTTTTTGTTTTTTAAATCATGTTTTTCACCAAAAATGGAAAAAAAATTAAGTATAGTTTAGTTGCAACAAGTCTTATGCTAGGCTCCCGGGAAAGATAACGGCCAATCAATTTGGCTTTTAAACTGGTTTGTAGTATCATTGTGAATTATTACCACTGTAACTTATTCTACTATTAAAAACTCTTTCTGCCAATATCAAGCCATAGTGACATATTAGTCAATTTATAGTTATGGCTCAGAGTATATTTTAGTCATAGAAAGAATTTGTCAGCGTCCAAACACTCAAAATCTGAAAATATTCAAATGAAGCCATGTTGAACTCTGTCTAATATTTCAATGCCCTTTCTTAATATAGATTCAATGCATTCCTAGCACATTTTCATTATGGATAAACTAATAGTATTACAATCATTTTGGTCTTATGTTAGATATTTGGGTTAATTATTCCAAGAGTGAGGGATCAAACCTTTAAACTGTGAGATAAAACAAGAGAACCTTAAACTGCTACATTTTTTTTTTTACTAGTGGAACTGTTATGATTTCAGCATCTCTGTCTTTTCCATCAGTTTAGCAGCATCTCAAGTAATGCATCGGAGATTCGCAACCATAACAAGTGGCAGCTGTAATTGGACAAAGTGGAAAATTTTAATCATTCCATCTGCAATCTTCAAATTCATTTTATCTGACTGATGGTGAAATTCACAATAATTCTGTGCCCAGATATTTGTTTCAGATCTGCCTAAATGTAGAAAATAAGCTTATAATATAACACATACTCAATGTGATATTTAATGTAGAAAATGATTTCCTCTATTATCATTATTTCCTTATTTGGCTAGAATTATAAATAGACAGAGCTGGAAAATTTCCACTGGAAAAAGGTCCAAAAATCAAAAAGAACTAAAAATAATTCATTTGAAATCCTACCTATTTTAAGATAAAGTGTTTTTTAAAATGCTATAAATTGTAGTTAGTCTTAAAAAGACAAAGTTTAATGATTGATTTTTTTGTTAAGTGGAGTATACAGCTAACGTCTGCTCGGTTTAGGAAACTGAAACCAGTCTGACATTGGCATGCAGGTTTGAAGCAGTGAAAACTACTTCATTCTCTTTTAAGTACCCTACTTTGCATACAGATTGTTCTTCCCATTTTAAATTAGAATTTCTCCATTAAAATGTCAATAAACTCTCTTGACAATAATAAGGGCCATTTATATCTAGATGTTACAGCTATCATTCAGACTCTAACAATATTTACCAGATTACACTTGTTTCCTGAAATCCTGTTTAGCAGGGCAATATTTAGTTTCCTATAATGCAAAACTAGAAATAAACTGCATGTCTGACTGGAAAAGATTATAGAAAATAAATACCACTACTAGCAAAAACCTCTAGATTCACACATTACACGAAAGGAAATGAGGATAAACAGTACTGGAAATAATTATGAAAACAGAAGAAATACAGTATAAAATGCAAATAACACATAACAAAATTGCATCTCTTATGTAAAAATGGAATTCTCCATAGTAAAATTATGTAAGGAATCAGAAATTGCCACACTTGCATAAAGACTATAAAAGTATATGCACTGATATGTGGTGAAGACTATGGTTCCTGGAAAGGAATATCAAATGGAAAGCATATAAAAAATTAAAGTTATAGCTAGTGAAGACTGCATAATGCATCCAGACTTCGTATTTCAGTTGTTGTTGTTTCCAAGATGCTGAAAAGGATACACAAAATTCTTATTGCTAACAATAGATGTAGTCAAGAATGCTCTCTATGTGACAGATGATGAGCCAGTAAAGAATATGCAGCTCTCTGAAACTTTTGCTGATGAGAGGCAACCAAATGACATGGCTAAAATGAACAGCAGAAATAAAACAGTAGGATGATCAAACTTTAAGTCTAAGTTGAGACTGTTTGGCAATAATCAACAGTTTGTTCAAAAACAGACTGAGTAGTAATATAACAGCCACAGTGAAGCACAAGCATGGATCAATACAAGTTTGGGGCTCCATATTAGCCAAGAGCATTGAAGATTTGCAAAATCAAAAATGGGATTCATCTTCCAATGTGACAATATCCCAACTATACAGGCATTTTGGTGAAAATCTATCTGAAACATAAAGAGGTTGATGGAGAATTCACAAAGATGCCTTGGCCTGCACAATGTCCTGATATGAACATTATTGAGATTATATGGGTATTGAGAAAGTCAAACAGCAACCAAACATCTTGGATGAATTGAGAGGATATAACAACATTCCACAGTCATACACTGATAACTTGTATGGGAGCATGAAAACGTGTCAGCCTCTATACAAAGTAAACGGCTCACATACCTAATACTGATGCATATTAATTTTGTTTTTGTATACTCTGTGTAATAATGCACTGCATATGTATTATATACAGCTCTCATTTCTGCAGTTGCTCATTATTTTTTGCATATCTATTTCCATAATTATTTCAAATACTGTTTATGTATAGGAAGAAGAGATGACATGTGAGATGGTCTTCACAAACTTGACATCAGTCCAGCAGCAGAAGCATTGAGGCAGCCAAAACGTTACAAGGATTACAAGGATGCAGAAAGTAAACAAATAGTTCTTATTGAAATGTCACAAAAGTTGACTTTCTACATTTGTTACAAATATTAACTTAAAAAAACAAAACA
Source organism: Nautilus pompilius (assembly GCA_018389105.1). NCBI lineage: Eukaryota > Metazoa > Mollusca > Cephalopoda > Nautilida > Nautilidae > Nautilus > Nautilus pompilius. The sequence continues at coordinate 698,155 of JACATO010000351.1, read as the reverse complement.
TTTGCTTTCATGTATCTATTTTGTTTGTTTGTTACTAGGATATTTAAGAACAGAGATAATCAGCCACATCTCTATCAAAAGATCAAAATTTAAAAGGATCTTCTATTAAAAAAGATAATACATGTTTAAAATAAATAATTATTACAAAGAATATTATTTGTCTTCCTTTTATCAAGAAAAACCATCTGATGACCAGAAAAGCCTACCAGGAAGAGCTAGCAGAAACTTGTTTTTTAAAAATTGTTTCTGTTGTTTTGGTATTTTAGAGAGAACTCATGAACTGACTTTGTTTTAAAAAATAAACAAATCAAAATCAAATAAGTTTTTAAGAACTACAGGTGGCTTTAAAAAAAAAACTAGATAAACAAAATTCTCTAGGTTTACCTATTTATTTCTTCAGTTTACAGATAATCTGATTTTGTATCAGTAGCAATTTTCTTTCTTTTGCCATTTTGTGTAGCAGATCACAGCACTTCATCATCGGTTTGGCAACAGCAGCTCTGTCAGTTCTCAGAGAGATAAAGAAGGGATGTATACCAAGAACATCCCATGGCTCAATGGAAAAGACCAAACACAAGATAACCTCTTCAGTCAAAAACTTGAAGGATCATAGACATTTTTTTTCTGTACCCCAACATTTATCAAGAAATTAAAGCTAATAAGGTTCTTACTCACATGCATGTCATTTGGATCAATGCTAGAGTGGTCCCATGGTACACTCAGAATTTTTCTCAGTATCAAAAATAGTTATTACTCCCCTTGTGAGATGCTAAAAGTCAGCCTTGGAATCACACAATTTGTCCTTCTTTCACTTGTGTTTTAGTTTCTACTCAAATCATTGCTCACTTCTTGGGAACCATCATTATAAAATTAAAAACAATCTTTAGAAAAAAGTGTTTAATGGGTAAACTCATAAAAAAATGTTAAATAAACTGAAGAAAAATGCAATAATTTGTAATCTTGTTTGGTCATTCCTAGATGAAGACTGAACCAGTAACGATAGGCAAATATAGTCCTTTAGCCAGTATTGGTTTCACCAACTTTCTGAGGTCAACACAGCAAACATGTAGCTGAGGCATCTGATCTTCTGGAGCCTGCTCTACCAAATTAGTCTGCTGCTGGATTCAATGGAGCATTCAATGCTAAAGCATACGTGTTTGGATTCTGAAACAAATTTCTATCTGCTGATAAAGAAAATAATGCTACAGAAGCTAATATATCATTTAGCTCCAGTAGGGCTAGATTAAAACTTGAATGTCGGAAAACATCTACCAAAGCTGATGATGTAGATTCCAGTCACTACTATGAAATTTCCATTTATAGATGATTTACTTACAATAGCAATGCATGGTGGAAACATTTCCGTAATTATCAGCAGAGAGAGAATTGTTTCAGATTCATTAAATCCTGGCTTTGATAGAGAGGTTGTGAATCATATCCAGTAAAAGTATAACATTAATCAGTAATCTTTGAAACTACCTCTCAAAATGAGGAGTGGCTAAAATGCAGAGCTGAATGCACTAAAAACTTCTCAGGTACATTCTGCTTAAAAAAGTAAACAGGAGACCAAAACAAATCTCTCTCATCACATGGTAACAGCTTCAGTTAGTATTATTTCAGTTAAGATAATTATTAGCAAGCTAAACACACAAATGAAGCAATTAGGCTAGTTTTATTTTGATTTTTTATGAACATAACTATAGGTAAGGCTACATAAATTGCAAATATCCAACCATTTTTCCTCTCTCCACCCAGCTTAACAACAAAACAAAATTTTACAAAGTCCCTTGTCTCTATTTTGTTTTCTAGCAAAAAAAAATACATTAATTTCTAGAATTTCAACTAATATGATAATAATAATAACTTTAAGCCAATTGTCTTCCACATGCAAGTAACGTGGAGCTTTCATTATACTATTATTAAATGCTTAAAAGCAAAACTATCATTCTTTTCTCTCTCCTATAAGACACCATGTTTATCTGGTTACTAGGCCAACTAAAAGAAAGTGAGAAAGAAGTGTATAGCGTCCCAGATAGGGTATTGGGAGAATCCTATCTTCAGCAAGGAAACACCTTGCTAGTACTCTTCTGCTTAGTGGAGGAAAAAAACCTACATGGAAAAGTTGGTAGATTGCAACAGAAGCCACACCACTACCAAGACAACAGACAGTGTGGGCCCATCAGGGTTGGAACCACAAAGTACCACAGCAGTCAAGTATGCTACATGCCACAGTAAACCACCACCCTGGCAAAATAAAAAAATAAAAAGGAAGGATATTTTCAGTTTTTTTAGCATCATGGAAAGGTGCAATGTTATCCTGCAACTACAATAATCCAAGTCTTCTAAAATACTATGGGTAAGCTTTCACTGCTGTGGTAGACAGTCAGTAAGCAAAGTAAATTCAAAATGAATACTGCTTCTGAAAATGTTAACAAACATATTAAGTGAGAACAGTTTCTCAAACATTTGCAGATAGTATAAATCCATCACCTACAAAAGATTTATTTATGCAGATTAACTAAATGACCTGCTTAGAAAACAAACAAATTATTTTATAGCTCTAAAAATACAGGCAGAAGTAATAAATCCCATGATACAGCATGAGTTGCCTTAATAAGATTACAAGCATCAGTTTACTCTTCTAACTAAAATATCTGAAAAAAAAGAGAGTTGATGCAGTTTCAACAAAATTGATGATAATCTTTTTCTTACTGTCTGTGACAGATATGGCAAAATCTCTCTCATAAGCAAACATTTTGATATGTGCTTTTAAACAGAACATGTGGCTGATCAAAAATTGTAAGTTTGAGAGAAATGGATCAGCATAGAATATGTACACTAACTTGACGTAGAGAGACACACAAGTTTGAAAGAGCACATTTATTCTGGAACCATGCATGACAATAGCAAAATATGAGTGGGGTTAATACTTTGCAGTGCAGCCCTTTGTCTCATGCAAGACACTGACACATTTTGTGGATGAGATGAGCAATCTTGTTCTCTAGGATTGTAGCCCAAGACTGGCACAATATCTGATTAAAACATCTCACCACATTCTGCTACATTTTCACCCAATTGTTGCAATTAATTTTCCACATTTCTTTCACATCATTCCTTTCTATTGCCTTTTGGAATTTACAACAATGGCTTTTCAATCACTATTAATAGTTGACAGTGCATTGTCCAGTGCTTTGAAAATTTCCCATTGGCTTTTAACAATGTACCAATGTTCATTGCCCAACTATACACCACCTTTCAAAGTTCATCAGTTCTTGTGAATATCCTATTATTAGCATGGCTCTATCTGCAAACTAAGGTTTCCTTTGGCTTGTACCTGCACTTATAACTTGCAATTAGGTGCCACACAACAGCTCTAAAATAGGGTTATAAAGCCAACCAGAATCATGACTGATTTTCGTTGGGCATTTTTTTCTTTGATTACTGTGGACATATACCACACTTTTTGACACTGCTCATGCAAGTAGTCCTTTGATCTCTAGCAGGATTTTTGCTGCAGATGCAGAGGATAACCACATGACATCTAGTGTGACATCTTTTGTTGGCTGTTAGTATTAGTATTGCACTGCTCATGGCCATAGACATCTACTGTTGTATCTGATATCACCAAGACCTAATTCCTACAACTGTAGTAGTAGTACTGTGAAATAAGTAGTCACAGTCTACATTCACAGCCATCTGTTTTTATTTTGTGAGGCAAGAAAAAGCATGGATTGTTTTTTTAAAGCCTCTGCTTCAAGCTCTTGCAGTAATGATGTTAGTAAGAATGATAAACATTACAGGCTGCAAGTAATGAGTTTGGGAAATATGACAAAGCTATCCTTAAATTTAAGCAAACAATGAAGAAAAGACACAATGTGTTTTGTGCCCTACAGTGTTGTCTGCAAAAATCACGAAACCCAATAAACTCAAGTGGCAACTCAAAACACTCGGTTGTTCTTCCAACATCACTTGTTGTGACAGAAATCACATTTTAAGAAACCCATGTTTATCTCTGAGAAAGCACAAAGGGCCTCATTCAAGGTGTGTTATCACATTGTTCCAACTGGCGAAACCATGGTCTTGCTTGCTGCCGTCGACTTCATGAGAATTATGTGCAATAATACTGAGGCAAACAAACTCAAGGCTATATGCCACTCTTCAACAACATGGAGAGATGGAGAATTGAGGTAGTTGCTAGGGATCAGGAAGAAACACTGGTCAAGTGTTTACAAAAAGCAGAAGTGTTTGTTCTTTAAGTTGATGTCAGCATTAAGGGCCATGATGCACATTTCTTGTCCTGTGCATGAAACATTTGAGATATTCTTGAGGACATATTGCTTTATCTCCTTCTTCCCAAATATAAGATGGCACAATGGTCAATGTGCCATAAAGCTGCACACATGAAATAAAATCCTGAAAGATATCATGGTGCAATTCTGTGGCTGGATATAAAGCAAACTGTGCATATCTTGGTAATGGAAATTTCACTATTTACAAGTTCAGAAGTGAGCAAGGTGATACAGTCTGTCACTTCTTCTGAAGTGGATATCAAGATTCAACCACTTCATGATCCTCTCTTTGCTGTGCGAAGAAATGAAATCCAAGCATAATGTAAGCTGTTCTCCACAGAAAACCTGTGGCTCTTGAAAGAGAAAGTATTTGAATCCTCCTTTGAACTCAGAAATGAGCTGTATGCATATGCAATAGATGGCAACAAATAAGAAATTGGTGAGAACAAAAAATGTACTATGGCCTACCTTAGCAATATCTTCAAGAAACTAAATGAGCTAAATGCAAGTCTGCTGGGAAAAAAATACAAATAAGCAGATTCACAACAAAAATCATGTTCTGGAAGGATAATATCAGAATGATCAACTATGAAGTGTTCCCTAATCTCTACAACTTTCTGGTTAAAAATGGCAGCACACAGTCACACAAACATACACATGATGGCTAGCCATTTCAGGTGAGTCTGGGTCATTATTTCCAGACTTAGACATGTTACAAGTTCTACTGGGTGCAAGGTCTATTTCATTGTCCAATGAGCCTATCAGCTCATCTAACATTTATGCAATTAAAGTCTTTAAACTCCATGCGCTCTGCTACTTATCAGTGACTTTGTTTCAGTGTGCTAGTTTCCATTAGGTCCTGCAGCTGCTCTACTTTAGATATCACTTCAGAAACGTGGTGATCCATCTCTACCTCAAAACCAAACTCTGAGAGGCTGATAACAATTTTCACTGTAGTTCAGTAAGCATCATACAGGATGAAATATCACAATAATTATTATTCATAGTGCAAAATTCATTACATTACTGTTACTGGTCAAGGGCAAAGTTACCTGAGGAACTAAGGTGGTCTCTTATACTCCTCACATAACTTTTTCACCCTAAGAGTAAAATGTTATGCAGTACCATAGATATGGATCCTTGGTTAGTTATTTATCAATTAATTGTACCTAACTACAGTTTGTCATATTGTCACTTATTCCAAGACAAATTGCCTGTATCCTGTGGTGCTTTCTTGAGAACAAACAGCTCATGGACTCTGCAGATTTACCTTGGCTTATGGTAAAATTTTATTGTCATTTGTACACAATTGGTTAGAATAGTTATGATGCAGTCTATTTTCAAAATATTCCAGGGAAGCACACCATAGATACCATGAGGAAGCCCTAGTCACTGGGAGGACAGAAAGCAGATTTATGGAAATTCTAACAGAAAACCCCCACAATCTAATTAGGTGGCTGTAGTGAAAAGTACTCGAGAAAAAATAAGCAAACCACTGGCTAATGAGATACTTAACTCAAACAGATTTAAAGTGTGGTTAACAATGGTTCCAATTTTCAGCAAATTTGACTAAGTTCCTCCAGTACATGTTACAGACATTAATCTTTTAAATCTGAAACAAGGTGAAAGGCAAGACTGCCTATTTGAATGCTCCAGATGTATGATTAGTGCACAGTTTACCAGCATCAATTTTTCTTGATTACAAAAGATTTAAATATACAGGAGTAAAAAATTAGCAATGAGAGCCAGAGAATTGATTCCAGCTGAAAAAAATAAAGGGGAGGGTTACTGATTCTGCCTTCCCTCAGTCCCTACATGATTAAGGTTGGCTGACAAAGTGATTTACTACCATCTGGGAATCAGAAAAGGATCATTAGAGAAACAACACTGTAACACAATAATCAAAAACCAGATAAGCACCATGTGCTACAAACAAGAGAGCCCAATCTAAAAACAGTCTCATTAAGACACTCAGTGTAGTAGTTTGGGTCTGTTTACATTTTTTTTAAAAGAGTATCTGGAATAATAGTATTTGGTTGAATTATAATGATAAAGCTGCCATGATTTTGTGAACCAGTAAATAAAACAAATGTTTGAATTTAATTCTGGATAAACTTTTTCTCAGTCAAGGACAGTCCAAATATACAGACAAATTGTCATGCAAAAATGGGCCTTATGTGACAAGTACAGACTATGGGCTGAACAGTGGAGATGGAAATACATCTGGAGCAACTTAAGAACAAAATGATTAAAAAGGCTTTGGGGCATTTAGGTATTGATAAATGTCTGGAGAGCAATGGTGCTAGCAGCTGCCTGGATGACCCTCTCCCATACACCAACTCATCCAGATTGCCCCACTGTAGCACTTTCATGGCTGTCCATGCAGTTACTCTTCAATTTTAGATGTGAGAAGAAACTGGAGTACCTGGAAGATGCCCGAATGGCCAGCTGGTAAAGAGGAGTGAAAAAATATCACTCTAGACTAGAGAGATAGATACACTAAACCCCTTGTAAATCATACTTAGACCCTTAACCACATAGCAATCCAACAGTCTGCCATGCTGCCCAGCTTTTTTGGAAACCCCATTTTTCTACAGGAATATAATTAAATTTTGGAATTCTCTTCCAGAATGAAATCTTTGGATACAATTTTAAGTAAAGAAATTTTTCAATCCAGAACTTAAGCAACAAAAAAAAAACAGGACACACCCAAAATGTTAGATATCTTTGTTATTTATTTACTGAAATTTAAAAAACAAAAAAAAAACAAAGTCTAAATCTAAATGGGCCAATCCTTTTAAACTCTTAGTCCCTTCTCTGCTGTAGATTTATTACATAAACTTTTAGTTACTTCTACTCACTAGGTTCTTAAAAGTATTTAGCTCCTTCAGTGAATGAGCAAAAAAAGCAAAAATCAGTAGGTAAAAAAAATTATTTCACTGAGATATGCAAACAAGCAAACATAGGTGTTCTTATGGGTGGCACTGAAGAATAGAACCAGATTCTCAAAGAGCCAGATATGTACATAAAATATTTCAACATTTAAGGTTCAACAAAAATAAATAGATAAACAAAGTAAAATAAAATATTATTTTTTCAAGAAACCAAAAATAAAAAATTATTATTATTTTGAGTTCGAGATGATAAGGCATTTACAATTTCATCCTAGGATGCAATGCTGAGGCTATTTGTTACTTATAGAATATATATAAAAAATGAACAGGAATATATATATGTTGGCAGTCATAATTGTGGACTCACCAATAAATTTTAAAAAATGCATTTTGATGGAAAAAGTGTCTCCTAAGCAAAGTTCTATATTGTAACATGTTACATACATATTTTCTAATGGTCTTATGCTGATATACATGTAAGTGCACATATTAAGTTGATTCATTGGTGAATCCATAATTATGGCTGCTATTATAAAAAAACACTGCACAATTTGTTCCCATAGTTTCAGGCTTCAATTAACCATAAAATGTTTTGAAGAAATAAATGTTTTAAGAAAAAGCCAAGCCTATCTACCAACCATTAAAAAAAAAAAAAAAACTTTTCCAAAATCAGTTTATTTTGTTGGACCAGAAGTCAATATTCATATCTTTTGTTTTTTTTTTAACAGCAGGCAGCAGTAAACAAGCCTTTCTTAAACATTATCAGTAAGACTGGACATTAGATAGTTTACAGAACAGCGCTATATGAATGCACTCAACAGCTTTGGCAAAAATACTGCAATTTAAATGGATCAATGTTTCACTCTGTAATAAACACCATCCCAACAGGGTTTCAGTTTAACTCTGATAGAAAGTTCGCTGATGTAGAAAATAATCTTTACTGCTTCCAACAGGGCTTATCAGATGACTTTGATAAAGATAGGAAACCAATAAGTTCTCACTCTGTAATCAATAAAACTCATTTCTTTGGAATGGTGGGAGTTGGTTGTCCTCACTCATTCAGTCCACTGATCCTGAATAGTATTGGCATCATAGAACTTATGGCTTAGTGGAAAACTGTATTCGCCATTCTTGTCATTTATTCCAAGTTCTGAACTTACTAAAAACCTTGACTTAAGGCAACATTGACTTTGTACTGGTCCCTCTCTTTCTAGCAACAATCTAAAAAGACACTTTCTGAGCACACAAACTTATGTAGCATTATCAAACTGCCCAAATTCTTTCATTTACAAACTATCCTAAGATTTCTAAGGATTAATGATAATTTTGAACTATAGTTCAACACTATAATAAATGTAACTAGAAAACTATAACCAGAAAAAAAAAAAACTCACTTAAAGCCCTGAAATGATTCTGAAAACTTAAATTCAAAACTAGTCATGCAGTTAACTAAAGACAACAATTTGTATTTACCTTAAAATTATTTTATCCTCATTGATATTTCAACAGTGTGTATTTTGTTTACTATTATTTATGATATTTTATTACTTCCATAGCCATTAGAAGCAATATATATATAGCTATCTTTAAATTTGAAATCCCATGCAATAAAATACACTGCAACCTTAGATTGCTGTTGAAATCTCTGTCATTCCTCAAACATGTACCACAGAACTTCCAGCTAAAATTATTCGCCTGCTCTTACTTGTATTCAATAGTAAATTAATTAAAGTTACTTTTTTCTCCTTTAATTCAGCAACAAGTTTTAATAGACAATATGCTAAACATCACTCCTAAGGATTAAAAAATACTAAGTCCCAAATTAAATTCTTCTCTTAAATTTTGATGGTGACTATAAAATATTCAAAAATTTAATTCAGGATTGAACTCTTATCAAAAATAAGTAACTGCAAATAACATAGGTGGGTAAGCTGGTTTAAAAGCTAATTAAAGTTAGAATACTTTGACTATTGTATTGTCACAAATTATAAATAAGATACATAATATATATATATATCTGATAAAAATTAGATACTGATCAAATCTCAAAAAATGTTAGGTTTGAAATAAAATAAAATGAGTTTAAAGAGCAACAAAAATTAAAAACTGATTCATTTGTAGTATAAAATATTACAAATTATATAATTATTCTAGATTTTACGTTTGGGCTATTTATATTTAAAGATTTTGGTAAATAAATGTTGCATACTTACAAACAAAATACAAATTGGAAGTTACATTAGAAAAATTCCAGTTATCCAGTGCTTGACAGTCAAACGGCACATAGAAGCTTGCGCTAAGGAACGACAGATTGATGTCAGTGAAGTAGTTCAGCTGGGCCAAAAACGACCAATATTAAATAAGCGTGTTTTTGTTTCTTTCCCCGTGTATCGTGGCTAAAACTCATTGACTATTATTAGACCACACGAGATTAAAATTTCAGTTAACGTGTAAATATAAATTCTATACAACCCTTGAGATTAAACAAACCGTTCTGCTCCGTGAAGCCGGCAACAGATTTTAAAGGAAGTGAACACGAAACAGCGCCTACGTCCTTCCCTGCTCACCGCTTGAAATGATGACCTCTGAATCACAAAATGTCATTACAACAGAATTTCCGGTAGTTCTTCCTATTCACTCAATCTCGTATGAAGAAAAAAAAACCCCAGCAGAATAACTGATAATAAGCTGGCTACACATATGATTGTCAGGGTACAAGACTATCCACTCACTGTCACGATCCTTCTCGACTCAAGTCTACTTAGAGCTGCAATTGACACACACACACACACACACAAGCATACAGGCAACACCGACGTCCGGCATCAATTTCGAATCTAAAGACGATCATAGATTATTTACTTACTTACTTACCTATTTTTGCTTTCTGTAGTGTAATACGAGAAGCCGTATAAAGTTAGTTGAGCCCTAGTACTACTACAGACGGGGCTGAGTTGGGGGGGGGGCGACGAGGATCAGCTCCGGCAGTTGATTAACAGAAGTCTGATTATAATCCGAAGCTGCAACGAAGAGGAGTGGGGAGGGGAAACGAAACATTCGGGTTCAACAAGTTAACCGACGAAAATCGATCGAATAAAAAAGGAGGAGAAGAGTATAACATGAAAGTTTTCGAGGAGACGGGATGTTGTCTTGCATCAGTATCAACATAAAAATGGCAGACCGCCGTCGACAGAGGCGGCGACTCCTCCGACTAATTCAGTCCACCCAAAAAGCGCGGTTCCGCAGTTCTCCCGACCGCAGAACGGCGTCCGGCAAACAACCGGTGATAGAAGTAGGGAGGAAGAAACAACCATAACGGCTGCAACTCGATAGATTCCGCGATAATGAACAGCAGCCAAACTTACCTGTGCTTGACCTGAGATGAGGGAAACACCTACGGAGGGGGGATCACGTGACAACGCTGAAGCTGAGCCGGAGTATGATTCTCAGCCTCTGATTATTATTATTATTATTATTATTATTATTATTATTATTATTATTATTATTATTATTTTTTTTTTTTTTTTTTTTCGATTCTATTTCTTCGCTGAATTTTTTCGCTAAAACGGAAAATTTTCATAACATCCCTCGAAATATAAGGTTCCGTATACGATGCAATGTCGGTGATTAGCATATATCGGAAGAAACATAAGTTCCAGTCGTTTCGGGGCGTCTGTCCTACTTGTAGGTCGGGGTTCGTTTGCACCCACCCCCCCCCCTGCTCCGTTTATAGTCGAAGGAAATCTGCTGTGGGTTATTGGGTGTGTCAAAAGTTTCTAGTGCACAGGAAAATCCGCTGGCGTCGCCATGACTACCCAGTAACCTTCCCGATCATCGAGATATTTTCCACATAGTGACACAGTGGTACGGAGGGCAGAAATAGCTCTTCTCTGGTTTAAGTTAATAATAATAATAATAATACTAATAACTGGTGAACAAATTAATTTTGTTCCGCTCGACGCTATTCTTTACTATCAACTGAATGCCAAAAGTCCTGTTTTTTTTATTATTTCAAATTATTGCAAAAGGAATTCCCTAGTTTGGTGGGGGGGGGGGCATTGATAAACTCCGGTTTGTCCCCTTATCAGCAGTAAGTGGACTCACAAATGAACCTACCACCTAGAATTACGGTATGTATTCCTGTTCGATCTGGTGGGAGCGTTCACCAGTTCAAGTTATTCAAGTGAAGACTTGATGCGACGTCAATAGCTGGTATGGTCTTCCGTGATGGCTCGTAAGATCTGCTGGTTCGCCTCAAGTTTTGAGCTATGCATGGAAGGAAATGCTGAGAGGAGGAGGACTACAGGTTAGGAATAGAATTTGGAGACGGGGAGATAATCAAAGCCGGACTGGGGGAGCACATAGAAGGGGTGAAGCCTTTCGTTATAATAGCCACAGGTGAATCCATACACGAAAGAGCAGCAGGTTGGATTTTCAGTTGCATTGCAGGCCATGAGCATTCAAGCTCATTCAGAGCTGAGCGTAAGGCATTTGAATATGCCATTATTTTGGCAGCAGGTAACACGCAAGAGAAATGCCTGTTAACAGACTCATTTAGTCTGCTTGACCAAGGCATGGTGAAGGGCAGTTGAATAAAATCACTGAAGGAATGAGGGGGCCAAGTTTTAAGTGTACTACACATAAAAAAAACCACGCACTAATTAGCAGGATAAGCCCGAACTTAAACTCTGACACAAATCTAACTAATCAAGTTGCTCCAAAAATTACACGGGAAGGTTTTAATTTACAGATTTAAACGGTTCCCGCTTCTAAATTAGACCCTCGTTTACACAGAATCCATTTTAATTCACACCTTCAATACAAAAATGCCCAAGCGAAAGACGTTGTTCAACTCAGAATGATCAAAAAAATACGATTTCATAGCAAAAGAGCAGAAAGGGAGAGAATCGTGGCTATTGCAGATGCTGTGCCCTTTGAAGAATGCTGTGATGGTATTCAAGCATGCAACCTTAAAGAGATTGACATGAATGTGTTGTATGAAGAATTCGGCATTGTGGAAAGCGTGATATTCTAGTCTGCTGAAGCGAAAGATTTCCAGACAAGTGAGCGGAAATACCTGAAATTTTTCAGCAATGCCCAGGAAAACTTCAAGAACATGAAGAAAATCAACTCCTACATATTCTCAATACCATGCAGAAATGTTCATACAGACCTGGATTTTTAAATGGTGACCACCACTTGGAGGAATGAGGGGAACAGGCAGGCTTGAAGTGTACAACCTGAAAGCAGAGCTCCAGATGTGCGCCAGTTTTTCAGGATAATGCATAGACATGTAATCTCACTCCTTGAGGAACTAAAATCTTCTGAATTCGCCATGAATAAACAGAAAGATAAACACTAGTCGTTCCCACAATCGTGAATAAACATTGGTTTATATTACTTTATAGTTGTTATATTATTAAATTGAAATAAAGTAATTCACTGTTCTAAATGTAATTCTCGTTTAGAATTATATCGGCTTGGCTTTAACCATCATTATTGCGTGTGTCTAAGAGAAAGGAGTTAAGTGATTGGCAAGGGGGTATCCTGTATCTTGAAGTCTTTCGGAAGACGTCCTGTATTCTCGAAGTATCTCGGAAGGGGGTGTTCTGTATCTTTGAGGTCTTTCGGTAGGGAATGTCCTGTATTCTTGAAATCTCTCGTAAGAAGGTATCCGGTATTCCTGAGTTCTCTAAGGAAGGGGTATCCTGTATTCTTGAGATTTCTCGGAAGGGGTTGTCCTGTATTCTTGAGGTCTCTCGGAAGGGGTTGTCCTGTATCCCTAAGGTTTCTCGGAAAGGGTTTCCTGTATCCTCTAGGTCTCTCGGTGGCCAACCTAAGAAGGATAAAAGAGGGTCAGGCGGAAAGAGCACTAGGCTACTGCAAAGCTTGGAGATGTGGAGACTGTGCAAAAGTGATGGCTCTAGGACCTGAGGCAACTCTTCACCAGACGACATCGGCATAAGTTGCTGCAGGGTGATGATCAGTCTACCAAGAAAAAGTATATGTTAAGCATGGACTCGAAAGGTACTTAGGTTTTATTTGGTATATATGTAAGTCAGAGACTCCCTATTCCTTTGCTCGTTGTTCTGTACTGTACCACTCCAAAGTTTTGTAAAAGTACACCTGACCAAACGATAAATGGAGGGGTGGCTGCTAATGATGTAGTGTCAGTCGTATTTCTTTGAAAATATAATAAAAAGATTTTGACGGGTACGTTCTCAACAAAACCTTATTCTCGAATCCTCACAAATAATTTTCATTACTAATTAATAGTTATTTGGCATTACTTCCAATGTCACACACTAGCATAACATACGGAACTTTACATATTCATATAACATTGGCGTTCAGCCAGCTTGCTCATGCTACGCCTCTCGTTCTTGGACGTAACTAATAATTTGGAGTGTTTACCTGCAAAAACACGCTGTGTTTGTGTTCTTTCCGTTCAGACTGACAAAGGTAAATTATCAGAAACAAAGACCGCGCCATGATATCGGCTTGATCAACACACGCCCTGTTTCTCAAACTAGAGCGGTTATGGATGGGCATGAATTGTCTTTTCTACTAACTGCCAGCTACTATTCTTCAAGTTTCCCATATTCTGTGTGTAACTTTTATTTTGTCATTTACGCATTTTACAATTTGAGATTATTAGGACAGACACTAAATCTTTCAAATTTAACACTATCGCTATTGTCCACGTTCTCAATGCTATACTTCATATAAGTAAACTTTTATTCTGCCGTAGAATTTTCCATTGACAACAGTTACCGCTGAATCATTCGATGACCGTGGGACAGAGAACAAACGGTAGGACAATGGCTGGCTGTCTGTACATTTTAACCTGCGCGCGCGTTCCGACAACTGGAAGTAAATCTGTTTGCTTTGCATACTTAAATATGTTTAATCTGTCGTCGTCGTAAGCTGCACGATTTGCCATTTGACGCGGCACAACATCGACGATAATTTCACGATAAATTTGCTATTTAAGAATAGAGAAAGGCCAACCGGACGGGTTCCGGATATTAGGTGTCGTTGTTATTCTCGCGCATGTCCAGGGGCGGACTGAGAGTATTATAGGCCCTCGGGCATAACTGTTCACTGGGCCCCTTAGTGCTGATGTCAGAGGCTACAAAGCGCCAGATAAGGGGAGGGTGGTTTGAGGGTGTCAATTTCAAAAAAAATTTAAAAATTAGTTGTCTCAGACTGCATCTGGAGTATATTGGAGTATTCGTTTAATAGAATTTATATGGGAATCTCCTGCAGCTGTGGGCCCTCGGGCAGTGCCCGATTGACCGATGGCTCAGGCCGCCCCTGCGCATGTCAGATAAAGAAGAAAGATGCAGATATTGATCTACTGATGGAATTCGGTGGAAGGTGAAGACAGGGGTAGTGACACCTGCTGTAATCGGAACTACGGGAGTAGCGAATGGGAAAAATGGCTTTAAAAGATTCCAGACGGACAGAATCTGGATAGATCACCTCCATCGAAGACGGATGCAGGCGGCCTGGTCAGCCAACTTCTGACATTTCGCGCTTTTCTGAGTGAAGTAAAAACGGGAACAATTTTTAATGTTGCGACTGGTTTATATCATCCTTCTAGTGGCTGGGGAAAACTAAGGCAACCATGGCGTTTGTCATCATCTTCTCTCCGGCCAATTTAGGAGCTTTTGAGACTCGCATTTCGAAACTTGGCAAGATCCTTTCGCGATGTGTCTAGTTGATCTGCGCTTTAAAAATGCATTACGTCCTCTAGCAGTCGGGGGGGGCAAACATTTTTTTTAATAAAAAGGAAAATAAATAAAAATAATAAACCCTGAACTCTACTGTGGTGATCACGTGATTGTTCACATCGCGCATTTTCGGAAACCAAACAGCTAAATGTACTTAGATTTTTTAGTGTCAGCTGAAATGGTAGCTGAATTAATGAGATCACTGATTTCATGTTATTATCTCTAGCATCAATCAGAAGACCCCCCCCATCCAGTCAGAGGTTGAGCCACCGAATGTGTGTGCGATGGGTGGTGGATCTTGGTGCGGCTGCGAGCTTCCTGTCGTGAGGTTTCCCTTTCCTGTCTGTGCTCTCGCGTCGGACTGGCCCAGTTACATCCGTGGATGGAGAGAGAGATGTATGTCACATCGCATCAAAATACCACCACTACCCACCCACCTGCAGTGGGCAGGCTCGCAGAAACCACTATTCGGTTATGCGAATTATTGTCTATGATATAATTTATTTTCATATTCGTATTTTAGATAATTTTCACGATATATATAAGTAAAAATAGTTTTGTATTGATTCTGATTACAAACGAACATATTTTAAAGTTTCTGAACGTTAAAAAAGAATTTGTAATAAGCTAATGATCAATTAGCACTTTGTAACAGTTAAAGCGCTAATTAGGTAAATCAGATAACTCCTTTTGGGTGGAATTTTAAACATTTCTTTTTCATTAACCCGGTTTACAAATTCTTTAACAACTTTAACAACCGCCTAAGTCGTCGTCGTTATTGTTATAAGGTTCTGAAATGGTTACCTAAAACGGAGCCACATAAAATCTGAAGCAAGTTTTTATTCGGTAATAATTTTTTTAAAAAAAGACGTTCCCACAATGTAACATTATCATCACACAACCGCAACCTTACACACACACACACACCCAAAAGAGTTGTGCACCAAGGTTGCTGATGCAGGCTTGCGATGATAGACGGACAGTTTTGAACCCTAGTATTATGAGGAAACATTCTCAATTTTCGTCTGGGAGAGAGAGAGAGAGATACTCATTTTAGATCCCTTAATGCCCACTGCTTTAGCCTTGATAGTAAAGTTAACGATTGATATTTTGTTGACCGATCAGAATTTTACCAAATTTGTTTTTAAACGAGATTAATCGAGTAATTTATTTTTAAGGAAACGGAAAAAAGTATTAGTTAAAAATTAACCCTTTCCGGACCGGTGGGCGCCATTCCCTTTTCGAGCTCGGGTAGGTAGTTCATATAGGCGTGACTTTTGTGCGTGCTCGATGGGAAACTTTACCAACACACGCTCAGATGATTTACATCGCCAGCGGACACTCAGCTGACTGTTTTGGATTTAACGACAACAAAATTCTGCTTACTACGTTTCTTTAGGTTTTTGTTTTCCTTTTAGAATTTCTTAACCACCTGTTATTAGTCGGTTCTTCTCGACAGGGCGCCCCGCACAAGGGGCTCGGACCCCCATCTGTCTTCACAGAAGTAAACAAGCGAGTTACCTGGGTACGTATGGTTAGGGGGGGTGCAAGCCAGTCAAGGGATACCTGGAAAAACCCCTAGTAGGACAGCAGTTCGTTTTGGATGTGAGAGGAAATCCCGCCACCCACGCAGCCGGCCGGTGAAGGAGAGCGAGAAGAAGCCATGGCAAGGAGGTAGGCCAAGAATGAATATATCGAGGAAATAGAAAGGTCCTGCCGAAGTCAAAAGTGGTGAGCGAGACCCATGTAGTATAGGACCGGCACGGCTTCCTAGTGAGCAGCCGCGGCACTAGACTCTCTGACCAGGGTTGAAAGGTGTAAGGAACTTTGAAGTCCACTACTATTTACGAATCGGTTTCCGTGTAAAAATTACCAATCTCATATTAGAGATATCATTGAATATGTTCGTATCCTTACTTGGGACTACTGCCATCCATCTTGTATTTTGAACTTTCGGAGTGAGAATAGACGAATGCAATATGGCGCACATTCTGTACAACCGAAAACCGTACAGTGCTGTGCATAACTTTGACGCACAGAAAATTGTTTGCGAACTCCTCGACAGGAGAGTTCTGGTGGTTTTAACTGTACGATAGATTTTTTACTTGCTTTCTCATCATCTGTTCATTATTGAAACACCTACGTTTCGGTCTCTTCTCCGAGATTATCTTCCGGGGGTAGATTTGAACCGGTGTCTGATCGTTTAATATTTCAATAGAAATTATACAACTAAAAATGTTACAATTTTTAGCTTATTGCCAAATAAAAACGCAAAAACACTAATTCTCATGCGCACAAAACGTAGGACATACAGTTTCTAATATCAGCCAGTGTCTTAACGGTCAGAGGAAAATGGTTTCTTTGGTGTCCCATCAAATCCTGCAAACCTTCTTGATATCCAACAATAAACATCTGTGTCTTTGGTAGGACAGGAAGTCTGTCTAAAATCTTATGTATGCCACTGCAAATCTCATTACGGATCCGCATTTATCTTTGTATCAGAAAAGTTGTGATATCGCATGCATTACTGTTATACTATAAATTCATAGTGTATTTTCAAATTTCTTTAGCATTAAAAGAAATAAAGGAAAAACCAGATGAAACAAATTATGCTATTAAAAGTTTTTGAAAAGTAGCAAGAACTCAACATTTATTCCAAATATTTCATGACTCGGAAATTTACTGAACAACTTAACGAATAAAATTCACTTTTTTTAACTTTAACAACTTTCACTTTAATAAAGCATCTATTTTTTTGTAATTCTCCTGCTTGGTAGTTTTTCAAATTCCCGTTTCATTAACCATGTAATATTAAAATTAGCTGTTTTGGGGGGGGGTTGCTTGAATTAGCCCAACTTGGTCTTCCTCCAGGAGTCTGTATTATCTGCGGCGTTGTTTCTGTAGGCAGCTACAAAGAACCGAACCTCAAGCCAATGTTTGCGCTACCGATTTTTCCTTAATCAGCCTCGTTCTGGTTCGAAGCCGGGCTTGCGTTTCGAGGAACTGTTAATCGGCGACACCGGAACTTCAAAAAGATGGTGGCGTTTGTCGTGATTTAGGTCCGAGCTGGAATGTTCCATAAAGTAAGTACACGCCTAAGTGGCATATTTCCCCCAAAAACAAAAGGCGTAAATTTAACGCTTCTGTTGAAATAAATGACCAGACTCGGCGTTAACGTAGTTTGTTTGGAGAAAAGATCTAGTGGGGTTTATCTCGTGTTTCAGTTAATCAGGGGCCTGGATATTAGTAAAACTGGAAGGATGGTATCTCAGGAGGAGTCCGTCGTTAGGGGGAGGGATGGAAACACTGTCTCCTGGGTGGGCCGAAGCCCGATGCAAACTTTTTTTTAAGAGTTTTAACTGTCATTGTTCGGGTGGGGGGGGGGACGCGATTGACTCATCGTCCGACCTGAGGGGGTCCGCCGGCTGCTAAGTCTTTCTTGAAAGCAGGAGAGGCGTGATTTACCCAAATGCTTGCCTGGGAATCAGCCCACGCTCTATATCCCCAACAAATGTGACATTCTTATGTTTTCTGGGGTCCTTGTAGTAGGTATATCAGTAATTTAAATGTTGGCTTCTGCGGAAAGTATTATTTGTTAATAATGGACTATTACCGCCGTCGTTGCAATCTTCATTTCTACGTTTCGGAAAGTTTATTTTCTTGCTGTCTTTAGGTTAGCTTCACCAACACCCTTACCCCCGCAAGAGGCACTTCCAGTAGTAAAACAGGATGGAACCTAACGCCAGATGCCATCATGGAAATGCTTTCTTTTTGCGTAACTACCACATACTTCCAGGTGGAGACTTACAGCCAACAAGAAGGTATGTCTCTCTGTTCTCCACTGTCACTGGGCATCTACATGGAACATTTAAAAAAAGATGGCCTTGGATATCATCTGGAGAAGCCTAGGTTGTGGAAGAGTGAAATGGATTACATCAAGAAGACTAAAGCAGCATTTTTGAATATTTGAACAGCCTAAGAGTCACTATACAGTTCACCATGAAACTGATAAAGGAAAACAAGATTGAAGAAGAATGCTAGCAACATTCGTTTAGATAGTGCCAACCACATTGCAAAAGTGAAAAAAATGTATACCAAACAGACTGTTGATGAAGAGCTCTCAGCTACATATCTCAAGATTAATCAGAAGAGATATCTATGGCCAAAATCATCCTACCATATGCCCAATACATTTCAGAAAAGCTAAGGAGACTGTACAGTACATACAATATTTGAGCAGTTTTTCACAGTAGGGCTACTATTATGAAGACTGCACTGTTTACAACTAAGCCACCCTGTGAGGCAGGAAAAATAAAGAACCGTGTATATAGCATCTTTCCATGTAGTTGTGGTTGGGCATATAAGGGTAAAGCAAGTAGACTAGTGTCAGTAAGAGTCAAGGAACACAGGAGAGTAACAGAAAGAAGAGAAACAAAAAGCTTATCTCACCTGGTAACACTTTTTTTTCTGCCGACATATGCCTGCATACCAGATACCTGCTGATACATTTTCCTGCCAATATAGAATTGAGTGACCTCATTAAATGAATTATGCAAGATTTTTCTAATTATGAAATAATCATGTACCTGTAGACCATCGGTTATTACTTTACTTTATGAAATAAATATTTTGTTGTTGCATTTCTTTATGGGGAAACACATTGGCAGGAAAATGTACTGGTAGTCAGCAGTAACATGACTGCAGGAAAGTATTGTAGAACCAGTTTCCCAACCTACATGCAAACAAGCCAAGGTCCCAGGAGAAACCAATAGGTAAGTTTAAATGAAGCTAAAAATTCTATCAATGATTGTCAATGGTTGAGAGCACACCAGATTCACAACCAAGAGGTTCTTGGTTTGAATCTCATGAGTGATATATGTGAATGGTATCATCAATTGATACTAAAATCTGAATATGGCTAGAAAATAAACTAACTTAAACAGCAATAAGAATTACAGTGATGGAGGTAATAGTCAATCATTAATTAGATTAAAATCCTCATCAAACAAAACCATCTACATATGTTATTTGTTCTTTGCATAATGCTTATCAGAAATTTTAAAAGAGAAAAACTGTTATGTACAGTAAAATCAATAAACTGATCATGTAGGATGAAATAAAATAACTATCAACTTGTTCTGTCTTTAACACTGTTTGAGAGGAAATGTGCACAAATAAATGTTCAAATGATATTTTGTTTGTTTGTTTAGATGGTCTAGAGTATTATTAACTAACCAACAGTCTGACAGCGTACCTCAATCAATATCACTGGAATAATAATCTTTTTTATCAAAGTGCAAGTTTTTCTGAAAATAGTTATGATAGGCAGACATTCTTGAGGTTGATTTTCTGACTTTTTAAGTGTGGTGCTTACCAAAATAACTAGTTAGGCTGAGAATGTTAAGTTTAATATGATATCCTTGTTTTCTTATGTGTGGGATAGTTTGACTTTGGCATGATCGCTTTTGATGAGAATGGGCAAACTTTTATCTTGCTGGACACGCAGGACTGTTAAGCCCATAGTGAGCTGATGGGTACTTGGAATAGCATGTCACCCCTCTCTTGATCAGCTGGGGTGAGTGGTGGTCTAGAATCTAGATGAACCACATTTAAAGTAAAGAGATGGATTGTATACATAAAATTTATTTTGAAAATTAAATTTAAAAAAAAAAATGTTATTTGTGCAACCTGGGACTTAAAAACAAAAGTATGAGAATTTGTGTCTGTTGGTGCTCTTCTCTCTCTCTCTCTCTAAGACAAAGATTAAATAAGACTTGCTATAGCAAAATTTAAGTGGGATGTGCAGGTACCTGCAATTTTTGAGTTTTCCAAAGTCAGTTGTCAATTTTGCAGCAAAAATGTAGGTGGAATTGAAAACACTAGAATTTTCTTGACAACGTCTCACAGATCAGAATTTTGTTTCATTCAGTGATGAGTAAAACCTCATTTCTAGTTGAAATTCTGGAGCTTTCTTGCAGTCAAAGGTAAAAGAACAAGATAGCAGTTCCAGCTCATCATTTTCCTTGAAACCAGTGAGCTGTTGGAAGTCTTTTTTCTCTTAATTTCTAGGAATGTTGATTTCTTCTTTTAGCTCCCACACTTTCTTTAGCACTTTTCCTAAACTAAGTCATTGGTATGATACATAACATCTGTTCATTCCATAATTGTCCTGCTTTAAGATGACAAACTTTTGTGATTTTTAGACCCCTAGCTAACAATGGTGCTCATCATATGGTTCAACTCCATAATAATTTTGCAAAGCATTTCCTGGTAGATGGTGCAATGAAGATATGACTTCTTGATCCCGATTCATATTTTTGACTCTTAAATTCCATCTTTTCTCTAGGTGATAAAGTTGTTTTAGAACTGACTTTGTCCAGTTTAGCAGAAACCACCTCAAGTATTGGGTATTTAAACCTAGATGTACCTTTGATATCTAATTAAGAGCAGACTTTAACACACAGTGTCTAATCATTATTAGGACTGCAGTTATAATCTCTGGCTAACAGGATATTATCAACAGTGTACAGACCTAATTCATTTTTCTTTTTTTAAGATGGATCAGGAAATCTGTAAATTCTTCTCTTTATATTTTGGGAGCAGAGATAAGACTTGTAAAGCACTTTAAAATTAGCTAGGATTTTGTTTTGCCTTTATCACTAAAGGTCTGTGCAATATGTGCTGGATATCTATAATCTGTAAGTATTGCTATACCGCTTACGTCCAGTGAAGTTAAGTCTAACAAACTTTTTACCAGTCTGCTGTTAGAATTTAAGTTCTTTTTTGGTTTTAGGTGTAGGCAGGCCTCACCTATGATATATACCAGTCAAAATCAGCTAAGAACACTTCATTCTCTGATTTATGCTGAGTTTCTCCAAACATTTAACAAGAGAAATTTCATTGCGTTATCTGTATTATTAATCCAGAAAATCAAAACGGTCTGAGAGGAAGCTAAACTAGGACAAACAGGCTTGGTCTCTAACAACAATTTTCAGCCCTATTACCCTCAGAAGATTGTATGGTTGCCAGAGGTGCAATTATGGTCTCACTTTTGGGCTGGGCTTGGCTTGGCTTGGCTTGGATGTTGCTGTTTGTCTTCTGGAAAGTTGCTGGCTGTTCAGGAATTCTCCACTTATTTGGTCCCCTCAAGGGATCTCTGAGTGACTCTCTACAAATGTGAACATCAGCTAAAGACTTCATGATTGGGGGGGGTTGAACAGTGGAGTCCAGTCTTTTCCAAATGAGTGGTAGCAGTGCAAGATGCTTTTCCAGGTTTAATTTATACAGTACTGTTGGCTTTCCATGAGAATAACTATAGGGATAGCCATCTTTCCTGAACTTTGCCCAGATAAGGAGGAAAATTTAGACAGCATGTCATGGTGAACATACCACAGTCCCCTCATTTTACAAACAGGGTTGCAGCAACATTGTCTTGTGCCTGGAGTGATAACTCATGTACCTTCATCCAGGCAACTGAATTTTGGCTATGCATGCTAGTCTATCTCTACATGGGTGTTATGTTTACATACCTCTTCCCCGGCCTTACCAGCAGGGAGTAGTGGCAGGCTAAAAGTTGTCCACATGAGTGACAATCCTTGCTGTCACATTGGAGGGGGAATGTGAACACACCAGCCTTTGTTTTATAGGACTTTAGCCAGTCTTAAAAACCTGTTCTTGTTGTTGATGCTCTTGCTATCTGGCTTTCTACTTTCTATTGAGAAGTCTTGAACCAAATTCTCAAAAGCACAGTTGGGTTGCTGTTCCTCAAAGTTAAATTGGGAAGCTTGCTCTAATTAGTTCTGTTTCTGGCTGGCAGCAGTGGGCTGCAAGTAATTAGACAGCAATTTCTTCATAAATGGCTCTAGCTCGCTTTCCTGTTACGACTCGCAGCTTCATTCATAGACATTTGCAATACTAGCATCTTTGGTTTGATATTGAAAATATGGTGCTTGGTGGGGTGAATTTCAGCTCTGTTGTTCAGTTTTCACCTTTATGGCTAAACTTACCCCAGATGTAGAAAATTTAAACCTCAGTCTAATTAACTAACTGCCAGCTGGCAATGCCTCTAGACAATCAACATTTCGCACGCAGCCTGTGGGGGCAGATTTGACCTCCCCATAGAAACCACAATACATTTATTCACAAACTAAACTTAGAATCATAAGTAATTAAATATTCAAACACATCAATTAAAAAAAAATTCTAATTACCTTTACCCAGCTTTTAATAAAAATTTTAATGTAGAAATACTCTTCGCTATTTAAAAGAGAATTGGTTTCTTGCAAAATAATAGTAAGAATTTTATTCAAATAAAAATATTTATAAAAGTTTGAGTCTGTCAAATACTATGTGTGTATTTTTAATGTGGACTTTTCCTGGTTTAAGGCTATTAACAGCTGTGAAGAAGTTAGCGTCATCAACGTGAATGACAACGTAACTATGGATCACTTGGCAGCTGTGAAAGAAGAAATTGCCAAAAAGGAATTGCAACAGAAGAGACATTATTTTCTTCTTAATGAAATGCAAAACATGGCAAGGGAAACCAGAGGGTAAGTTTTTTTTTGATTTTCAACTCTTGACAACTGAACCAGCTTCTGTCCTCAGTTGGTAGTTTGAGTGAGCAAACAGTAATAAAAAAGATTATATTTTTTTAAAGGAAATATCAGCAACGTCTGCCATATGACTTGTTGTCTGGCCTGGCCTATGCTTTGCTGGACGGCACGGTGTTTGAAATAGTGCGTAGCCTGGGTGAAGTACAGCACTTGGAAGAGAAAAGCCTTTACAACCAGCGAGTGAAAATGCTGAGTGATCATAAAGGTAGCAAAATTGTTAATTTTGTTTTTGTTATATCCCCCACCATTTCTACCTTTTTTTCTTGATTGCTTTTACCTTACCATTCTGTTTTCTATCCCTTCCATGTCTTTCTACCCACTCTCGCTTTATTTCTCCTATCTGCATTCCACTATTTTTGTCCCTTGTCTTCCTCTTTTTACTTTGGTATTTTCTCCCTCTCTCACATCCTTGAATTTTTCTGCTGAGTTCTTGTGTCATAAATAAAGGTATAAATGAAAGTAATGTTCAGGTATCAGTACAAATTTACACTTCTCGAATTATACTGGAACCACTAACTTGCAGTAGATCTGTGCTTGTTAACAAGAATGGTAAATTCATGATGAAAAAACGATGCCATTTGGGTGGAAACAAAAATTTAAATAATTGTTTACAGAAAACAGCAAATTAAGATACTGTGAATTTAATCATATAATGCAATTGCTGTCTGAAATAATGATTCCTTGCTAACTCAGAATCCTTCTCTGGCAAATTGATGTGATTTATTTTGGAAGACGCTGTTGGGACTTTCTTTACCCATCTCTAAACAATGCAATTTTCAATGCCTGTGTTATCAAGGTGCTTCATCTGAATACTAACACCAGGTTTGTTTTTTTTAAATAGTGGGTAGTGTCTAAGACAAAGGAGGCGATCATATGAAGTTGAAATTAAGAGAGGAGAAAACACATCACCTTTAAGGGTTCTGTTGAATTATTTAAAATTTTATTGCTACTTCACTTCTGCATAACATAATTAATTTTGATTATTATTAATTAAATGGAATGACTGAAAATTTTGTTACTTTACTAATTTGTAGTAAAAGGGAAATAATCAATTTGAAAATTTTTAATTGCAATTATTTCCCTCAAAATGGGAGGAATAGATAAATTGTACAAACTCAGTACCTATGTTGAATAATTTTGGTTTGTTCAGCGAGGGAAGCAGTGGATCATCTCAATGGTTGACAACACACTCCTGCAGATTAAGTCGACCAATTATTTAAATGAGCTACATTCCCTTTTTGCACTGTGAAAGAATGCAGTTATGCAAACAGCAACAAGAGCAGAAATTGTATTACGTTAGCAGAAAGAAGAAAACCACTAAGGTTATACGAAGGAGGAAAAATTCTCTGTGTAGACTAATTTCTAAACTTACTTTAAAAATGTACGGCATTGATTCTGCTTGCTGTCCACAAAAAATCAGCCTAATTAAAGGTCCTTTATCTGCACATTGTTAAGGGACATTCTTACCTACCTACATACATATTGCCTTTTTGTAATATTTTGGAAAGCCAGTTTGAGGGGGTGATTATTGCACTGCTGAAATTCTCATAGCAAGCAAGCATCATGTATTGTGTATGTAGAAGAGTTAGAATGCCAAAGACAACAGGCTACATGATCAAGTTTAAGCTAGATGCCTCAAACTGCAAAATCTACAATCAATCAGTGAGACAAAAAAAAAGAATTTTGTGTGGACAGAAAAAAAATATGATTGTAAATGCAACAAGCTGATGAGGAACAACTGATAATGGACTGGCCCAAGATAAGAAAGGAGCAGGTTGGAAACTGAGATGCTGTCACTGATCAATAACTTTTTGACTAGCTTTCTGAATTTTGTGTTCAGGTGTATTGATCAAGAAGTGCAGAAAATTTGCATCTCCACTGTTTCACATGGTTTCACAAAAAGCACCATTCTAGCTCTGAGAGAGTTTTTCAACATGAGTAAGATAGCTATTTATTTTGACATGTTGGGAAATATACAGGTGCATCTCAGAAAATTAGAATATCGTGGAAAAGTTCATTTTTTCCATAATTTAATTCAAACTGTGAAACTTTCATATATTCTAGATTCATTACACATAAAGTGAAATATTTCAAGCCCTTTTTTTGTTTTAATTTTGATTATGGCTTATAGCTCATGAAAACCAAAAATCCACTATCTCAAGATATTAGAATATTTCATAAGATCAATAAAAAAAAAGATTTATAATATAGAAATGTCAAACTTCTGAAAAGTATATTCATTTATGCACTCAATACTTGGTTGGGGCTACTTTTGCACAAATCACTGCATCAGTGCGGCTTGGCATGGAGGCGATAAGCCTATGGAACTGCCAAGGTGTTATGGAAGCCCAGGTTGCTTTGATAGCGGCCTGGTCAATCAAGCGCAGTAATGCCATGGTCAGCAAACCAGTTACTAGTAGTTTTGGCTCTGTGGACAGATGCCAAGCCCTGCTGGAAAAGGAAATCAGCATCTCCATAAAGCTTGTCAGCAGACGGAAGCATGAAGTGCTCTAAAATCTCCTGGTAGACAGCTGCGTTGACTTTGAACTTGATAAAACACAGTGGACCAACACCAGCACATGACATGGCACCCCAAATCATCACTGACTGTGGAAACTTTACACTGGACTTCAATCAACTCGGATTCTGTGCCTCTCCACTCTTCCTCCAGACTGTGGGACCTTGATTTCCAAATGAAATGCAAAATTTACTTTCATCTGAAAAGAGGACTTTGGACCACTGAGCAACGGTCCAGTTCTTTTTCTCCTTAGCCCAGGTAAGACGCTTCTGACGTTGTCTCTGGTTCATGAGTGGCTTGACACTAGGAATGCGACACTTGTAGCCCATTTCCTGGACGCGTCTGTGCATGGTAGCTCTTGATGCACCGACTCCAGCCTCAGTCCACTCATGAAGCTCCCCCAAGTTCTTGAATTGGCTTTGCTTGACAATCATCTCAAGGCTGCAGTCATCCCTCTTGCTTGTGCATCTTTTCCTACCACACTTTTCCCTTCCAGTCAACTTTCCATGAACATGCTTTGATGCAGCACTCTGCGAACAGCCAGCCCTTTCAGCAATGACCTTCTGCGGCTTACCCTCCTTGTGGAGGATGTCAGTGAGCGTCTTCTGGACAACTGTCAAGTCAGCAGTCTTCTCCATGATTGTGGTTGTGTGTACTGGACCAGACTGAGAGATTCATGGTATTTATACTGCATAAATAGTGATTTACTCAAACTCGAGATGGAATATTCTAATATTTTGAGATACATTTTTTTTTTTTATTTTTTGAGCTGTCGGCCGTAATTATCAAAATTAAAATTAAAAAATGCTTGAAACATTTTAGTTTACATGTAATGAGTCTAGAATATACACAACTTTCACTTTCTGAAATAACTGATAAAAAACATCGAACTCTTCCACGATATTCTAATTTTTTGAGATGCACCTGTAGCTCTGCACCAATCTGGAGAGAAATCATTGTGATCAAGACATCTGGGCATGAAAATGATAAATTGATAGTTGGCTGGCATTATGGCTGATGGGAAAAAGCTATCTATCTTCCTCTCCCCTCGTTTATTTGTAAAATATCTGTTTCATTGATTCCTGCACAAGCTTTAGTCAGAATTAAACCATATACTTAGTTGAAGGCATTCTTCTTTATTGCTGCAAAATGTGGAGTTTGCAGCCAACAAAATCTTCTCGAGTGGAACTTATTTAGGGCGTGCAGGACTGAGATGGTAAAAGTGGCAGTGAACAAGCATATATAGGGAGGCCACAAATCAGTTGTTGAAATGATTCCAGGTAGTTGCATTAGCTTAGTGGCACTGGCTCGTTTATCCTGGAATCAGCCATTTAAGCAAGCATCCAAGAGGAATGGGTCATGGTTGCGTGGAATTTGTCGTGTCTCTGATTTCAAATTGTCAGGCGCATTGTAAGAATTAACTAGACAATGCAAAAGATAAAGAGCTAGAGCAAGAAATCTATGGCGATATTGAACAGCGACAAAGTGAAGTTGGATGCAATGGTAAAACTAAAATAAAGTGCAGTTGATTTGTCTATTCATGTTTTGCTTCCTTTCAAGAGATACAGGATGTTTCCAGGATAGCTGACATTTTGGACTACGTCTGTTGTTTTGTTTTTTTTTTCTTATGTGTCACTGACAAAGTAACTGTAAGTAAAATTGTTTTGATATTCTGTGTAGATCTATGCTGTCTGTCTGGAGTTATTTGGGTATATTCTCATATAGTTTACTTCCGACATAACAACCATTAGCTGTTTCAAATTGTATGAAAGTTTGGGTTTCACTTTCAGTTTTCAGCAGCTTTTGTCCACCAGTAAGCACCCCAGTAGCATATAGAACCAATACAGTATTTCTATGTAGATTTTTTTTTATAAAAACCATTATGATTTATGTATGGTTGGCATGGCTAGGATTTTACGCCTTCGGTTGTAACATCTCACTTCACTTGTACTGCTATCATAGTGGAGTAATTTGGCTATGCTGGTAATTGATGAGCCAAGAACAAATAATCTTTACACTGCCCAGTAAGTGTTTTGTACTTGGTAAATGTGGAGCAAATCTGAATGTGTACAAGATTTATTGAAACAATGAGAAATCCTCTGCCCAATACTAGCAGGAAAGAGCAAAAAAAAATATTATAAACAACAAATTTATTACAATGGTAGTGAAAAAAGTGGCTAGAAAATATGCTATGTGGGCAAAGTTTTAGCCCTAACTCCTAGAAGAAATAGTTTGTATTCGTAAAGTATACATTGTTTTAAGCAGGTGCAAAACATTTACATAAGTCATGCTGCATACAAACCTGTGAAGTTGAAGCTTCCCTCTAACCCTAGTCCTGCCTGCAGTGCTGGGAAAATACCTCTGACATAATAGCAGTCTTTGACAAAATGAATTTCCTATTTTTTTATTGGTTAAAATCAGTATTTGTAAATCTGAAGTTAATATATCGACGACCAGCGTGCTAAACAGTTATTGATGGAAATACTGGCAGGAGGGTTAAACTTGGGCATGAATCAGAGTGGCAAGATCTTTGTTTCGTGCCTGCTCTTATCAGTTGATGAGTTTTCATCATCCTCTCTCTCACACAGAGAGAAGCCTTCATTTTCTGTCACCTTTAGCATGTCTGTTCTCAAGTAGTGTTGCCTACATTTGTCCACTGTTTTCAGCACAGAAACATGAGATGCAGAAGAAACACAAAGATCTAGTGCAGGCATGCCAGACAAAGCCACACAACTTACCACTGGTGCAGGTTCAGGTGGACAGGGAGTGGAAGGTATGGCAGGGATGCAGGCATCAGCTTAGTTTGTTCTGAACAACTTGTAGCAGACTGTAGGTTGTGGGTGCAGCTCCTTAAAGGTGTTGTGCTTGTTATAGTTACTTTAGAATCCTGTATAAGTTGCTAGATTTCTGGGGCTGAATAAGAAGTTAACAGGCAGATACATTAAAAACTCCCAGTTTTTACCTAAGCTTGACAGTTGTCTGTCTTACCACTGCACTTGTTGGTATTTCTCTACCCATCAGGTGATGTAGTTGCACACTGTATGTATATGTACAAGGTCTATCCAAAAAGAAACTCAACTTTTAAAACCGCATGCCAACCAGCAGTGTGCTCGTGACTGTAGTGCTGTGCTTCAGTGACCTTGACCTTCAGTCTAATAATAGCTGCACCATGCCACGTCAGTTAGTCATTGATCTACACACTAGAGTGAACGTATGTTTAGTGCACTTGGTGATTTGTTGCAAGTTGAACAAAGAAGGATCTTGAAGAGCAACGTGTTTATGTGAAATTCTATTTCAAATTTGGAAAAACCTTTATGGAGACTTTTCTAATGTTGCAACAGGCCTATGGGAGGATTGTTTGAGCCATATGCAATGTCACGAGTGGTACCAATGCTTAAAATTGGCAAGAACATCGACCGAAGACAATCCCAATTCTGGATGACCACTTGAATGCTGATGAAAGCTTTCTAAAAAGTGTCCTAACAGGTGACGAAATGTGGGTGTACGGCTATGATGTCGAAACAAAAAGGCAGTCGTCGCCGAGACCAAAAAAGCACATCAGAGTCACTCAAATGTGAAAGTGATGTTGATCGTCTTTTTTGATCGGTAGGGTGTTGTTCATCATGAGTTTGTTCCATGTGGTCAGACAATCAATAATGAGTTTACTTGGATGTCCTGAGGCAGTGCAAAGGTGGTGGCCTGAGGCATGGAAAAACAAAACCTGGATGTTGCACCATGACAACGCACCTGCTCATGTGTCACTTCTTATCCGTGACTTTTTGGCAAAGCATGAGACGACACTTGTCCCTCAGCTGCCCTACTCTCCAGATTTGGCCCCTGCAGACGTTTTTTTGTTCCCAAAGTTGAAATCCACCCTGAAAGGTCACCAATTTCAGATGATAAAAGAGATTGAAGAAAATTCACTATGAGAACTGCACACTATCCCTGAAAACATGTTCCAAAACTGTAAAGAACGTTGGGAGCGGTGTATCAACAGTGGAGGGAACTATTTTGAAGGAGACAAGTCTGATGAAATTGTAAGTAAAGCAATAAATAAATTTGTTTTTTAAAAAGTTCGGTTTCTTTTTGGACAAACCTCATATGCTTGAACAATGTCATTAGATAGATTCTGTATCACTATTGAAATTTTTTTTAAAAAGAAAAAAAGATGAATATTATCAATTTGAGTGTGCCAGCTATCAGATGATGTCTGTAACTGCAGCTTTAAAAAGTATTAATTTCTGGAGACTTTTGTATGTACTTTACATAAACAGATGTTAAGGTTAAAAGAAAGTCTGTATGGTAGTGGAGCATTAATTAATTTCTCTAATATTATCATATAATATTTTGGTGCACAAACAGGTTTTGTTCATAGGTCATTAACGGAGTCTCCCTCAAACACTGATTGGTTAAGACAATTTTTAAAAAAAGCATAATTGCACATTTTTCAGGTCTTAGGTAAAATCTAACTCGTACAGATATCTCCAAGTTTTATTGAGTTTAAACTATTGTATTTTTAATGGGACAGAGAAGCTTGTCTTTCCAGAGAAATAGAAAGTAGTGTTATGTTAAGACATCATAGTAGAAACATTTGATTTATTTTAAAAACACTCCAGTGAAAACTTGTCTGGTTTCTTATTCAATTCATACTACAAAAAAAAAAAAACAATAATTTGTAATTTTTCACATCTATCCCATTACTTTGATGCTGCCTCTGTTAAAAAGTGTCATGTTGTCTAATTCAACCCTGTTATTAGCAAATGACAAATTACAATGTTGAATGTATATCCATGCAACAATGCCTTTTAGTCTGGATTATCTCCTTGTATGGTCACCTATGCCCTCATGATGGTTGGTTCTGTGTTGAACAATTGTCATATCAGCAGGCCACAGGGTTCATTATTGATGATTGGGCTCTACTGTGAACTCCCTGAACTGACACTTTGTCCTGAAGAGTTATTGCTTCCACCTGGCATTCATTGTCTTTTGCCAAGGAGACTATGGCAGCAACTGCTTGAACAATTTTCACTGTCATGCCATAAATATGACGTGATACCAGCCTTTGATGTCTTGTGTCTACATAACCTTCTATTCAATTAATATAAGTAAATATAATGAAGATAAAATGGAGATTTCACCATGGTAACATCTGAACTCTGTTTGTGGCTTCAGTATCATACTTAATGTATGAGATTTTTATGTTATACAATGTGAAGTTACAAGTATGTAGCCGAACCTGTTTATACATTGTCAATACCTGCATCTGAAGATTTTCATCTATAAAAGTTTGGAAAAAAGAGCTTCACAGAGAGAGGTGTTCTTGCCCAAGTGTGCAGCTATAACTAAAGTCTGTTCAATGCCTCGCATAAAAAATAATCCAAGAGAAGAGTATCTGAATGCCATAAGGAAAATCATTTCTGTACCGTGTGAAGTATATATATGTATATATATATATATTATATGCATAAGTTGTTTAAGAGTTATCTTCCCCTTTAAATATGATGGACTAGTTTTCCATTGCTGCTTTTCCTTCAGATAATGGACAAACGAATTGAGGAGGAGGAGAAGAAGAAAGATATGAAAATCATCCTGGAGCTGGATCAGAAAGTGATGGACCAGCAGGTGACACTGGAGAAAGCAGGAGTGCCAGGCTTCTTTGTCACCAACCATCCACAAGAGATTAGGCTGCAGATGTATCTCTTAGAGTTCATAATTAGGCTAAGTCACACAGAACTGCCCAGTTGATAGCAGAAAGTAAATATTTATATCCTCTTTGCTTTGTAATTTGAAAAAAAAAAAAAAATTTTTTTTTTTTTGCAGGCAAAGATGACTGATGTTCACAATTCAATAAATATATTTATTAAAGTTTTGTTTATTACTTTATCACTGGTTGGAATCAGTTGTACTCATATTGAGCTCAGCAGTGATCCTTTCTCATGCACAAAATAGTCTCACTTTGGGAGAAAATGCAGTATTCAGCTTCTGAAAACCAAAAGAAAAATGGTTCTTGAGTATTTAGTGTGAAAAAAGTTAAGTCTGTGTAGATTAACTATACTGCAAGAAGTGTCAGAAATAAGAAAAACCTCTGAACAAGCCTTCATAGATCTCCTAAAGAAATCAAATGGAAGACTCTTCAGCATTGCACATCCAAAACCAATGCCACACACTGAAGAAAGCTCATCTGAATTCATTAGTATGAATGATTCAACGCTCCACCAGAAGTTGGGCACTGTATTGCATAGTTTAATTTGCACATTAGAGCAGCCAACACTTACATTGAAGTGCTTGAGAAAAAGTTGTCAAACAGACATTTTTTTGTGGCTAGATCTTGGCCACATTCCAAAGAGTCTCATATATTGAAAACTTGTGGGAGGCTAGCTCAGGATTAAGGTTGGTTGCAAGAAGGCCATAAATACTGCAACCTATGAAGGGGCCACAAAGGGAGGCAAAAGAGGTAAGTGCAACAAGCCTCAATCATGGCAAAGAATGTCACTCAGTAAGTAGCCTCTTTGGTGCTTATGTCTTTTGAGGCACATGGCTGCCAATCAATTATGACTTACCACAGATCCTGCTAAGGGGCCTATGAAGTGGGTGTGTCGTCTGAGGGCCTCCCTAATTTCTGCTGGGGTAATGGCTTGAGAGGCTGCTAGCTCTGCTGAGCTGGCTGGACCACTCTGAAATAAGTATGAAAAATTAAAAATACATTTATCTACAAATTCTCTTGAGTTTTAGATGGCTAAAATTTGCACAAACGATCTGTGATGACATGTCAGCAACAACATCTGATTTGGCCTGTGTATTTTTTGGCTAATTTCATAAAATCACCTTAATATTAGAAGACTTAGACAGCTTTTATATTTTACTCCACTGAGCACAGACTTGTATTATTTTGACTACAGAATTTCATCTAAGTCTTTAGGAACTGTACAGTTTACATGGTTATATACATAACCCAGCCTTGAACAAGCAATGTTGAAGAAAAATGTCACATTTACTCATGTTCAGCTTCTCTTACATCTTGGAAAACTGTTTTGGTAAGTCAGGAATTCATATGATTTAGAAATATTCAAAATAACCTTAGAAAACGTAGGAAACTAGCTTATTTCAAAATAAACAATAATTACCAGCTTTAAAGATTTTAATGAATCATTTAGTCTAAATTATGTTACCATGATCATTAAAGCTTGCCGAGTTTTATGTGGCACTTACCTTTTTACGTTTTTTAGATTTTGGTTTAGAACTGCCACTGCTCCCTCCACTCTGTGAGGCTGACAGTGAACCAGCTGTAGTTGAGGAGGAGGCTGAAGATACAGGAGTTGATGGTGTGGATGGAGGACTCTAAGAAAGACAAAATTAATGATGAAATTTCTGATTACCAAAGTGGGTTTCTTGCTAAAGATGTTGAGTAGGAATCCAAAGAGTGAGCCCCCACATGAGGTTCCAGCTTACCTGATTGGGAGAGACTAAGCCTGGTCCCTTGCTCTGTGATGGTGCTGTCATGGCTCCAGTTGCAACTGTTTCCTGGTATGCCTCATGATAGTTGACACAGATGCTTGGCATATGTCTAATGATAGGATTACTGGCATGAGCAAGGGTGTCATGACGGACCAGCAAGGCCAAATCTATCAACTGAAGGTCAACAATCTGAATTTCAGTTAACAAGGATAGGAAATCTGACAAATGTATTCTTGAACAATCTATCCACTTGAAATGTTTATTGTTTGTCATCACTGATTAGACTTCTTGAAATCACTTTATGGCATGAACTAGAGAGTAGACCTTAGTAATTTCAAATCTAAAGAGTGACATTCATGGCTGTAGAAAGAAAACTTTCTTTAAAAGGTAACAATTTAAGCTGTAGACTTCCCTTTGATGTACTAATCACTTAGGGTGTAGGAAAACAGTCTAACCAGCCAATTAAGGCCACAGTCACAACTTGATAAACGGTTGAGAAAAGATGTTCTGCTTTTAAATTGTTTTTCTACTTTCAGATAATTAACTGCTTGGTTTATATTCTGGATGCTGGGGACAACAACACTGTATCCACATGAAACAGTGGCTAAGATGGGAGAGAGATCAACTCGAGTTTTACAAACCCATGTAACTAAATGCAGCTGCTAATGTGGTTTGCATATAATACTGACAACAGTTCTAACAGTTACCTATCACTTAATTTCATTCCTAAATTTACTAACCACAAAAAATTAAATATTCTAACAGAAGAACTTAGGAATGTCATCTCTATGCACACAATTCTTTTGACAGGAGAACTATAATGTCAGCCATACATGTTTAAATTAATATATAATATGTAAATTCTATCTGTGCCTTTAGGTTAAAAAAAATTCTAAATTTAAATATTTGTATTCTTTTCTGCCTAACTCTTGCACCTTTGGTTTAAGAGAGAGAAAATGTGCATAAATACGTACCTGAGCTACAGTCTCATAAGCCAGGTAGCTAAACACCTCCAGAGCCATTGGGTTTGGCTTAATGTCTACAGACACACCCAACATCAACCAGTCCTTGAACCGCTGTGACTTGTATCTTCTGGCTGCATCACAGCAAAAGAAAATAAGGTCACCTATGCACATGTTATTCCAAGACACTTAACATAAATGTCTGCTCTCTCTGTATTTCTAGTTATCTAATGAGAAAAATGTCACCATCACTCAAAACTAAGTCAGTCATTTGCCAAAATTTAGTACTTTCAGATCAGATTAGGATTAGGAATAGTGTAACAGGAGTCTTACAGAAATTGACCTGACGAGCTTCACAGAATTCCATATACTGCTGGCTGTCCATTCCCCGTGACTGCAGTTCTGCTCGCTGAAAATGACAATAGATTGGATTTTAGTAAATTAATAGAGAAAACTTATTTTACGACAAGGATCATTAGTGCCTATCAAAGAGCTTGTGATTTAACAGAGATTCATAAGCAAACTAGGCATTGCTAATTTACTGCCTTCTTTAAAAAAAAAAAAACAAACCTGGGATGTTGTAAACTAAACAAAGTTTGTTCTTGGCCAAAAGAAATCAACAACATGAACTAAAGACAAAAGGTATAAATTAATACATCGAGCAGGATGTTATGCAAGTCATGGAGCTTGTTACCGCATAAACAGCACAGAAATAACTGCTATAGCTTAGTATTTAATAAATGATAATTCATAATAAACTATCTGGAGTCAAATGGAGATCTGGTCAAGATCCATCTGTTATCCAGCCATCAGTGAATCCATACATAGAAGAGTGCAGTAAATCTTTCATATAGAATGTGAGAAATGGACTTGGTAACCATCCAATCAGTTTTTGTATGTAATTAACCATGTTTGCTATTTCTTGATATTTTTGAATTTTTTATAGAAATTATTTTTCTGTTTCCTTTTGCTTTAAAAAATTTTACAACTGAAATGACCAACATTATTTTTTTAAAAGTATTTTAGTGAGCTAACAGATTTTAAGAATTCTCTCTCTTGGGCTGTTCAAAATAACAAAAAAAAAATAAACTATTACATTTATTTTCCTTTAGCACCTTTCTGAAGATGTTTGTAGTTACAATGAACTGCTGATTTTGTTAGATTCGATGGGAAATAATTTATATCTAAAATCTTATGTTTGTAGTTGAAATGAGTCTAAGAATGGACTGGTCATACACTTACAATGAGTCTCTCTCGCTTTACATCATCCACTGAGTCGTCGTCAAACAGAGCCAACAGTTCCCCTGAAAAAGGTAGACACCAGTAAGAGCTGGTCAGCCCAGAACTTCAGGTTCAACTGAGTGGAACTGCTGCTGCACTGAACAATGGCACAGTTAAAGACATCAGGGAATGTGTAAGGTATATTCTATCTCTAGCTGATTGTAGTACCGTTTTTACAACTTAGTTTACCAAACTGACAATGCATGTCAGTAATGGACCATTAATGGATTTTATCCAGGCAAATCAGATTGCCCCTATGTCACGGCTTTCTGCTGTGTTAATGGACCGATCCATCATCAAGCACTAACTGGAAAGCGTCCAAAATCCATTAAAGGGCTGTTTGTACTTACTGAATTTTCGAAGCAAACTGTTGGCATCCTTTTTTCTTATCTAATAATCTTAACTTTTTGTCCACATTACAAAATTATTTTTACTGGCCACTATAAAAACAAATGCTTATCAACCAAAAATTATCATACTATTCATTTTCTGTGCATTAATTAAGGATACCTGTAAATTATGATCTTTTGCTGAATCCTTATAAATGAAACTCCATGCTAACAGACACAAATCTGAGAAATATAAAATCAACCGATTTCCAACATTCAAATTAATTTTTTTATCTACGCATATTGATATGCAATTAATGCACTAAGAAGCCCTTAGAGTTACTTCCCTTGTATCATTTCTGAATGACGTTTTAAAAGTGAATTATCTCCCTTAAAAATTCCTACATCAAAGCAGCAAGTGCAAAATGCTAGATTTACTAAATCTAAACTTTTGATAAAATTTGTATTAAAAAAGAAGAAATCAGTAGGTAATCACCATCGACTAACTATTTCCATCTTTATTTGCTGGGCAGGATTTTCTGAGATAAAATAGCAAGCCAATGCACCAGCTTTTTTTTTTTTTGTTGGTAAAACTGGCATAATCAACAGTTTCATGGGGTTACTTGACATTATGGCAACATGGATTTCAGGGCGATGTGTGTGCATGTTCCTGTAATAAATACAAGAGCAAGCAATAATTTTTAAAGGGTCAACAGAGCGGCTACTTTATAAAAAGTACTGTGCACCCTAAACACAGCTAAACAATGTAAGGTTCAGTAAGAAACAGTCAACTGTTGAAATGAAAATGAGTATCCAGAGTCAATAAGTTTTTCTCTTAAGCATGAGTGCAAGGTAATAACTATTTTATTAATTGTTTAGACTATCCATGCCAACTATGCACTGATGTGTTTACATATCATCAAGTGCACTAGATGTTGTCCCAGCATGAAGCATTTTCAGCCTTAGATATGTTAAATGGCATAAAAGAGATGCAATCGCCTGTAGAGAACTGGTAAGATATATTCCATCTGGACAAAGAATGTGATGTACACCAAAGAAAAACCGGCCCTCCATAATTGTTACGTCTGACTGACTAGCTAATAGCTCCACCAAATATACTGTGGTTTAAATGTACTTATGTGCCAAGTTAGCTTAGCAAACTCCCTCCCCACTTTACTTCAGAGTTTTCAATAGGATGTAGCAGAAATTTTTAAAATGATTGGTTCTTCTTGCTAAATGTGCCTTTTGAAACTCCACATGGGCCCTGAATAGTTAATACCCACCACTCCTTTCCTGACCTTCAATGGTTGTCGTGTGTTTTAAAACTACCTAACATGTTCCCTTGCTCTTTTATTTACTGGGTGTACACAGTTACAAATGGATGAAGTTTTATAAGTTCTGCTCCCAACACTGAGTATCATCTAAAAGATTGCTACACTGACTACAGTCAACACCAAAAGCTGGTGTTTCTGTACTAAAGATTTGGGAGGGGGATATGAAAAACTGCCCTAGCTTTTCTTTTTAACTTTAATTTAACTTTTCCTGTAATTAGGTATAAAAAAGGCTGCTTTTAAATACAAATCATCGATTATCTGTAAATAGCAAATCTAATCCATGCAGACGTGTGAATATTTACTTTAGATGACTAGTGTTATATAAAGTAAAGATAGACTAAAAATACTTCTTATCAGTGAGGTAATTACATATTACCAGTGTATCCAGATGGTAATATCTTATATTACATCAGGGTTCAGCAAATACAATTGCCCCAGTACCTCAAAAGTAAGTTGGTTATGGGCTGAGTCCTCCACCACTTTGAAAGATTCAGTGTCAAAAATTTCTCTTACTTGGTGGGAGGTACTGGCCAAAGTCCAGCAGTTTTTATGCATTTGTACATTCACTGAGACTGAGCAAGCGCTTGAGCCACTGCTGGTAGGTAAAACCACAACAAAACCAGAACCCTGCAGGCAAAATAATTTGTGATTTCCATGAGTTAACAAACCGTGACCAGAAATCTGAGGAGAGAGAAATATTCTAAGTGTTTTGCTGTCTGACAAACAACAGTGCACTGGTAGAGGCTTTAACCAAAACAAACATTCCAGCCCACAACCAAATGTGAGGTAAACCTCAAGGCACCCTGCATATTGCTTCTCTAGGCAGATTAACTAACCATAGCCATGTACCACACATAGATCCCCCAGGGGCAATGAGATACACAGCCGTCCTCATAGGAAAAGCAGACTTATCTGCTGTCTCTTTGCTGCCTCTTCTTTCCCCTAGGAAGTTGTGTAGGTGACATCCAGTATAGATTGATGATGGTCAGTGTGATTTCTCTTTGATCTCCTAGGGTGAGGTAAATTATGCATAACTTCTCTGCAGTAGTCTAAATAGTATGGTCAATGGAGAAAGAGTGGAAAAGGGCCGAGGGCAGCCAAACGTGAGTCACTTCTACCCAAAATGCTATACACATCAGTGGCGCTGCAATTATCACCATCTGAAGTTATTGAGCATTGAAACTTAAAATCTATGCCAAAATAAGTATCTTCAAATTCTTAGCTGGACCAAATAATAACCATATGCTGACTGATTTCCTTCTGTTTACAATTAAAAAAGTCATTGATGTTTCATATGGTTGGCACAAAAGAGCGTTGTTTAGCTGCCTTGGGTCTAATGGTGGGATTAGTGAAGTCGCTAGTTAATTTCTGTCTAGCCTGTAGCCTCTAATGACACAGACCATCCATCCTCTGTTTAACAGTCTATGCAGTTAAGTAATTCAAGACAGGCAATCAATGCAAATATATGATTGCATGTTTCTGCCACTTGTATACAACAATAAAAAAAAACAACTTCTGTGTGCTTAAATGTAAACTAAGGAGTATAGAACATGCTCCAATTTATATCTACAAAGATAGATATTTTGTGTGGCATTATTTGGAGTAAACGGGCTGACTACAGAGTCACAGCAGACTGGACTGCAATTTTAATATCCAGAAATTTAAAATAAATAAATTGTTTACTGACCCAGTTGCTCGGAATTATCAGCTCAAAGACTCACCTGCAGGAGTTTAGAATAACGCCAAGTTATCTGATGCAAGTTAGGTGTTGCTGAGCAAGTGTTTGTAAATAGAAGCAGTCTGAACATTTAACTATTTCTCTTCTTTTAACTAATGGCTCCCAAGTTTTCAGAATTGCTTTATCTAAAGAATGGTTGCTATGGAAATATGGTTCAGTGGTTTAGGTTTCTCATTAATTTACAGGTATGACTACAGCACAATACTCTGTTTACTGGATTGATAGTATTCATCAACTAAAATCATATTTTAACATTAGCATTTTCATAATACAGTAACTTAACCCTTTTAAAACCATAGTAACCAACTCTTAAAATATGTTCTAAACACTTTTTTTATTTTTCATTTCAAAACCTAAGATTTCTTTTCATGCAAATCAATAAAGCCTAGCTTAAAAATAAATAGACAAAAACTAAGTAAAATTATGAGGAACATTTTGCACAGTAAATTTAGATAATAGCTTCATGATGAAAGAAAGGTAATGCTGTCTTAAATAATACCATTACGGTGATGGAAAATACCCCCATCCCCGAGTCTTATCCATCAGCTGCTGGAGAGAACTAATTAGTTGATATATTTTAGGTAGTATATTTAGATCACAACAATATGGGAAAAGTTTTGCCATTGGTATGCATCAGCACCGAGAAATCTTTTGATGTTCTTTATTCTACATTTTAGTACTGCCAATGAATGAACAGCTTGAAAGATGGTGTTAATTGAAATCTCTCCTTTGTTTAGCACCTGAATGGTATCCACAGATAACCAAAAATATTTTTTTCTATTTTCTCTTCAACCCTAATTTAATTTTTTCATTGAGAAATATAAAGAAGTCAGTTTATTTGTTTGTTTCTTGCACACACCTACCCAACATTCCCTGAATAGACTTTTAAAGATACAACTACCAAACTTCTCTAATCTAAATAGGCAGAGATTTTATTTTCATTGGTGTCCGTCAAAATTCTACAGTATGTTATCAATTGGCCACATCTTTTGTGAAGACCTTTAAGTATAAATGAACATAGCTACTGCAGATTTCAGAGAGAACATACATTCTTGATATTAAATAAATGCACTCACCAATGAAATATCTCATACTTACAGAAATCAAATGTTTTGTTATTTTTCTAATTTAGACAACATTTTTCTTTTTAACTGGCACATAAAAGCTAAGCAATATTCAAATAATTTTTACAGGTGGCTTCCTCTTAACAATTCTTAATCTTAGATGGAGCAGAATTGCTTTCAAGGTGCTGCCCTCTTGCAGAAAGGTCATGAGTTTGTCTTTACTGCTGTGAAAAATCAATGGTGATTGCTGCCACTTACAAAACTATTCAAGAACTTGGTTTTAAAATAGGAGAGTCAAATTGCTCTCTATCTACAAGCCAGTGTGATGAGGGGGGAGGGGGCTGATCTTGGAAACATTCATGGTAGCAAAGGGTTAATGGTGAATTTTTTAAAGTAATAATAACAAGTCTAAAAGAAGTTAGCATATCTTTAAACAACTCCCTAATCAGCAATGTAGCTCTGAGTAATGCCCAACCACTTCTCTGTCTCTACAAGGTCTAAAGTTACCTGGGTGCACAGCAATGCTACGATGCTGTGAAGAGATGCTCAAAATATCGTTTAGCCTGTTTGCAGGAGAGAGACAGTGGGAACTTATTTCTCTCTTACCTGTCTGATCAAAGGACGAAATGAAATCATAGCAAATCTTGCGCCTTTTTTTGACAGGCTGGCCCTTTTCTGTCCCTGAAACAAAGTACAGAACATTAAAAAAAAAAAGTTTGAAGACGCAATGACTTTATGAAGAAGAAACAACCTAACTTTATCCTGTGCTTTTAGTCATTTCGCTCTCAGTCATCAGATACTTAAGGGGTCTGAGAATATGAATTAATTTAACTATAAAACAGTTAAGTGACATTTATCATTATCAGAAACTCAAACTTTTTATTCTTTTATTTAAAAAAAAAATGCATCTACAATAACAAAGTCCTGATAATGGATTCTACAGACTTTCTACCAGTCACATACTAATAAAATGGTTATATTTGAAGCACTGGATATTTCTTCATTGGGTTGGCTAGTGGGTGATAAATCTGATTCATGAAAAATATCTACCAGTCAAATCGTAAGAGATGTGCATGCATACAAAGTCAATAGGAAAGTCCTCTTAAACACACAAACAAAAATCATGGGTGCAATTGTTCTTAGACAAACATTAATGGGGTTTGTAACCACCATAGGGCAGAAACTGATCAGTTGATTGTAACATGGAGAAAGTTGGATGACAAAACAATTAAAAAAATATTAACATTACTTTCAATAACGAATGCAGATGTTGTTAGTAATTGATGTGCACTTTTTTCTTTAGTATAAAATGTCTTACCTTTCAATCCACTCCTCACTACTGTAAGTAACTTTATTAAAAGTTTACTCTATCTTTCAGCCTAAAATTGATGGGGAGTATATAAGTCAAATTGGCTAATTTTCCCATTTTTCTTTCCTCCATTCATAGATAAGTCAATTTGGAGTATAAGCAGTTGGCCAATATTTAAAGCAGCCAATGTTGAATTCTTCATGACACTGTCACATTGCATCACTGTTTATGGTACTTTCAGGCTCATGAATATTAATGAGCTTAATGCACATCATTGAACTACTTTGTGGGACAATCTTTTGAATAAATGGGATGTTGAAATAGTTTTTCAGCATGTTTGTAACCATGGAGAGATATCTGAAACAAATTACAAATGTTATTATCAGCTCTGGTATCAAAAGCCAGGTATCCATTTTTAACCAATGCTGACATCGGTGATCATCAGGTGATCCCATCATTTGCACTGCATTGAATTGCCTACTTTAAAAAGCCAAACATGTAAGTTTTATCTATCTTTGACAATTTTATTTGATTTTGAGATACTACAGCACAGAAATTCAACTCACTAGTTCATTTTTGATAGCGCAAGTCAATATTCAGCTTGGTTTAAAGTTGTCTGACATTTGGAGTTTACAACTAGGTCAAGATGGAGGTCAACACACTCATCTGTTCTCTGACTGGATAATATGCCCCACAAATCTGAGAAACCAACATGGTGAATACCGTACATCAAAAAAAGAAAGATAGGGGAAAATGTAAAGACAACAGTCATCAGTTGTGATTTGGCCTTCCATCTCAACTAAGTTGGCGCCTTTATCCTCAGTGTTAGTCCACCTTAATCTGTAACATCGTAACATATCCTTCACTTTACACCAGTCCCTAACTCATTTCTTGCTGGCACCGTATTCCCTGTATCCAGCCATTTTACTGCTATTTTCTTCAGCTAACTGGACAACTTCCAGCTTAAAAGCTGCCGTGTATGACTCCTGTGACTTTATGAGAGGTATTCGAGATGAGGTAGAGAATTTGTTAGAGGTATTTATGCATATAATTAGTATTGAAAAGGATAGATAAGAGATAATTGGCAAGTGCATGCTTGTTATTGATTGGAAAATTTTGCATACTTTAGTGAGTGTATTAACAATAAACTGTTCACCCAACTGGCAAATATTCTGGGTAGTAATTTCTGTAGTCTGTTTCAATGACTCTGACAATATATAAGTTGATTTGGAGTTTAAGTCAAAGCCCAGACTTCCAGGGTGAAAGGTGGACTTATACAGCGAAAAATACAGTAATTTCTTTTTAAATTTTCAGTCCACATCCAACTACAACCCTCCCCCCATCTCCAGAGCTGCCAGAGATCACCAACCTGAATCACTGGTCTCCTCTTCATCCAAACTCATTCCCTTCAATGCTGCATTTTTGACATCCTTCAGTTCCATGTAACGCAAAAGTCTCCGCAACTTCACCTGGGGATGACAATAGCAACAACAGTAATACCACAGCCTCTGAAGGAGAAGCCCAGGAAGCCAACTCAACTTCCCTGGATAAATCTGGTCACTGGGCTTGTACTTCAAAAAAAAATCCACATTAAAAAAGTTATTAAACTTGTTTTTATGTCAGACATTAATGAATGAAGTATTTTAACCAACATTAACTAATCACAAGTGCTGAGTTCGGCTGTGTGAAACCGAGGGTGGTGAAGGATGCACAAGTCGTCGAGGAACTCAAGAAAGGTTTTTCTCCACAATTCTTGGAAAACAAAGTCTGCTGTAGCACCATCTTCACTTTTAAATGTTGGTGGTGGTTTGGCAGCATTTGCCAGGTTTTCTCTTGTCAAAACCCTGCCACTGACCAAATTACTGATGGTTATAAATGGATACTTTTGTTCACAATGCATTTAGTTCCTGTGATGATTTTCTCTCTTTATGCTGTGTCCAATCTTAGTTTTTCTGATATACCAGGGGATGGATGCCATTATAGCAATGCTATTTCACTCAAGTTTCATTTGAACATAGTACCCTGGCTATTTAGTTACTGTAGGGTCTCTTTACATAGAACTAATTGCATCAAATTCAAAGCTACCAAGAATTTGATGGCACTGAAACTGCTTCGGATAAAATCATGCAAATTATACTAAACATATTTACATATTTAATGTTACAATCAACAAGAACAAACACTGTGCAACAAAAAAAAAGGGCTGTGTGTGTGAGCAAGATTTAACACGCAGAAAATAAGAGCCCAGATAATTTTAATTTATTATTTATTTGACCCTGTAACTAAGTAAAGAGCTTTAATTTTCTTGCTGTTGAGTTAGTAATTTTTTAAAAAATTCTGTATTTGTGAAAAAGGGAAGTGGGCTTATCCTTCAGACCCCTCTCTCCTGCCAATTTCTTGGACAAAAATAGCTGGACCCTATACTCCTGGGATCAGGTTATAAGCACACTATGAAAACAAGAACAGAGCAAGTAAAAAAATTGTTAAAAGACAAAAAGTAAAATTAATAAACTGAAAAGTTTACTGTCTTAATTGAAATGAATTGAAAATACTTGATGCTTTAGTATTTTTCTTTTTAAAACTTAACACACTCATTCATAAAAATAAATGAAGACCAGCTCAGGCCACTTGTACAATTAAAAAAAAAATAGAAATTCCTACTGTAATGGTGGTAACAGAAAAAGATTTCCAAAATGTCCACCATCACCTACTACTAAGGTGATGGGAAGTACCTGAAGTAATCCCCCACTTCCAAATACACATCAGCAATAACTTTCCTTTCTTACCTTGTCCTTGCGTAGTAAGAAAAGAAAATCTTCTATACCAATAAATCTCCCATTCCTCATTGATGCTATGTCCGAAGCCTGGTGAAGCTGAAATGGAAAAAAATAGAGGAAACATTTCACAAAGAGTAGCTACGGTTTTAATTCTGCAGCACAGTATAATTTGTCTCGCTGGCTGGCCTCTTCACTTTGTAGGTGAAACGCCTCATAGCCAGTGAATGCTAGTGTAGAATGGCTTTGTCAACAAAGCTATCACAATATGTCCCCTGGGCTACACATCAATGAGCTGTGGAAAAACAGCATCCAGCATAAGAGAACATTTAGAGCAGCAAAATGATCAGCAGCCCCATTGCTGTTCCACAAAACCACCACCTGTAGCTAGCATCCACAAGACAATCATCCTACCTGTTTCCTTGAAGCTGTATGGAATCTGAACATTTTATCCAATGACAATAAATAAAG
Source organism: Nautilus pompilius (assembly GCA_018389105.1). Classification (NCBI taxonomy): domain Eukaryota; kingdom Metazoa; phylum Mollusca; class Cephalopoda; order Nautilida; family Nautilidae; genus Nautilus; species Nautilus pompilius. The sequence goes on along the minus strand of JACATO010000351.1, from coordinate 653,389 downwards.
CTTCCCACAATACAATGTTCACAGAACTAAACACTGGCCTTCCACCTGATTTATGATGTTTTTCTTTGACATACCATGCCAATAGTCAGAAACTGTACTACAAGGATAAAAAGAAACCAAATTTTAATTATAAATAGAAAACTACCCTGAAAATAGCTGTTGCCTAACTAGGTTAGAATAAAAAGGGTCTTATGTGAAAATAGTTCCTTTCACTGAAAGAGAAATATGTTATCTGTTTAAAGTACACCAGACATTATTCATCGCCACCGTCTGATTAGCAGAACTGGATTCTAAATTTGTTCTCTTGTCATCATCATAAGAAGTTGTAAAAGTGCTTTCTCATAGCAGCGGATGTTACTGGTGGTGTCTGTCTGTCTGTCTGTCAGCATCAGTGAGCCCATAAGCTGCTGTTGATTCCATTTTAATCAACTATTCCACCAGGAAATGTAAAAGCTCTTACAGGACAGCTTAACAGTTAACCAGAGAGGTCCTGAAGATCCATTTTTCCTGTTTTTCTTTAAATGCGAATTAACATTTTAAAACAAGTAAAAAAAGTCATGGATATTATTCTCCAACCAAAGTTGTGCTAGTGTGCTGGTAATTTAAGAAAACAGGGCCAATAGTAATTCTGAACTATTGCTGATAAGTGATGCCATGATGCCCGCTCACATTTTGTCTTGGCAGAACTTCGCTGTGAGGAAAGTGAACAGAAATATTATGAAATATAGGGGAAAAGAGTGAGAAAAAAATAAAAGCTTATCAACAAAGAAATTTAAATGAATGTAGCTTACCAATGATACCATCTGACTATGGACAATTTCTTCTAATAAAGCAGCTGATTCCTGTAAAGGTTTTCGACAGTCCCCAAATCCATGCCTTAAAAAAAAACGAGAGAGGGAGGGGAAGGTGGTTGGATTAGTTTTGGAAGCCAACCATATCAAGTTTAACATGTCTGACTTAACTTCACATAATATTTAACTACTGAAAGGAATTAATAGTAGTACGAACACCTGTACTGGACAAGACTGTCACACCTAGCACTATTTACACATGACAGAAGCACAATTCAGGTTTTAGAACCTCCCACCCCCTCCAAACACAGGGTTAATAGCCCAACATAACTGTCATAGAATTAACTCCCCAAAAAATTCAAACTAGAGAAAGAGAACAAAAAGAAAAACTGTTTTTTTCTCAAAAAAGTTGTGTTAAAGAGTCGATGTATATCTTATACCACAGGGGCTCAACAAAAACAATAACAACAAACAGCCAGACTGTCAAGAAAAACAAAGTGTGTGATTGATTTATCTGTTTCTCTCTCTGCAGTAAAGATTAATGATTGCAGCTTATCATGCTTTTTTCTCCTATATCTCACCAACATGGATATCTAGAAAATAATTCTTGGAAGGTAACTAGCCAGCAGGTGGCTGTTACTAGTGTTGGAAAAAATAGCCTACCGAACAACCAAAATTGATACAAGTTTACATGGTGCTAAATCAATAACAGCATACTGCTGACAGAACTCCATCTCCCCAGTCTACAGCAATAACTGCATTCCTGGTCACAGTTTAAAACACCGTCAGTAACAGAATAGTTCTACCTAACTCCTGGCTATAATTATAGCCTCGTTTTGCCTTCTCTACACATTTCAGATCAACACAGCCAAGAGCCCACCATTTTGGCTGCAGGGAATCCACAAACTACTGGTAAGTCAGTGAGTGATCCTGGCAATGCTATAAGGCGACTCTCATAATGTCCCTTATGAGGTCCACATCTGGCCAGTAAACTTGGCAAAATTTGATGAGCATATTAATAAACAAATATCAAAGCAGCAGATTGCACCATAGTACTGCTTACAATTAAGATGTCCATATTAGAACTGCCACAAAATTCCAACCATTAAAATATTATGCCTTGATCATTACTTTTAAATGGTATAGTGAGCTAGATTATAAAAACCAAGGATGAGAAAATAAAAGCTGCTGAGTTATGGTTCTTTTGTAAGCAGGCTTCCTGGATCTGCAATATCCACAAGAACGAAAATATTCTGAAGTAGCTAAAAGAACTGATGGTAAGAATGGTACAAGCAAAATTTGGTCACCTAAAAGTTATGAAAGAGAAGACAATATAAATTGTGGGTGGCTAATTGCAAAGAATGGATGGATCTGAATGAAGAAATGGTCTTGAGACCAACTGAGCTAGAGAGCAAAAAGTTTTTTAAATATCTACTTTGGCACCATTATCTCCTATTACTTACAAAAATGGTATTGTCTTGATCTTCCCTCATGCCTAATGTTTCTAACAAAACAATTCACTAGACAAATGGCTGGAATGCAGAGATTCATCCACTTCTATGGACTGCTATCCTCCTTTTGTCATCATGCTATCCACTAACAGGAAAGAGAGAAAAATCTAATGCACAACTAGATACAGGGATGAGGTGGTTTATCTGCTTCAAATGTAATAGAAACATGAGTGAAAAGCACAGCAATGGCCAGGTTTATAATACAGGTAACACCATACATCCCCAAGTAGGGTCATCCTAGATATAATACCTGGAAAAGCATCAAGATATCTGGCAATCAATCCCCTGTTTTGTGTTTAACTTGCAATCACAACTCCCATCCTTTAAAAAAAGAAAACAAGCCAACCTCTGACATCTTCATAACTTCCATTCTCAAAAACTTCATTCGGATATTTTATTTTGAAAACTACCTTCTTGTTCAACAGTTTTCTTCAATAAAAAACAACAATAATCTCTCATTCACCTCTGACCCTACACACCAGTCTTTTTTTTTTTTAAGGTTCAAGTCGCCATCCCTTCCAATGGAGGCAAGCATACAGTATGACTGACATAAAGATTACCCTGCTTTAGAAGTGTATACACATACTCAGAAAGCAACTTCAAAGATGGCCAGCTTTGTTCCCCTTCAGCTTTTCTTGTTGTTGTTTTCCCTTCTCAAAGAACCACAACTCTCTAGCAGATGTTGCATCAAAACCCATCACCAGCCCAACAACCACAAGTGCACAAAGATGCCATTGAAGGATATACATGATTAAAAATCTTACTTTATGACTGGTGAATACATAAACACATTTTCAAGCAGTTGATAAATTTACAAAAAAAAAATAAATAAATAAATGGTCACCATATAATCATGGGTTTCATTTTCCTTTTAGATTTAAAATTAATCAAAATTTCAAGCTGTTCATGGCCAAACCGTTACTGATGACTCCACATCTTTTTTTAAAAAAATTACTGTCATCTCATTACTTAAAGCTATCACACCAAAACTATATCCACATTTGTTGTTGGTTTATTTTTTTTCAAATAATCTTAACTTTCTTCTTTCTCATATTTCTGTTTATTTTGCTTTGATGAAAGTCAGAGGGAAACAGATAAAAACAAAAAGACAGAAAGTAATTTGTTAGACCACTTTTGGAGCATACAGTACAGATGTGGAATCCATTTCGATATTTTGGTAAAATTTTGGCCCAGAACATTTTTTTTAAATAAGAAACACCAAGCTATACAGATATTTTGGCCAGTGAGTGGCACACCACAGGCCACAAGTACAAGACAACCACAAAGCATGCTGATCAGATATTGAAACACTTCTCTAACTGCACTATTTTCTTTGTCAAGCCAATTAACCAAAGTAAAGATCCATATTTTAAAAAAATATAGGCCAAGTAATCATTTTTTAAAAAAAGAGGAATTACATAAACAGTTCCTGCCTCTTTAATTCCATATCAGTGTGCACCTAAGCAAGTTTTATTACCCTGTACCATAGGCCATAGGGCATTGATAAGTTTTAATCATCTTAGATAAAACCCAATTTGTGCAAACCTTTCCAATTAGTCAAATAAATATTATCTATTTACAATGGTATTAAAACTACTGCTAGCACAAGACAAAAATGCCACCTTCTAAAACAGAGATAGGAATTCATCCATCCACAGTTGTTAGTCTTATGAAATTTACCTCTGTTCCTTTTGTCACTCTATACAGCCACAAAGCAGTTTTAGCCAACAAAAAGATGGATGTGGAACAAATTAAACCGAGCCAGCACATTCCTCCCTAGTAGAAACTTTGGCTTTAACAAATTCACATAGGAATTAACTGCAGAGAGAAAAACATCTAGCTGCAGCTAAAGTGTGCACCACTTCTAGAAATCACCATTGCGCTTATGGTAACATAGCTCTCTGACAATTTTAATTGATACTGAGCCAGCATGAAAAGTTGCTGAAACAAAATGGCTTCACGGCATTCCACTGATCATGCTGTGACCTTTGTAATCCCTGGCTAAGCAATTTCTGATTGAAGCTATGGTACATATTAGCTCCATGCTGTGGCAACAGCAGCAGTGCTTGACTTTGAACTCCAGCTACCATTATCTGTGCACAAAGGCTGACAGAACTCTTCCGGATCCACATTTGTTTCCAGTAGTTGTAGCGACAGAGAAAAGAGTGTGTTCTTTCAATGTCTTAACAAGTGCTGCTCTGAAACTTCTAAAACCAAAATAATGCTGCCAGTAATTCAAAATTGTCAAACAAGTGAATTAAAAAACCTGGCAAAACTTTCTAAATGAACATCCATTTCCCCAAGATTTTTAGTGAAAACAGAGATACATACATCAGATACATTGGAAAGCATCTGGTTTATCACCATAGAATATATTATATATATATATAATAAGCTATTCTAATGATACTGATATTCATGAAAGGTTTTGTAAAGCCATGTTTGATCTGACTTCACATGATGTTCAACTAAATCTATTCTATTCAAGAAAATAGGGTCTTACAATCCATCATGTGCCTTTATTAGAGTTCTAGAACCTTACAGTTTGGGATAGTGTCATACTCAACTGGACCAGTATCTGTTATATCTTCCCCAACACTTGGTCCATTTGTAGCCTAAAAATGGTGAACAAATACGACATCTAAAGGAGTTTTGTACAAACTCTGATGAACACAATACCACCAAAAAACGCTCTCATTGTACCACTAACCTTACAACCATTTCACTGGATTTTATGGAAAACAGATATGGCCGGCCTGACACAAACCTGCTAACTAACCTATCTAGCAATAAGATTTTTATGGGATACTCATTTACTCCTGACAATTTCAAATATAACAACAGAAAACCCCAAATACAAATCTAAAAGTATACTGTAGCTGTTGCTGATGTACAGTCAATGAGTGGTAAAATGTGAAAGATGGGGCTCTTTGTTATAAAACATACAGATAATTAACCAGTCACTTTATTAGCTGCATGTGTGGCCACTGAGCACATCACAACATGAAAAATGGTGGTTTTCTAGTTTTGAATGTGAAAATTGCCTGAAGCATCAAGTACATGGCTACATAAGTCACATCTGCATAATTATCTAAAATCAAGAGAAACAATGCTGCTGAGAGGCTATAAGCTGGGCTAACTTGTTCTAAGGTGGCTGCTATCCCTGACATCCATAGCCAAGATTAGGTTGACCTATAGTATTTGAAGGATTGGTTCACTATTGGCATTTTGACAGCACAAAGTATCCAACTCCATTGACCAAGCTTTGCTCAAAAAAGCCAATGGCATTGGGGTTGGCCTCAGCTAGGAAGATGACGATGTTCATTGCCAGGAGTGACAGAAAATCATCATACATGATGAGTTATAGGTGTTGGACTATAATCACCTGTTCTGGTGCATAAAAAATACTAAACCCTAAACCATTTGCAGTCTTATCAAATTGGTATGACATTTGTTATAATGAATTTAGCCTTAGTTTCTCTTGTAGCTAATGACTAACAACACTAAGTAACACCTGCATAGATTTATACAGACTTATACCAATGAATAAAATTATGACCTAAACATCAATACTGCATAACTTTTAAAAATGTGAATCAACTTCAGTTATTCAAAGGTTAAGTACCCTATTTTCAGTGGTAATTTAAGTAAAATGGACAAAATAAAGTTAAGGCATACAATTATTATAAGATAATATTTTAAAATCTATTACATGTTTACAGTTCATCTTATAATCCTAACTAGTCTGCGCTACTGTTTGACTTCTACAAAGATTTCTTTTGTTTCCACTTTCAAATTCGATGTACTATAATGGCTAACCTGCCTTTATATCACTAGATTGCTGTTTACTTTGAAATAAATGAAATCATTCAGTAATTTGTTTCTTCTAATGAAATTTCAAAATGTCAACATAGACTAAACTTATTTAAAAACATACCACTAATTTTGGAATCAAATAAAATTTGAACTAATTCAAACTATCTGAACTACATCAGATTGAATGTTGTCCATATTTTGCTCATAGACAAATGCATTTTGTTATCATTAAAACAGCTCTTTATCGATATAAATATCTTAAAAATACATAAAACAGTTAGCCATATCTAGTGAATGTCCGGAGCATCAGTGCTGAGTGGGTCCTCTATGGTTTTCCACACAGACTGCACAGCCTCACTTCATTAAGTCCATAAGTTTTGTGAAGGAAAACCTGTGATAACAGCACTCACTGGTGATGAAGGGGCAGCTCTGAAGAATGTGGACAGAGGTTTCACAATAAAATAGCTATGCACCCCAACACATGCTCTATCACCATCATGTCCAAATACAGTGCTAGCCATGGCATGACATCTAAATTTTCCATTCTTGAAGGAACTGCAAGGAGATCCTCTCAGCATAAGTTCTATCATTGTCACACTGAAGGATGTTCAGGTTGAAGCTTGCAGGTAACCACATTTGCTGGACCACAGAAAACATTAAGTGTAACCATCCAAAGCAAGTCCATGCCCATACTATCATACGTCCACCACTCCAACAATTCCTCTTGCTTACACAGCACCCCATCTTTACACAAATGGGAGTCTGTAAACAGGACAATTCTCCATTTCAAGATAGCCACATATGCTGGTGCATCCATTAAAGAGCATAAGGCACAGTGCCTTAGGGAAAGAATGGGTTCGACATATGGACATCTTGCAGAAAACTATATTTTACATTAGTGGTTATTTACAGTATCTGGGTGGACTGGGCTGTATCTGACTTGAGATGCTGTGCCGTAATTGTCAAAGACAAGAACCTGGTCCCTGTATGTGTTGTGTGAATGAAGAGGTCATGGACAACAGTTATCACCCTTTGCTGCCCAGCATGTGCGCAGCTGCCAGTCAAAACCATCTCATTAGCCAAACAATGACATTTTAGCAGTGTTGAAACTTACCGTGTTGGCTGATCTGCTTGAAGTGATCCTATACCAATTTGTCAAAACTGCTTGGCTCAAATGGGAAAGATCACCACCTTCTCGAGTAATGTTCTGTTAAATTTTGAGCTGCTGTTTCAAACGACTCACATGCAAACTATGATAAATCACAAAATCAACGCTAGTGCATTGCATGCGTGGGTTAATTGAATTTTTTCTTCAGGTAAGCCATAGACCATAGTACCTGTCATGTCTTGTGTAAGCTTTGCTGAACTGTATTAACATATTACACTGCTGTCGACATTTTTGAAGTGCTGCGTTTTTATATTGGTTCGGTATATAATATCAGAGGATTAAACGTTTTGTTTGCTTTAATTGATCACTTTAATGTCCTCTAGATCCTTCCCAAACTACATCCTAGAAAAAAATGAGACCCTCTAGCAGCAGCAGCACCATATGTGTATAACTAGGTTGTGCCATGAAACCTAGCTGCTGGATTATTTTATTTGCCATTTATCTGAAGTGACTATAAAACAACAACATAATTAAAATGAATTATAGGAACTCTCATGTGATTGAGTGGACTTGCTTACCCAAATATTCATTTACTTAACATCATTAATACCTTTCTTTAGTAGCCTTTAACAGAATTAAGTTGTAAAAAATAAAATAATTCACTATGAAGTGAGAATAAGAACTTGTCAGAAACTCAGAAAGATGGATAACACACACAAGACAATCGGGAGAAACCAGTTACATTTGTAATTGTGCTGTAATAGTAATAACTACAGCTACCACCACATATTTATCTATTAAATCAATGATGTAATAAATATTCTGCTATTTCCCAAGTTGTTTGTAAAAGCTCCAAAGGAATGTATCACTGTTAAATATTCTTACATCTAGCAATTTAATGCAGGTTTTATGTGGGACATGGGTAAAAGGAGTAATTTCTTTCAAAAGTGAGAGTTTTAAATGTACAAGTGTTCCCCTGGTATGGTTTCTTCTCACTCTTCTTTATCAGCTGGCTGCCTAGATTTCTTTCCACATCTAGAAACAAAGAGTAAGGCTTTTCCTGTTGACAACCATAACCCTAACACTCCCTCATCAGGGTTGTCTCCCTTGTAGACATTGATGTACAACACAAATCTCTTCTTTATCAGCTGGCTGCCTAGATTTCTTTCCACATCTAGAAGCAAAGAGTAAGGCTTTTCCTGTTGACAACCATAACCCTAACACTCCCTCATCAGGGTTGTCTCCCTTGTAGACATTGATGTACAACACAAATGTTTGTAATAGCAGTGATAGTAAACAGACCAGTAAGAGCACTACCATTCATGCAAAAGCTAAAAAAGACAGTTGGTAAGAACAGCTCACAGACTTCTTTTTAAAAAACAGTTGAACCCCCTTAACTATCATCCAAGCCAGTTCAGTGCAACGTGGTGATGCATCGAATGAATGCAAAAGTATCTAAAACAAAAGCAAGCCTGGAAGAAAAGTTACAGAAATGAAAGAGGACACTTCCTTCTGGTGCATAGGCTTCTGCTTCTTTTGTTTCTCTCATTCTCCATTAAAGATTTAGTCTTTCTGGTGGTTTTATTATGATCACTAAAAAAAACTAGGGGAAAGAGGAAGGGGGGGGGGAACCTCATCTAATCAGCAAATGTTGCATGTGATGCACCAGAAGCAAATCTGGGATTTTGCTCTGAAAGATACAAAAGTTTAAAACTACTCTGATGAAGTTGTGGATGGCATCACATTAATTTAACAAAAATACGTTTCCTTAAGATGAACATTTTCCAAAGTTTCAATAAAGTTATTTTCTCATGAGCCAATCCCCTTCACATTCATTTAATAATTTTTCTTATTTATTTTATCATTTTTTTTTTCATTTTACTATTGCTAAGACTCTTATTGTAATAGACATTTAATGTTTTCCTTTATAATTTCACATTACAATTTTATTGATGCATAATGTTAATTTATTTATGTTAATATATATGTATTATACATACCTTTCTTGTAAAAAAAGGTCAATAAGATTTTCTTCATCTTTACTTCTCATGTGAACATGCTAACGATGGTAACCTTTAGATCACAACCTTTTAGTATGGAGTTTCGGACTTGCCAATTTAATTAATCATGGTGTATGTTATACCATTTGGAATACCGGAAATGCCTGAACATTTAAGTCAGCATTTTCAAGTTCAAAATCAGATTATTTTTACTTTAGGAATATTTACAGCTAATGTTTTTTTTGGCTTTACCCAATCTTTTTGTAAAAAACATATGTTGTCATTTAATTCTCTAGCAAGGGAGTTCAATGAACTCCTTAAACTCCATCTGAACATGGCACTGTTTATATATAAATATATAAACAAGGAAAACTGACGATAAATTAGTCACCTATAAAAGATTTTGAACTTTTATTTTAAAATATATCCATCAAATGTTATCATATTACAGTGGGTAATCAAAAAACAAGTTTCTATCTGCCAGTAATTAAGAACACATTTCCCCAATGTAATGTTACTTATGCAGGCTGACATAGTGCTTAGCTTTAGCCAAGAGTTGAATGCCAAAAAACCTGCTAGAATTGACAAGTATAATAATACTTCTAATCTTAAAAAAAAAGAGACTTGACGAGTTTACTTTGGAAAGGCAGATTTGTGGCAATGCATTGTGGGAATCCAAGCATTAAGTGTTATATATACACACACATACATATTAGTATCAAGCATAGTTTCCATAGCTTTATCATCACATACTTACAAAAAATATTGGCAATACTTATGAAATACATTACTGCAAAGTAACAATTAAGAAATTAATATCAATGTAGACAATTAAAACTGATAGTTCTACTTTCTACTAACACATGCAATTAACGAAACTCTATATGGACATATTCTAGCAGCAGCCAATATATTCTCCAAATTATCCTATACTAATGAATGAAAAATGCACCAAAATTCAATGCTATAATATATAATAATGGCAGATACTTTTTAATTAAAAATCTTTAACAAGAAAACCATATAAAACAAGATTTTTTTCCCTCTCATGCCACAATTTTGATAAAAAACAAACGACAACAGAAAATTAGAGATTTCAGAGACTATAAATTAAAAGGTATGGTTATGGTGACCGGTACATTAACCAAAGAGTTAATATTCCTCTCTTCTCTGAGATAAGTAAAAAAAATTAGATTAAAGCTTCATGGGTTAGCTGGATTTGGATCATAAGGTAATTAAACATTTTCATATCTGCTGGCTCTGCAAATGAAAGATTTTAGTCACCATCTATCCAATCATTTGATAAACAGCAGTAACATAGCTATTCAACATTTACACTTCCTTCAGACATTGTTCAGAATGTTACAGTCAAAACAGAGTTTGTTCTTGAACACAACTAAAGTCTTTTCTTTATTTTCCTCGGGATTTATAATCGTTTATCTAAGAAAGATAAAATACCAACATCAGTTAAAACCAGTAGAAGCCCTGTTGCTTGTTTTTTAAGATTATTCTACACTAGAAAAAAAAATCTTTTCCATACTTGTTAGTCCCTTAGTTAAAGTAACAGCATAAATCAACACTAGATGCCATCATAACTGCTAACAATGCACTTAGCTCAGCCAAAGTATGGTATACATGACTTCAAAGACATGATTTTAAGGTGTTACTCATATTGTTTTTTTAAGAACATTACTGTGGACAAGCTTTTCAATATCAGAAAATAAAATTGCTTATATATTGAGACATTTCTTGTTTGTTCTGTTTTGGTATTTCCCGTCTTCAGAATAACCTTATAGATTTGAGAGAATGGTTTACTATTAACCAAATACAAATGCATCAGCTCAACTACAAGTGCTCATTGTTCATTGTTCTTCTATTTGAATTTTAACTTATTTACTTACACAGGAACACACATTAATAAATGTTTTTTTAGCTACTTCCTATCAAAACTGAACTTGTGTTAGCAAGGTTACCATAAGATTCCTTCCGTAAACCATCTGTTCTGCTTTCACATTTGTCTTCTTAATATCCAACCTGATCGATGTTTCTTTTTATGCAATGTGTATGTTTGTAACGCACTTAACAGAACGGCCACCATTACCCCTGTGTGCCCTTTATTTATCTGTTTCCAGGCTTATCTCTAAAAACAAACATCTTACACTTAACAGGCAGCACACTTCCATAATAATCTCTTTGCTTGCTCTCTGCCCTATCATTAACAATCTTACCACTTCGACATTATCCATCCGGTCTTTCCTCACAATGAAGGGGAAAAGAAATTGGAAAAAAAAAGAAAGAAAAGTTTGAGTCACTCGTAACCCAGGTGCACCCCATCCCATGCACTCATATATCTCAAGATTTCAGCCCGTCCTGCTAGGGTGGTAATCAATAATTGAAGCTGTAGCCTTTCAGCATTCCTAAATCACAGGCCAGATTGGAGTAATAACCAAGCCATTCACAATTACGGTGATATGTCATTCACCTCTTAACTCTATATGATGTAAAGAACAGCCATCTTAGTTCCACAAGTTGGCATTTGGAATTTTAAATGACTAATTTCAGCACAATGAATCAAAATGCAGATATATTAGGTCTGCCCATTTTTTAAAAGGCTTCATGGTATAAATATAAAAATAAAAACAAAATTTTCTTCTTTATATATTTTTATAATTATAAATTAAAACTTCTAGAATGTGGTTTCCAGTATATGAAAAATTGAGAGAGAAAAAGAGAGAAGAATACGACTTTACTTTGGATCAAAAGCTTTATAACTTAAAAGTTAGATTTCCAATGTCCAACTGCTAAAGAGAAAGGGATTTCATTTTTATTTTCTTGTTCTGTCTCTTGGGTGGCTAGTGGCAATTGCTAGTCAAGTCAGTTCAACCTGGCATACCCAGCTAATTATGTGTTTTTCCTCCCATGTTTAAAATTCAGAGTTCTAGTAGGGCGTTCTCTACCAAAGTTGAAAGTCAGTCTTCTGGCCCCTCAAGGCGCAGAATAAGCAATGCTATCTAGCAGACAATCATGTCAATACACACCCTGACTGGGGTTATCTCCCTTGTTTATGGAGGGTTGAGACGCACCTGAAACTAGAGTTGGGTATCATGAAAATTTTCGTACAGAAGCATACTGCAATTATATTAAAGAAGAATTTGTTGTGTATATTAATTGTTGCATGAGTGGTCAACTAAACATTGTAACTAATGCCAACACCCAGTGCAAGATATTTATCAGGGATAGGGGAGGACAGTAAACAAAAAAAAAACAGTGACTCAACTTGATGGAATTTGTCTGGTCAATTGTTTCACTCAAGTCAGTCAGCTACAACAGAAGACTGACACTGACTTTCATTTCATTTGTGGGCAAATAAAATGGGTGATGTCTAAAAGGATGTGTGGATAAATTGGAGGTTCCACCCCCAGCCCATTTAACTGCATCACAACTGCAAAAAGCTACATTTTACCCAATGATGCCATCAGATTTTTTTTCTTTAATCCAAAATGCTTCCAAATGTCAGATTTGACCAAGCATTCTTCATGACTTTTCATTCAGCCATATATATACAGTTGGCCCCCGCGTAATCGCAGTTCGGCATTCGTGGCCCCGGTTATTCACGGAATTTTCCTTAGAACCTAACTAATAATTGTTCAGGGAAACCCCCACATATTCGCGGAATCACAAATATCTTTCGCGATTTTTTATGGCTTTTTTCGTGGCAATATATATTTTTCCACGCTTTTTAATGCTAAATTATTAATAACAATATAATTTACTAATTTTGTAATATAAATACTAACGTAAATTCAGCAAAATATCAATATAAAATAAATGCTATTGGCTGGAGGTTTGAAAGTAGCCAATCCGAGAGCGTTATTCATTTCTCCTTGCTGCTGATTGGCTGCTGCCCACGAGGCGCTATTTCAGGCAGATGCAGCCCAGCATCATCTCAGTTTACCGCGTGTAGCTATCTCGAGTGTTTCTCTGAGTGTTGTATTTTTTATTAAATTATTATTATATATTTACTTATATTTTTATATTTTTTATTATATTTCACATTATATTTTGACGTTTATAGGCATTTATAGGCATTTTATTGGACCACGTCCAATATTCACAGTTTTTCACTCTTCGCAGGTGCTCTAGGAACATAACCCCTACGAATACCGGGGAACAACTGTATATATATTTGTAATATTTTGTTGCAAAAAATGTAAACACTTTTAATATTATTAAATATGAAAAAAGATTACTCAAGAATTCCTGTACATTCCTCACTACTACATATCACAAAAACAAAATACTATGGTATATGTCAACAATGCTACACAAAACCAAGATTGGAACAAGCCACACAGCTGACAGTTCCAACTGATGAACTGAAAGCCAGCTAGCTCTCTTCTGGTGGAATTTCAGACAAAATCCATGCAGAAAAGGTCCTGCATCAGTTTATTCCCTATGCCAAGCCAGCATCTGCACAAACATACATCAGAATCTTTACATGCTTTAATGCATTCCACTATATCTCTGCTCTCTGAATCATATCACTCATCAAACAGATTTTATACCTTGCTTACTGTGTTAACAGTTGAGGTTATCCTTATCAGAACAAAGATGGTAGCCTTGCCAAAGCAAAATTGTCCACTCTAATTCCAATACCCTAAATATGATGACCCCACAAAGTTTATAACAGGCATGACAAATCAGTGCTATTGAGAAAGTTTAAAAGAGTTTTCAACAAATGTAGCAGTAACAAACAGCTCACAAATCCCAGAGATGGAATGGAAAGTGACTCCATGGTCCAGTTAAATTACTAATTTTAGACAGTCACATTCTACCTTGTGGCCAGGTTTGCATGGCTCCTGCGCAAGGATGACACGCAAATTCGTGAAGTGTTCCACATTTTTTAAGAGAAAGAGAAAAAAAAAAAAGATCTGCAGAATAAATACAGGAGGGTGGAGGTTCACATGCTGGATATATGATAAAATAAGACAAGGGATACCAACATCAGGGAAGCTGTTCAAAAATGCAGGTCAATCATCAAAAAAAAACCCTAACTAGGTTTGTAAAATTACATCTCCATTAAGAAAGCTTGGGTAATGCTTCTGTATGTTACTGTAAGAGAAAAAACATCTGATAATATTAGAAATAGCCAGGTAGAAGAGCAAATACAGAAAAAGTAAGCTATCTAAATAGAATAACATTTTGTCTGGGTGAAAAAACAAAGCTTCAAATATAAAAAATGTGGTGTGTTCAAAACTGACAGACCTGTTCTACTTGCTTTTATTTATCAAAGAACTCCTAAATACCCTGAATCTGCCTCTGTGGTCCCAAGAAGAGCTCAATGTGACTTTGGATGCTTTATCATGTAATAGCATTTTTAAGCAAATTTTCTTATATGAATTAAGTCTGAATAAAATATAATACAAATCTTTAATACTGACCACTGAAGGGTATTCATAGTTTTAAAATGTATTCCTAACTTTTAAGACATTAAAGACTAAAGTAGTTCATAATTGTTTCATAGAATCTCTCTTACATATCATCTTCCGTCATCTGAAAAACTGGTCTCTATTCTGCCTGTGTACACAAAATGCAAGTTAACTAGTAAGTTGATGATGCAGTGTTTTCCTGGAACAGTCTGAATTTATATGGGGGACTATACTTGTAAAACAAGTTGTACATTTGTTTGGCTTTATCGTGTAAGAAAAGCAACTGTGCTGCATGCGTATAAATGTTTCCCATATAAGTTTTCATAACTAAAAGAAGCAACAAAAAAAAAATTTAAATCCAATGTTGGAAATATTTATTTAAACACACAGGATATGCACAAATCATAAGTAATTGCTACTGAGAGATGTATAGGATACATACATGATGCATTATTACAAAAAATATACAAAATAAAATGAATACCTTGTATGGTGCCTTAGTATTTGGTATGGCAGCCCTTTACTTTATATAGAGCATGACACCTTGTTTTCATGCTCCCATACAGGTTATTAGTGTATGACTGTGGAACGTTGTTCCAAATAACCAGTAGCACTTTCCCCAATTCATCTGAATTGTTTGGTTGCTGTTTTACTTTCTCTATAGTCATATGAACCAATATGGTCTGAATGATGTTCATATCAGGAGTTTTGTGAGTGTTCCATAGGCCTCTTTATGTTCCAGATAGATTTTCAGCAAATTAGTTGTATGCTTGGTGTCATTGTCATGCTGGAAAATGAATCTTCACCCAGCGAAATGTCTTCCTGAAGAAATGGCATGCTAGATGAGAACCTGCTTATACCTTTTGGCAGTTGGTACACCTTCAATTTTATGCCAATCTCCAATACCCTTGCCGGTTATGTAGCTCCACACTTGTATTGATTCACCCCTTTGCTTTATTATAGCTGTTGTACACTGACTGTTATACTTTTCTCTGGTCTGCTTTTGTATAAATTGTTAACTGATTAGTGCTAAACAGTTCAAACTTGGACTCATCTACAGAGAACATCATCTTCCATGTTTTGTCATCCTATTACCCATTTCAGCCCTGCCACTTGGTTGCCCCTCTCTTCAGCAAAGGTTTTCAGGCAGTTACACATCCAATGAAACTATTTCACACTAACTGTATCTGACTGTTTTAGAAGACACATTAACATCCAAACTTACAGCTAGGTCATTCACAACATCTCTACTGGCTTATTGTCTATCATGTAGAAAACACACAGAGGTTCTTGACATCAGTGAGAGCTTTCTTCCTTGACCTTGTCAATTGTCAACAGTATCAGTTTCACATATTCTCCTCAAAGTCTAGCAAACAGCTCTTTCTGAAACAATAAATTGGGCTGCAAGCTGCCACATGAAACAGCCTTCACTGGGTAATACTTTGGTTTCTATACACTTGTCATGTGATATTTCCTTTCCAGGAGCCATAGTATTCACTTCACTACAATGATATCACTGACCTAGTCCTTCTGTAGGTGTGACACATTCTGATTGCTTAGATAACAACCAATCACCAACACTTGACTGTACCATGGAGAATTTCATTTTTATACATGAGATATGATTCTATCATGTTATTTGCATTTATACCAATTTTTCCTGTTTCCATAATTATTTCCAATACTACCTACATACACCCAGATGCAAAATCTACTGTGTGTGTGTGTGTGTGTGTGTGTGCACTTACAAATATGAATTTAAGATATTTGTTTAAAGTGAACATTTCACAAATTGGTTTTGTATGGATGATTTTTAATCTACATAATTCAAAAATAAGAACACAAAACATTATCATGTGTTATTTGTTCTTTTGGTGTTAGAAGGTATTTACAAGCATCTCTTCCCTTTCCACAAACATTTGTTTTCCCTTCCTTCCAAATTTGCCATTGTCCTTACCTGAAGAGACACACAGAATGGCAATATTTCTTTTTCTGTTAGCTTATATTGCACCTATAGCATCTGTTGCCACTTTCAACAAACTACACCAACATACACTTGTCACATGACTCCCACAGTTCATTTGAAAGGTGATGTTTTGATCATTACAGCCGATTAACATCACAAAACAAAACTAAGCACAATCCATGATGGGTATTTCTATTATGTAAAACAGCAGATATAAGCTACTGAACAATGTTTCTCATAGATATCAATGCATAAAAGCTAAAAATAATTATTAGAAAACTCTTTTTAAGAAAAACCAAGACAGAAATGCAGCTCGTTTTTAAAAAGATTTCACGAAAATATATGAAAATGTTAATTTTGCATATACAGTAATGAACGACTTGATGAAGAAATTTTTAAAGGCATACTGCAACTCCTTTTTTTGTGTATGTAAAAGTAGTTGTACATCTATGCTACAGCTATTTCTAAGAGCCAGTAATCAATCACTGCACACAATGTAACAAAACACAATCTATTTTTATTCAATAATTCATGGCAACAGCCCTGAGATAGACTGGTCTAACACAATGTTGATTAAGATTCATGGTGGCTAATGGAATAACAATAAAACATGCCCAACATATACAGCAAGATGAGTGATCCATTTAGTGATTGCATCCAGATTTAAAAGCATCTCCAACAACCTGAAACAGGTACATACAGGTGGAACAAGTTTCGTTTTTGTGGTTCACAATGGAAGCTGGTAAGAGTGCATAATTAATGCTCCCTTTTTTAAATTCTAATAAGATGCAATTATCCTCCTACCACTTTCTTTTTCACAGCCAGGTCTGTAATGCAACAGATGGCATGGATGCAAAACCAGAAAATCGTGGAATAAAGTGGTTAGTGGTAAACTGTGCTGCTAGACTTAACCTCATTTGCTGCTTCAGTTTTAAACTTTTAAAAAAAATTTTAATTGATAATACAAAATTTGTGCTGAGAGCCCCCTCCTTGATCCAACTCAGACAGACTGCAAGTTATTTGGATGAAATTTAACTAACAACACCCCCTCAAATAAATAAATGAGACACCAAATGTTTTCAGAGATCCACTATTTTTTTGAGCAGCAGTGTATTTAATAAAAACAACAACCAACTCCTAACACTGCTGGGAAATAGGAAACTCTTAGTAATTAATACCTGGAAGAATGCTTTGCTAAAAAAGGAAGTATGAAACTTTTAAAGAAAAAAAAAACAACATTTCAGGCTCTTCCGATTATTTAGACATTTTTTCTTCTGTAAATGGTAAACTATCTGGAGATTTTAAACAGAGTTCCACCTTTTAAAGGCTTTGAAAAAAACCACAACAAACTTTCCAACAAAATAACCAAACCCAAATAAGGTTTCAACCCTTTGGAATAACACTGCGGTAGCATTAGTGACCTTTGTATAAAATGCTTTGGTTTCTCTAACTAGAAATACAATAAAAATAAAGTAGCAACTGATCTTCATCATAATTACCATTTAAACTTTTATTTGAAACTACATTTTGCAAGTAAAAAAAAAAAATCTTTCAAAAAATATTTTAAATTGAACTTATTTTCATTTGTGTAACACATGCCTGGTATTCATTTTTATTTTACTACAGAATTATTAGTGAGACTACAAGTAGCAAATGTACATGCAACAATGGCCATTTTAGAAGAAATCTAGCTGTGCTTCTCAAAATTACACATATTCCGCTGCAGACTATATGCATGGGGTTGAATTAATCCTAGATCAATGGCCAACACATTTATTATTATTCACTGGTGTGGGAGCCACAGCATGCGGCTTGATGGACTAATGGAAAAGTAATAAAACTTGTAGTAATCCTTCATTATGGCACTTACTCTGTTTACTTGAGATAGGTGAGGTTAAAAGCCTCTTGATTAACTATATCTTACCATCAGCATACAGGTGAGACAACATAACATCTTCTTTAAATGTTTACAGCAAAGGCTTACAAATTGATCGACTCTATGCATTGATCATCATTACTAAAAGAGTATCATGGGTATTTGTTTGTTAATCTTTACTCTTTACTCCATAACAATATTCACTGTTAAAAAAACCAAGCTTTTTTTTTTAAAAAGTAAATGTTTTCATGTTTCATTCTCTCGAAGATGTGTTCTTAGTGAGGTGGGCCTGAGTTGGAATGTGTTCCCACCATCTTAGTTAAAACCCCTTTTACTACTCATCTAGCATTAAGAAATCTGTTACAAGCCTCATATTCTAAGAATAGCTGGGCAACACAAAGCAGTGACAACCTGCTTACAATTGTCAAGGATTAACCTATTCTGGCTTTCCTCTTTCTCTAAGTAAATTGTCTTGACCTTTTTTTTTCTGAGTGTTCTGTTTTCCTGTTGTTTTTGCTAAGCGAAGTGGATAAAACATTAACCAACCAACAGAAATTGTGGTCAATTAAAAACGTGTGTGGTTATTCTGAGGTCTTCACAATTATTTGGAATTAATTGTTTGAGATGTGGTTTTCTTGCAATTGCCTTTCTTACCAAGAACTGATGGATGTAGATATATAAGTAAACACTCCCAAAAACTAATGGCAATAAACTAAATCTGTAGCAAAAATGTTACTTTAAAAATCTGGTAAAGAGACAAATATGTTTATATCAGATTCAGTCAATCAGTTTCCTTATTCTAAATTCAAGGTACAGTACAACATAACATTTACTATAAAACCAGACAAAGATATTAAAAACAATTAAAACTTCATAAGAATGACAAATTTTAACAAGTGGTAACAGACCAAATAAAGGGACTTAACTTCTACTTCACTTAATGTTTTAAAAAGGTTACGAAGAGTTCTAGTAGAGTTTACCAGGTACACACAATGCAGGTTTTGTGAGTAACTCTTGGCTGGCTTGACCACTGTTCAAGAGCCCCCAACAATACCTAGGTAACTACTCATTTGGTCATCAAGTATAATGTCCCCATACCCCGCCTAAGAAGCCCACTTCTGTAAGACTCGAAAGTCCAGACAGTCCAATAAAAAAAGGTAAGTAATAATGCAATAGCAATCTAATAGACACAAGCTGTAACTATAAGCATAAAAACAAAGTAGATGTCTTTACTTCTGAGAAAGAGAAGAAATGTATAAAACCCCTAAATTTATAAGTATCTGTATAGTCACTCATTCGTTGAAAAACTCCCATGGAAACCAATGAACAATGTCAATAATTTCAATTCCATAACAAAAAACATTTAACTAAATGACATTAACATTTTTATTTATTATAATTAGATAATACAGTCGTTATGTAAACAGTAGTAGTACACAATGGTCTTTTTTTTCTCTTTGAACTACACAATTACTAACTAGGCTATCAAAGTTCGAAGAAAGGTAAAAATATAAAGTGATGAGAATTTCTGATTTAAAAAAGTTTCAATAATAGAAGATAATCCTGCATGTACCAGTACACATTAGATTACCTACCTTGTCAAAAAAGAACAATAACTAAATATACTAATAAAAATTCCAGTGCAAGATTTAATTTTAAAAATTCCAAAATCTTCCCACATTTACATGACCTATGACAGTAATAAACCACCTACGATTAAACATTAAATCACAATCCTATAAAATGGCTACATACTCCAGTCTTTTGTTTCAAAAAATGTTTTCTTTTTGTGGAAAAGATATTCTGTCGCCTGAACTGTCTTTAAGCCACATCCTACCCACAAAACACTCCCTGACAGAGAGGTAAAGATATACTAATTTTCTGCTCCACTCACTGAAAGAAACTAGGATTGTACTACTTATGAGTCAGTGCCTGCAGTAGTCACTGAGTGACCCCTCTCTCTCTCTCTCTCTCTTCCTTCAGCCCCCTCCAACCTCCACTCAAGAACTTCTATAGTAATGACAAGTAATCAAATCACCTGCATGTGATGCCAACATCTCTGATGAAACAGATTTCTTGGTGCTGTGTGTAAATATGTAGAGGTTACAACAAGAAATCATTCAAGTGAAAAGAAATTTGGTTGACTGATATCGCTTAATGCCCTGTTTCCTGACTGTACTTAAACAATAGGAAACCATCCAAACATAAAAGCAAAAAACATCCTAATATTTTCCTATGTGGAAATCCTCCCAGCTACATTATAAGGTAAACCTCCCAGCTCAACTTACATTAAAAATGTCCACTTCAAATACAAAAACAAGAAGGGCACCGTAATCTACCAAATATCTGTAAACTTCTTTTGCAAAAAACAATTTACAAACATCTAACAGGAAAATAGTCACTGAAATCAAACAAAAAAACAACAAATGTTTTGATGGAATGATTTTTTCCCAATGGTTGCTTTCTCATGGACATTTTCATGAAGATTAGCATAAACTTTACCGAGTGCTCAGTGGCAAAAACAACAAATTGTGGAGTTTTATATTTTCAAAAGAACCTCAGAAAAATCATCATTATCTCTCAAATATATTGTGAAGAAATTAAAAAAAAAAAAAAATTCCTTACTGATGTGGTGTTCATGAGATGATTAAGTGATGAATCAAAAACTGGGACATCCTGACATTTCACTATAAACACAAGCCTTAAAATGAGAATGTGATAACTGAAGTAAATTCATCTTTGTGGCATTTCTGTCCAACAGTTTACCACTTTTACATTCAGCTTCTCAGCTATTTACAAGATCATTACATGGATTACGAAACCTTAGATTTCTTTAAAAAATATAAGTTTATATCTAAATAGGTTCAAGGATATTTTCTTTGTATAAAATGTCAGAAGGGTATTAATTTTTATCTACCCTGATAGGTGCTTTTATTATGATTATCTCCCCTGGAGTAAGACAGAGTTAATAATTTTAAAATTTACAAAAGAATCAAATTCCCTTTCAAATAGAGATGCATAACAGAAAATTTTTATTCATTATTATTATATAACTAAGTAGATGTGCAAGATTACACATTCATACACAGTATTTCATTTAAGTAAATAGTGTAAATATTGTAAACATAAATGTAAATTTGCAGTATACAGACATAAGTGGGTGTGAAGCCTGAAACTATTATATAAACATAATGCACAAATCAGAAAACTAAGAGTGACTTTGTGTAATCCTCACATTCCTCCTAATTCTCCAGCCACAACTAGGAGTGGGGGAAAAGATGCTGCTGGCATCATGAGTTCCTCCTACTGCTTGTGGACAGCCGGTTTTGTGGTCTGATAAAATGTCAGGATGTCCCAATTTTTGACATAAGCAAACACAACTGTATCCTGAAAAGCATCGTGTTTCCATCGAAGTTTAATTTCCTCCTCTTCCCTCATCACCGAAAAGAGCATTTTCCAGTTTTATCCTTAGTGAAAATTATTAAATTCTGGGGGGAAAAAAAGAAATTAAAAAGAAACAAACAAATGCACTGCAAACCTTCCCTAGAGGAGGAGATTTGAAAGATACATCTGGTTTGTATTAAGTCAGAAATTAAGGAGAAAAACAAGGAGTAAGGTCAACTGAGGTCACACAGGTGGAGAGAAACGCTTACTTATAATAGCAGACCAGTTTCCCCAGTAAGTAGAATCAGGCACTGATACAACTAAAACAGTATAGGCATATTAGATACTAAATACTTACTCTGAGTACTTTTAAAAGATGAACCTACAACTAAAATGGTTACAAGTGATTATTAAGTATTTACGTTCTGAGTAGATACTCATGATGAGAAGCTCAGAGCCACAAATCTCGTTTGAGTGGAGGGGAACAGCAGATGATGGAAAACTCACCCTAAATTAAACTGTTCAGAAGTCTCTAGCAACAGTAAAATCCACTACAACTTAATTGCATATAGCTGGAACTAGCTGGATATATCAACACCAAGTTGTGGCAGAGTTACCTACCTTAGCTGGTAGATGAAAGGGAGTCAGAAAAAATATTCTGTTTGTCAATCTAACTACATTAAGTGATATCTCAAATTATAATTAGGAAGGTGATCCACCAACTGCTCTCCCCACCATCCACATTCTTTCATCACATCTTATATGTAAAAGTATATATGCATTACAAATAATTTATTAATAAAAGATTTCTAAAACAGGTTGTAAGCTGTTAAAGAAAAACCATCTTTTAAAATTTTTTATTTATTCATTTATTTTGCTTGCCATTTAAACACGTTTTTGGGAAGAGCTCTATAAAGAGCAGCTTTTCAAAAATACATAATGATGTTTTTCAGTTTAGTTGCATGCAAAATGAAAGTAACAATTTTGAAATGGCAGACTTCTGTTTTTTTCTCCTTAAATATTTGCATTAAAAATTTATTTTCTCACAAAGTGATGCAGATATTAATCTCCACCCTTATCAGTGTCCTTCCAACAGAATTCAGGCAGTGCTGAAATTCAAATTTGTAAGATTCTCTTCCATTTGGAGCTCTGATGTCCTGTTGTGTTGGCTGCCCAGTTGACTATAACATATGCACACCTGGTCAAGAGCCAGAATGGTTAAATCGCCAACAGCTGTTAATTGAGAAGGGCCCATTCATTTACAAAAAAACAAAGTAAAAAACAGTAGCTAGCTTGCTTCTTGTTTGAGCCAAACATATATTGTTGACAGGGCTCTGTTTTCAGAACTATAGACAAGCAAGATATGATCTAAAAGTATAGTCAAGAGGACATTCCAGCGAAAATCTTTCTCAAAAGAGGAACTAATTTTCTCATGATCTTGTTTTCCAAAGATTTACTAAATTAGGATATCTCACATTTTCAGATAGCTCCAATACCAGATTCACTCTTCTGTATTTAACACTTTCTCTCAAATCTGTTGGTACTTTATTAATAAGAACATAACTACTCAAGTAGACATTTTGTTATCATTCATTTTTAATGTCATTCGTTAAGTTTATGAAACTAGAAGTTATTTTTTTTTTTACACGTGAAAAAAAAAACTTCTAAAGTAACAATTTTAAAACATGGAAAGAGAGAAAATTGCAAGCATAATTTCCTGGGATTCCAAATTAAATTTTTTTAGAATATTGTCTGAATTATGTTTGTACAATCATAATATCTAAATTACAGTTCTTTACTTTCACAAACCTTTGTTACATCCCCTTATTTTCTTGTCATCTCTCTTTCTATTCTCAAAATGGCATTTCCTTTATTCTGTATTGCAATTAAATCTTTAAATTCATAATGCTCAGGTAAAATCTTTTCCCTCACATCATTTTGAAATTTTTTCTTCTTTCTTAATAACAAAATAACTCGCTTCTTACAGTAACTGTTTATAATACAACTCCCCCCCCCTTTTCAGTTTAACCATTTATCCTCTTATTCTAATCTATGAAAAGGTTTAGTGAAAATCTCATTTGCTTTTCTACTGCCAAAACAATGATGACCTGGCTGTAAATTCCAAGCTGGAAAGGGTTAAACCAAACAGGCCAATGATGGCAAATATGCTTTGATTACTTTAATTTAGAGAACAGTAAAGGGTGATTAGTAAGTCTAAAACTATCCTCAATAGGTCTCCATTAAATCATTTCAGACTGAGTAACTATGCCATTCATCCCTCCAAAATCTTAACAAGAAATAATTTCCACATGTCAAAACATAAAGGATTATAAATTTAAAAAAACAAATACATTTACATTATATTTTTTCTGTATGGTCTGAAAAGCAGTTAGTCAATGGATAAGAGAGAGAGAGAAAAAAAAACAGGAAAACCACAAATATGTTACTTGAACAAGAAGCCATGTTTTCAATAAGGGTACCACAGGGCGAGTCAGACCCTACACATGGACTTATGTTCAGACTTATGAGAGAGAGAGAGGGAGGGAGACAGACAGACCAACAGTGGTGCAGAGGAAGGTAGCTTCTCCCTCTGGAATTTACTACTCAACAGTTTAGTTTTGCTGAACCTTACTATATTCAAAATAGGAGCTTACTGGTGTTGAGATCTATTTGGCAAGTTTTGATTGGATGGCTAACTGACCTCAGTCACCCGGTTAAGAACTTTGGAAATGTTACCAACCGAAAACTGATTGATCCCAAATATCCTCCTCATGTCAGCACTGATTTAAATGGCTCTTTGCCTTTATCATCTGGAATTCATCCAAAAGGTAGGTTCATTGATTTCATCACATTTGTTGTTCTCTCATGCTAGTGACAAAGTCTGAAAAAGGATCTAAGCTTGTTCTGGTTTTGTATCTACAAGTTCACAATAATTATTCTATAGGTCTACACTGCCATAGTACAGAAACTAAACTGAAGATTTACCTTAGTGTTCAATTAACCACTGATATAGCATGAAACTAAATATTTTCAAGTTGTTAATATCCACATACATAAACATATTTACCTGTCTAGTCATTTTTTCTACCATTGCAACTACTTTCAAAAAATTTGTTATAAAAAGCAATTTAAACAAAAATAATGTATCTGCATTTAAAAAAAAAAAAACCAAAAATATATACTGAGGCTTATAGCTGTTGTTTAGTGTACATTGAAAAATTTGTTGGCTGTTTTGTCAAAACGTTACTTTAAATTGATAATGAAAGTATATTATATAGTATATGAAAAGTAAAGATGTTAAAATAGAAAAGTCAGTTTGTATTCTGGTGGTATTAGGAAAGACTCTATCATGTTATAGATTCCAAGGTTTTAATAAGCAGTTCCACATTCTTAAAGATTCACAATATAGTATCAAAGAATATATGCAACTGGTGGTGAGCTGAAAATCAGCCCTGTAGATCAGCCGCACCTAGTTCTTTGAAAACATTTTGAAGATAATGGACAAGCAGCCATCACAAATTCACTCTTTTCGAAGATCCATCAGAGGTATGTATTTGATTTATTTTATTGATGCTGTTTTTTTTTGGAGGGGTTGTTGCTATTGAGTTTTTGCAATTTCAATGTTAGCAGCTAAAAGGGCAAGAGACCGCTCTTTAAATAAGACTTGTGACCTTTGCTCAATTTTATTTTAAAATAATTTCGCCAAAAAGCCACCAGAGTTAACGGAACAAATGATGGCAGCTGATTGAAATGTCCTTGGTTAACCATCGTTTCATGAGAAACCACAATCCTATTGGCTGGCAGATACTGTTAGAGACACACAGTAACCAATGCAATGGCCTTATCTCCCTCCGTGCAGCTGTTGGTAAGAACCACAAATATTTCCAAAAACAGACATGACATACGTAAGCCATGACTCAGCAGCAATGCCAGGCCACAGTCTGGAGTGATTGCATTGGATAAAAATGCAACAGAAATGAGAAATTGGTTTTTCTGTTATGATGTGGAAAGAGTTACATCTATTGGAATCTAGTTTCTCAGGGTTTTGACCTCAGATTATGCAAGAGAAAAAAATTGCTGAGTCAAAAATAAACTGACTTCTGATTGTTACTAAAAAACAACTTTAGCAGACCATTTTTTTTTTCAGAATTGCAAATAAAAAATTCTAGACTAATACCTAAACTGTCTTTTAAAACCAATATAATGTAATTTTTCAGAACTTATTTTCAGCTCCAACCCAATGAATAACATAATATCTAGCTTATTAACATGTCTTCATGAAAATGCACATATTCAAATATTTTGACTAAAAAATCTAATTAAATATTTTAAAAATGTATTGTTCCAGCAGTGTTCAGAAAGTCTTTTGGTGGCAGTATGTTTCAAGTGAGCTGCTGCTGATGATAATGTACATAATATAACACTACTTACTTAAAATTTAAAAAAAAAAAAACAGGTGCTGATTAGTTGACAAAATCAAGCAAAGAAAATAATAAAGCACCTTGAAGATGACTCTATTGCTAGATATCTTTGAAAGCTAAAACTTGTAAGATTTAGTTTCTCTTTAGTAATGTTCTCGTCTGTTGTGGGCTCTTCCCTTGATGAGATGACAGTTTACAGCTGCAAGCATGCGAAATGCTTTCTAAATTAAATGCAATACAAGCCATCTGTCTTTTAAGTAACATGTGTTTTCTTAAGGCTTTTCTATGCCATCTATTGGTATGGATTATCTTTTAGTATTCAGCAGTCCTCCACCAAAATCCATGCTAGGCAGATGCCAGGGATCTTTACTGAATGGTCAAGTTCCCCTATTTCCAAGATGCAGAAAGTTTGCATTGGGAACCTCTACTAAAGTACTGGGTTTTCATGTACACATTTTATACTTTCCATTGAAGATAATTGCCTCTAGAACTCAAAGCATACATGCAAATTATCAACAAAGCCTCCCCCCCCCCACACACACACACACACACTGGACGGTAAGTTGTTCCTCATCTCTTTCAGAAGCATTAAGATATTTTTAATATTTAATAGCAGAATCATCAAAGCTTCTGTAAATTTTAAAGGAAAACACTGATGAAAATAAATGCTTTAAAATAGTTTTGTAGTTAGGTAGCTATGGATATTCTAGCGAATATTTGCCTGAATGGATAAAAATCAACCAATTAACTTAATCCAGGTCTTCAATTCATAAGAAACCCTGGCTCCATCACAGAGAGGAATGTGGCAATTTATATTACATAGTCAGTTAGCCATTGCCACTCTGTGTACCTAAGCTGGCCAAGAATTAAATCTGAAGTTTCCAACTAATCTGTTATTTCAATGCCAATCACCAGCCAAACTAACATGAGAGAGAGAGAGAGAGGAGAGAGAGAGAGAGAGAGAGAGAGAGAGAGTGAGTGAGTGAGCAGATGTGACCTTTAACTGTCTACTCTAGAGATTACATATTTAGCTGTTTGAACACATTTAATAAAATACCTTATGTTACAATTAACTTATGCACCTAGCCTACCCAGAATTGGTTTGATGGGAATGGCTGTCAAAATAGCTCCATGAGATAAAGGTGTTTGTATCTCTGGGGATAGCCATTACAAAATGAGGCACAAATTATGAATTCCATTCTATTATTATAATTGCACAACCAGTGATCCAGTTGCACCCATATTAAATGTCAGAAGAGACATCATATAATGTGCATATAATGACATATCACAATTAACAATTTAACTGGCTTGGTTAATTAAACAAATTCCAGTTGTAGATGTCTAGTAGATTAACAGTATGAATAGCCATGTGAGTAGCTATCAAAAGTTGTAGTTATTTAGGTAAACTATTTCAGATAGGATGTTTTCTGATAAAAGATTATTCTTAGTTTAATCATATGACATTGGATTATTATTAAAGATAATAGTAAAGTACCTAATTTCAAAATTAAAGATAAAGAGGAATATTTTACATTAAGTAATTTTTAAAATTTTAGTAAACTTGTATTTTTTCTAAGTAGTTAAAAACTAAACATCTAAGATAACAACTCTTACAATTTCTCAGGATGCTTCCTTAGGTTCAGTTGACATTTGCAGAGATATGAAAACTTTGTATGGCAATAGTGGCTGGCTTATAGAAACTATGCTAACTGTAGATTCAGTGGTCTGATCCAGCATACATGTTCATCTATTCGGCTAGGGATTAACAAACGAAGAATATAACCTCTTGAAATCATCTGATTAAAAACCATCTAAAGGAATTGATGTGTAAGTCCTCCAAATGTTCTAAATTCTTAATGCTTACATTCTGAAATCACATAATGATTTGCCTTGCTGGCTTTTTTTGTTGGAGTCTGTGATCTGACATTCAGTGTTCATGAGATTGGTTTTCTTCATGACATGCAACCACGTCAAAGTCTTCAGCGCCACAACACCTCCTGTTTAATTTTTAAATAGAGGGTACAAAAGATAGCCAGACATCCCATCTCTAATTTGATTCCTAGAATTTCTTGTAGTCTAGGGAATACTGATTTGTAAGAAAGATACAAGATACACAGCAGCAGATACTGGCAGAATGATGTGGTGGTGCTGTGAACAGAAGCCAATGCCATGGCTTTTACAGTGAAAAGATTTTTCATAGTGAATCATAAGTAAAATTTTGAAAATCACATATTTAGTGCTCGCTACTAGCTTAAGCATGTTGTTAAAGATCAAAGCAGAGTGTCTGCTTCTGTCGCCCTTCTTTGTGGTATCTGACTAGGTTCTGTCCTCTCTTTACCTAGAAAGGACCATCTCAGTGCTAAACGCTTTAGAGATGAGGCTGTCGAAACAAGATGCCAGCCTTCTCAATTCAACAGCCAGCAAAATAAAAAAAAATTACACATTTTTAATAAGAATATTTTGGCATATCCCAGAAACAAATTTTCCAACACCTGTAAATAAGATTTTCTATCAAAGACCATTCCAAAAACATTATCTCTCAGTTTTTTTAATACTTACCCCTTTGTATTGGATTTTCTTATTGTTTCTGTTTTCATCACAAATGTACTCTCCAGAAATTGCATAAAAACCTAAAGTGGTTTGAAAGAGCAAAATTATGAAGAAACATGAATTTATTTGTAAACCTGTTTGCCATTGTCAATTGAATCCTTGCTCAAGTTGCACTAAAATCCTCAGTTACATGTTACTATGTTAAATTTCCTTTTTTAAAAAAATGATTCAAGAACCCACTGAAATCAGGGTCTTGGGATAAAAATCTAGCTAATTCTGATGTTGCATTTTGCCTTGAAAACAACAACAAACAAGAATTTGAAGTTAGTAGCTTTTCTCATATTTTGTTTTTCAAAAGAAAAGAAGAAAACCTATCATTTAATACACAGGTAGATCTTAAAGGAGTGCTGTGGTGAAAGTCTTCAAGGGACAATGGGAGTCCATCCTGGAGGTTAGGAGGTCCATGATATCTGGGATATATTGCTTTCATTGCTAAACCTAGGATAGGCTGATAATTTGTTAAGGCAGAGGAAATCTAACTCCTGGTCAATATGGTACACCCCTCTTCCTAGATCCACACAATTTTCATATTTATTTGCCTTTCAGAATTTCAGAGTCCCTATTTTTTTTTTATTGCACTTCCAAATCCTTTCTTGAATTAAATTGGCATTGCCAATATACATTTTGCAATTTAGACCTAATAAAAAAATGTAAGTTACTGTATAAAGTTCGTCTATGAAACTAAATCCTACCAGAATAATTTATTGGAAAGATGTCAAAATTACAGCAGCATTAAGGCTCGTCTATGGGCCAAATGACTTTGAGAGTGGGAGGGGAGAGACGCAGAATAAAGATATTGTTAAATCTCTTAGAATTGGAAACAATGCAGTAAATATTTCTTTTTGCGGAATTCTTTTCTCATACAGACCTAGGAATTTAGGCCTATAGGTGATATGCAGTAGTCAAAAATTTAATCTATATTTGTTAGTTTGTTTTGCTAAGAAATAAAAACAGAACCAGTATAGGTGTTTAACCACTACACTAGGGGAGGTAACTAAAATGTTACTAAAAATGATGACTATTACTAAATAGTTTTGTTTAATAGACAATGGAATATTTTCAATAAACATAACTAAGAGATCAAATGATTTAGATAATTAATAAAACATGCACTGCTAGGCTTTTTTAAAAATCAAAAAAATAATAAAAATGTCAATTTATCATAACTAATTAATTAAATGTTGCCTGGGTAATAAGGAAAATCATTTTCATTTTTATCTACTAACAATTTCCTTTAAATAAATTTTGTGTTTTTTTCAACTTATTTCTATTGTTCTTGACTGATGCCAAACCATCACAAAAGGTTAACAGCCTATGTGGGTCTGTCAATCAAATACTTGTCAACTAGGCTCTCTGAACTGTTTGAGTAACCTGTCCATTACTTTTGCCAAAAAAAAAAAAAAAACAAAAAAATCAAGGTCCACTGTTGTTTAGTTTCAGGCTTTACTATTTGAGTATTGATAAAAACACCTGTTTTTCATTTCTAGAACATAAAAGCAAAATCAACAGATCACCACCATCTCTTTGTACATTAGTAGTACAGATGTCCAAATGAAGGCTAGCTGAAATACCACCACTGTAATGATATCTGTCCCACCCAGATTTCTCTTAAACATTCCTAATATATTTGAAAGGGATGAGTCATTTTGACTGAGAACTGATGTACAATAATTAATTGAAGATCTTTCATTGTTCCTTTAGACTGTAATCTGATTTTTTCCTAGTCAATATGATCCACTCAAATCAGAGATTGCATCCTTAGTTTCTACTCCAAATTAAATCTCTCATGCTGATATATTATACTTCACTTTCCTTAACCTTACTTCACATTTACGACTTTTATTTGTATCCATTTACACAATTTTTGACAAATTTCTGCCATTGTAAAAAGTTTATTTACTTGTTTTTCTTTTTTTCTGTTTACACGTCCCAAGAATTCAGTGACAACAGTTAATCAGTGGGTTAGTATATGTACTACGTTCCGATTTTTCTCATGTACCAGCTGTGTGGTAAATACTAGCAATTGTTTAACCCATTCCCAAGGAATAACCTCAATAACATCACGCTGTCTTTCTACAGGACAATTCCAACTCAAATTTCCCACAGCCAATATTATATATGTAATCAGCATTTGTTGATAACTTTGCCTTCCCTGAAGGATTCTTCTAGTCCTGTCTCTCTCTCTCCCCCACCCCAGAAAGTGTTACTCCCTTGATTAACAGATGATTTCCTTCAACATTAAGTCATCAGTCAGTCTCTATAACATTTTCTATATTTGGTGTTACTTATTATTCCATTCCAAATTTGTTATTTGCAAACAATGCAGACCATCGTAATAGGATTCTGCTTGGTACAATCTTAAATTATCAATTTCAAGATTAAGAGATTGCAGATGCTTTAAGAATCAATAAGGGATGAAGTAAATTCATTCTGACTGAAGCCCTAAAGGTCATAGCTTAAATATGTGGCCTAACTGCATCAGGTCCTTATCATTCATATTGTTGGGAAAATGTATACCTACTGAAACAGCTAGTAACATCTACAGTAGTAGGTGTATTCCCAGAGTGGAGCTAGGGAGAGAGGCTTGCTACAGTATAGTTAGTTATGCAATATATACTGTGCTTTATCCATAGTAAAATAGTAAAAAGAATACATTTTTCCAAATTGTTTGGCATCTGACCAACTCTGGATAACCATAAAATCTAAATATTTGGATATAGCACCCACCACCCCCTCAGTTGAACTTATTTTCTCTCACTTTGCTTTGGATGGTATCTTTCTTTCTATTACTCCTTTATTTGTTTCTGTCTCAGCATAAAACCTGAACAGTTTTTCTTTCTATGCCAGAATATCATGCATAGCAGGTATGCCAATATTTAATTAATTCATAAGTTTCAAAGACTCATCTCACTCTACTCCATGAATAATGTCTACCTTTTGACATATACTAAGTACAACACGGTTACACTTCTCAGTACTAGAGTCTGAGGAGGCCACAGTAACAAAATTTGCTGGACTTTATCAGAGTAAATGCAAAAATGAAGACGGGAAATAGGTTTACATCTGCGTGCTCCGGAAACAATGCAGGAAGTGAATACAGCACCAATGATGTCACATAGCAGCAGCTGTAAACAATTGGAGTATCAATCCAAAAAAAATTCGCAGCAAGAAATATAAACATCTGAAGCATGGAATTCAAAAGTTTTGGTTTAGAGCTGATTGGAAATATGAGAGCAAGTTCGGGTAATTAAATCTTTCAGATGTCTGGTTTTTGGATAAAATTGACTTTTATTCTTCTGGGTATTATCTATCCTGGAGATTTACTACCAGAAGAGAAAGATTCTTTCAACATTTTAAATTTCCTTTTTTTACAACTACCATAGCAGATGTAATGGGTCTAGCAATTTTCATGCCTACAGATCTCAATCTTCTAAATGCATTTATCAAAACATTCCTTCTACAAAGAATCACTTCTTGTACTTTTCTCCACATCTCTTGTAGACTCTACAGCAGCAATCCTATCTTTGCAGCATTAAAAACATTATGTAATTCCAATGATATTGGGTTCATGTCTGTCTTATATGTGTCTTTGTGAATGTATTCCAGCATCATAATAACATCTTCTGATGGTGTCAGCAGTATGCAATGATGCCCTGGTGGAAAATGTAGCAGTTTTTGCAGGAATGGTAACTCTGGGCCAACCTGCAGAAGGTCTCGCTTTCTGGTGGTGCCATGCTTGTCATTTTTTAAAGCT
Organism: Nautilus pompilius; assembly: GCA_018389105.1. Lineage (NCBI taxonomy): Eukaryota > Metazoa > Mollusca > Cephalopoda > Nautilida > Nautilidae > Nautilus > Nautilus pompilius. The sequence goes on along the minus strand of JACATO010000351.1, from coordinate 620,720 downwards.
GTAAATAGTTTCATACTGATAGACAATTGCAGTAATTGATTCACTTAACATCCCTGTTTGAGTAAATCAGAACATATTTTCTTTCATTTTTTAAATCTTCCAATATGCACTTAAGATAAACATTCACAGTTTGCGCACATATTTCTCAATCTACACCTTTTTTAGATCACATTCTACAACCTATCATTTGTGCAAATTAAAGTTAGTGATAATAATGAACTATGTACATCCATCTTCCACCAGGTGTCGTTTCTTTCTTTTGAGAGTCTTCACGAAGTCTGCATCATGGTAAGTTCAGACACATGGGGATGTTTTCAACATTCACTCAAAGCAAACCCTGAGTACTTCCATTCCTTGTACCAGTCAATTCAAAATAGTACAGATCCCAGATTGAGATTAAAACCCATACCACAATCACACATCCGTTTAATTCCCATTAGGTGATAGTGTTTAATTAAAATCTTCCATATTTTCTCAACCTATTTTTACTACATTAAAGCTGTCTATTCCTATAATGGCCTTTAAACTACTATCGAGTTTTCAAATGCACATTAAAATGTGTTGCATTTTTCTTATTAGGCAAATAATTACATTCTTAGATATTTAGATAGAGTGCTGAATTAAGGTGTTAATAATATTAACTTCAGACCAGACAAATTTCATAAATCTTTGTTTTTTATATACCAAAAGAGATTAAAAAATAAACATACTCAATTTCTAATTTTTTAGCTTCATATTTAAAGCACCAGCAATGGAATGCACTCAGATCCACCACTAGTATATATGATTTGATGTTAATGCTGACATTAATTACTAAACATAAATCAGCAAATGCACATAATATTTTTTCCTGCTCTTCTCCCAGGTTTCCTGCCACTACATCTAAAAAATGAATGGTTCTGATATGGAGTTTCTGCACTAGGCAGGTGTATGTGGTTGATCTCTGCACCTTGTTCTTCTTTGCTGGTTTAGAAAACTGAAACTAGATTTCCTCTGGCAGATGGAATGGATGCTCTTTGTACTGATGTCAGCACTTGGGTTCCAAGATGAGAAGGTCAATGACTTAAGGGATTTCTGAATACAAACATTCACCACATTCTAAAACTTGCTGTGACTCTTGCCATATTTTACCAACAGAAGCAAAAAAACAGTATCCCAAAATTAACTTCCATCAATCAAAATCAGACTATTTCCATTTCTACTTTTTTTTTTTTTTTTTTATTTTGTAAAGGTCCTGGTTAGCCTAAATCAAATGGCTTGTTTATGGAAAATTCTAATCAGACTAAGGACACCAAATTCTGAGGGAAAGGAAATAATGCCAATGCAGCTAGCCTAGGTTTTACTGTAAAGTTAAATGGGTTAAATCTTTACCAAAGCCAACATGTTCCAATGCAGTTTTGTGCTTGTGGAAGATGAAAATCTGTAATTCCAACCATTACCTTAAAAAGGGAAAGTATTTTTTTTTATTTAGCTGATGTTAGACTCGCTGCCTGGTGATACAAACAGACCAAACTAACTTACATGATATTTGCTTGTTAAACCAGTTCAAACTGTAGCCTATATTACTTATAGCCAAACTTATGGCGGGGAAATAGAGAGAGAAAGAGAGAGTGGGGAGAATCCACTAAGTTGTACCAAATAACTGTACAGGATGACCAAGAAAGAAAGCCTGAAGCAGAGCAGAACTTTAGCACAATGCTCTGACTGTACTAATATCAGCAGGAGATGGCCCACTTCATTACCAAAGAAAAGAAAGAAGGGTCAGCATGACCTAGGTTACTTATGAGAAGCACTAGATGAACTGGTTGCTAAATGGCTCAGTGGCCCTGTATAGCCTGGATGGAAGAATTTACTCCAGTAAGCATATGTAAACAATGGCAGTCTTCAAGGGTAGAAATCAAGGAGGGCAGTTATGTCCTTTCAGCTTAAACATTCAGAGCATAGTTTCCAAATAACTATTAACCCTTCTACTTAGAGCATGGTTTCTAAAGTTATTAGCATATAGCATAACCCTCTACAGCAGTTCAAAACTTTCAATCAATCAACCCTTTTAAATGAAATACTAAGCAAGGGAAATAATTTTTAATTTTCTAAATCAGTAAAAATACTTGCAGAACTTCTTGGTATTAAATAACCATCTGTTCTGAGAGACTTACAGAAACTAATTTTTTAAGCAATCACAAGTTGATTTATGGATGGCTAAAAGGATTGTTTAAACTTCCTTCTAATATTTAAGCAGCTAATGATAGCAAAATGAGAAAGGAAGAGGAGTAATAAAAACAGATTTAGTACCAGGTTTGAAAAAGTGAACTTCTAAATAAAGAATTGAAAGGGTTACTGTGTCATTTTTAACCAACAATACTTCTTTCCCCTGGAGGGGGCACAATGTACAAGTCTTTTAACTGACTAAACTATCATTCATTTATTTTCTTCCATCAAGAGACCATGATTATCATCAACAGTGAGCTCCTAATGGTAGTGCATGGAGGATACACAGCCAACTCTCAATTATCCAGGGTAATGGTGGGGTGAGAAACCACAGATAAAGCAAAAATATTAATACAAGCATGTGTATTATAATATAAGAATACATTTACTATATAAACCACTGATAACTTCAAAATGTAGGAAGAAGTTGTAAATGTAAGGAAAAAATGCATTACAATGACAGAAATATTAAAGATTTGCATTACTGTATTGTTTTTTTAAGCAATCATGCATCATTTTTTGTTTCACTGATTGGATTTCTTTCTTTCTTATAAATGTATGTACCTACATAGAACTAGTTTGTCGGTCACCAGCGTGTCCTCCTCTTGTTGCTCTAAATAGTCAAGATGATTTTCAACTTAGTTGAGTGCAGTACTGACTGATTTGATGCTCAGGAACCATCTCTTGCTCCTTTCCTTCACTTCACAATCTCATCATCAATTAGTAGTTTGTGGCCTAGGTCATAGCAATTACTTTGTAAATATCCTTCAGTATTTATGGTGTTTTAATTTTCACAACCTTCTAACTGCTTCAAAATTTCTGTTAAGGTGACTGCTGAAATTGCATCCTCATCAAAACCTTCAAAGTTCCCAACATGACTGGTTTGGAATTAACTATAACAGTTTTCACTAGATTCCATACTCTAGTCACTTCATAAATCACATCCAAAACTGTTGTTAGCTTCTACCAAAATGATTTTAAGTCAATGCCTTCATCCAAATGTTTTGTAATAACCATGCTATTCCTGGTCCTTAGGCTAAATCAATATCACATTATTTCACAAAAATGTTGCCATCTTTGAATTTTAAAACACTTTGATTAATCTGGGTGCAACCCATGCTCCTTTATATTCAAATAATCTACTGACATATTTATTTGATTGCTTGGTTCCTTTATATAAACAGTTTCTTAACTTTACTGATCATGCAGTTTGTTTGTGTGAACTAGTTGCAATTGTATGACATAACTGTCAGTCTCTCTTTATTGGATCTGTACCTAGCAGCATGGCATTCATTTTGAATGCTAAAGTTCTCCTTGATAAACACTTCCAGTACAGCCTGGTCTCATTTGCATTGTGTATCTGCTCTGGCTGCGAGTCTTTTTGCTTTCCATAAATTTCTAAAAATCCTCACAGTGCTATGTCCCTGTTTAAATTGTGTATGCCATCCAGATGATGCATTAAAGTCACATTCCATTCCTTAACACCAACAAAGAAAACAACTTCACTTGTTTCACACAAATAGTCTAGACACTGGAAATCCCTTCAGCTCTTCAATGATCAAACACTCGTAAAATGGCTTCTTCACTGATTTACGCCTAGATAAACTACTTGATAAGTCTGAGCTACCCACGTCCAAAATTAATTATTTCATTTTGGTTTTTAAATTATGAACTACCCACTCATCAATTCTGTATATCGCAGAAAGCTGTTTCGCTGTGCTAACTTCTTCAAGTTGTTTTACTATTTAAAACTCTCCTTGAATCATGACTTCCAATTCAACTAGTTGGGGCACGGTACATAGTCTGGGAAAGAATACCCAGCCCCCGTGCAGAAAGAGCGAATGAAGAATGTAATGATCAAAAGAAAGGTCAATGGTTCTGCAGTCAGAAGCGCCAGCATGATGAAGCATTGTAACAGGTTTCTATAGAGAAGCTAGTTCAAGTTCACATGATAGCTCTGTTGTTTTCATTTATTTTTACATGATATGCTTAACCTACAACCCACAGGTAATCAGAAGGCGACTATGAAATTTATTAATACATTATTTGTAAAAATTACCAACAAACTGTCATCAAGTTAGAAATGCATTGCTAAGCGGGCAAAGTGGCTATGACTTACCGTATAACCAAATAAATACAGAAACCATGTTGACGAATCTCTGAGAGATTTACAAAAAAAATCTTACATCTCAAAGCAGATTTTTTTTGTTAAATTCAATATGAGTATCACTAAAGCAGATAATCCAACAGTTTAACTGTATAATGTTAAATAGTATGATTTAAAATGTTGGATATCTTTGGCATACTATCTCCTAGATTTTGTATACAAATATATTGATATCACCAGCAGTCTTCACTGCTGCAAATCTAGTCTCAGCCATCAGCCTGAGGTATAAATGTTTGTAGAAAACACATACTGTCATCATTCAAATAAGGTATTTTACTTTAAAATCATAATATTTTTATACCATGGTGATAATATATCAATCACTAAAAATTACTGTTTCCTTAAAGATTTGCATGAAGTATATTTTCACAATTGAAAAATACCAAATTTAGTGGTCCAACTTTTACTAAATGCAAGAATGAGCTCCTTCATATGTTTGCTTGTCACAGTTCAATCCCCAGTGGCCCAGTGGATCCTGAATATGTCTAGACAGAGGTGTGGTTTTTCTCATTCAGCAATACAAATGACAAAAAGAGAAAAGAATTTCTCCAGGGAAGCTTTAAGCCAATCCCATCACTGAGAATTTTTAGTTCCTACATCAATTTTTGTAACAATGAATTATCTTCTGCATTGTCTGAACTGCCCACATTTTTCTGACTCCTGTTTTTGTTAAATACCAAAGTATCTTCCAAAGAAATGTTCTTTCTTTTCTTTTTTTTTTGGAATTCTTTAATCACTTGATAATCCACAAGTCACCAATCAAGACTCTGACATACACACAGCAGCAATGTCCAATTTCAAACCGGAACAGCGAAGTCGCACAATTTTCAACAATCTTCTGTTGTCCATTCAGTATAAAGCAGTTTGCAATTGACTTGGACCTGTTTGCATTGTATTTTCGAACTTCCTTCCATCATTAAAGCTCGGCAAATGTTACAAGCAGCCAACATTAAAAATTAGAATAGTTCAATTCCCAGCTCTCGCATGTAATAGTGATGGGCGGTGAACCAACATGACTGAATTAGGGGTGCACAGAGGTAGGCTCCCAGTGGTACCTATTATTGACATTTGCAGTTTGTCAAAACTGAAGCTTACTGCTGGTATATTTAGGGAAAGATATAAATAAAAATACAAATTGGGAATTTTACATGCCATTTTGCTATGATGCCAATTAGTGGCTCTGACAAAAACCCAGATAAAATCCCAGTATACCAATTTATTTCAAAAAAACAAAACAAAACAAAACAAATTGTGGAAAATGGTTTGAACGTGTGAAACAGTACTTTGAAAATCATGGATTTCTGTGGACTTTTCACATCCCTATCACTCCACCATAGTAGGCCTTTTTGGAATTGTTTGTCCACTCCCCCCACCACTAATCAGCAGAATTTGAGCAAATTATATTTCCTGCTAAAGTTGGCAGAATTCCACCATGGATTTTTTTGTTCCTGGCAGACTAAAATACCACCAAGGGAAGTGAGCAAGCACACAAGTTACTTTCTTATGAGATTATATTTGTCTGGTAAAAGTGGTCTTAAAAAACCAACTATTCCCAGTCCCACACACCAGGCAATAATGCCATTCATTTTTATTTAGTAAAATTCCTTAGGGATATCAGTTTGGATAACAAAGGGTTCTAATGAATCATTAAAATATTTTTTTGTTGGTCAGTTTTATTTATTTATACATAGATAAAATAAAACCCCTAGTTTTTGGTTTGTTCTAAGCTTATTTCTGTAAAACAAACTTCTAGATTAAACCAAGCTTCATCCATTTGCTTCCAGGGATTCTCTCACCTCTGTGATCTGATGTAATTTTCCTACCGCTTCCGCCAACTGTTGTATTGCAATGAATGTATATCTTTTGAGGCTCCTAGTCACTACAAAAATGAAATGTTTCTATAGTTACATATGTTCAGGGGCTTAAGACTATCAACTAAACCATTAATAATTATCTATAGCACTAAAATCTAATTTTCCACCAAAGTGAAATGTGATCAGGCCTTAAGTTTCATTTGCAGGTGTATTGTATTTAGCTTAGTAAATCTCTATAACAATTAAACAGTAATAAAAAAAAAAAAAAAACCCACCAATGCATTCTTTATATGCTATGTTATGATGTTTTGTACAGACCAAAGACTTCACTGGGATGAAGAAAGGAAAGATTTTGATGTAGTATCATTTACAAGTTAGTCCAGTCATTTCCAGTAGCTCTATTAGTAGTCATACAACAAACAAAAGAACCCTCATCTAAGGAGCTTTTGCTGTTGCTATCTTCATCACCTCTACTGGCACAATTCTTGTGTGTGAGAGGTGAATCCACATGAGATTTTGGTGCATATATTTAAAAAAAATAAAGATTCAAGTATAGGTATCTGAAATATCAAGTAACTGAAATTGGGATTCTCATTTCAAGCTATTTTTTTTAAAGAAATGGCGCACATTCTAAATAAATAGAAAGAATGCCCAAATCATTATCCTCTGTGGAAGTAGGCAAGAGTCAGACTTGAGTATATAGTAGTACAGTAAATCTTTGAAAGTCAGCAGAAACAAACAAACTGAAATAATAATAGAAAGGCAGCCACATCTATAAACATGGTCAACCAGGAATATTAATTACAAGCAAAAGCAGTGAGTGAGTGCATCAGTAAGTTAGACATGATGTAATTTTTGCTGCCATATTTCACTAACAATCCTACTGTGTAGACAGTAAATGACTTGGCACTTGATGCATGTGACAAGATGCTGTTCATCTTTCTGAACCATGATTGTTGGCAGGTTAGAGGGAGCAAACTGTATAAGGGAGAAGTGGTGAACTCTGAACCCATTTCAATAAAGTAGGGGCTACTTGACAAACCAAAAAAAAAAAAAAATTTTTTTTAAGGGATCAGTTAAAAAATATATTTCTAGAACAAAAAAAAATTGCTTGCTTTTAGATATTATATGTACAAATTTTAAAAAAACCCAACAAAATTAGCATTATTTCAATGGAGTATGTTTGTTTTTTAATCTGAGCAATGATCTTATCAACACCAATTTTTGGGGACAGAATTTTTTATTTAATTTCCCCAATAACAGTAATAATGGCAAAAGTGCATTCTAAAGCTACATCTTTCATTAATTCTCATCACATCTGTCTGTGACAACCAAACAGGATTTTAAACATGCTCTGATTCCTAGTTATCACATTTACTACAATAACCCTCATCCTCAATTTTTGCAGCATCTTCTCTTACATCTTTAATTATAATTTGAAACATAGCTGAGTTTCTAATTGCCATGATGACTTAAACAATTATCTTTGAGTATTGTATAGGACTGTGGCAAAGCTTAACCATGATCTTTAAACTTGCTGTCCCATTTTTTCTAAATGTGAAATTGAAAATGCTACCTAATCATCCATCCCGCTATTAATTTTTTTTAAAAGTTATTAGTCACTCAGTCATAGCCTGAGTGGTTCATTTAAGTTGATAACTGCAAAATTTTAAAAAGTTCACTTTTTCAAAGAAAGGGGTTTTTTTCTTCCAGAATTTACTGTAGTTAGTAAGTGGTTTAATATAACTCATACACAGTCCCCTACTAGGTCCACTGTCTGTCCCTCTGATCTATTGACTGCATATTTTAATCAGTGAAGTGGAACACAATGGATAGTTTGTCAAAAATCTTGCCATCTCTTCTTGTAAGTCTAAGAAAGAATTCGAAACAGGCAACCTGTCAGCAGTAAGCATAATATAAAGGCCATACAGATAATAAATTTAAGTTCACTGTTTATATGATTATCTTTTAAATCATAATGTCAGAAAGAAAATCCTTATCTGCAGCATACCATCAGCTCAGCATAATAGCTGCTTGGCTTTAATCCATTTAGCCAGTGCTTTCTGGGCATCGTATGTCCAAACCCACAACTTATGCTCTCTGTAACCAGAAATAAAGTGCAAATAAACACAAAAACCACTGTTTATTAATCCCAGGATGGTTCTAAATTCACATTATAAATGATGATCTGATTTCAGTCTAAAAGCACAAACATGCTCAGGGAGATTGCTGAATGTTTTAGAAGGATACAAAAGAAATGTTGGTTCCTGGGGGAGGTAAAGAACTCGGGTTTTTTTGATGAAAACCCTTATAAAAACTTTGTCGCTAACTTAATTACGGTTTCAAGGTAAAAATCAAAATGCTTGTCTGTCTTCCAACGTTGGAGATAATTTGATGAAATTAAATTTATAAAAATACATTAACTCTCCCCACCAAACAATGGCAACACCTTCATATTTCTTCATGATAAATATTAAAGTTAGCAGATTTCTAAGAAAATTTTTTTTGCAAAAATTCAGTCCACCTGATGAGTTCATAAATGCTGAAGTCAAGAACTACAATTCCATTTAAAATTAGTAGCTATTAGATTATGTGCAGCATCAAAAAAACCTGCCTTCTGAATTTCACCTCAAGTCTGTCAAAGAAAAATATTATTTCACATTAGAACTAACAATTGTAATAAAACTAACAAATTCAGCAGTTGCTGGAAACATGAAAAACCAATGATGCAACAATTCAATGGCAATATGATATTTAAATAATGCTTTTACTATATTATATTACCACATCCTTCAGAGTACAAGATGGCTCTTTTTCTATAACAATCCAAAAAACTAGGGAGATTCTAAAGCATAAGCCTACCTTCCTTTTCAATACTACAAGCAATTAATTTAAGTTATAATTGTGTTTTATGTTGCCATTTTTCTAGACATGAAATTGCAGGCCTCTACACTGTGACTAAATTTTATACTGCCAATTAAAATGAATATTGAAAATTGTTGTGATGTGTAGCCTATGTTTATGTACATTTACTTGTGGGCCTGGGGAACGTATCTGGATGGTGGCTAACCATTTGCTTACAAATGCTCATTTAACTGCATGCGTGTGTGTGTGTGCGCACAGTTTTCTGTAATCCTAAAACAAAGCCTTTAACTTGGATTAGATAATGAGTATTCTGGAGCAAGGTTTTCTCATGTTCAAATAAAAACCCTTTCCTGAGTTAAATGTATCTTCATTCTTTTCATTCTTTAATCTCCAAGTTAAAGTTTATTCTATATTCAGCCTGTATTACAATTTTTTGAGAATACAGGACTTAACCTTGAGCACAAAAAAAAAACATATTTGATTCTCTTTGATAATGAATAACTGAATCTTGATTTTGAAATTTTACTTAGAATATGGTAGTTAACACTGACCAGCTTAATCTAGTAAAATTTATATTATAATGCAAGGTCTCATTAATGTTAAAATCCAAAAGAGTAGCCCATGACTAATTCTTATTATGTTGTTTCTGCAAAAGTTCCATTAGACAGCTATCCTAAAAAAAAAAAGACTACATAGACAAGTAAGAAAATTAAAATGTTTTCTCCATAATACCACCATAAAGTAGCATCTCTAGTTACTAGTCCAGTTTTTTAGCAACAAATAATTTCAATGATCGTCTGTTCCACTGTTGCCATTCTTAATGTTACTTATAAATCTGTATATCTACTCTATGTATTAGTCACCATAAAAGCATCCCATCCTATAACGTTGTGTATGAGAGAGAGAAGTGAGATGGGATGCTAATTAGATTAAGTATGGTCTACTATTAAATGTAAGGCAACAGAGAAAGTCTTCATGTTGGAGTCGTACTGAAGGAACATCAAATGTAGTACAATTATTTTTTCTTTTGTTTCTGAAAGGTGGCTAGGCAAAAGAAATTTAACAAATGAGCTTAAAACAAAATCCTAGCTACACAAATCAAAGGCAACAGCAACATGAAAACAAAATAGTGTCATGTGACAACCATCCTATTTTCTGCCATTCTGAATGTGATATGTGATAAATGGTAGACAGCTAATGAATACCTGTGATGTACAGAATTTATCAGAGGTGAGAAGTAATTTTGCTCAGGACAGCATTTCAGAAAAGTGAAAATTAATCAAAAAATTTGATAAATTAATCAACAGAAGACAATCCCAGAATGCTCTTTTATCAAGTGGAGAAAACTTTGCAGGCAAAACAGTGTAAAATCGGATGCGTTTCATTATGAGTGAAAGAACAATCACAAGCTAAAGAGACATCAATTTTACCTTATGCCAAGTGTTCTTTCCTTTAAAAACTGAATGTTAAAGCAAATGTGAAAAGTGTGAATCTGTTAAGGATCTCAAATTAATGTGTAGAAAGGCAAACGTGATGAGCAGAAACATGGAAACTGTCTTGTTAAGTTGCTGAAGCATGTGGATGAGGTGACAGCTACTGGTCTGTAACGAAAGCACATTTATTTTTGGTTTCCAAATATTCAGAATAAATAGGGGGGTTATTTATGAGATGAGCCATGCCTGAATTCCTTATTCTAACAATGACATTAGTATAACAGCAAAAATGACTTCTCTATAGCTCTGGTTAATTTCTGTTTAAACAGAAAAAGTGTGTGCACTTTGAACTATACAAATGGTTTAATAAGAGCAGAACCATTAAATGTTGTGTGCTGGTTTGTGTCTAGATCATAAGGAGATCCCTTTCTGATTGTCATGTCTGCTTTCCTCTATCTATCTAATCAGAACCATTATGATCTGAGGTCAGGTAGCTAAGTTAGTTGGAGTTTACATGTACTGACAACATTTACGATAGTCCTAATTCTTAATGTAAAGCAGCCCTTTCCTTTCCCTATATCTCAAACAATGTTCTGCACTCTCTCTGAGAGTTAATGACGAAATAAGTCATGACAATGAAGTAACCAATTCATTCATCTTACCCAAATCAAATCTACTTTATCTAAAAATAATTTCACCCTAGTCACCCCCCACTGGTGGTTACAATAAAAATAACTTTCAAACATTAGTTTTGTTTAGAACTCCAGGTGAAAGAAGCAGTGTTTACTATTGGCATTCTAAAAGGAACTGCTAGATTATTTGTTGAGTGGGTAATCTTATTTTCGTTGCGACAATAACTATCTTCATCAGCAGACTTGAAACATCAATGCTCATTATAAATTCTAAAATTTGTCACAAACGTCTGGGTGGCATGGCTGTCCTGCAAAGTACCAAATTTCAAATCCCAGTCAGGACTGACTTGGTTTGTTGTATCTGCCTCAAATGAGTTCTTCATTAGCCAGCTATGCAGTTTTCTTATGGGTCTCACCAGTTTCAAGAGTTTACCCTACCAATGCCAGATCTATTGGGCCTTTCACAGTGCAATGTTAGAAACGCTTTCTATTAGACAAATGCAGTGTTATGCTCCTTTACCAGAGTTCTAGGTATTGGAGTCCAGTGCAACATCTCAAAAATCTCCCATATGAACCATTTTACTGTGACTAGATCATGTATAAAGTACTTTTGCAACTATTAACTAGATGTTTGTATTATCTAGAAAATGATAGAGTAGGACAAAGTGAGCCAGATTTGTATATTTTGTATTTTATTTTGTGTACACACGTGTGAACTAAATTCTTTAGGTAGCAGCACTATATTTAAAGTGTCTTTGGTTTCTTCTGTCTGGTAGTCTGATTTCTGAACTGTACAGAAAAGTGAATGTGAAACACCTTCATCCTTTAGTCATCTCTTGCAGCAGATTTTTAAACATATGTATGCATATATCTTAGTGTACAATAATCATTTTAAAAAGAAGAAGAATCAAACAAAGTATAATTTTGCCAGAAAGCTCACAAATGCACAGGATGAGAAAAAACATGTATGCGCAAGAATCACTGCACAGAAAAATAGTCCTCAGGACTACATCCTGATGATGGCGACAGAGAAAGATTGCTGAAAAGCAGTTTCTCTAATTAGTTTACAGATACTGCCCAAATTAACTAACTAGCTTCTATAACTTTCCATTCTTCTCACAAGTTGACTTCATTAGATCCTGACAGTCTCTGCTGAAAAAAATGATGAAAGACATGAGGTATCCAGCTTTCTTTGTGATACCTGCCCAGGTTGTCTGCCTTTTTGAGGTTTCTTAAATACTAAGTAGATATTTTCATCAAAGTATGCCTACCCTAGCCAATATATGATAGTAAGTTCATAATTGCTGCTATCTAAAAAAACAACAACAGTATTTGAGATAATGAGACTTGAGAGCAATCTCCAAGATGATGCAGCACCTAAACAGTCCTTTCACTTTCGTTGGTTATTTTATTGTAAAATCTGTATATGTGCACAAATCAGAAATTACTATGTCTAGCTCTGTAAGAAGTAAAATTTTATTCTATTAAGAGTGTAATTTCATTGTGGTGACTACAGGCTAATTTACAATGATGAGTCTGGCTGCTTAGCATATTTTTTTTGTTGTTCTTTTGTGACAGTCTGTTCTTTTGCAGTTTTCTTCCCCTTCTAAACAGAAGAATTCTAATGTGCTCTCCTCCTACTATGGTTAACAGTATTAACTTGTAAGTGCAAAATACCTCCATCAGGATTTCTCGTGCTTTTTTCATGTACAAAAATCAGCTTTCAAGTCAGATGCATGCATATGCAACAAGCAATTCCATAAAACAAATTTAAATAACATTATTTGATCATCATGTCAACATTATAAATTAAAGCAAAATGTTTTTTTTTTTTAAATGGAAAGTTTTCAAAATATTTTTCCCTAGAGAAATTGACAAAATTAGACCAATTAAAAACCTAAAAGTATTTGTGGATTGCATGTTTAAGAATGGATAATGAATTAACAGAAAGAGTTCAGCATAGGTTTTTTATAGTTCTTGTGCATTTTAAGTATTAAAATATTAGATTCAGAGAGTTTTGGATTTTAGATGCTTAAGGAGAGATCCCACAGAAATTTAAAAAAAAAAAAAAAAAAACAACTTAGGGTTTAAGCACATTGACTGATCAGCATGGCCTGATATTGAAAAAAAGAAAACATTTTGTTAATAATAGTGTAAATTAGTTTTTAAAAAATCATACTGACAATGGATTCCTTGCCGGTTTTACAACCACTATACTAAACAATGGTTTAATAAAAAGACTTGATTCTAGATAAATATTAGTGGTAACATTTAAAATATCAAAATAAATGTTGATAATCACTAGAACAAGTCTGGAGAATGTACACAAACAGGAGTCCTTTCACACAGCAGAAGTACACGAAGGGACTGCCCAATGCAAAATACTAGTAACCTGAATTTATATCATTTCTTCAATAATATGAAAGAGGGAAGGGCAGGAGATAAGCAAAAACTTGTTTATATTATTTAGATGCTCTATGTTGTAGTAATTAACGAAACTATGGTTTTAGAATTATTTTTTAAAATCTTGTTTCTTCTACCATTAGTGAGCAAGTAACTTACCGCACCACAGTTGTTTCTCTTGAATATTCTATTAAAACAGATTAGCCTATGTCAGCTAATAACCAGCTAATACATTAGGTAACAGCTCTATATATTTTTAAAATACATATACAACATATGCTACAAAAATATAAAATATACAATAAATAAATATTAGACTAAAAGGAAAAACATAGGCCTAATACAGAGATTTTTTTTCAATTTGTCAATGTAAATATGTCGTCTGATAAAAATCTTTATTATTTTGCTATACTAAAAGGTTTTAGTTTTTCCTAGTAGCAATTAACCCTACTGAGCTACCAGGTCAGCACTGGCATAGATCCAAATCTGCCAAACTCCAAGATCATTGGCATTCTGGGTGTTAGTAAATGAATGAAACACTTGTGCATTTATAAACTTTTAATTTTAAAATATGAATTTGTTGGTGCAATGAGTACAATCTTGTACTTACTGTTACTTTATTTTATCTTGCTTGCGGATAATCAGAAATTTTAAAACATACTTGAAGAAGAGTAATTAATCAAATAGCTCACAAAGATAGGAGCTAAATTAACATGGTTAGTTTAGCACTAACAGTTCCAGCACATTTATTGGTAGCAAAAAAGAATTAAAAAAATCCAGCCCCTGTAGCAGTACATGGGGCAGCAGTAATTTGAAACAAAATTGTCCAACTATATAATTACTAAGATAAGACCAGAAAGAAGATATCAGTGGCCTGAACTAACACTAACTTCTGTTTATAATTTGAACCAGTAGCATGAAAGCCTTTTAAAAGTCTAACTGGCTACACTAATCCATATCTACAAATAGTTAATTTTACTGGAATTCAGCATATGTCCCTTTCAATCATAGTATTTTTAACTCACTGATCTTTAAGATTCACAAATTTTAATGATTTGAAAAAACCCAAGGAGAAGTAAGTGTAGCAGTGAAATGAGTTCAAAGAATTTTTTCCCTTGATATCCAATGAATTTTCACTAAACTAAATTTACAAGAACCAATCAACTACAAGCTACTAGTGCTGTTTTAAAAACATATATGTAAGCAAACACACAGCAATTATTACACAAAGCAGAGTTGCACCAGCAATTCAATTGCCATATCATTAGCCAATCAACACAGAGAACTCAATAATCTAGCAGGAATGCAATGGGACAGATGCCAATAGATTAACAGGTTCTGGCTATAATTAAAGAATTCTTTACCTAATCCAGATTATTAAAGGAAACATCAAATTTAATTATGTACAATACATTACTGTTAGATGTAGTTAGTTCAACAAACTTTTTGGCTGCATAAAAAGTGCATCAAACCACTGTCTAAGGCTGACTGATCTCTTATCCCTAAATACTAGGACAGTGACTAAAAGCAAAAATGGGGTTTAACCAAGAGAAAGAAATAAGATTAAAGCTGCCTACCTGCCTTAGATATACTTAAAACTGACAAAGAACTATGGGATTGTAAGCAACTCATAACAACAACAAATTATCATTTATGACCATCTGTTAGCATGAAAATCCAAATGGTAAGCAATATGACATTAATTTTTAACTTGTCTTCATATTTTAATATTAGCATCCTAAATATAATCAAAGGGCCTGTATTCAGAGATGTCAACCACTGCAAACAAAAATAATGGTTTTGTGATTTGACTTTCAGTGTATGATACAAGGTTATAAAACAAAAAGCACGACCATTATCACTGACGGGAAGAGAGGAACCATAACTGAACACATTTTATCTGATTTCTATGGAATAATTGTTTAGCAGAAGCTGCGGATAAATTTCTTGTTAAAAAAAACAAAAAAAACCCACATAGCAGCAACAAATATTTCAGCCTGGCTGTACAGTGAATTAAAGAGTAATTTTTGGAGGAAAAGGGTTGAATTGTTCTCATCAAAATCCTATTTGGCAATCAAGTTGGACTAATTCAGGAGGCAGCTGAAGAGAAAATGCAATTAGTGCCACTGCTTTCAAAAAGGCTGATTGTGACAATCCACACCAAACTCATATTGTGAGCCACTTCTGGTGTCATAAGACATTTGAAGATATTAACATTTTTAACAATTATTAGTGCTAATGAAACAATGTGTACGCAGAACTAGCAGTACCAATCGACATCTTTGAAAACAAGACTGAAAAAAAAAGAACGATAGTAGAAAAGTCATCCCGCTGTAATGAAAAAAACAAAAATAAAGCCTGTAATCTGAGAGAGGGACTCAAAGTAGATTCATTTTTAAAAAAAGTTTTTGTTTAAGCACTCAGGGTATTTTGGCAACGTTTGTATTTTTCCTGTTATCATCAGGATCTTGCCATCTTTGATTTTTTTAAAGTGGTTTGTGGAAAACACTGGGATATTCATCCCTTAGAAACTAAAATAATGCTCCCATGGGGTTACTCCATGCTGCTCTTTCCTACCCAGTCGTTTGTTCTTTTTTCATGCATATGGCCAGTGTAGTATAATTCTGTTGTGCAAATTGTATGCCTCTGGGTGAAATGAGCTTGAGCAACTCCTGGTGGCTTTCATGAAAAAAAAAGGAAACCAGGGACTAACAGTGGGTCTCTGGCAGCAATGTGATAATCGTAATCACACTCAATGGCCTCTAGTGCAAATTAATGCCAGCTTGGAACTTCTCAGAAAATTATACAACACTGGCACTACGAGATGGAAAATAAGAATGAACAAAATGGCTAATAAATAAATTGGAATTTCTGTTCACCAACAATTAAAACAACAGATTATTCTAGAATATCATCAATACAAAACAATTTATCTTGCTGAGAGATGTATATAATATACTGATGACATAAATGGTTTTATTATTAACATTTGTACTCTTGTTGCTGGCTGTTACTGCAAACAGAGTTGGGTGTGCGCAGGGTGGGTTGATAATATAGTGTTAAACACTGAACTGCTAAGGTCGACTCAGTTTGGCAATGTACCTCCCTGGCAGGGTGTCTACTTCTCTTCCTTCACCAGCTGGCTATGAGAGGAGTTTCCCTTGGGCACTCCCATTTCCTCCCACACCTAAAAACAAAGAGTTCTAGCATGGATTTCCCTGCCAAAGTTGCAGTGCCAGGCCCCACATGTTGCTGAATTGGCAATGACTCCTAGTAGACAACTGTGGCACTATTCACCCTGCTCAGGATTATCTCCCTTGTAAACATCACTGTACCAAAAAAAAAAAAAATTGTCTGTTTAGTCTGCTGTTTTGTTGTTGTTGTTGTTAATAATATTATTATTATTGTTGTTATTATTCCATTTCCCTTTAAAGTATGTAATAAAACAAATAAAACTCTCAAAAGAAAATAATTCATTAAGATTAAGGTTTTTTTTAAATACAAAGATACCAACAAATGACTTTAAAAATACAAATTTCATGGTAAATAAATAGTTTTAGGTATTAAAAGAAGAAAAAAATTAAAGTCCGGGTTAACACCATTATCCACTTCTTTAAAGAAGTAACTTGTGCAGAAAAAGTGGCAAATATTTGGCTTGAAATGGTTAAAATTCCATTAGCTGCAGGGATTAACGAAAAGAGATAAATGTTACACAAATGTCTGTGGGAGTCCCCCCCAATCTAAAAAAAAAATGTAAAGTAGCAAATGGTTTAAAACATTAAAATCTTAAAACAGGAATCAAAAATGTGGGATTTTATAGATTGAATGCTCGCTCTCTTGCTCTCTCTCTCTCCAAAAATTGTGTGTAAGTACTTTTGTACACTACTATGCAAAGGCATTTTCCCTTTCAACATGATGTTTCATGTGGAAGCTTAGATGACAGTACTGGGCAATGCAACAGCAGCATACTGTTATCGTCTCATTTCTGAAGAAAGGGAAAGATCCACAAGCAATAGAAAGCTATCGCCCCATCGCACTCACATCTACCATCGGGAAAGTGCTAGAGCGGATGATTGCAAACAGTCTCTCATGGTGGCTAGAAGAGCATTCGATGCTGAGCCCGTGGCAAGCTGGCTTCTGTAAGGGGAGCAGCACTGCAGACCAATGTCTCTGGTTGTCACAACACATTGGTGACGGCTTTCAATCGTCACAGAGACTCCGGACAGGGATTGCCCTCTTCAATTTCAGCAAAGCTTACGACTGCGTTTGGAGAATGGGGCTACTGTGTAAGATGCGGTTGGGTGTACCGCAGCGCTTTCTGAGATGGGTGTCAGAGTGGCTGACGAATCGCATTGCCAGAGTTCGCATAACCTCGTCTGAGAGAAGACCGCGCAACTTCAAAGGAGGTCTACCATAGGGATCGGTACTATCATCTCTCCTATTTGTCATCTACACTAAACGACCTCTTAGGTCAGTTCAAGGAACCGACCCTTGTCGGCGCATATGCTTGATGACTTGGCGATAGCGTGCAGTGCCCAGAACAAGGCAGATGTCAAACACAAACTGCAGACAGAAGTGGATAAAGTGGTTTCCTGGAGTGATGAAGTGCGCCTCACCCTCAACACGTCAAAATGTGAGGTGTCATTCTTCAGTCTTGCATCCAATGAGGCACGTTGGCAGCCGAACATCACCATTAAAGGCTCACGTCTCAATCATAATCCGGCTCCAACCTTTCTTGGCGTGCGCTAATATAGACAGTTGTCCTTCAATGAACACGTCAAGACGACCTGCTAAGCAATGTCAAGTAGAACAAACCTCCTCTGCGCCCTCGGGAGCGCAACTTGCGGATGGCAGCAAGCGGATCTACACATGGTGTACATTGCTACCCAGCACAGTCTTGCCGAATACGCTGCACCAGCTTGGGTACCCTGGATTTCCAAAGCCAATTTGAACAAGCTAGAGTGCGTGCAACTAAACGCCGCATGCGCCATCACTGGCCACCTTCGATCAATCCCAGCAGAGTTTGTCCTACAAGAAGCCAACCTTACTCCCCTAGCCACTCGTTTTAGGGCCCTGTCCCTTCTGAAAGCTGCCTCTTGGTTTCACCTCGCCGTGACAGACCCAAGGGATGGATGGCAATGCGCGACATCAAGTGCAGACTGGCAAGGAGCGACTGGCAAAGTCAAGTGTTCCTGGCCTGACGGAACTCAACCTCCTGCAAGACTTCATAGTCACGCTACCTCCTCCCCCACTGTGGGATCACCCACCTCCAGCGCCCATTTTTCTGACACCGGCTGACAAATCGATGTCAACCTCCATACAGCTTGCAAGAGCTCTCTAGACCATCAAAGATGCCGGTGAAACCGACATTCAACTCTACACTGATGGATCCACTATGGAAGGTGCCAGGAATGGCGGAGCTGGCTTAGTGGTCCTACAGGAGACAGACCTCATCCACCAATGGCATGCCCCAACAGGTGCGCACAGCAGTTCCTACCTGTCCGAAAAGGTGGCACAACAAACCGCCCTCGAATGGTAATAGAATCAAGATGACTGGCATTCCGCGACTATCGTCTGTGATTGCAAATCATTAGTCGAAGCCGTTGGCAATCCACTACAACCAGATTCTTCCATGCTGGCGCTGCAATCGACCATCTCCCAACTACTAACAACCAAGGAGGTACACATAATCTGGGTACCCGGTCATTGCAATCTGATGGGGAACGACAAGGCAAATAAACAGGCAAGATTGGGCTCAGCTGCAACACAATTCGAAAAGGGTGTAGATGCGTCCACACGCCATGCTATCATCCGCCGACTGGATCGACGCCAGCCAACCCAATACGCCAGACTGCAATCACTGCAGACAAGCACACCGAGTGAGGAGAGTCTACTGGAGAAATCAGAACTGACGGACCTCATCAGGTTTCGGTCCGGGCATCATCCAAAACTCTGACGCTGGCTGTGCCTCACAGGCAAAACCGAGACCGACATCTGCCGATTCTGCGCGGAAGAGGAAGAGTCATCCGAACACCTTTGAATGCGCTGCCCTGCCTTCCTGGTGGACCATCATCACCATCAGCTGGGTCTCTCCTATGACGAACTCTCTCAACTTCCACGTGCAGCCACAGTGCTACTGAGGACTATCCTCAGGCGCCTCAGGTGACACAACAACAACAGCAGCAGCATACCCCTGACACCTTGTGTTTTCAGTGTTTGGCAAAAACATGAGCATTTGTGGATGAACGCTTTACTGGGAGGTGGATGGGATGAGATACAGAATAGCTAAATACCAATCATGCTCTCCAGATATCATACCACCTGATTTTTTCCTGTAGAGTGTGTTGAAGTTTCAACAGCTATTCTTGTGAAAATATGTGCTGCTGCTATGTTGCTCTGTTGTCAGATGATGCAATGCCTAGATGGATGTCAATGGTGGGCATTTTGAATCCTACTGTACTGTATCATGCTTAAGGTATCTGATGTATAAAGCAAATTAAAAAACTATTTGCTATTTGGCAATATGTCTTTGTTTACTAGACTATAAAAAATGTATACATCTTTTTAAGACACCCTATATTTTAAAAAAAAGAAAAGCATTATAACTGTAACTGAAGATATTGAAGATCCAGTCAATAGGATCCATTACAAAAAGGATGATGAACAAAGGAGTTAACAATACACATAGTAGCTTATAATGAACATCACCCTTTGTATCTTTCACTCTCTCATTATGGCTTTTTGTCCCAAATGAATGTAGAATGTTATAAATCATATAATTTTAATGAGATCACAAATCCATGCTAAAATTACATTGTGATGATTGACAATAAAAAATAATTTCCAGTCTATTAAGATTCTAGCTCTAAATTTCCGAGCATTAATAATAATAATAATACAATGCAAATATATTAAAAATAAAAAAAAATTAAAGAAAATAGTTTGATTTATAGTTAACTTCTTACACATCAATTTGGCTATAAAGGCATTGAAAAATATCCCAAGGATGAGCAATTATTTAGAGTTGGGAATTATTTGAATACATGTGGTATATTACAGTAACTTATATACTTACATTAACATAAATATAACTGGTCATATCTTTAAAGGGATATTGTGGTGTAGTAAGTAAAATAAACCTAATCCATAAGTGTCCATCTCTTAACAAACTGCTACAGAAGAACCATTTCATATCTGGAGTACCTTGTGGAATGAAAATTCTGTGATTGCAACATCTTTGCAGACCATATTTAATTTAATGAAAGAAGACTGCTACTTTTGATACTGGAAACAATCTTTATTGGATATCAGCAGGGGCGTAGCTAGCGTTTGTGCCGCCCGGGGCGGTCGTAGAATTTGCCGCCCTCTAAATAACGTAGAATTTCAAAACCTCCAAAAAATTCATTTTTTATTTATTTATTTATTGAAAAAAAAGTACTATTAGAAAATAAAAATTATCAAATATATAATGAGAAAATATTGATATTCAATTCAAAATTAATTAGAAGTGACTCACTTCAAGTGAGCAAATTTCTTTTACAGCAAATTTTAGAAAAAACTTTCTTTCTTTCAAAAAACTACCATTAAAAATTGAACGAAAAATTCAGGAAAAAAATAATATCTGGAAAAATAGAACGAAAAAATACATTATATATGTAACATACTGTCCTGAACTAAATTTGACAAACGCGCACTCGGACCAAAAAATGCCGCCCCTGCCGCCCCCTATTAGCTACGCCCCTGGATATCAGTAAGTGTTAAAAGTATAAATATAGCAAGTATATTGAGCTCCAAAGCCAAAATATCAGCAACATAGAGATAAAGAGCAAATGTAAGAAATAGCTTATTTCTTTAATGAGTCCTTGACAGCTATCCTCAAAGACTATTGCAGACAGAGTGCTTCACTGATCAGTCCAAAACTAGTGGAGGCAGCAGAACATTACCAATGATAATAGCTATGCTGAGGTATAGTCACTGAGAATTGAAATAGGTTTGTTTTTTCAAGAAATGTTAACTCATAAAACTTTCTTTAATTGTCCAAAGTTGTTGTTGTTTGTTTTTTTTTTTTTTTAAGTTGCTGGTCAAATAGAAAATTCTAGGTTTTTTAAGGAGAGCTTTTAGTGTTTTTATTAACCCACCCCACCATCTTTTTCAAAAATGTAACTATAAGGCACATAATTTAAGCTTAATAACAAACATATAGCTATTGTGCATCTTGTTGCAAGGTGATAATTCATCCTGGATTGCAAACCAGCTATCTTGTATTTTACAATTGAAATCTGCTGCTCATTTGAGCCTCAGCAGGTTCCTCTGATGGCTACACAGATGCTGGGGGACTATTCTACAGTATAGAGCTTTATAGTAATTACAATAGCAATAATTTGAACCACTCATCCCAAGAAGAAAAAACAAAAAACTGTTAGTACAGTGCAACCTCACGTATCCGAACAAGCCCAGAGACAAGCTATTTGTTCGGATACGTGAAAAAAAACGGAATGCAGGTGTTGCTGTGAGCAGGCCGAGGGTCAAATTCGAACATCCAATTGCCACCCTATCCGAACAATAGACGCTATGCATGTTAATTGTCACTTGTGTAAACTGTTTCGAAACAATGCCTTTCTAACCCAAAGTGAAGTACTGTATCAAAATAGGGCCAGTGATAGGTGTGCCTTTAGCCCGCTCTTGAGTGAACCATATGTAGAAGGCATCTTCCATCTTCTGGTTGTTTCCAACAAACATTGTCTTTCTTGTGCACTGTTTTTTCGTTGGTTGAGTGATTTTTAATGTCGGTGATAGTAGATCGCCCAACACCATATTCTTCAGCTAAACGTGCAGCTACTGCACCAGAGTCAAGTCTTTTCAAGATCTTCACTTTGTCGTCTAGAGACAGAATATTACGTTTTCTTTTCAAACTTTTGTCAGACATTTTGAACGTGAGTGTCGTGAACAGTACAGTCTAAAATGCAATGTAGATTAAAACACTTCAAAGATGATATGAAAAACCAGATAAAATATTTCTTAGTAAATTATATTGAATTAAATAAATTACTTAAATTAAGTAATTATCATTTCCCCCTTGATTAAAAAATAAAAAATGTGATTGATTCAAATTTTCAAGTGAAAAGTATCGCAATAATAGTCTGACTATACGCGCAATAATAAAGATAAATGAGCAAAGGCAAACACACACGCAAAAAATGAAGAAACAAACTCGCTTACTCAATAGCATAAAATGGGCTCAACTTACTCACTCTCGACTTTTATTTTATTTTTTTTATTCACTGACAATCAATCACCTGATCACTTTAATATAGTTATATATATATATATGTCAGATCTCATTAAACTATATGAATCACTTATATAGGCATGCCCCCCCCCCACTGTTCACTTGAAAAATGGCCATGCTTTGTTCGGTTAAGATCTAAGAGAAATTACAATAGAACGTTGACAACCGAACAAAAAAGTGTGAAAGTTCGGTTACGTGAGATTCTGTTCGGGGGACATGTCGATTGTTCGGATACGCGAAAATTCGGATAAGTGAAAATTCGGATAAGTGAGATTCGGATACGTGAGGTTGTACTGTATTTTAAAAGGAATTAGAACATCTTAAATTACCCACCAAAAAATGTCTCAAAAACATCTTTCCTGCAATGCATGACTGCATATTTCAGCTAACCTGGTATTTGTTAAGCTGTGTCACAATTTAATAAAGGGGCAATGAAAAATAGAGTTATAAATCAGCAGACTCCAACAAAGTGAGTTGCTTAACGTTATCATCATCATAATAGACATTGTTAGCAGTGTGAAACTAATGTATATTAAAATATATATATATATATATATATGGTGAGGACGAAGCTTCTGGAAAATTATTTTGCTCTTCTAAATTAACACGTTGTTCCTAGAGGGAAAACAATAACGTGTGTACAAATGTCGTTATCTAATGAGGTCCAGAAAAGTAGACTAGTAACTCTGAACCTTAGCCTTCTATCTAATGATATTAGGCTTTATGAGCAAACCAATGATTTTATAAATATACAGCAGCTGATGACATTATGCTGATCAGACTAATCTGATCAAAGCATTGATACTGTTGATGTCTGCCTATATCCCATTTATCTTCAAAATGAAAGTGACAAAGTGCCTTCGTCTTTACAGCGTGAGAAAGAGTACTGATTGTGTATTTGCATTTATAAGATACTATAAACTGTTGTAATCTTCAGGCAGGACAGGATGATGCCTTTAATCAGCAAACAGCTCATTTTTGTAATTCTTAAAAGTTTTCTGCTCGATTACAGGTAAGATCTATGAACATTACCTATACAGACCATTATCAGCATCCTTTGATTATTTTACATGCTTTAATACAAAAAACAAAAAAGATTTTTTTAAGCACATGCCCTGATTTTCCCATCCCCTTGCTCAAAAAAAAGAAAAATAACAGAAGCTTTTTGTAAGTAAAATTCAGAAAACAAAAAAATTTCCTTAGAAAATAGCTACTTAAATGAAAGTTCAAGTAGATGCTTCGTCATGCTTTTAGTAATTAATTGATCAATTGATGGCACAGTGAATTGATACAGTGGCTGGTAACAAAAGAGCTTGGCAGATAACAATTCTAGAAATTTCGCAATCACAACTAAGGGTATATAAAAAAGATGTGTATTGTGAAGCTCAAGTACATACACAAGAGAAGATAAGGTGGAAGAGATTTAATATGCAGAATTAGTACTAGCTTGAAATTTAATTAATTGCACAGATGGATAAATGTGCTTAACAAAGTTAGTTTGTTTTTAATAGATGATCAAAGCAAAAATCTACCTTCCATCCCCTAGACCTCTCAACTTGTATTTCAGGAAATCTTAGGATCTTTTCAAGGAGAAAATATTCAG
Organism: Nautilus pompilius; assembly: GCA_018389105.1. NCBI lineage: Eukaryota > Metazoa > Mollusca > Cephalopoda > Nautilida > Nautilidae > Nautilus > Nautilus pompilius. The sequence goes on along the minus strand of JACATO010000351.1, from coordinate 596,306 downwards.
TTAATAAATACAGGAATTCCAACAAGTCAAAAATTTTAATTTAACTTTTAAAAAAAAAAAAAAAAACTCTGATTGCATAAAAAAGAAAATACTGTCCAGGTAACTAATGCCACAAAATATTCTGCTAAAAAAAAAAAAAAAAGGTATGTATTCTACTGAGTACCTGGGAAGGAATGATGCAGTAACCTGGTGATGTGGCTGTCTGGAAAATACATAAAAACTTTGCTGTTCAACTGGACAATGTTCCAACACTGACAACATTTGGCTTACTCAGCCACTAGGGATCACATTGAAGAGCCATCGCAACAAGAACTTGAAATAAAATTAAAACGATGAAGTTTAGTAACCTATGACTTGCTGAAAGGGAGAATGTTCAATAATTTTAGTGCATTACTTATTTAAAATAAGATTACAAATTCCTTTTTTTTTTTAAGTATTTGCAAGTTTAAAACTTAAGACAAAAGTCCAATCAGGAATTGAGTATAACGCTTTTAGATTAAACATTTTCATTAGCAGTCCATTTTTTTTAAACAGCCATTTAAAAACAGTCTATTGTAATCCGAATGTCTGTGAATTTTGACTCATCATCTTTATTTAGTATAATGAAATCACACGTATGTTTGCATTCATTTAGTGTAGCCATGATTAAAGATTCAGTTCTAATATAATGCCAATACAAGAAGTAATATCGATGCAATTTGCTGTGAGATCAAATGAAGGCAAGTCATTATGTGACCATTCATCATCCCAGAAATTAATATTTCCCATAAAACAGTGTCCAAGCTGGTTAAAATTTTCTCATCAAAGGTGATGCACCAGACATTCAGATTTCTTCCTCATCCCAAGACTTTTACCAGAAAAATCTGCCAACTTGGCTTCAACAAATTTAAAGAAAATGTTTAGAGGCAGACTTCTTTCAAGTGTTTCCCAAATTATTATATAGAATGACCATTTATAATCTGATATTTTTTTTAAAAATCTAATTTATGTATCAGCCCTTCAAGCAAATTATAAGACTGTCTCCCGATCATCGGCATTTATACAGCTCCACTTTCTGTCAGCACAAAAGTTTTGAACCCCAACCTTGTGATTAATACACACATGTAAGTGAGGTTATAGAACGTGCTTGCGATGAATGGAGACGCGGGTTTTATTGCTAATTTTATTAATAATGATGTAATGTGCTCTGCATGCCATGGCTGCTGAAATTAAAAATAATTTCGTGGGGGGGGGGGGCCCCAAGAGGCATAAACTTGGAACAGTTGGACACGGGCGCATGCGCTACCAAAAAAAGGGCGCTAGGTTTCTAATGAAATTGAGCAAGGCATTGTACAGTCATTAGATTTCATTAAAAGCATTTCAGAAATATCCCAACTATAATGGAGCTTGCTTTAGATTTTCCCACAAGCTTACAAAAAGACTAGCCGAGGTGCATGCCGATCAGGGTGTGCACACCTAGCAGCACACCCAGCATTTAGTTCTTTCACTGCCCTGTATTCTTCTATTGAATTGGATAAAGGAAGCGTTAGCTATGGGAACTTTTTTTTTACTTGTCGGGTTTAGCTGAATAAATTTTTCCCGTGTTTTCTTTGTCGGATGTGTTCAAAGCCCACATGACAAATCTTGCCTGGTCAACAATAAAGCACGCTTTCTTTTCAATGGAAGTTTTAAGATTAATTTAATTCTTCTCATTACATACAATCCCCCAACACCCCCTCACACCTGTTTTACACTATCTTTACTACTTCTCGACAAGAATTTAATTTTTCTTTTTTACCTTAGCGATTACTATCATTCTATGCTAAACCACCTGGACTTATGTTACGTACTATAACCCTATCACAAGTTTTGTTTTTCCAACTAGAAATGCCCCAGAAAACCAAACATTACAAACAAAAACCCCCAAAAAGCTCTCCCCCCACTCTTTCTTTTTTTAAAAAGATTATTTCATATCGTAATACACAGCAATAATAGTGGTGCCTGGAGTATTATAAGCAACATTGGGCCCTTTTATGAAGATAATAGAATAATAGCCACTGCTGCTGCTAACTTTGTTTGGCAAAGCTCCTGTTTACTTTTCTAAGACTAGAAGAGAGAGAGAGAGAGAGAGAGAGAGAGAGAGAGAGAGAGAGAGAGAGGAGAGAGAGAGAGAGAACAGCTTTGTTTCCAGAAAAGTTAAACAAAGCCTGGCCCCGACCTGAAGGAAGCGACCTGAAGGAAGCGGCCAGTTATCAATTAGTTTTCCTCCACTAATCACATCTAATTGCTGATTGCCACATCAAAGCAGACTGCAATTATGTCCCAGAGGAAGATTGGCTTGCAGAAATGTTGACAGCACACGGCCTAGAGGAAATATCTAACGACAGAGTAAATTATCTTGTTTCCTTCAAAAGAATCCAAATTGTGCAAAGCATCTTGCTCAAAACCATCCGTCTGTAAACAGGGGATTTAAAGGCTGTGCGCATAGGTCAGCCTGGGCAGATATGACACAATACTACAGTTTAACCTATTGCTCTCTTGCTGGAAGCCATCTATTTCAAAGGGATTTAGGCCACATTTAAGGGTTAGGGATGCTAGTGGGAAATAGCATACATAAATAAAATACTAAACATTAGCCTTAGATGTCTTGTTCAAAGCCATTTGTCTATAAGGTGCAAGAGAAACATGCTGTAGAAGATAAACATAAATATATCACTACTGTTTAACTTATTGCTCAAAGTCAGCCACCTATAAACCAGTGTGAAGTGACAATCATTACAGATAAAACTCTACCACAAACCATCCACATTAACACATATGGAAAGAAAAAACAATAGACTAACTCATCGCTTTTCATGCTGAGGCTACACACAGCAATCAGCCATTTATAACAACCTAAGCACACAAATAGTATAGCAGATTAGTTCATTGTTCTTTTGCTTGAACCCTCCATCCATTTATAAGGTATGGATGAGTGTTAGCCTCTGCAATGATGACCATGGAAATATACTTGATACTGTTTAATTCATTTTCCTTTGTACTCAGGAAGACAGCTGGTCAAATGTTTAAAAATCTTGAAGTGTTTTTCCTTCCAAATGCAATTTCATTTTTATATAAAACAAATTAATTCAAATTTTATTTGCATGAGACTGATTAGGGGTAGTTAAGATACTGCTATAAACCAACCAATAAAGTATATCAATTATCTATCTACAGAAAAACAAAGCAACAATCTTGGCTATACTAGAGGCACCATTCTTGTTTACCACATATTTCCAAGATTAATTCTAGAAATTCAACATCTGCATCCAAAATTGCCACAGTGGTTGCATTGTTGGTATGATGCCCCAACAGAGAAGAAGTCTATATAGTGTAAATTAAGCTGTGGCATGTAAAAGTAGCCAAATAAGAAAAATAGAGCAAAGTTAGGTTATCAATGTAGATTTCTTCCATCTTTTTTTAAAATAAAATGATGTGGAAGCAGCTACAATCAGTAAATGTTTTCTCTTCCTATGATCAGGGACTTCACTTTGTTTTAGCCCATGGTGGTGGTGTTTGCCTTCCTTTTCTGCCCGCTGGAACATGCTTGTATCCCTACACACCTGCATTGATCCCCCCCTCTCTCTCTCATCATAAGGCTGCAGTTTCTGTACATAATAAACCGGGACAAAGCCTTCATTAGTCGGAGCACACATGGCTAATCGATTTCAGCCAGGCTTCTACGTACGTGCAGTAGATTTGAAGGAGGTGGGGGGAGGTAACAGGGGCTAGCTTCTTTGCAAAGATGAAATGAAGCATCAAGCTCTGCGATTTAGCATGTGATGAGAATGCGTAAAACCCAGCCATTGTTTGGAAAAAAAAAAATTACTGACAGACCTCTTCACGTTTCATTAAATGTCTATACAGTATATAGCAGCCTATCTCGTACCCCAAAGTTCATCTTAGTTTGGGCCAAAATTATCAAAGCTAACAAATGTATCTTCGTATGAAATTCCAAATGTTGCAAAGTTTGTTGACAAATTCCACTTCATGTCATCACCTTAAAAGATTATTGAGCATTAAAAACATCCAAAAAAAACCACCCAAAATGTAAAAAAAAGTTAAGTCCCAGTTTGTTTTTTTTTTCTAAATTTAAAATTTGAAGACATTTATTTAGTGATTATTCTACGCACTGTAGTATTATTATTACTATTATATTTGCACTTTATTTCTGTTCCAACACTCGTACAAAAACAAAACAATAAAAAATAAATCCAAAAGATCAGTATTTCTTTAGTTTATCTCTATTTAAATTTTTAAATTTAAAAAAAAAATTGAATTTGTTGTGAAGCACGAGGGGAGTTTTTATCTATAAATGCATTATCCATCATTAAATAAAGATTAGTCTAAATGTTGCAGCTAGTCCCCAATAGGTTTGGGTTACCTGTGAAATCTCTCCCTCTTTTGCATGGGGATTTTCTAAGTCTTCTAATGGCCTCCCACTAAAAGTTAGAAGAGTTCTAGACTATTTAGCTAAAATAGCAGATCATCCAGATTGCAAACTGACACAATACAATAGGTAAAATATGGGGACACAACAACAGAAAGAACTGCCATTCCTAGGAGTACAAAACGAAAATAAAGGCAGCTTTTGAAAATTCGAAGCAAAAACATTTCTGCAGATATCTGAGAAAAATGAGTAAGTTACTAATAATGTTTTTTTTTTTTTAAATCTGATAAAAATAAATATGATATTTGTCAAATTTATTCAATGTCATCAATTCTTTCCTAGTGAAACAGGATTTATGTATTCAGTAATCAGTTTAATCCAGTTGGTGGAGATATAGTCCAGTGGTTAGCCTACTAAACAGCTAGTCAAGGAGCCCAAGTACCGCAAACTTCCTTGGCCTGATATCTTCTAGCTCTTCTTCCCAAGCTAGCCAGTGTTTTATATGGACTTTCTGGTAGATTCATTAGGCTGACTGGGGCGCCAAACACTTTTTGTATTCTGGTGTCATGAGCCCCCTTTCTCCTCTGGCTAGCATTTGTGTAATCTTCTGTAGCTGTGTAATGGCAGAATGAAGTTCTTCAGTGTACATTCTTAAAACTTTGGAGGCAATATTTTTGACAGCCAATTCTTGATTTTTTTCTTTTTGATAAATTACAGATTCTCTATATTTTTTCTTTTTTTTTTTTTACTGTTATTTCATTTCAGATTTCTCCTAGATCATTACTGTGGTCCTTCACCTGTAAAGCATCATCGATAATCTCATATCAGCAGTATTTCTAATCCTGGATTAATAATAGCTATTAATAAAACAAATTAAAATATTAAAGTTTATTTCCATACATAGATTTAAGAAGAAAAGAAGGTTTTCAACTCCATTACTCTTTGGTTTAAATTCTTGGTTCTGTTTCTTGTTTTTATCTTACTGTATTAGTGTTATACTTAATCCACAAGTTCCAAGTTTCCATCCTTTCACTAATAATAAATAGGTCTAGGTTTAAAGGACAACTTTATATACTTTCTGATCTTCTGAAAGCAAACCAGCTGGCCCTGTTGTGGTACCTGAGATTTATTTCTTAAATATTTTCTACATCTGTTAAAAACACAAGCAAACAAAAACTATAAAATTGATGTTGTGCCAGTTAATTCATTTTTCTCATTTATCCAAAAAACAACAAAGGTTATTATAACAAATGTTTAGTAACAAGAACAACAACAAACAAACAAACAAACAAAGCTTTTAATAAATATGATTTTGAGGTTGGAGTGGTTTGGGGAGGGGACTGGCTGACCAGACTGGGTTCTAGATAATACCTGACTGCTGGCTGGTCCATGCTTCCCTTCTCCAAAGCCTTTAAATCCTATCAGTCTTACAGTCAGGATAAAGAACCATGTGTGTTTTGTCAACAGAAATCAGTGCTTTCCCCATCTCCCTGTGTTTACCTCCTCCCCCAACCCCCAATAGGAAGGGGGAAAAAAAAAAATCTTTTTGAAAAGCCACAAAAACCCCTAGACAGCTGTACAGGGCCTTGGTCCTTTGTGTTTTGTTCTCACTGGCTGGAGAATGGAATAAAACACATCAACAGCTGTGTTGTGCTTTCTTTCATTGGACCAGGCCTGTGTCTACAGGCAGCAAAGAAAGTTAAGCAGGGCTCAACCCTAAAAAATCTGAGTACAACCAGATTTTTAAAAAAATAATCTAAAAATTACATATACAACAAATATGAATAAAAAATGAGGCATTTTTAAATGTACCCAATCTCCCCACACACCAGAGCAGCAAGCGTGTGTTAATAAGAGATACAGAAGCTGGGTGAGTCAAACAATTATCCACAACTGTCTTAAAACAATGTACACTCACTGATGATTAAATATGCAAATGATACCGAGTGGGTTGACACTATTCACAATAGCAAAAAATGACTTCTCATTATGACAGACATCCCCCCATCAATCAAAGAGAAGGCAGGAATTAGAAGTCTTTTCCAAATGCAGATTCTAAAACACAGTATCATTTTCTTTCCCAAACATCCTACAAAGTCAGATAGATAGTTAAGAGTGCAAAGTCAATATTTCTAAATACATCACATTTTTATATAAGCAAAATGACTGAGGAAAACCAAACAGAAAAAGAAAAGAATAGTGTAGTACAATCTCAGAAAATAAAACCTTTTCATTTTGTTGGAGATTTTCTGCAAGTTTAAGGAGGGGGAGTAATAACATAGGGAGGTTTGGGGAACCTGCAAGATTTTCTAAAAAAAAAAATTCTAAAAGAGTATTCACAGAAAATAATGTCTTCTAAAATTTTAGTAGATGACAAAAATCTGCAAATAGAACATTTATCAAGCATGGATAAAAAAATCCCAGTTTTACTTTAACTTTTTTTTAACAACTTATCGAGTGTTCAGTAAGAAGCTGAAGACAAACAACTAGATAAAATCATTAAAAAAATTAATTTAAAAACATCTTTCTTGTATTATTGGTGAGTTAGAGCTTGTCTAACTACCTTAGTAGTAGCACCTACACTTTGGTGGGTGATTGTCCCCTGTTGCCACCAACACCACCAGAATTTGGCTCTGAGGAAGCCACTTTTACATGCAATGTTGTTATTTTGCAGTATTTTTTGTCTTTGGATGTGATAATTCAGTTTGCTTCATATGCCCTTTATTAACAAATTTTCATCATCAGTACTGAAATTTTCCTTTTCAATTTTCCGCCAAAAGGTTATTTGATAACATTTAATAACAGTGGACCCTGCAAAGATATTTTGGCATGCACAACTAAATTCAGAGCATGTCATAATAGTTATCACTGCTATACACAATGTATCATGGGATAAAAGAAACTTGTTGACATGTCATATACAGAATAAAAGTCCATCCCATGTAATTTATTGTAAATATTCAAACTGGTTTACCATCTACTTCTATGCACTTTTTAATTTTGTTATTTAAGGATGTGGTGATATTTTAAAATTATTCTTGACTGATACTAGTGAACCTCTGTTGGGATGTTAGCTTTCAGCTCATCAAGTGTTCAGATGACCACTGTAGGAAAAAATAAGGGAGTTAAATCTGGGTTTCTAGGAGGCCATAACTAATTGATCCTCTTAGTTTTATCTATTTTCCAGGAAATGTTGTGTCCAACCAATTTCAAACATTTAATGTAAAAAATACTTTAGTAAATTAAATTATACAGGGCCGAACTTTTGTTACACTCTGTATATAGCCATCATCTATCTCTTAACAGAGAACTTCCTAGCCTAGTCTTTTTCTTTCATATTATGTGGAAAATCCAGCTACAGCTTGCTGTACTTGGAGCAGCTGTGCACCCAGTTTATTTTATTTAGAAAACCTTCCCTCAAAACAACAACTCCCAATTAGCACCACCAAATGCTTCTGTACCAAATCAATACAGCAGATAGAGTAAAACATTTCAAGAAATAGTAAATACAAAACTTTGCCAAAAAAAGAGATCACACCGACTAAATGTAGCTACGAAAGAAAAGAAAAAAAAGAAAAATCAGCTGTAAATCTCATTTTTAAAACTGGCAAACATTTTACCAACTTCTACTCACAGACAAAAAATCCTATTATTGTGAAAACACTCGGTAACACCAGCCAACATCAGCATCCAAAAAGATAAGTGGTGACATTGATGGTAACACCAACTGCATTCAAAACAAAAAGTGGGAAACCATTCTTATGCATTAATTTTTATCATCTTTTCTACGAATGATCTGAGGAAAAAAAACTTTAATTTGGAGTTAATAATTGCTTTAAATTTTTTTTAAAAAAAAACCCAAATCATTAGAATATTACAAAAATTAATCAGTGCATCAGATTATCTGGCCCTATGAATTTATGTACTACACAATTTTGAACTGACAGATCCATATAACAGGCCCCTTTCTGGCCTTGTGCAGCATGAGCAGAACACTAAGATGATTTACCAGGCTGATAGAAGCTGTAGTAGTATCACTCCACTGAATACAGATTGTAAGTAAATATGTGAGTACTGCTATAGAAAAACTTAAATGTGAGGATGAAAATTAACTAGAGAAAACTAGATGGTGAAACAGCACTCACATCATCTGCTGTATTTCAGATGTAAACCAGTGACTAGGATTGGTCCTGTTCCCTGAAGGGGACATTTGCACATTGCCTCCCGCTTCTTTGGTGCCCATCTGAAAATGAAAATAAACAGATTATTATTCCATGTACTAATTCAAAAACTGTATTTTCATGAGTTTTAACTACCAAATATATAAATCAATGCTCTGCTCTAGTTTCAAGGTTTCCATTTTCATTATTTCAATTTTGCTTACTAAAACAAAAATTGTTAATAAACAGAAGCAAAAATGGTCAAGTTCTTTGCAAGTAGCATGAATAAAATTAACCATTTAGATCTACACAGAATGCTATGGGTGATAACTTATAACAGTCATAGCCCTTAATACGATGGTGGCTTTAAAAGAATACTAAGGGTTAGACCACTGTTATACAAAGCAAAATTTTATTTTAACTTGTTTATTAATAGCCAAACATTCAAGAGTAAAGTTGTGCTATAGTTGTCTGCTAGAAAGTACTGACAATCCAGCAGGAAGCCAAGGAGAAAGTCATGTGATCAGCTGGAGCAGAAGAGCAAGAAGAAACCGTACCAGGAAGGTTCACCAAACCAAGTCCACTTGTGGAAATCGAACATGGACCTTCAACTATAGAAGTCCAGCAGTCTCTCACTGGACCACCGTGCAGGTTAGGGTAGGGCAAGAACAGTGAGAATAAAACAAAACCTCAACATTGTTAGCTGCTTGGGACATCACCCAATCACAATGTTAATAAGTCAGTGGTGATGCTACCACCAGCTTATACACACTGACAGAAACGCACAAAATACCACCACCTAAAATGCAGACCTTTAGATTGTTTTTAACTCCAGAAAATAAAAACCATCTCTAACGACATTTATGAAACATTTGTACACATATGAAAGCTGTAAACACAAAACAGAACATTTATTCAGCAAGCTAAATACTTTTATTTTCAGCAAAACATAAATGAACAGACAATAAGCAATAGTTACTAGTGGGGGTTATCTTACCCACAACTGATTTACTTCAGATACCAGGTAGGGTGGGATGCACAACTGTGGAGAAAGAAATATTGGTCATTTTAAGCTTTAAGTATAGATATCATCCATAAAATAATTTTATTATATACATATTAATCTACAATAATTCATTTTTGTTGTTGTTGTTGCCTTAATTCAAGAGATTCTTAGTGTTTCCACATATATCAATTTTTTTCAAATACCATATAGCACCCATATACCCATCTTTTCAAAAGTCCATTTACATTTTTTATCCATTTCAAGCCAGAGGTTTTAACTCTCAGTTTAGGTGACCTTTCTATATAAATCACATGTTGACTTAATCCAAATTTAAATTATCCACAGACAACATTCTGGTCATAATCAAATAACAAAGGCCTTTTTTCAATGTTATGTTACCTTGTATTAATATCAAGTTTACAGAAAGGTAGTGTTTTTATTCTTGTAAAAAAACAAACACAAAAAACTGTTATAGCATTTCTTTCTTCCTTCCTACAAAGAGAACCTTGGTTTAATAAAGAAGTTATGAGGGTAGCAAGAAAAAAATAATTAAATTTTAGATTTATTATTAGAAACATGCTGAATCTGTTAATACTGTTATGATGAGAGTTGAGGAAAAACTATAATTAACTTATGATTAATTAAAAGGTAAAAAAAAAAAGTTACCTAAAGAAATGTGGGCTGTGTAGAAACAAAATAGATACTGCATGTCAGTGTATAGGGGCTTGTAATCATTAAATGGCTCTATTGCTGCACACGCAGGTCAAATGCATACTGATAAGCCACAGCTGATATACCTGGCAGAAGGAAGTTGATCACTAAAGATACGTCAGTGACACTGCTGCCAATCCATGGCTATGCCATCTTTGATGAAAACCAAAAAGGAAGTATAGTTCATCATCAACAGCATGTCACACAAATTACTTGTCAGAGATGACAGGCTTTCCCTCTTCCTTGCTCTGTGTTTGTAGTTGGACTGCCACTTTTAAATTAATTTTCATTTCCTTATTGGTAAGTGTTATGTAGTGCAAACCAGCTGTGTGGAATAAAAAAAAAAACTAAATTAAAATTCCTGGAACTTTCACTTAAAAAAAAAACAACACATAATTTTGCCTAAACAACAAAATATTTAAAATTTCCCAATTAATATCCCTTGTGTGTATAACTTGTATACTTTAAAGGAATTATCGCCAGGCAACTGAATAATTATTTTGCACCAAGTTTGCACAGTACACTCAAGACTCTTGACAAACATTAAATTCAAGAAACAAAGGTAAAACAAATTACCTTGGTTGGGGGTTAATATTTGAGGAAATAGAGGTACACTCAAATAATGAGTTGAGTTACCACCAATCATCTCATGGAAATAAAAAATAATTATTATATATAAACAGATGACCATAAAGTTACTTCCTCCAGTTAGTTGCTTATAACTCCCAAACCATGACATATGTTAATGGCATAATGGCAGTAAGTGTGCATAAACAACAATTTGAGGGAAATACATTCCCAAAATTTGTCACGGGGAGAGGGATTACTTAAGCTATATAACAGAAAATAGTAAACAAAATTTTATTGACATTTTGCTAAACCGGTTTAACTTATTACAGTAAGTTCAAGCATTTCGCTTGGTCAGCAGTAAGCAATTATTGCGGTTTTCTCATCTTGTATGGAAACAGCTTCAGTGTCTTGTACATCACCTTCCATGCAGTTTGCTTGAGTGAGCTAGACGTCCTGCCAACTTGATGGATGCTGCATTCTCCTTTTTTCTGCTACAATTTTCAAAGGTCTATAAGTGGGCATCCCGATCGTGGTGCATCAACTATAGACTTTGTCCCCTTAAATTCATGGATAAGATTACAGAAGGCCCCAGGGCTACATGACCATCAGGAAATACCTCTGCTGTGATGAAAGGCTCATAAACCCACTCCTACATTATATTTATTGCTGTAGAATAACTTCCTAAATGGTATTTGATGGAAAATCTGTTCACAGGTATTTCTGCAGGAAAACTGACACATCTAAGCAAGCTTATGTACAGAGGTGACGTCACAGAGCATGAGTGGTGCCCCTAGTGGCAACATTTGCAAACTTTAGGAATGCATCTCCATGACCACAGGTGTATGCACACCTACTTGTGTTAACATGTGCACTGGGAGTTGTAAGCCACCAAATGCAGAAATTAACTTTTTGGTTATTTGTTAAAGTAATACATCAACATGCTGCACATCTTCATGAACAATTAATTTTGTTAACATTTTAATGTGATTAGTATGTCAGTTAATTATGTAGTCATTAAGCCATCACTAGGAATGAAACATCAAAAACAATTCTAAGTTTAAAAACAGTCAGCCACTACCAAACATTTTGGATTAACGTTTAAATAAAATTTACTATTTCATATAAATCATCAAGAGACTTCAAAATTTTAAAAAGCAATAACCCTTCCCCAAGCAGCACCAGAGCTGAGATGGGAACATCTGCAGGAGTTTGGTACTAGTGATAAGTTCGTGCAAAACCAACCACAGAATGTTTGAGTCTTGATTTGACCCGAGTTTTGGGAATTAGTACCTGAGAGTTTGCAGGTATCTTTGGAAAGAATCCTGTTTGCTGTATTTTTACAATAATGTTCTCTGTTCGCAGGCATCTCTGCAGTCATGCTGATTTACTAGGGACGTTCAAATGGTATCAGTGCAATAATATCCAGCTGGGTATCTAGCAGCTTGGTAAGCTGATGTGCAGAGATAAAAACATTAGAGATGATGTCACAGCATGAGTGTTGCACCCTTCCTGCACAAAACGGTGGAAAAACCTGCAAACTTTGGGAATTCCCCATGACTTCCCTTCTGCAACCTCATGTATGCACACTTGTTTCTGCTAACATGTGTTACCATTTTTTGGGAATGGCAAGCAACTGACAACAATAAGTACCTCCATGGTCAGTGGTCACCTGGTATGTTTACACACAAACAGTACCTTGCCATAATAATTTGGCCACCTGTTGTTAGTACAATATGTTGCAGCAAAATACTATGATGCTCCAGCCTAAATACATGACCAATGGCTATATTAGGTCTTCCCAAAACTTAGATATGACCTCAGGCTTCAGAAATTCACACCCAATACTCAATGGAGTATATAATACAAATGTTCAATGGTCTTGCCAGACCTGTCCTTTTCCAAGACCTTTTGAAAGGTTTTATTCATATTGGCCAGAATAGGTTTCTTATACGTTACACATGCACTCTGTGGCCAAGCTGATGGAAATAACATTGGATTATTTTTCGGCTCATTCCTATTGCATGGCTGATCTCCACACTAAAATCTTAATGGCAAGTGAGGATATTTAAATTTATAGTGGCCTTCCAAGTCATTGTGACATACCAGTGGCATTCACCATAGTAAACACTGCAATAATATTGGCCAAAAATCCAAGAAATGTTGGGGTTTTAGCAGTCTATCACTGAACAGCCTATAACATAGCCTCATGTAAACAAAGAAATATTACAGGATTTGTTTGTTTTCAATATATTGATAATGCTCTTTGGGTTATCTGTCCATCGAGATAGTCGATATATACATAATGACAACCAGAAGTATGCAAATTTTGGTCAGATATATTCATTTACTCAAGTTTGGAAGCACTTATACCTAAAAACATGATGAAAGACACGGTTCAAAATATACAGTTTTTTTTTTTTTTAGTTTTTCAACATGTTATGCATTTCACTTGTTGATAGTAGTTTCCTTTCCAACTTGCATTATTTTATTTGTTAATTATTATCCCCAAGAAATGAAAACTACAGACTAAACAATTTTTGTATTTGTCATTCTGTCCACAGACCTTTAAAAAAAGACATGCTTTTTAAGACACATGTAAAACACATTTGATTTTATAGCAAACAGTTTTAATCTAATACAAGAAGATTTTTGTCTTGGAAGTAGTTTAGTTTAATCACCTTTAAGAGATAGGAATCCAACAGAACATCTATAAGGCCCCTCACACAAGAGAAATCCCCAATAATACAATTTGTTAAATTTAATTTACACTTTTACTATTAACCATTATTCCTGCAAGTGATTGCATTCCTTTATAGTTCTTTTAATTTTCTTAATATGAAGCCATGCTACTAAAACTTTAGCTAATTTATGCTTTTGGCCACACTGAAGACCTGTAATTGTTTTGAAACATTTTATCAAATTTAATATCCAAACTTTCAATTGTTCAGCATATTCTCCTGAATTTTAAATCCTTTCTTAAACATGGACTCCAAGCTTGTATGGCATATTCAATAAAAACTTATATTATAAAATTTAAATTGTTTTTGTCTGATAGTTCATTTAATTAATCCTAACATTTTATTGATTTCATTAGTAGATGAAATACATTGTTCTTCACATTTAAAAACTTTCAATAATAAACCCTGGATCCTTTTCAAAATCTGCTTTCTAAGTAAATGGAATGGAATGTCTGTGGTGATCCTTCAACCCCACTCCTTGCCAGGGTTTTTCCTTTTAATTTTTTATTTTCTTTTAAATTTAGTGTGTGATAATTTTATGTCTACACAGTGTAGGAATAGCTGTCAGCAAAAGCATTTTACCTGATTTACTTAAGCAAAACAAACAACACTAGCAGATGTTGTCTAGAATTCCTCACTATTATACTGGCTCCTTCACCAGTTTAATAGCACTAACCCAATAAATAATTACATTAAATAATATATAATAATAATAATAATAATAATAATAATAATAATAATAATAATAAATGACACTATGCCACAGAAACTTTTAAGTTCTCCTATGATCCTGTTAAACTATCAGACACGAGCAGAACGGTAGAAATCTTAGAAAGCACACAATCAGCTTGTGACAGCATCATTACAAAATGCTTACATTAACAGATAATGACACAGGTGACATCATGACAATGTATAATCTTTGTAACATACTATTGCATAAAAATATTAGGTGACAGGATAGTGATGATGCAAATGTGCAATCAAGATCACAAAGAATAATAACACAGGCCTGCAATGGAAAAATTGTCCAAAAACTAATAGCTGATTCTTATAGATTTTTGGGTGCTGTTTTCAGTAAAAATAGTTTAAAAATTCCATCACGTACCATTTTTCCACAAACTCAAATTTTTTTATTTCAATATCTCCAGAATCAATGTATTAAGCTTCTAAACAAAAAATTAATTATTAATTTTTTTAATTTTTTTTTTACTCTCTCTTTTTTGTTACCCCCTCTCCACACTCACTACTTGGACTCAGTTGCAATTAGATATTTGTGTGAAGTTTTGTCGTAGCCAGCGTACGTTTCCAGACCTGTCATTTCTGCAGAAGTTTACTTTTTTTTTCTCTTTTTTCCTTATTGGTTTTCTTCTGTTTATAAGTGTACTAAATGGCTGCAAGGGGGTCGTCTTAATGCACCCGATAACTTTCGTTACATTTGTGGGAACTTTGTAGTGAAGAAACAGCAAAGAAACATTACAGACTTTGTTAAGAAAGTGTATTATGCGTATTTTGGTGTGAAACTTGGTGACTAGGATAAGTCCTGGGCCCCACATACAGTGTATTCTATTTGTGTGGAAGAACTCCGACAGTGGTCTCAAGGTAAGAATAAGTCTTTACATTCTGGGATCCCTATGATCTGGAGGGAACCCCGAAATCACAGTGATGACTGTTACTTTTGTTCTTGTAATGTACAGAGGTTCAGTCTAAAAAATAAAAAATTTTCTATCTGAACCTCTCATTAGCAATACGCCCTGTACCCCATGGCCCAGGTATAACAGTACCTTTACTTCCAGAAAAACTAGAAGACAGGCCTGAATACGTATTAATAATCACTTTTCCCATATTTTCAGATTCACTTTGTGAAAAATCCTTAAGTGATAGAGAAAAATAGTGGTCATATTTGAAATGAGCACACCAAACATCATAAAAATCAGTTATAACATTGTAGACAATTTTCAATGACCCAAATTTTGTAGGTCTGTGTAATCAAACTCTTAAATTTATTTTTTAAATTAAAAAAATCAAAAGTTTTATTTGCATTTTATGTATCATTATTAACATTTAATGCTGAGATGTATGGAAAGAAATAGTTAAAAGTACAATTTTAAAAATAAATGCATGTCATCATCAACCAATGTTATCGATGGTAAAGTTACAGTAAGACTGAACTCTTTCTTATCTAAACTACCTGTGATTGTAGAAAATTGTTTTTTCAATTTTAAGTGTATTAATATTTATCTTCACTTCTAAATAGTAAAAAGTTAAATTAAATCAATAATGTGTATGGTACTATAAAAACAATAATTTCATTTAATTTCTTAATTACTGGATTTATGCCATGGATTAGATAATTTTAAAGTCTTTTAATCATAGTTAATAATACAATCAAGATGCCACCATTGAAGCTGTACCACTTTTAAATTATGCTATCTGAATAGAGTAGATGGGGATTTTCGTGAATTTACTGATTTCACCTCTTTTATTTCTTTAGGCATAAAAAAACGTTTTTTTAATACTTATTGCATAAAATATCAGGACTACCATACTGATATTTTAAAATTGTATAATAAAATTCCATCTAGCAAATTTGGTATTCACTCAAGAGTTACACAATGGGCCTTGAAATAAACTTCTTTTTTTTCTTTTCTCTCTGATACACAAATTTATTAACTGCTGGTTTTATTATGTACTATTCCTGAAAAAAGTATTTTTCATGGATATCATTTGATCCATCCTAACTTTTCAAGACATGATGCCCAGGCCACAGGAAGATTTAAATAAATTCAGAAAATGGTCACTAAGTGGCAAATGAGCTTTAATTGATTTTAGGGCAACTGCATTCATGTGGGTCACGTTAATTATAAGCTTCTTTAATGCTGGGTAATGATCTCAGCGATAAACAAGATCTCAGAGAAACTACCCTAAACTGTGATAAGCAGTGTAGTTAACTGATACACTGGTAAAGCAAACAGAATCTTAGGGCTAATCAAACAAAACAAGTAAAAAGAAGATACCAGATATCTTTTTTCTTTTATTTTATTTAAAGTTTTGGTTAGACATCTATATCATGCAGTTCAGGTTTGATGATCTTATCTTGTTAGTAAAATTGGTAGTCTAAAAGGGTGCAGAGGCACCAGAATAATTTTTGAAATGGAGTTATTTTGAGTGATTAGTACATTCAAGCTGAAGCATTTAAAATTCTTGTTACAAGGGCCTAAAACTCATGAGTTGGCCACATTCCTCCAACTGTTTTTTTTTTTTTTTCTTTATAAAGTAGTGAATATATGGGAACATTCAAAGTAATACTTGAAAAAAGCAAAGACTTTTTCCTCTGTAAATATCTGTAACCAATTGATAATTAGTTGTTGGATGGCCTAATTTGATTGGAAAAGTTACTTTATCTACCATCAGAAAGTCTAAATAATCTGATTGTCACCATTCTCGAGGAGCCCCTAAACCATGATAAGCATGTTTAAATTTTAGACTACTAAGCAACCAAAAAAAATTGCTGGCATTATTCATATTAAAACTTCAACTTTCCAACAGAGCAAATGATAAAAACACTGTATTCCCCTTATGAATGTACATATACATATGCCCTGAGCACAAGATGATCCACTCTGACAAAAATCATCAACATACATATATAGCAATAAGTTCTTTTATAAATGTCATCTTGTCTTACACAAATGGTAATTTTATATTTGATTACTACACTTTTTAACATATACTATTGTTTTCTAAGAAATAACAAACCTTTTGAAAACTCAGTTAATTAACTTGAAGAACTCATATGCTACCATATTGTAGCAATAAATATTCATGACTTATTTAAGTAAATGAATGTCTGCATTGTTCTAGTGGTGAGACACATTTCATGCCCGGTGCCCCGCTGCTGTGGAACACTGTCATTTTGAATCATATTTGATAATCAGGTGTCACTGATTGAAGATGGATGTTGATCCAGAGCAATATGGTTAATGATGCTTTTTTCTTCTTTAAGGGTCTTGCCAAGCAAAAATGAGGCCACAATGCTAGGATGAAGGGCAGGCCCAGCTAGTAGCACTGGAGGTTTGGTCTAAACTAAACTATCCTCTGCCTGCTGCTGTGCCCAGTCAACTGTTACAATAACAGATGACACAAATAATTGGAGTGTGTGAGGCAGAGCATGAGATCTGCCCACACAAACCTTCAGTGGCTTCTGATGCTGGGGATGATAGGTCAATAAGATTATGTGACAGATGACAATCCTATGTCAACTTGGAGTGCTAACCCTCTGCACCTGTATGCTACCACCCACGGACTCTTACAGCAGCAGCTCCATCTAACATATGCTTGGAAGTTTCTGCAATGATCTGCCAGCTGGCTGGTATGTTTCATTTATAACAACCCACAGCAAACAAAATCTTTCCAAGCAAAGTTGCTAAACGGTTTAAAGATGCAATTGCCAATGCAGACAAATTTCATTCCATTAAAATAACTCAAATTATATTCTAAAATTTTTTTTTTTAGGTTTGAGTAAAAAAATATTAGGCAAAGTAATCTAGAGTACACATTGGAGTAATATAGGATACATTCACTATTTCTATATCCTGAGAAGGAAAATTCAATTTAATGTTTTTTAATATATAAAGGAATACTGTGTCTATATCATTTTACTATATACAGATTTAAATTATTAATAGTCACATTCCCACTGAGTAATGTTCTTAATGTGACAAAATGTCTCACCTAACATTGTACAAACAATTTACATCAAACAAAGATGATGGTTATATTTATATTTCAATTATTAGATTTATAAAAAATCTTCATTTATATGATATCAAAAGTACTGAATGGCGCCATTGGTAACTTACATAACAAACAACAACACAACTTTTAATTCAATGTGTACAAATTGGACTGATAGTATTAACATGAACATGACTACTTTCAGATGCATACATCTATTATCATCACCACCACAATCAGAATATGATTAACAAACCACCAGAAATTCTGTTCACATAATATTTAAGTAAACCAAGAGGAGAAACAACTCTTGTTCCTCTGTTGTATAAGGGCTTAATTTAATTTCAGAATTCATGAAGTCAGACTTCATAACTTGAAAACAGAAAATATCAAATATTTTTCAACTTAGTCACCATTCTTCAATACCAATGCATAGTATATATTTTCCACAGTACACCATCAAATGTTAGTTTTTTTTAATACATATATTTGTTTTATTTTTAGTTTATTATTCTATTTCAATGTCCCACAATCAGTTGGTGTTTACTGTATAGTATTTAACAAATAGTTTTGCTTTTTACCATTTTAAATAATGAAAATATAGCATAAAACATGGAAGATAGTATTGTGTGTCCATCCTATCAGTTACATTGAAACACTGCTCTTTGTAATAAATACAATCATTACATTTATGAATGAACAGCATGACAATGATTACTCAACCAGAGTTTGTGTTTTAGACAATTTTCTTACCTCTTAACAGTAACTTCTAAAAATGTCACTAACCTTAGGTGAGAGGCAAAGGTTGAGTAATGAAGTCCAAATTAACAAAGAACTGTACAAACTTCTCACAAGGCCGCTTCCATCAGTCATGTGTACAAAAAATTTTATTGGTTAGAGTTTGATTTTGAAATGTTTTAATTTTCGTTTAGTTTACTGATCTACTATACTGAGAGGGTTAAACTAAATTGGAAATAAATTAATATTTTCAAACTGAGAATTTTGAAAATAAGATCTGCCTTATAGTTGTAAAAGTTCACTATGCTGCTACTACACTGTATCATTGTTGCTAGAGCCCGGATTTTGTTTAAAGTCAAGTTCCCATATTTCAAGAATGGAGAATCATCTACTTCTTTTGTAAACCTGGAAATACATCAAAAGACTAATACACTAGAAAATAAAGTTTTTTTTCTTTTCTTTTTTACTGTCAGTTATTTCTAAAACTATAATTCATATCAGCAATATGGTGCTTAACTGAACCCCAGTTAATTGCAAAGTTAGTATGTACTATTGGTAGTACCACTAACAATATAAAAACAAATCTTGTAAATGCTAAGGCTAAACACCTGGGTAAACTGATATAAACAATAATTAAAACCTCAAGAAGTTTCAAAAGCAACTATTTAATTCTCCTCTTTTCTTCTCTCAGGTACAATCAGTAAAACTGATTTGTGATAAGAAAACTGTCATTACCGTCTCTTTGTTTCAGCAAAAACAAAACAATACATTAATAGTAAAATCAGTCATATAATAAATACTGTAAATTCCGTAGGGCATCCAAAACAATAATTTAAAGGGTTTTTTTTTTGTTTGTTGTTTTTTTTAATATTTACTGGTAAAGATCACCATTGTTTATATCATATTATTCATAAATGAAAAAGAAATGAGACTGTCAATACCCATAATAGTAATAACCACTTTTAAAAGTACTGTTATTTACACTGATACTATTGTAAAACAAAATTTAATTTATCCAATTAACAACAATGTAAAATCAATAAATAAAAATAAAAACATTATTATTACTATAAAATCTATCTGCTCACCAACTTCATATGTTTCTAGTTTTAGACAACTTGATGAATCCTAGCAGGTGAGCAGTAAAACATATACTATGGTATCCAGAAGCAAGAGTTTGTAACTTACATAGAGCCTATTTAAGCACAAAACAGATGTCAAGAGAACTCTTAAACATATTTGAAGAAGTTAATCTTCTGGTAATCTATTTCATGCATCTACCACTCTATATTATGCATGCACCAATTTGTGTTTCCTTTTCAGTCTTCTCCATCTATTCCACATTTTAGATGACTTGTCAACACTAGATCAACTTTTGTACTTTGTGACTCAAAATGTACTGTCTTGGAGGAAAATGTATTTTTAAGAATACTTATCTCTACTGCACATTTTATCCATTTTGCAAACGTATAGCATCCTGGCAAAAGCATTAATATAAAGAGAGAGAAAGAGAACAGCCGACCACTTATAACATTAACTGTGGTTGAGCACCCACAGCACAGACTAAAATGAGAAACCAGGGTGGACATAAATACAATATGGCAAATGTAAATATTTCATTGTTAAACTAATTTTTCCTCCATAAAAACAAATTTTGCATTCCAAAATAAATATCTTTACTGACAAGTAGCCTAATTTGAACCCATTGAATAAGAAGGGGCCTAGGACCAAAAACAGTATAGGAAGTCAGCATAGAATGAAAAAATACATGTAGTAGAAGTGGATGGCTTAACAAATTGCCAGAATCAGCTTGAAGAATGTGGTAAATAGGAAGCCAATGCACTTAAAATATTGATCACCCACAGAACTGGTCTGATAGGTGAGGCAAAGACTTTATAAGCTAAGGATAAATAATCTGTGGTGAAATATTACTAGTTTGTAAGAGAGAGAAAGTGAAGTGCTCTCAGTAGATTTAGTATGGATAGCTACCACAGTAAACATCAGACTATCATGCTCAAAGGAGGCAAATGCAAAATAAATAGAAGTGGCGTTATACAAGAGAATCTAAAAGCAGAGAGAGAAATTAGAGATCTGTGACAGATTTACCCAAGGAAAAACTAATACTAAAAGGGTTCACTATGACTTAACTTCATGCAGATGAAAGTGAAGAGATACTGATATTGGGCAATGTGGGTGATAACCACATGATAAAATTTTCTGCAATGTGAGAGCACGCAACATCCAAGCGTGAAAATGAAGAACAAGTTGTTTAGACGCAGAGGTTAACATAAAAGGAAACACCAAGGTTGACTCAGTCACATAGAAAATGTAGACATTTCGCTTTTGAATCTTGTAACATTCAAGACAAAAGTTTAAAAAATAGGAAGTATAAATGTATCATGCTCTCTCTCTCTCTGATCAAGGAGACATCAATGGTAAAAGTGTTGATTTGATAGTGATGACACATACAAGGTCTGTCCAAAAAGAAACCAAACTTTCAAAAAAAAAAAAAAACCAAATTTATTGCTTTACTTACAATTTAATCAAATTTGATTTCTTCAAAATAGTTCCCTTCACTGTTGATACACTGCTCCCAATGCATTTTCAGGGATAGTGCACAGTTCTTGTAGCGAATTTTCTTCAATCTCTTCTATTGTCTGAAACCAGTGACATTTCAGGATGGATTTCAACTTTTGGAACAAGAAGTCCGCAGGGACCTAAACCGGAGAGTAGGTGGGGTTGGGGGATGAGAGTAGTCTTGTGCTTTGGCAAAAAGTCATGGATAAGGAATGACGTGTGAGCAGGTGCATTGTCATGGTGCAGCATCCAGGTTTTGTTTTTCCATTCCTCAAGCCTCCTTCGCACTGCCTCTCTCAACCACCTCAGGACATCCAAGTAAAACTCTTTATTGATTGTCTGACCACGTGGAACAAACTCATGATGAACGACGCCTTTCCTATCAAAAAAGGCGATCAACATCACCTTCACATTTGAGCGACTATGATGTGCTTTTTTTGGTCACGGCCACGATGATCCAACCCACTATGACAACTGCCTTTTTGTTTCAACATCATAGCCGTACACCCACTTTTCATCACCTGTTATAACACTTCTCAGAAAGCTTTCATCAGCATTCGAACAATCAAAGAGCTTCTGACTGACTGTGACTCAGTTCTCTTTTTGTTCATCTGTCAGCAGACACGGCACAAATTTTGCTGCTACACGATGCATGTTCAATTTTTCTTTTAAAATCATGTGGCTCAAACTTTTACAGACACCTACTTCTTCGAAAACTTCACAGACAGTCAGGCAATGATTTCCACGGATCACAGCACACACTTTCTCAATATGATCGCCATCCATTCTTGTGGAAGGTCGTCCAGATTTGGGATTGTCTTCGGTGGATGTTCTTCCCGATTTGAAATGCTGGTACCACTTGTGACATTGAGTACGGCTCATACAATCCTCTCCATAGGCCTGTTGCAACATTAGAAAAGTCTCTGTAAAAGTTTTTCCCAATCTGAAACAGAATTTCAAGCAAACACATTGTTCTTCAAGATCCTTCATTGTTCAACTTGCGACAAATTGCCAAGTGCACTAAACATATGTTCACTCTAGCATGTGTAGATCGATGACTAACTGATGTGGCGTGATGTGACTATTATTAGATTGAAGGTCAAGGTCATTGATACACAACACTGCACCGGCTGGTTGGTGCGCTGTTTTAAAAGTTTGGTTTCTTTTTGGACAGACCTCGTAAACTGGCAAAAAAGATCAAAGTGGAGCCAAGAATTCAGGTAGCTGTAAGTCCTAAACTTCCTGAAGTGATTTCGATAGAAGAGGGCAAATCACAAAATGTAGATGATATTCCGTTATCCCAAAGACACACACCAAGAGTGTAGAGATCACTGAGTCCAAGTATTGCCAAATAGAAGATGGAGGCTCACAGAATAGGAATCTAATGCAATGGGTAGGGAGTCATTGGTGGCTAGAAAAGGACTGGTTACAACAAAAGGAGCACAAAGATGCTCTAGATGATGGTATAGCAAGAGAAGCCAACAAAGTTACCTAGGCTAAACAGAACCAGGGCAAAACACTAACCAAAGCATAGAAAATTAAGATGTCTCAACAACAAATAATGGTTGGAAAACAAAAGCCCTGAATGGACCAGATTAAATGCAATCAGAAGGCCAGAACAGGCAGCACAGGTGAGTGAAAGGCAAAGAAAACTTCACACCATACAAAAGAGAAACTGATAAAAAGAAAATTAAGAAACATTTACAGAACAAGTTATCTGTGCAATAGTACACATAAAAGGCCTCACAGTAAATAAAATCATTTCAGAAAGTAAAAAAAAACTACTTAATTTTCAGTTTCTTCTTCAATAAAACTAACAACAGGCAGCCAATGAGAAACAAACAACACAGTACTATAGAACAGGTAATTGATAAATTACATTGTCTTTCATATATAATTTCATTTTTATCATGTTATCTAAAAAATTCAGCATTCAAGTTGTTTTTTTTCTTAATCAAATAAAGTAGCAATGATCCCCCCCACCTCTCTACATTGCAGAACAAATTTTTAGTAATAACTCAATTACTACCATAGGTCATCTTTTAGCTTGATTCCCATGTGTCCAACACAAAAAGATCCCGTAAGAATTTTGGCCACATCCTTTAACTCTCTTGGTTGAAATATTATGAAATTTTCTTTGTACATTATCTTGTGTGTGTGTGTGTGAGAGAGAGAGAGAGAGAGAGAGAGAGAGAGAGAGAATATGGTATGTGCTAATGTATTGCTCCAAGTAGGCAAAAATGGGAACTTATTGCAGTCAAGGCCATGCTCAACATCCCTTGCAATACTGTCCAACATTGGATCTGCAATATAAACTCACTTTTTTGGCGTGAGTTAGAACAGTTCCAAATTCAGCCATGATCACTCTTTACAAGTGAGGATTATCCTACCTCTGCGAGAAGCTTAAAAGTAACAACTTCTTCCTGTAGTCTGATCTTTTTTTTAAATTCTGTATTCGTTTGAAACTATAGCCTGTACTGCACCATGCTGGTAAAACAGAATGTGTTAGTGGGAGAACGTGTCAATCTTTTTGGATTTGGTGTCAAGTTTTATTTCTTCTAAATTTTTACTATTTTCCTTAACCTTTAGAATAGGTGCAAACAGTGCCAGTTCACTGCTAGTTCTGTATGGTTCTCTCTGAAAAGTTCTGTCTACAGGTAGGTAAGCAAGAGGAGGTTTGATGACATCATTATAAGTAAAACTGCACTAAGTAAAAATGCAAAACACAGCAAACAAAATAAGGCTAAACTGAATCAATTAAAATAGTTTTTCTTTATAAAGCAGAGTTATCTACTCCTTACAGAAAGCATCATTTTAATGATAAATGTAGTAAATTTTAATATTCCTATTCTTTAGTATTATTTCAAGCACATTAAGAGATTTCAATTAGAACTCAATTAAAAAACAACCATTTATGCTTTCATTGGAGTCTTGTTCATTACATTTTAGTAAACAGTAAATATTTTACATCACACTCAAAAAGCAAGTGCTTTTCATGTGGTTTTCCTGTTATGAACAGGAACATTAACCAGGAGGGTGGAGAATTTGCATGGCATCAGGCACTTGTTGCATGCTGGCCTCAACAGGTCTAGATATTATGAAGTTGGAGTAAATCCACAGAACAGGCTGGTACAAGATCAAGATAAACCATAGCTTTCACTAGACATAACCTGCCTCCAATCAAGAACTGAACTCCAACCACTACTTGACACAAGTGTTTAGAAACTGAGTGGTAACATATGAACTTGATACACTTCTCACATATTAGTAAGAGTTATCTAACCATACAAATCAGAGGAACTGAATTTTGAAACTGTCTTTAAAATTTATGAAACTGCAAAAGCTCATC
Source organism: Nautilus pompilius (assembly GCA_018389105.1). Taxonomy (NCBI): domain Eukaryota; kingdom Metazoa; phylum Mollusca; class Cephalopoda; order Nautilida; family Nautilidae; genus Nautilus; species Nautilus pompilius. The sequence continues at coordinate 571,312 of JACATO010000351.1, read as the reverse complement.
ATTAATTTGTCTACTATGATCATACATGAACATTTTGGTATATTTTAAAAAATACCAGTTGTATACAATTGAAAACATTCTCTACTCCTCATAGTGTAACTATGAACAAGACACTCTCTCTTTGTCCAAAAATCTGTATTGTCTGCCTAAGCCCCTTCATAATGTAAATTATTTGAACATCTTCATGGACAAAAGTTCTTGGCATTTAAAAATAAATGATGGAGAAATGAGTATTAAGAAAACAAAGTAAAATTTAAGTTAAAAAATTATGCATTTAACATTTGAAACCCCAGCCAAAATGCTCTCTCCTACAAAGAGATGTTAAATATTTAACAAATTCATACATCATCAAAAGTCCCAGCAGGCTGCTTGCATGAAGAATATCTGATTTCTAGAAACTGATTTTCAGTTCCCAGTTAAACTTACATTCAGTATGCCTTCCAAAAAAACAAGGATAAGTGCTGCAGACAAACTTTACAAAGATTCATTGCAAATCCCTCTTCTAACTATCTAAAATCTGATTTTCATGCTTAAAAAAAAACAAGATTAAATGTTTCGCTCTCTCCTTTTCTTATTTTTTCCAAAAATTCTATGGTTTAATTATTAATTCGTTAGCACAACAGACTAGAAGAGCTTTCAATGTTAGCAGTTCATACAAACATTTTTTATCAATGAGCTCCTCATTGGGTATTGATTGAAAACCAATGATGATCTTAACATTTAACCTTTGGCAAAAGGTGTCACAATCATTGATTTATCAAATGAATATCTCTTTTGTTAAGATTTATCAAAACTTGAAGCTACACAGGTGCATAGTTTTTTATTTTTGTTTGTTTTATATTTCTATTGTCAAATCTAACTGAACCAGTTCACAGAGTTAAAGATTAATACCATTGTTGGACGAACCAGCCACCTCTTCTTACCTGTTCTGTCATTGTCCAATGGCACAAATTGAGTCTCAGAAATACAAAGAAAACTTCTGCAGTGCGTATGTGCGTGTGCGTGTTATATTATAGATTTGGATATAGAGCTTTAACTGATACAAAAAAGATGAATAAAAACACTTATATCCGTTTAAGAAACCTTGACGTTAACAACCTTCAGTAACAGGCCACTGAAAAAATGTTTGCTTGGATTCATTATTAGCACAGCCACTCAGACAAAGGAATAATTTGCTAACACTAAAAAGTGTTTCCTTCTCTTTACACGCCCAGTGTGAGCAAGCTACTATGTACAGAAACAAATAAACCCCTCTAGCTGCCAAAATATTAACTAATCCCAAAAACAAAGCCATTTGGTTTTAATAAACTGCTTTTCTCCAGTTCTATTTCATTCAAATTTCTCTTTTGCACTTCTGGGAAATATTTGTCACATTGCCACCCACCTCATCAGCATGCGATCATCATCACGTTTAATGTGCACTGTACTCAACAGATGGCATGTTGAATGTCGTGGCTTCCATAAATATCCGAATTAAAGAGGGAGCAGCATTCATTATTCGTTATTTCTACCACGGTAATCACTACAAATATTGCCAGTGTCATGATCACATTTATCACATACATCCAACAACCCGGATGACACCAATGTGTCTTAAAAATACCACAAAATAAAAGTGTTGGAACAACAAAACGTACACACCCAGTCTTGCACATGTGGCAATGAGTTGATACATTTGTTTAGCTGTTACATTGATACAAATTGGCAAAGCGTGTACTTGCAATTATTGTGATGGTGTGTCTTACAAAGAGCCCGCTTGTATTTGGTTACCATAGAAGTTCATTAGTTTATCTGCTGATGCTACAAGGATACACAGCAATGCAAAAGTCTTCATGTTTTACATATTAAACACAACAACACAGACCATGCAAATTATGGACCAGAGAGCAAAGCTATAAACAGTGTAGCCTCTTCTCTTCTTTTTATTACAAAAAAAATGCAGTGTGTGGTCAAAAATGCACTACAAAACCATATGTATAAAGAAGATATTTCTAAAATATAATTAACTACTCATAATGCATAAATAACTCTCTTTAACTCATCACAAAACTTGCACTTTAAACTTTGATTTTTATTCTCACAAGTAAATAAACAGAAATTAGTTTTCTCAAATAATCACAGAGTTTAAACATGACTATTGCACCAACCATTACGTTGTGATTGGCCTCTCAGCTGCAGTTATGAGTTCAATGCAGAGATTCCATATTATTACAGTTTTACTTAAGAAAAACAATTTTAAAATGTACTGCATGCTGCGCAAAGCACAACATTTCTGTTAAGACTGTATGGTGTCCTTTCTGGCACTTAATCTTCTTACCAATGATAAAAAATATAACTCCTTAGTCACATATGACCAAGTGAATTTTTGTTCACTACATTAAAACCCATTTATTTCAAGGACTATTACATTTAAGTACATATATTTTGATTTTTATACTCTCATCAACTCTAAACCCCTAAATTAAATTTTCATGTTTTGCCTTAAATGGCATTTGTTTTCTGAGGTTTCATAATGAAATTTTCAAACGAGTGAAACAAAACTATAAGTAACGATTCTTAACATCCTTGAATGATCTTTCTAGATACAAATTTTTTGTACTTAACTTAGCTTCAAAATTAAATAGCATACTGGTTTATAAAATATAAAATGTCAAAATAATACAATATCTTACACTAAAAATGGTTCTGGTAATTTGGGGGGCTTGTAAAATATTGCATGTTAACTCAAATAAGACTAAAAACCTTTGTTTCCAATGACGACACTTGACAATGTTTAAAACAGAATTTTGCCAATCTATTCTGATGGGTACGTGTGATAGTACCAACCATTTTCCCAACATCATATTCTGCCTAATATGACGACAACAAATGGAGTCAGTGGTAAATATGTGAAGTACTTCTCTTCATTCTTTGTACAGTAGTAATTATATATTTCATATATGCAGACAGTCTGTTTTTTAAGAGGTCAAATGTCTATCACAACTCATTATTGATTTTGCTGAGAAACATCATAAAAAGAAAATGTATACCAACTAACTGACAATTCAAATCTATGTTGGTAAATGACTGCTCATGTTCTAAACAGTGCAGGTGCTTCCAAAAATGACATTTCCTTAGCAGACAGCCTAATTCAATTAGAATAAGCTTGAAAGTTTAAAGTTCACAAACTTGTGGCAATATGCATTGGTTTCTGTGTTTATTTGTGTGTAAGAATCTAAAAGTAATAATTGTTTTACAAATAATTTTTCAAAGAATTATGCCAGGCACTACATCTTTAAATGAAGCTTGTGACATCAAAACAAGTTACTCAACCACAATGTAGTGATGTTAACTTTCCAGTGTTTGGTTAAAATCTAATCTGCTGGGAGTTACCAAAACATCAATAAACAGTGGCTTAAATGTTTCAAGATGAAAGCAAATTCTCATGAAATCTTAATGAATTTCTTTAATGAGGCTTTGCAATAAAAAAAAAAAAATTCTTTCTTCTTTAAAAACTTTGTGGTAATTGTGTGGCTGGATGTCATTAATATTCCATGATTCCAATGGTTTGCCCCCAGTTGCAATGAACATAAGGGACCCCTGCCTCTGCTTATCATTCTGTCAAAAGTACAGGTATGCACTGCTAGTTTATGAGAGTAGCACACGGCTGAACTGCGCTTGACGATTTGATGCCTACTGATTCTGAAAAGCAATAAAACTGTACGACAAAGAACTGGGTATCTGTCCTAATAAAAGTTTTGTGGTTACGCTGTCAACATGTCTCCAATATCACTAGAAGCCATTAATCTTCAGTATAAACCTATTTTATACATAATGCAAACAATAACTATTACAATTACTGTCAGGAAAAAAGATACATAAAAATCAACAACAAAAGGGCTGTAGTAATCATCTGTGACTACTAGATTCTTCAAACAATGTGACTGAGTGGACGGAGGTAGACACAAGAGGAAAAAAAAGAGAAAATTATTAATTTTTGAAAAATCTGAAATGTTGCTTTGAAAAGTCAATTTGATCATCGACTTATATGCAAAGACAATTCAAAGGTTGGTCTTAAAATTCCTTGGCTAATTCAGAAAAAAGTCAAATCATGCATATATTTATTTTGTTTTTTGTTGTATTGTAATTTTCATATTGCACTTAAGTTGACATGAAAACTCAATTATTTGAATGCACTCAGAAGCCCAGAAAATAGTGGTGTAAGTAGTACAAACGATGGTGATAGTGTACACAAAAACTGCTAACAACATGCACAAAAGCCAGAGAGTGAGAGAGCGTGCACACATCAGAAAGGTGCAATGGGTTTGCCTAAATTATCCACAGTCACTGAAAAATTGCAACAAAAATTGAATTTTTAATGGAAACATTAACCATTGAATTTCTAAGAAGCTAGTAATGTGTGCAATTAGATTAAAAATTAATTCAAATTTTGAATCTCATGCCTTAAGTTGTTCAAACTTTGGTTGTTTTTTTTTCTTCACTATACTGGAGAAGGTGACAAGTCATTCAGGTTTTTTTTTTAAAAGTGAAAAAGCTTAAAGGGTTAATGGTCTTTTGTTTTACTCTCGCATTTTCCACAGATAAAAATATAGCCACAATTTATTAAAATCAGGATTAGAAATACACAACAATGGAACAGAATGGCTTTCTTTTTTAATGAAAGTTAATAGTTACGTGTGTACACAAAAGCACGGATTTGTTTTCAAAACCTAATAAAATCATCACAGTGCAACAAGGTTTTCTATAACAAAGAAACTTTTTCAAGTGGCATATATGGTTCATAAATCTATGACTTTCTTAAACTCTGACAGGCATCTGGAGCTATGCGTCAACCAGGGTTTTTGCATTAATAAATAAATCGAGAATCTCCAAGTAATGATGATAGTTATCCTTTAATCTGCTAACTAAAAGTGATTAGACCCTATATAAAGAAATTTGTCTCAAATGAGCTTTGGTTCCCTCCTTGGGGATCACTAAATACATCACGATGCCTTGGATGGAAGCAGTTTGTAGGATATTTGTGCAGCATGTCTATACCAGTGGATTGTAAATTTGGATAAGGTAAACATCATTAAGCATAGAAAAAGATCATCAGAGATGGGTTTTAGCTAATGATGCACATGTGCTCTGGTGATGAGCTTGCAAAGCTGAGCCTAAAGGGACTAGTAAAACTTACAACAATGGCTAGATGGAGAAATCCGACATTAGTCATTTGTAGAAATCCCCACTTTGCTCAGAATTTATTAAAGCAGCTTAACAAATCTTACCGATAAACCACTTGGTCATTTCAAACGTTCCAGCTAAATCTTTCCTTAACCTCTATTTGCAACATCTTCAAATTTGTAAAATTCTCTTAAAAAACACAAAAATATACATATCAGATGTACTAAATGGGAATAAAAGTATCAAAATTATGCTTAAAAATACAATAACAAAAATTCATGATTTATGTTGTCCTATATCCCCACATTTTTTTTTTTTTTATGTGTACAAAACTTTCTCAAAATGGCATCAGCCTATTCATTAGTCACAAAGTTCAGTGGTAGACTACTAAGTAAAGGGCCAACTGACTCAGTTTGGTGGATCTGCCCGTCATGGTTTCCTTGCACTCTTCCATACCAGCTGACTACATGGCTTTCATCTGACAACATGAAGAGTTCTAGTACCAGGGCCCCATGTAGTGCAATACTACCACTGCACTCTAGCAGATAATTGCAGCAATATGCTCTACCACCAAGGTTGTCCTCTGTGTAGGTGGTGCTGTACAAAAAACAAACAAACAAACCAATGGAGATATTTCAAATTTCTTTTACACTTACTTAAGCTCTTCATCGGTTCTCCACTGAAATTAACTGTTTGCATTAACATGTAGACAAAAAAGCTAAGCAGCAAAAATTCTACTAGATTTTAAATAGTCTATGCTACTTTTAAAGCTACCTACACACACATGCTACTTTTTTATTAGACAGAAATTCATTAACATCCACAAGTTTAAACACACAGAGTACAGTTTATGTACTATAGAGCATGTAGATTTATTAATATTAGGGGTCCAAAAGAAGAAACAAAAATTGTTTAAATAAAATAATAGATAGGTTCTGAACATCAAAGTCAGGTTTATGGTTTCTGATAACTAAAAATTCTATAATTTTTAATTTGGAGTCTAAACAAGTCCAGGCTAAAGTTCTGATATAGTCCGCCTTTCCTGACTTTGAGGTCCTGAAGACATCTCACATAAGCAGGCAAGCTAGAAGAGGTAGGTATGGGGCATGCATGTATTTATCTAGGTGAGGGCTGGGTGCAAGCCAGTCAATAGTTATCTCTATTCCATATACTCATAAAATGATTCCTACTAAAACTCCTCTGCTTAGCTATGGGAGAAAAACAGAAGAAACCCATGCACACAGACTGGTACAGATGAAGAAGAAGAAACCATGCTAGAGGTAGCCCAACTTAAAGGAACCGAACACAAACCCCCATATATCTAGTTATGACCATATAGCTAAGTCAAGTCAAATTCTCACACTCAAACAAATGTGCTGATAAATGATTGCTCTCTCTCAAAGATATCTTAGGCAGTTATTTTTTTAAAATAACTAAATCAGCTCTGTCATTTTCTCTTGTTTAACATTAGAAATAAAGCAAACCCAGAGACTCGTGGAAACAATTACAAAGTAATTTTTACAAAATATTTTTTTTTTACCTTTAAAATTTAAATACCTAATAAAAAGCACTGCAAGGCAAAAAGTCTTCCTAGATACAGTCTACACTGGCACTGTTCTAAACACCATCTTATTAAGTACTCCAGAAACATATATAAGTAGCAAACTATCTAATATTAGAAAAGAATAAATTTTAACACATACCTCCAACAAACAAACAAAATTCTAAACACAGAATTACAAGAATTTCACAATAGTAGAATGCTTTTAAAACCTAATTTGTCATAAGCTTATATATTTCTTAATACACTGTCACAGTATAAAGTTTAACCCATTTTTATCAGTTGTTTTATGCTAAGTATTTTCCACAATTAAAAATTACAAAAAGCCAGGTGTCTCTCAGTTATAAAGATATTTCATTAAATAATTCTTCAGCACCATAGTACTTTGATAAGTCAATTTTGGGGTCACCTGGGGATTAAAGGAATCTAACTGTAATACAAAGAACATTTTTAATTAGTTTCAACTACTGGAAAACATCACTCACAACATATACCAAATAAATTACTATATTTGTTTGTTTTTAAACCATTCATGCTCAAGATGACAGCAGAAAACTTAGTGTAATTTTTATCTTGTTCTTATGCACCAAATATCCAAATGTAGAAAACCATTTTTATAACAAGCCACCAACAAAGAGGTGTTTTATTTGAAGATTTCAGTGCAAAGTTGTATATAACATCAACAAGTTTTAGGTTCTTCTCTAGTGTACTGACAATAAGCACTTTCCTATTAAATTTTTTACTTTCACTCATATAAAAGTTACTTTTGGTTATTTTGAGAATTCATCATGTAGTTTATCCTATTTTTGCACCTGTGTTTCTAAAAACTATTAATGGAACCTTATTTTGCATTTGGTAAAAAACAGAAAATGGTTAGAGAAATGCTGACAGCATTTGGTTGATATGGAGTTACATGTTTAATTTGCCTATCACATCTTCATTATCTGTCTGGCTGAAGATAAAAGATTGTGGCGCTTGTGGGCTTGAAGACGAATGTCAGGCAGCAAATGCTGTACAAGAGAGGGCTTAAACTTCTATAACAAACCTCTAGAAGGTGTCAGTCCATGACTGGCAATGCTGAGAAAACTTACACAAGTTTTATACCCTGAAATCCCTCAAAATCCCTGATGATACCACTGAGAAAATCCCCTGAACATAAATGAAGGATAAATCATAAACAGAGGCTGGCAGTCAGGGCCCCTGTTGGTTAATCTGGCTGCATGCTCATTCTCTATTAAAGGGATCTAAACCAATGAGAAAGATTTAATGAGATCCGCTATGGATAATGTTCGAGCCAAAAAATTTATTATTCTGCTTTGACAGTGAATGAAAGTCATTGTGTCAGAACAGAGCAGAGCAGATAGCTATCAGCTGCTTCAGCATCTGAAGTTATAGTTTCTGTTATCAGTATCCAGAATTGCTCATCTGATTCTAATGGCTCAGTGACACTGCTAGAAGCAGGAAGTTGATACTGAGCTAACCTTTTCGGGTCAGATGCTAAAGAGCTGACCCTTGACCCTCAAGAAACCAGGGAAGTAATGATGTCAATGACCTATTGTTACTGAGCCTAAGGGATAACTAGAGGATCCATTTCAGTTCCTCTGCCTTGATGAGGCTTCTCCATGTGATAAACCTGGGATTAATAGATAGCAAGACCCCTGTTCTTTGCTGATCTCTATTAAGTTGGGGTTAATGACAGGGGAGCTGATCTAGGCAAGGCAATATAGAACAGTGATAAATGGAAAACAATTTAATCCTTTAAGCAGTGATCTGTGAAAGCAGAAAAAAAAAAAGAAAATGCACTGTGCTTTCAAAGAAGCATGTGCAGAATACCAATAAGCAAAAAGAGTCTCACAATCAAACAAATTCTCATTGTACTTTATTTTATTTATTTCCTCTCCAATCCATGAAACATTTCCACTGATTACCTTCTTTTTTTCCAATCGATAGATATAATTATTTTGATTGTAGACATGCAAATATTAAAAGGGATACTTTCTCTATGACATAATACATGAATCAATGGGTGCCAATATGTAGAGAAAAGATTTTGTTTCTTGTTCTTGACATTCACAGTGAACACAAGTAATTGGATAATCTGTAAACAAACACAAAACAAGGTTTAATCTTGGGGGAAGCTCCACTCTTGATTTTTCAAGGTTATCTTAACTAAATATAGAGCCCTTCTGATATCTGAGTTCCACTTTCTATTGAATTTGAATTTAATCACCGTCTGAATAAGTACTAGAGTGTAGATCTTTGTTTGAAGACAAAACACATTGTATATAAATTATAAAATTATTTGTATTATAACTTTGTTGTTTAAAAAAACAGATTACTAACCCATACCTACATATATATATATAAAACACAAAAGTTTCCAAATTAATCTACTTTATTAGTTATCAGATCACAAAACACTAGTACAAAGCCTCCAAATCTTAAACAATTTTATTACATTTCCAAAAACACTAATTAAAGAGTGGTAGGTAGTTTACTATGAAAATGTGGTGTATGCAAAAAAATTGTAGCACTTTGTTTCAGAAGTTAACAAAATTTAAAATTTCTGCCAGTATTATCAGAAATTTAGAGAACAAAACCTAGCAGACTGAACTTCTAAAAAACCTAAGTACTAACTGACAAAGCAAACAAATTATTTCAAATTCAACAAATTATTTACTTAAAACTCATTTAAATTACATTCAGTTTCTACCTAAAAATTATAACAGATAAATCAGAAATTATTCCTTTTTTAAATTATATATATGCACTGAACAGTAGGCATCTTTTGAGGATGCACCTGATAATATTAAAAAACTTCTAGTAAAGAAATAACAGGTTACAATATTCTAGTTATGTCAAAATTCTTCTACAAGGGAGTAAATTAAAGTATAAAATCAATGAGTGTATAATGATAATGTTAAAGTACAAAATGGATTTTTTTAGAATAACTGATTAAGGAAACTTCTATGTTAGGTTATAGAGAGAAGCAGAAATGTAAGGAGCAAATGTATAGCTGACTACATTCATACTTTCTAATAATCTTGTCTTCTCATATAAAAATAAGAAAGATGTGTATAAGAACCGTCTATCAAGTTTAAAATGCAGTTTTATAAAAACAGTAAAAAGAAATTGTTCACTTATTTCATAACTCCAAGGGGTGTGCAGCAGATGCTTTACCAAATCATGAAATGTAATATATTATTGTGCAAGTAAAAAAAAATATTTATTTACAGCATATACCAATTCTATTCTGCCCAAAATTAGCACAAAGAATTCCTTGGCATTTGTAGAACCTTCTGGATGTGTATTTTGATATTTTGATACTGCATTTATCCCTGAAAACACAAGTATTATTTAAGAATTAGAATCACTACTCAATAGAAAAGTCACTCATTTCTTTTCAAAGCTATTATGTAAATATATATTAAGAACCTCCAGTTTAAAGTTACTCCCTCTACTTTATTACTAGGAATGGAACAAGCTAATAAACCTGTTTCAATTATCTATACCTATCAGAACTCTTTAGGATACTTAAATCTCCCTGTTAGGTATTCAAATTTTGATGACCTCAACACTGAGAGGTGTTTAGAGTTGGATTCCAGAGCTATATGGATTGATGCTTTTACTTTTCTGCCCAGCCCTATGTTGGAGCAAGTGGAACAAACATGATTATTGGTCTAATACAGATTTTCACATTAAAAACATTTTTTTTTAAAAAACATCAAATTAAAATGAGAGTATTAGACACTAACCTAATTACATTTTCGGATACTGTGTGTACTGATACTAAATAACAATTCAATGGATTTTTAGCTTCCATTTTTACCTTCTGAAGCAGTAGACACCAACACAACTGTCTCCTCTGAAGTCCCTGATGTGGGTCCTTATAAATAAAGTCAATGGGGCCCAGATCAGTAGCTAGCCTGGTTAGCACACACTAAATAAACACTACTAGATATGTAAACAAAAACCAGATGCATAGAAAAACATCCAGATGCTAGCAGAGAGCCACAGTAATTCTGCCATGACAAATTCAAAATAAAGTCTTGGAACATTTAGTTTCTCCACTGAGTGGCAGACAGGTCTGATTCAGATTGGCAGAGAGAGAGAGAGAAGGAACCTGCCCTCAATGCCATGCCAGTATGTCCACTGCTCAGGCGGTGGTGGCACCAATCTTTGTGTGGACTCAGCTGCAGAGGTGGCCAAGACAATAGATCATCTTCACAGATAAAAGTCCAGCCATAGCAATTTAGATCATTATTGTGTTAACCCCTTTCAGGCAAGTGTCCTCCAGTGAAATGCCAAATTGGTCAAACATCTATTACACATCACAATATATTCCAGAGCTGAGCATGGGATACTAGGGTAAAAAAGAAAAGAATGCCATAAACTGTAGTAGTACAATCAAAAAAATGCTTACAATTACACTTCACCCCTCAAAAATTAAAACAACAAGAGTCAGGGAAGAATTAATTCTTTCTTCTGATCTCCTTAAATTCTTTTTCTTTCTGCTATTCCTAATAAATGTTTCCACTGAAATATGCCTATAATTTCGATTTCTGATGTTTTACTGTCACTTACTATCAATATTTTTATTTTATGATAGAGAAAAGAAAAATTTTAAAAAATTGTGATGGCATGCTACTAGATGTCAAATGTATACAGTACTTGTTAAAATAATAATAATAATAATAATATTATAATAATAATAATAATAATAATAATAATAATAATATAATAATAATAATGCTAAAATACAATCTTTAACTTAGGATAAAATTAACAATCATTTCCATTAAATTCATTAGAGTGAATGATTTTTTTTAAAGTGAAAAGACATAATTAGAAATGTAAATATTTTTTGTTGTTAATTTAAAGATTTCTTTTTTTTTTAAATGTGCCAATAAACAATTTTGTTTAAGTTAAAAAAAAAAGATAAAAAATATCTTTAGTTTTAAATTAGCATCAAGCAATTTTTTTTTCTTTCCTTCCTTAAATGAACTATAGAATAATTAAATTAGGACCTATTCAAGACACTGGATCTGATGAAGATCAAAGGAGCTCTTTTTCTCTGGAAGTTAGACAATAGTTCTTCCTGAAACAACCAGACACACCCACCAGAGAGTACAGCTTTCACTCTTCTGTCACACCCATTTTCCTTCCCCGTTCTCCCAATACAACAATACCTGAATACATCCAATTCTTCTGCAGAACTCCTAAGATTTATCTATTTTTAATACCAGCAGGTGTGGCTTAACAGTGCACTGTGATTAACGGCAATGGCGCTCCTAGGTACAGGTCACAGCAGCAATTGACACATTCATCTTGCTGAGTTGTCTTGCATAGGGGAAAAGTAAATGGATATCTTACATTACATTTGCAACAGCGATTAGACGATGTGGCCCTTTCAGTCTCCAAACTCTGAACCTAATAGTTTAGTTAATCCAGAGAAGAAACATAACATTAATGACAACTTCAAAAATAATCACACTGAACTGATCACATTCTTTTGTCATTTTTCAGCCAAATATTCAATAGACATTCTAAAAAAAATAATAAAAAAAAAATTCCATATACATTAATTTTCTTTTTCTTCTTGTCATGCATTCATTTACATAGTTAGCTAATCTATATGCAGGTACATCAAAGCGACAAAATACTTTCTCCATGCTGATACTGTCTGTCCACCTATCACAGCACGAGTTTTGTTAGCTCGCACATACATAGATTAGAGAGCAGCTGACTACAGGACAAACAGAACTTTCCTCAGTGGTTCAGTGGAGAAAGCTCTGGATGCAGAGATGGTATCAGTCATGTAAACTACAACCAACTACTCGGTAAGTACCACGATACTTGTATGATGTCCTCCCTGTCTCTGTGTCTGTGTGGCTGCTGTGTTGTTCTCATCTGCTAGTTATCAACATTCTTTGTATTTTAATTTGAAAACTAATCTTTTTTTCAATTTCTTATGTACTAGTGGACTTTCTGCATGCTGTGGCCATAAAAATAGAAAATTAAGTTTATCGTCTGAAGTATAACATAATGAGATTTATCGTTTACTACAATTCTGTAAAGATGACCAAACACAAGAACAAATATTAACACTTATAACAATCAGTATTTGACTTGAAGTCAAATGGTGACTGCATACATTGTAGAGTTTCTACTACACATTTGATGATGATTATCTTAGTGCATTAAAAAAGTCTATACATAATAAAGGATTGCTTCCTGAAAGAAATACAATATTTTGCTTTAGTTACAACTAGTTGTTTAAGTCAGCCATTCTTGAAACTTGTGTGTGTTGTACTATGTAATATAGATCAATAATGGAAGTTATGATGCGGAGAAACGACAACAACAATTGTACTTATGCTGACTAGCCGTGACAAACTACGGTGTGGCTTAAACAACAAGAGGTTGTCGGTCAGCAATGATGAAGGAAGAGTTAAAACAGGCTTTTGAAAAATATTTGGTCGTAATACCAGACCAAATCTAACCAAAGCTCTGCATTTACTTAAATTATATTTACTTTCGATAATACTGAGAAGTTTCTATACAGTTTGTAAAATGGACATGCTCTTTCTTTTTAGTCCCTGATAACCGAGTACTGTAACACAAGATTAACTTGGGAGAATAGCTCCTGCATACATATTTTTCTCACTCACCTGCTGAACAAACGTTTTGACAGAGATCTATCTATTTATACACACATATCCTTGTCAAGTTACCAGTTAGTCCTATACACACTAAATCAAATGTGTGGTATCTTCCCAGACTAAAATTTCATAATATTTATTTATACTATCTGTGATTTTTTTTAAAAAAGTAAGTAATTTTTTAGTTACAAACAAGTTTGATTCTCATCGTGAACATATTACAAAATCTATAACTTCTTGTGAGTTCAAGCAGAACCATCTTTCACTTAGATTTTCTATCTCATATAGCTTTGACCCTGAAATATGTAGATTCTTCAAATATACTGGCAAATGATAATGGAGCATCATAATAATCAACTTCCTGTATTTGTCATGTAAATTCAAGTAACACAGTCTTTATCATCCTTGGAATTTAGAAGTGGAGAAAATCCAGATAGCAGAAAGACAAATGAAAACAAGGCATTCCTTTCTGTTCACCAAAGGGAATAACCTTTTGTCAAATTAATTTTTGTAATTTAAAAAAAAAAAGCCAGAAAAAGACCTCCAAAAACCATTCTCATACTTGGCAGATGCATCTGTTGGAGCTCATCAAACCTTGAAAGTTGGGAGCGAACATTTATTGGGCAAAAAAAGAGATCAGCATCTGCTCAGCAATAATTCTGCATTGCTGTGTAAACACTAAACATGAACCCTGGAAACTCCAATTCATCATCGACTGAATCAGAATCCAATCCATGTTCCACGTGTAGTCTTCTATCCCATTTAGAGCATTGGATAGGACTGTATTCTTGAAACTTTTCCTGATCATATCGTGGGGAAAGGAATACCATGCATTACTGACCCATGAAAAAGGCCCCATGGCCCAAGCTTCCTCACATGGCTGCCCTTTGTGTATGCCAATTTTACTAAGATACTGCAGCATCCCAGAATCATTGTAACATCTGCAGCCACCCTGTCTCTTTTACTGCCATAAACAAGACATTGTCGTCTTCAGATGTGGCAACCACACATTTAACATTTCATTTAGCCAACCATTTGGACTCATTCTCAACTAAAATTCCTGCCAGACTGCTCTCATTTCCCTTCCAAGAGGATAGGTTTTGCCCATTGGCTATTATGCTTAGCAATTAGCATGACTGTCAATGTCTTTTTCATATCCAGTTGTTTTGTTTAAGATAGTTTTCTCCTGACAGTTGTATTATACAAGACACCCACATAAAAAATGAAGTACTTAGAGTTATTATATTCTAATGATGTCTCATGGAGTGTTTCTACTTTTTCCTCCTGATGTTAAGACAGTTTTTGCACAACATCTTATTGACTCACCCAAAGCCAAGTTCCAGTACTTGCATGAAAATCTCTATGGCCAGTGCAGATAAAAAATTTGATATTTCCCTATCATTTTTATGCTATGATCATGACATTCAGAAAACAAATCAAAATGTTGATGGTCTATTTCAGCCCTAAGTTTCTGACCATCCTCAGGAGGCCGCTTTTTCTGTTTTGGACAGATTCGTTATCAATTGTCAGCTTGTTGCATTCAGTCTAGAATTCTTCCTCTTTCCACATCAAATTTCCTTGCTGTTTCACTAATTGTTTTAGATTTTGCATAGTTTATGGCATCGTATTTAAACTCAATCATGTAGCTTGCTGTCTTTGGCAGTCCAACTCTTCCACAAACAAAACATGAAGGTTGCTATGAGAATTTCAAATGAATGAGTAAAGGAATGGGAAAGAATATGAGTTGCAGTAGAAAGATCTGTGATGAAAGCATGGCAGATGATGATCTCACATGATCACGACATGCATGTCATTTAAATACAAAGTCATACGATTAGTAAAGTGGCAATTGCAGACCCAAACAAGAAGTAAAACACTTTCATCACCAAACAGAGCAATATCCCAATATCCCATGAATACCATGGGCACACAACTTAAGTACACAATCTGTTTATTGCTGGTACAGATTCTTGTAAAAAAAACTTTGAATTAGGCTAATTTTTATTTAGTTAAATATACTAATCAAAGATCATGTCTACAAAGCAAATTCTCTGATAAAAATATATGCATGAGTTGAAATGTTCCTAAGGAAAGAAGTGGGTGTTCACTGTTGTTATTTATGAAAATTGAGCATTTTTTAATAGCTTTTGAGATTGAAGTGGGGGATGGGCACTCATTGGAGAATGAGTGGCAATTAGAACCAATGCAGTATTTAAAATTTTAGTGTGACAAATTATGTATGCAATTAACCTAAAGAAACAAAATAAATTTTTCTATGCATTAAAGAAGTAAAACATTATCTACTTCAGCCAGCTGGTTAATTAAAAAAAATCTGGTTTTCTTTCCTGATATTTAAGACCAAAGCTTCAGAGCCACATTTTAGATCCTTGTAACAAACTAAACTAACCTATTTGTAATAAGATTTGTAATAATGCCTTTTATTTTTATGTATTTTTTTCTTTTGTAGTTATACCACATTTAATGGTAAAACAAGAAATTTCTCCTGAATTTGCATATTACAATGGCATTAGCATTTTGACTATGAAGAATAACTATGCACTGTCCCTACGATAATATTTTTCTATTGTGTTTTAGGTACAATAAGACAGTTATCTTCTTACCATAAATTGAACATCTAGTGAATGAATCTTATCTTTCAGCAGTTATTAGTCTACATATCTTCACTTAAAAGATTTCAGGGGCAGATATTGGGTATAAATTTGAGTTACAATTAATTTTGCATTTTTGCCATTTCCAGACTTGCACTTTGGTCTCTTCAGAGGACCTGTTAGTTAACTAACAACATAGTGATTTATTCTTCCAAGTTATTATCCTTTTGAAAGCTTAAAATTATTATTCAAGGCTTTCTGAAAACTCTGATTTTCCTAATATATTCACTTAATGCATATGCTTGACCTCAGCTTCTCCATACCTCTGTTTATACTAGACATATTTCCACTTCCTACATAGTATGTAAACCATAATTTATACAAGAAAGCCATAACAAAAAGAATACTTTCAGCTTTTAAAACAAAGTATGAAGAAAATCTACTGAACATACATTTTGAATTTAATTTATGAAATGACATAAAGATTACATTTTTTCCCAGCCAAAAATGATTTTAAAAATTAAAGAGCAAGTTGGAATCATTCCATTCCCATTTGTGATTCTAAAACTTGATATACCACAGCAGATTTTACTTTACTGGTCTTGCCAAACCTAGAAATATTAATATTTGTGTTAAACTTTCTACATATCTAGTCAAACATAATCATAGTGAAAACACATTTGATTGAAACAGTATAAATTTGTCATTTCAAATGGTTATATTAATGAAAGTCGTAGCCCCTTTGTATTATTCAGCAAGAGTTAAGCCAAATTTGACAGATAGTAGGGTACAAATCTTCCCAAAGTGGTAGAGTGAAAACCTAAGCAGTTTTAAATTTAAATGCTTGGTACAGAAGTTCTCCATGTCTGAGGATAGCCAGTGGCAGGTATGGTTAATGATTCTTTTCTACCAGCAGCCTGTTTTGCATAGTTTTACTCCATTTTCTTTCTACTAATCAGTAACAGATTCTCTCTTTCTTTCTTCAATGTGCAGCCATGGAGTACCATAGCCAGATCATGTGCTCATAGCACACTTACCAAACAATATTTTACCATTGGTTAATTGTGTGAGTGAAAAAGAAACTACATAAAACACTATATCCTTTGGTTTTATAGGTAAAAATATAGGTTCATAAGTACCTTTTGGAAGTTCGTTTTCTGCGTTCTATTGCTCTTGATATCAGTGTCTGAAAAAACAAAAATATACAGAGTAATTCAAGTCAAGCTTTAAAACACTTTAGCTATGCATAATATATTAACCTTTACTCAACTATTATTGTGAACTGAATAATTATATTATTAATGACTCATTGCATGAAGACAATCTGACACTAAACACAGTTCTAATTTTCTGGTTGATGATACTGAGGGTAAAGAAACTCAGTATACCAGATGATAAACTGCTTAGGTTAGCAAAGTTGTGGTCTGGCTGGGCAAGGGTTAAAAATGAAAAAACCCACAATTAACATATCAGCAGAATCCTGGTTAAAACAGGCCATGAGTTAAGTATAGAGAGAAGCTTACTTCCACCATTCTTTCCTTTTCTTAAAGATCTAGCCATTTTATATCTAAGTACATTGCTGGGCAGAAGTCTTCATGTTTTGTCAGATCTGTCACTTAACACCAAAAAATGTGTGTAATATTATAGTTTTTGTGAAATATTAATAACCTGGTACTATTCACCAAAACTGAACCATCCAGATGATAACCCATCTTAAAATCCAATGTGGATTAGAATAGAAACAAAGTAAATTGGTAACATTTAGAATAAAAAATTAGTGATCAGAAACAAAGTTTGTTTGTTACCTCTTTCCAGTATTCTATAACTGGAGATAAGTATTTGGTAGAACAAGTCCCACTTCCTCCTCTATATAAAGTGCCTCCAAAGATTCTTAAAAATGAAATTCCCAAAGTTTTCTCTGAAGTGATGAGAACCTTTCTTCACATACATGCAATCATGAACTTCCCATTATAGATCCTACCATAAATGAAGATCTAGTCTACTGTAGGAATGCAGAAAAATTTAAAGCCTACTAATTGATCTTTTACAAATTAATGTACCCTAAATAGTCATAAGGTATGTCAGAGGAGTAAGACATTTACAAAGTGGTTGCCCTGTAAGTAGGGGTCCATTTGCCTGGCAGTGCTTTGCATGCAACTAGACAACTAGCATTAATAATCACATATTCATTTAGACCTTTGACACTTGTGTTCACCTTAAGCTTTTTTAATTCATAGTTCTCTTCTAGATCTGTTGTGCTTAGCCTAGGGACACATACACAGTTACCAGAGTCACCTCCTGAAGTCATCTCCCATTACATAATCATTAGGTCGTGTCTACAATTAGTTTTACAGTAGACGATTATGCTCTTTAGATATTTCTAATCACCCGCCATTAGCAGATATATCAGGTAATCCTCATTAAAGCTCATGATTCAATAGGGAGTTTAATCAGATAAAATGAAAGGCTATTCCATAAGCTTAAGCTAAGCTTCTATCTAGTTTTGTACTTAGCTTGTGTTTAAATTCAGATAGGAATTTTTTTGCTGTTGTTGCTAAATATGATCAAAGCAAAAGTCAGTGTATTTATTTTTTGTGAGGAATAATGGTCTTAACAAATTACACGTGTGCATTTCACAAAATATTTTTATCAATATCTTAGTGAAATCAGTCTAAAAGACGCTGTAATAATTGACAATTTTTAGCAGTATATAGAACCCCCCCCCACCATGTATCCTTAGTTGTAGATAAGCTCGATAACCAGGCATCACCTGTTTCACTTCACCAGCTAATAAATCAGGTTCTGTTACTAGAGGAGGAAAAAAAAACACTTATTTCAGTTATCCCTAGATGTAAGAAAAAAGGGGGATGCAAAAATACAATGCTGGTTGTCAGCCCTATGTTTGATTCTTGCAGGGGATTGACTCTGTTTCACATTATCTCCCCAGCATGGTTTATTCTCATTCTTCTTCATCAGCTGGCTACAAGTTTCCTTCCGCATCTATAAATGAAGAGATCTGATGGAAACTTTTTGTTGTTGCATGCTTGCATTCATTGAGGAAACTGAAACATCTACTATCCATCTCCCTGGCATGGCTCTGAGCCACAGACTTACTGCCTATAGGCAGACAGCTGGTGACAATAAAAAAAAAATCTAACAAAAGGACATGCAATAGGAAAATTTTTTTAATTTTTAAATAGTGTCTGCAAATTACCCAGAATGAACATTTACTTAAAGCAGCACCTACTTTTTACAATAACTTACTCATATCATTAATTCTAAAAGAATTTCAAATAATTTTGAAATATTCTCATAGTTCTCCTGTCAAGGAGACAGAAAACAGCTCTGTATTCATTAGTATTGTGCAGCATTCAATTAAGATTAGAACTTGCAGTGATGAAACAAAATCATAAATATAGTTGTAACAAACATTTCATTTACTACCTAAGTTTTTTGGATATGAACAGTTTTTAAAAATGAAATTTATTCTAAAATTATCTTTTTTTTAAAAGCAGGCTATTTAGATTAAGTGAATATTTCACTGCAAGTCTAGATATGTCCCCTTCTCAGCCACAAATGTTTTTCTTAAAAAAATTTTTTTATTAGCTTCACAATTAAGTTTTCCTTTAAAATTGAACAACAACAACAAAAATTTGTCTTTTCTTAATTAGAATTCGCTACTTACAGTAAATTGGAGTTAAGCCTTTTTAGAACTATACCATGGTTATAAATAAAGTCTTAATTATAACACTTGAAGGTTGTAGTACCACTACACCGATCTGTTGGCAAATAAAACAAAATCAATTGAATAAGAAATTACTCCAAGTGCCAAATGTTAGTAGCAGCAGCAATTACACTCATCTGAGAGGGTCATTAAGTTCCAATTAATTGGTATGTGAAATAATTAGTAAAATTTAAATTGAAGAGACATTTAATAAACCATAAAAGTCCTTGCCAACATTAATGAGTGAGGAATGCCAACTTATAAAGCTTATGGCCCTTTTAAATTAGATGGGAAAAGTTTATATTAACTGTACAACAAATATGTAAAAAGTAGCTTATTTAAAACTACTCTGTATCCATACCAAAAACCATGTTTAGTTTGTATCTACAATTTTTTAAGTTAATATTTTCAAATACAACTATGGTAATATTAGTAGTATTGAATCTTCTCTGCATACTATCAGTAACAGTGAGATCTGATCTTCGTTCAACATTAGTCTGTATAACATTGATTATTGCTTTGATTTTTTAATAAAATTATAGTAAATACATTGAAAATAAATGACTGGTATTCCAGACAGTTCAGTAGTAAAGCTTTCAGAGAAGATTGATGTAGTTAGTGTTCTTTAGTAGTGTCCATGCCTATTTCAAATACTGTGGTCAAAAATAATGTTTTGGGACCCCAAACTTTTAGTGTTGTGTTAGACACTCAGTTTGCAAAACCAGGAGATACAATAGACCCTCTTAATGAAATTACCAGGGAATAAAATGCCTTACTAAGCCAAATTAAATCATACACATGATAGATTTCATTTATTTCAGATACTAAATGCTTGAGCTTACATCACACTAAATTATTAGCTCTCACCTACATAACCTTGGGAGTCTACAGCCCACCAAGCTATAGCTATACACTTATTGGGAGAGACAAAACAACCCGCCCAGATCTTGTTCTATCAGTAGGTTACCTTAGATACTCATAAATAAATGCCTGCTGATATAACAAATGCAGATTTATGACTTTAAATTCTTTTCTATGAAACTAAAGACCTAAACAAAAATTACTATAACTACTTTACAATTATAATTGTTTAAAATCCTTTAGCTTTCTGACTCCTTTATATTTTCATTTCATAACAAACAAAAATAATAAATGAACTAAAAATAAGTTTCAATCATCAGAAAATTTTTTTTATTTCAGCTGATGAAGATTTTCGTTATTATTACAATGCTAATTTAATTAAGGTCTGTAAAATTGTTGTCTGGCTATAAGGTCTGCTTAAAAAACAAGCAAAATAATAAAAAAAGTATGCAAATTGTGTTCATAGAGATGATTACACATAAGATTCATCTCTTAAAATAACAGCTTCATTATTTGTATATATGTATTTGAAATCTGTTACTATGGATTGATGCTTACTTGAGGCAGAGTTCCTTTCATATGTATATCAATCATGAAGATACTGGAATTCCTAAGAATTTACTGACGATACAAAAATAAATAGAATGATTAACAAAAATGAGAATGTTAAGATAAGGCAATTTGATTCAGACTATTTAATAAACTGGTCAAAAATGGAAAATGATAAATTTCCAAGTAAATGTCTTAGCAATGAATAGGTTGAAACTAAGTACTTTGTACACATTAGATGGTGGTGCAATAGAATAGCAGATGAAAAGAATTTAGCAGTTATGATGGAAAATACCTTAAAAAGTCCAAAGCAGTGTGAGATCATGTATCTCAAAGCCAATAGGATTTTAAGTATGCTCAAACATACTATGTATGGCAAAACTTCAATGGTTTTGGTTCCACTGTATAAAGTTTGGAATATGCAGCTAATGCATGCAACCCACATTGTGTGAAGAATATTGACAGCTTGGAAAAGTTCAAAAGAAATGTACTAGAATCAGAACACTATAAACTTTTAGTTATAAAGAGGCCTAGTTCTGTCCTACACATGTTTTTGCGATGCAATGATTAAAGTTTTTACGCTTTTTTTCCTAGGAAAGAATGCATTAAGTTAGAAAGTTTGTTTGTTTATATACATTTACACTAATGACACATCATACAAGAAATGCTTTCAATTAAACATTAGGAAATGTTTTTGAAGTATTTGTATAATAGCAGCCTTAACTGACTTACCCCATCAGGCAGTAGACACAAACAAACATCATCTTTTTCAAAATGGACTGAAGACACTTTTTTAACAAATGGGGACACACAGACATATGATTTAAAACTTTCTGCCCCTCTAAATAGCTGTATCTAAGAGGAGAGAATTTCAAAAAAACTTGGTGGATACTTTCATTTTTGTGCTAAAAAAATTTAAAACAAAATATTATAAACCTAACTATATTTCTTATGAAGGAAGATTTTGTAAAATCTAGTGCCATCATCCTTCATTTTCCACAGATTTGTTGTTGTTACATTTCACAAAGATTTCTAGTGTTATATGGAGCATTCACATGCTATATGTGAAATATAATCTAAGCAAGGCATGAACACTATTTCTTACAAAGTTGAGGAACTATGATATTGTCTTTTGGGTTATCCGATAACTGAAATGGCAATTTGTCTCTCTGAAAAGTATGATGGTAATAGTTACGACTAAAAACCAATGAGCATCAATAACAGGAACAAAGAGCCATCATTCCTTCTGCAAAAAGATGGAGAAAATCTATAGTAGTAATTAACTTAAGAGTTTTCTCTTGGTGAGATGGCTTTTTTAAAAAAGCATTAAATATTATGTGGAAAATACTTAGACTGTTGCTATTTTCCATTAAAACTGGCTCAAATTATGTGCATCTAAATCCATAATTCTTTCTTAACCTTGCTAGCAGTCATCATTTACTGAACATTTTTAGTTTAAAAGAATATTGGAGTCTGTTAATAAATGGTAAATGTATTTGTTGACTAAACGCAGACTTTTTAATAGCATGCCTATGCCATTCATCTCAAAAAAACTTTTATAAATTAAAAAAAAAAACTGTCTGCACAGAAATGGAGCTGCTGCATATCTCCACAGACTATTTCTTCTCTCACTTCAGAAGAGCTCAAGGCACAAGACAGTAATCTAAGAGAATGAGAATAATTAAGTATCTATCTGATAGATAGTATTAGTAACTATTGTAAGTTGAAACACTGTTTTCTTTTAAGTTTTAAGTAAAAAAAAAAAAAAAAACTATTTGTGAGAATAGCTTCTGAAATCTTTATGGCAATTTATGATCTTTAATGAATTAACATAAGGTACTTAAAAACAAGAGCCTTCCTCCTGTTGAAGCTGATTTTACAGCCACATTCGTGTGCCTAATTAGTCGTACGTACAGTGAGTATTACAATATTAGTAAACATGTCACCTCTCAACAAGTTAACTTTGTGAAGCCACACCCCTCAACCAAAAAAACAGAGTTTAAAGTCTAATTTATTTAATAGCAAGATCTTTATTCTAACAGGACCTGGAGCTTATGCATGCCCTCAGTCACCTGACCTATATACTGTTATGTTGCAGTCTGGTAGCATCTTGTTTGCCAAGGAGGGGAATCCTACTTGTTGCACTAGTCCAGCTAGGTGTCTTAGAAAACAAACCCAACACCAGCCCCACCAAACCAACTTTTTATAAACACACCTGTATATATGGCAGTATCAAAAAGGTAGGTTCAGTTGGATTAACGCTTTAATGCATAATGAATTAAGGAAGGAATAAGAGCTTTTTTTTTCAAAAGAAGTTGCTTTTATAATAAAAGCATTGGTTTGGCTTTCAAGCCATTTTAAATATAAACATGCCAACAATTTAAAAAATATCCATCTATTTAGTAAAATTATCTTCCCTGCCTCTTATAGCAAAGAGAAGCAAAGAATAAGTGTGTGTGTGAATGCGAAAAATAGTTTTTACAGATTCATTTTTTCTTCAACAAATCTTTAGTTTTGTGAAATCACTTCCATGGAATTGAGCACTTTAAGCTAGTGCATAGCATACAGAGAACAAGGGCTAATACAAAATTAATCATCCAAAAATCTCATGAATTTTGTTTCCATGCTAATCCCATATTATGAAGTAAAACTCAATACACATTTCGTAAAGTAGCATTGTGTAGTCATTAAATTCCACATTTGCATATTAGTATATTGTTTAAAATACCCTCCAGTTTGTTTTTTTTCTTTTTCAAAGTTGGCTGCACATACAATCTAAGACTGCTGCTAATTATTAAAAAATCCTTGCCATAATGCAACTTTAAAAAAAAACTACTCAGGATTAGGTTTGATAATCACCAAATGCTTATGAATGTTTAATACGAGGTCTGTCGAAAAAGTATCCGACCTTAGCCTGGGGAAAAAAAATTACATAATTGGTGGGGTTCAATTGCTAATCCCCTTCCAAGTAGGCCCCTTGTGCCCCCACACATTTAGCCCAGCGATCCTTCCACTGTTCGAAGCACATCTGGAATGCTTCTTCCAGAATGGCTCTCAGCTCCGCCATCGCATTCCGCATGATGTCCTCTCGGCTCTCAAAGAAGGAGCCTTTCAGTGGCATCTTTATTTCTGGGAACAACCAGAAGTCAGGAGCCATGTCTGGAGAGTAGGGAGCCTGGCAAATGAGCGAAATGCCTTTCTTTACCAAGAAACCTTGGATCAGCTGCAATGAATGAGCCAGATTGTTGTCATGATGTAGCTGCCAATTTTGCAAGGCCCACAGATCTGGTCTCTTGCGACAAACTGCACCACTAAGACGTCGGAGAACTTCCTGATAGTACTCCTTTGTAACTGTTTGTCCTTCTGGTGCATATTCGTGATGCACAACGCCTCGGTAGTCGAAAAAAACAGTCAGCATCACCTTGATTTTTCTCCGAACCTTGGTGACATTGGGTGCTTCCACTGTGATGACTGAGCTATGGTTTCCAGGTCGTACCCGTACACCCACGTTTCATCTCCAGTTATCACGGTATTCTGGAACTCAGGATCCCTGTTGGCAGTATCCAGCAGGTCCTGTGCAACCTCAAGACGAATTTGTTGTTGTTCCTGAGAAAGCAGCTTGGGCACAAATTTCGCTGCCGCTCTGCGCAAGCCAAAATCCTCCTTTAAAATTGCATGTGCAGAATCCTTACTGATCTCAACCTCGTCACCAATTTTCCCGCACCTTCAAACAACGATCCTCCATTATCAAGGTCCATACTTTCTCGATAACAACTGCATTGCGGCTTGTTGACGGCCTCCCAGAATGCTGGTCACTCTCCACCAATGTGCGGCCATCTTTGAACCTGTTGTACCATTCTTTTATTTGGGTAACACCCATGGCATTGTCACCAAAAGCCTGTTGAATTTTGCGAATTGTTTCCGCTTAGGTATCTCCAAGCTTTTGGCAAAACTTGATGCGTTGCTCCACATGTTCTGGTTGACAATAATGGTAGAAAATTCAAATCTTAAATTAGCTTTCTATGCTAACAAAATGGCTACAACTCTCTGACTGATAAGGGTGTGTAGGCTATGCAAAAAAGGTTGCAGTTGGTGCATTTTGCAGGGAGGCTACAATTTAACTTTGTGCCAGGAACATTCAAATAAAATCCAGCCAGATACCATTATGACAACGCTATGTTAGCCAAGTTTCATTTGAATGTCCCTCGTATTTGTCCCTAAGAAACCATCAAAATCAATGATTGAACCTATTTCCATGCAAGCAGGACTCATTGCTCTCAAAAATATCTCCTGGAGGTTAAAAGTTCAGATGGTTGTTGACATTAAGTTAATTCTGAAAAAGCAAACCAAAAATACTCCAGAATAATTTTTTTTTATTAATTTTAAAAAATCATTAATTGGAATAATCTTCTTTACATTAGGTTTTTCTGTAATCATTTCATCTTCATGCTACTGTATATAAAATACAAAAACCAGTAATGACTGCAGTACACATGAATTACGAGTAGTGACAAGTCAACAACAAATTAGCGGACATACACTCTATGAACATCCATGATGCATATGCTTTGTGGGAAATGAGTTGGAACTAATACATGAATATTAGGTGCTGCAAAAAAAAAAAAAACCACCAAATTATCTCAATAAGATAGGACTTTTTTTTTTTATTAAGGATTAGAAAGAATAAGTTTGGCTCATTATCTCTGACAGCTACACAAATACAGTTAATGACAAAATACTGAGTTTATATCGAAAATCATGAAGCCCCCTTAGCTAGCAATTTAATGATTATCTATTTATTAAGGCAAATGTCAAGATCAGAGCAATTAAGCATTGCTTTATCATTATCTATGCAAATCCTGGCAAAACTAAAATTAAATATAGATAAAATAAAGGGGTTTGATGTGAATGTAACAGAGTTCAATATTCATGCATCCAAATTAATCCATTTTAAATAATTGGGTAATATCAGTTTGTAAATATGGTTTAGAAAACATTTCTGTTAGATTTTATTCAAGCCAATACTATACAAGATTGATTTGATCCAATATAAACTATAGGAATGTAATGGAAAATGACTGTTATATAGATTGTTTTTCAATCATTTTATCATGTCTTATTTACTGAAATTAACCACAATGCCTTCTCCCAAAAAAATGTAAACTGTGAAATAACTTGTTGCCATGCTCAAGTTGAGAGATTAATTCTAAATTTTAAGAAAAAGTTAAAAACAATATCATTCTATATTTGTATTGCTGACATTCTTCATCAACTGAAATGTAATTATTGAAAAATTATCTTCTAAAATATTAGCATATTGCAGAAATTCTTATTGGAAATGGAGAGGAAAGCCCAAATTTACCAGGATTTGCTAACAGTGGCCTGGCCCAATACTTCCGCCTATTTTAGCGAGATAATAATGTCTGTACAAGTTTCACGTGATTCTCTGTCTTTGCCAGATATACCGGGGTGTTGATAGTCTTTTTGGGGTTTCAGTGTTTAATAACTGTTTAACTACAAAAGCTAGAACAAAATCATAAATTGTAATACAAGGCCATATGCTTAATGTTTTTGAGTAAAGCAGAAATTAGTCCTTAAACTTCCATGTAGCCACCATCGTAAGCGATATAGCGTTCAATCCTACTTGCCAGGGCCTTGAATACATTTTCCAGCAGTTGAAGTATGGTGTGGCTGATAACTGCTTCAGTGATGCAACCTCACTTTCAGAATTTTACGAACTGTTGAAAAGAGAATGTTTATTTCTTGTGTGGTGTGGGCTGCAGCCTCTTGAAAAATACTTCTTCGACAACTACAACGATCTTGAGTCTGGTCTACCAGAATTCTTTCTATCATTAACTGAACCTGTTTTTTTAAACATCTTTGCCCTACTCCTAACGAGATTCTTGTTACAATGTGCCCTAAACTTTCATTTCTCTGCAGTAACCGACTTCAACTCAGTCAACCATGAGAACAGTTAGCTTTCTCCTAGATCATCACAACAGTTCGAACAACAAGTCAGTAAAAGCTTCCAAGCACACAGCTACATAACATAATTCCCCGTTTGTGGTTCTGTCTCATGTAGTTTATAAACACAGAAACCCTTCAAAAACTTTATACAATCACTCTGTACAAAACTGTAAAATAAGAAAGGTAGTATACAAAATCTTAAGGATAAGTTATAATTAAAGTTGAGGGATTATTTTAGTGTTTGTGCACTCTGAATGCTGGTTCTGGCATAAATGATAACAAACCCCTTAAAAAACAAAGTTAATTAGTGAATGTTGGGAGTCAAAGACCTACAATTTTCAGTTGCATCTTGATAAGTTTTTTTTTACTTAAGATTTTTAAAAATTTAGTTTTCTAAGCTTCCAATTTTAAACATTTACTGTTCCATCACGAGTTGCAATTTTTGTTTTAAAAAGGAAGACTTAAGCTGATATTTAGTGTGATATAAACATCAACCAGTTATCCTGACCAGTAGGAACTTCAGGGTGGGTTCAGACAAGGACATAATGGTGGATGCCAGAAATCTTTCTTAGAATGGCTGCATTTTCTGTTAAATCCAATTCTCTGAATTCTTCCTTCCTTCCTTCCTAGTTACCCATCACAATGAATCACACATCCTATATTTAACCAGGAGAAGCTGAACAATTTTCACAGTGATTCTCAGTGTTTTAATGTTGCTCAGAAAAATCTGCCCAGACATCAGTTAGACAAAAACCAAACCATCATTCGGCTGAATATATCATGAATATTTTAGATTTATCCAAAATCCTGACACAAGATAAAATAATTTGCTAACATCTGACTTACAAAGTCCAAATTATTTGAATCCATCAAAATTTTTTAGTCTCTGGTTGCAGCAAAAAGGGAAGAAGCAAAAAGAAAAGAACTATCAGATGTGTTATTTGCATATCACAAACAGTTTAAAATTCAACCCAGAAAGCAAGTCTTGAAATGTGTTTTCATGCACTGGATATGCTGACAATACAGAACTCTAAAAAAATCAGCTACAATATGTAAAAATTGGATGGTTGGTCAGTAAAGCCAACATCCGGTGTCCAAGAAAACAGAAAGATAACAATTCAGACGTATTTCTGTATGTATAAATGGATAAAATGACAGTAAAGTATACAGGTTAGGTCTTCTTAACAGTGGAAACTATTTAAAACGTGTGATGAGTAAATAATTTAAGAGGGTGCTATATATAATTTAAAACTATTGTGTACCGGAGTATGTAGTTTTTAATCCATGTAAGATTTTTTTTTTCTAAATCTATTTAACAGTATAAACTTTAAAAAAAAAAAACAGCTATATAATATTTACAATCTTCATGTCTCCTACAATATAACCTCTAGATATAAATATCAGTGATCAGGGTAAATACAACTCAAGCACACTAA
This sequence comes from Nautilus pompilius, assembly GCA_018389105.1. NCBI lineage: Eukaryota > Metazoa > Mollusca > Cephalopoda > Nautilida > Nautilidae > Nautilus > Nautilus pompilius. The sequence continues at coordinate 542,780 of JACATO010000351.1, read as the reverse complement.
TTGAGAATTTTACAAAAACCTTTGTTCATTTATAGCATAAAATCTCTTTTCAATTTTAAAACGCCTGGTTTTAGTATGCACCAGCGCTAGATTCCGCCCCTTGCCGAACACACATACATCCATTTATTGGAGCACATAAATGCGTGGGAACAAGTAACCAACTTTACTTAAGCACTACTGTCTGTTGTTTTCTATAGGGAACAAGTTTATGAAGCCTTTAACTTATAACCTCAATTGAATTTTAGCATGGATGCTGTGATTAATCCTATAATTAACATTCATTTAACCTGCATTAAATTTTTCCACTAAAAACAATTTTCAGCTTGTATCCCTAAAGCTTCCACCACTCTTGGCAGTGTAAAAAGAAACGTTCAAAACATCCCCAGACCACACACTAGCAGCAAAGGTCACATAGCGCAGCAACCAACCATCATCAATCTGTGCAAACCAGAGATTTATCAACCTTGTGCATGATTTTTAAAACACAATCAACAAGAAAGTTGAAAAGTTAAAAGGACACAGTACAGACAATATTTCTAATGTTTAAGAAAAAAGAAAGTATGTACGAAAATGTATATGCAGTAGCTTTATCACTTCATTATTCAGGATCCATTCCAACTAGCGTTGAAAAATGTTTCATTTCACCAGGAAGCATTGTGCAGTTTTAACGTTGCCCAAAAAAACAACTGATGATGACTGATTAATGTTAAAAAGCATTTATTATCATTTATATTTTTTTCTCATCAAATGAACAATCTATAGGAACAGTTTGTCAGAACTCTTAAATAAATACAAGCATAGGCTTAGAAATTTATAGTGGAAAAAAGAAATTTAATACTTTTAATTATATGTACCTTATTATTAATTTATTTTTTGTGTTTAAAGAATAAAATTGGAGACATTTCTGAAACTATTGCTGGTCTTGCCTTTGTTATTCAGAAAGTAAGATGCTGTAAAAGAGTACCAATTGTGACATCGTGCTAGTAAACTGCGTTCTGAACAAGTCTTGAATAGCCAACAGCTAATAGTAGAATTCTGGGCCATTATTATAGAATGTAGACTCCTAGAAAGTAAACAAAGTCAGAACAAACCCTTTCGATTTACAAACAGGATGAGCATTTAGTACAACACCTGACCCTTAAAAGCTCCCATTTTTTAAAACACAATACTCACTGAATAAGATAATAATATGCAGGTGCTTGCCAGTGGATAAAAGGTGATTGATGGGCATATATGAAAGCTGCTTGGTTCTGGTCAATAAGAAAATGCAAACATTACATCTGTCTGGTTTGAAGTCAGAGTAAATAACTGAAATGATATGTTTGCTTTTATAAATAAGTTGCCTTTTCAGATATTTCTATTGACTAATCAATTAACATGGCTACTTTCAATAATTACTCATACCTAGCAATTGTCGGCTTTGAAATCAGACAGGGAACACATGTATGACGAAGTCACGCACAATGAACTGTAAATGTATCAACAGCAGAGAGGTTTGGCCGCGTTTTGCATCACATCATGTTAACCCACTGTCATTATTATAAACCCTTATCCCGTATGTGTGCCCTCAAAGTAATTTGCTTAAAGGTATATTTTTTCATAAGAAATTTAAGAAAGACCCAACAAGAGAGTCTGAAAACAATTTATAACCTAGGCTTGAACCATCTAGTGTAAAAAGTTACATCGATAATCACAGACTTAACTGTGTCAGATTGGTATTTTAATAGAAGCAGGGGAGGAAAACGTATCATACAATGTTTTTTTTAGGGTAGATATTTTTTCAAGTTTAGTTGTTTAAAAACTGTTACTGACAATTTTTTAAAAAAGCATCAACAATAAATCAAATAGAAGATTCTTGCTTGTCCCCCAGAGTTTTCTTTATATCCATGATGTGGCATCACTCAACTGTAACCATAAGACCAACCCCCAGATCCATTTAACAACAGGAAAATGCTATATAAATAATACTTAGATTTTTATGGCCAGTGTAGTAGTTGCTAGAAAGACCAATTCCAGCAAAAAAGTTAAAATTTTTACAATAATGAACCAACCAACCAATAAAATTATATAAAAGAACTTTCCAAAATATAAGACTACCCTATCTATATGTATAACATTATCTTTTCTCTAGTGATAAGCAGTTTCTAGAATACAATGCTATATGCAAGATGAAATCTCCAGAAAACAATTCTCTCTTCCTGATTTATCTATTGTCGATATTATTGCGGAGCAGTATCTTGGGGGGGGTCTATGTCATCAAGTCTACTGTTTTTTTTTGTTTTAAGACAATTAGCTTTCTTAGTCACTGATGAATAAAAACTGGTCTCAAACTCCATGTGTCCTTGCTTTAAATACAAAATACTTTCTAATTTTAAAAAAGTTTTTTTCATAAAAGTGAAGATTTTGCTGACTGCTAAGCCCATGCTCTCTCCAGATAGCTCAGTGGACTAGCAGATGTTGCAATAGAAAATACAGAATTTTAACATTTTCTCTAATAAGGAACTTTTTTTCTTTTTTTAAATTCTACCAGTTATGTAATTCTTTAACTTGATCACATTTCACTTAAAAATAAATTCCATTATATGTTAATTTTGACAAATAAATTTATTCTTTAAGCAATATCAGTTAATCAGATTTTAATTTTGCATTGTGATGAATATTTTATACTTTGACCAAAATTAAATTAATATTCACACAGGCAGACCAATAAGTTTCCAGGCAGTTTAATTACAAGTGGCGAAAACTGTGCACGAGTATCTCTCAATATAAAATGAGAGGAGGAAACATTTCTCCATGTACTGTCAATAATCTGAACTATGGCGGAAAAACTGTTGCCCATAAAATGATTGAATGTGCTAGAAGATAAAATAGTCAGTAGAAGCTTTTGAGATTATAAAAACCTAATGTCCATGTTTTAGTTGAGAGACTTTCTGACATAACATGTGTTTCTGTGTTATTTCAAGGAAGCTTTCAAGAGAGTTCTGACAATGTCCATCAATCACATCAAGTGTTGCTCCTATCTCCTAGTACTTCTCATCTGGCTGGCTGACTGACATTATTTTAAAATAATGCTCTTTATAAGCAGAAATTAACTATTCAATAAGAAACCTGGACAGTATTAATGCTTGTTGCTCTTGTTTTTTTTGCCAGTATTTGGTAAATATGCCTGCAAGTTTTCAGCACATCTAGAAGATAAATTTTAGAATTTGCTATCATCTATCACATATTGTATTTCAGAGATTATTGGTCTTCAAAAAAAATTTAATTAAATTTTAAAATACTGAAATAAAAATAAGAGATGTTGCTGACCTTGCTGAGAGATTTATTCCTCATAGTCAGAACAATTTGTATCTCAGGAAGAACTAACATTATGTTTGAACAGAGACCTAAAAATAAGTGTCAAAAGTTTAAAAAATATTTTTTATTTATTTATTTTTAGATGTTAATGATACAGATGATGTCCTACAGCACAATTTACAATCATTCCCACTGTCTTTTTTGGAATAAATGCAAAAAAAATTCTCATTTTATCCAGTACCATTTGCTATATAGATTTGTTATTCATTTGGATTTTAGTTTCCTTCCCTCACAAGTTAACATACATGTATAAACTAGCCATCATCTTTTAAAATCGTTTCTTTCTTACATTCACAATAAGTAGTTTAATAGATAAAAAGTTGCTGTTACAGACTTAACTCACTCTCATCAACAAGTCAGTAAAAATAGAAATTATTAAAGTCTGAACTTTGATAAGTTTGTTTTTTTTAAATGATTACCATCATTCTTTGTAGTCTTTAAAAAAATCTAGTTTTAATTTTGAAACATAATGCTTAAATAAATTTTGAAAAAAGTAAATAAATTACAAGTTAAATAATAAATACAAAAAATCCCTATCGTTTTGACTGGGCATGGCTTGAAGACGTGTTTTAATCTTATTGGCTCTACAAAAAGCAGCAGGTTTTTATGCTTGTTCGTTCTATTTCTAGGGCAGCGAAATCCAAAGTCACACTTTCTTTGACTTTTAGTATTTTTCAAAGTTGATTATTCATAGTTTTATTATTTCAAGAACCAAATTTATAAACTAACAATGTAGTTTTAATTATCTGGTATGCTTTATTCTCCCTCTCTCTCTTTTTAAATACAATGTTTTCTACAATTCTTGTGAAATTAAAGGAATGCTTCTTGCATGAACAATTTTTGACAGACAACAGGCAATAGCACCAGCTCGAATATCCTTTATACAAATTTCACCTGTATTATTTACAATTTCTACATGGGTATCATCTTAATAACTGTTAACAGATGTCAATCAATACAGCATCAAACAAAATACTCCCCCATTGAAGGGAACTAGTATAGTCTGGAAACAGATGATGATATCTAAATTGGTTTCTAATTATTATTCTCCACCAGGTGGGTATTGTAGCAAGCCAGACGGTATCTCATAATGAGCACCATAAAACATGGCAAATTTATCAACAGTTTACAGTAGGAGTTAACGAACTGCATGAATTAATCAATCATTAATATATAATTACCAGTAGTAAACAAATCCAACCTGGTGTTTCTGTGTAGTTATTACAAATACAATGTGTAATGAGCAGCAGTTTAATGACAAACTTGGCCAATCTCATAACTTATGATTACCACTCCAAAAAGACAATGTGCAATAAAAGAAAAAGTAAACATATTCTAATATTTAGGTTCAAGGCTTTGAGTATTTAAGATTCTGTAATCAGGTAATAAAACAATTTAAATAAACACTGTTAAAACATACCAAATAAATCAAAAAAATTTTTTTTAAATTAGAAGATAAACAATTATGTAGTATTTCATAATTTGCACTCCTAAGCCATTACGTAGGATGAACAGATTAGTTTAAAAAAATCTGATAAGCTCTAATTCCTATTTATATATTTATGAAGTGTGTGATTCCAAACAAAAATTAAATAAGCATAGTCTGAAAATTTGTTTATTCTCAACTAGAACTGTTTTCCTTTTTCTTTCTTAATTTAATGTTTGCAAAGATACTAAAATGTAAAAGTATAGCTGAAATATCCACTAATTCAGGAAGATCCTTTCCCAATTTAAGAATGATTATAGTTTTCTTTTTTTAATATAAAAATTCAGAAAAAATAAATGGACGCAATACAAACTGTTGATAATTGCATCCAACTCTCTCACACTCGCACAATGCAAATTTAGGTTTGACATGCCTAAAAAATATCAAAATTACAATCTCAGTCATAATCAGGTAGCAAGAAGGGACAATCACTCAATCACTGCCATTTCTGAAATTATGTGAAAAGATGGCAGAGCTATATGCACTAGTCTTGCTACTTGTTAAAGGATTCTAATTAATGTGCTAGTATTTTTTTTTAACTTCAGAAGAATACCCAAAATGAGTCATAGTTCTCTCTCTATAAAATCTGAGTATCAGCAGCTATAGACAGAGTTAACTATCCTTTGGAGTTCCCCATATCAAGAGCTGATAGAGTGTCTCGGTGAACACTCCAAAATAAAAAGAAACATCTTTAGTAATTAGGTTACCCTAAAGAAATAACGTGTCCATATCACCATCTGGCTATCTTGCATCTGGCCCTTTTCAAAGAAAGGTCCTTGTAAAAACTACCAATTTCTGTAAGAACAGTCTTTACTGAATTTTGAGTGGGTACTGTTCATAATTAATATCTTGTCACATGACACCTAGTCAATGGCAATAAATGTAAGAACTAGTTTAGCCTAACTGATAGAAGTAGTCATAGGTTATACAAAACATCCTGAAAAGGGGGAAGGGGATATTAGTTAATGCAACATTTTATAAAAGCAGTTGACACTATCACTATCGACAACTATCACTGACAATTTATTCCAGTTGCCCACAAACTTGCTGCTAAAAGAATCTTCTTCTAGCATTGAGCTTTATATGAGAATCAGTCAGTTTATAATTCTCCGCTAATTTGTTGCCATCTAAAAGACAAACATTCTTAATAACTACCTATTCTCATAATATTCTTAATAGCTCTCTCTCTCTCTCAAAGATCTGTAAACAGCTGGCACCACCACCATCGTGACCACAGTCTTATTTGATTTTACTCACATTAGGAAAATGTTGGCAGCAATGCTCTGAGAAGAGTCGGCGGATTTGTTCTTATTAATGTAAACAAGAACGGACAGAGGTCCTTGGAAGTAAACACCATGTATTTTGCAAAGCTTATTGTTGTCAGCACTCTCTTATGTAGAGCTAGTGTAAACTGATCACTAGAATTTCATTTTTTGTTGTTTTTTTTTGAAATTTGTTCAGTTTTCCATATCTCATATCTTCGTTTCAGCAGTTGACTCTATGATGATGCATCTTTAAATTTTACTGCATCCTGGAGAAAAAGCTAAAAAAACAAATAGACAAGCAAGTCAACCCACATATATTCTTTTTGTTTTTTGTTTGTTTTTTTTTACACATCTATGAAATTATAAGAGTACTTATCATTGGTTACACAAAGCATTCAGTTACTGTGTGAGTGCGTGCACGCATATACACTACCGAGTTGAGTTTTTTAAAAAACCTTACCCAGAAAACACACTATACATTTTAAGGATTTAAACAATAATGTCCCATTGAACATGCTCACCCATATATTTCCTAAAAGTTGGTATCGACCTGATAAATTAATCCTATAAATTTACAACTTTCCAAAGATTTCCTATTGAAAATATAGTACATTTACAGGATTAGTCTATCAAGACAATGAACATACAAGCACACACCTCAAAGAGTTAAAATTGAAGAGGCAGGACATTTCAGTTTGACTTGTTTGGCTTTGAAAATAAACTTGAAAGAAAATACTAATTTGGATATCAGCCTGAAGAAGAAGTTATAGTAAAACAAACAAACAACGCAGAGTGAAACTTGTACTCATCAGCTTGAGGGCATACAGTACCCAGATATTCAAATACCAGTGTTTCTATTTTTAAATGCAATAAACATTTTACATTCTAGTAAAATTGTCACTGGATAGCACTACCAAGCTACGGTAGAGCACTTGTACCATCAAAATCATCCCTCAAAACAGACTCTCCATCAGCAAGATTGTGAAGGGAAAAAGAGAGCATTATTGTACCAGTCAATATGAAATATTATTATTCTTTTAATGAACATCCCATCATCTCTCCACCTGACCTCAATATAAAAAAAACAAAATCATATTATTTACAGAAATTTTTTTTTTTTAACTTTAGGTTTGAAATGATTGATGCTGGTACATTTTGGTTTATTTCTCAGAATTTGTTTTTCTTTGCAAGTAATTTTTAAAATTCTTCTAACAAATTGTTGTTTTAATATTTTGATGCAGTCAAACAGACTCTATGGTGTAATCCTTTTGCAAAGGAAAATCACCAAAAGCAAATAACAAGATGATAATGTTGCTGAGACTCCAAAAGACTGATGAAAAAGCATGAATCTGCCCTAAAAACACTAAACCATTGTGGAAAAATAATATCAAAGTACCAGAAATTTTCTATGAAGATGGATGGTTTTAGTTGTAGCAAAGCTAAGTAGACTTTCCTTAAAAGAAAACTAAATCTCCCAACAATATCTGGATTTTTAGTTTGTCTTAATTAATCATTAACACTTTTTGTGAATTTTATTATCACAAAATCACAATCTTATCTGTAAATACAGTATTATAATTATTTTTTTAAAAATACAAAAATATGTTTATTTTCTTTACTTTTTTTCGAAATTTAATAAGTTGCAATAAAAAAGGTGGTGACTATACCCAAATATGTAGTAATGACGTGAAAAGAATTACAGGTTGATAATCTCTTATCTGAAATCCTTGGGACCAAATGTGTTTCAGATTCCAGAATTTGGAATATGGATATACCGGCATAATTTGGTAGCTAACCCATTGGAGAGTGAGAACTGGGCACAAGTTTATTTACAACATTAAAACTGCATGTGGATACATATAGCCTACAGGTAGTTTTATGTAATTTTTTTTAAAATCATTTTGTGCATGAAAGCATAAGAAAAAGATGTATATTTAACCATCTGAAAGGTAAGCTATCACTATGGTAGGCCTACCGGTACCATAGGGGTATTTTCAGGCCTTTTTGACATTTTCAAAGTATATTCACACCAACAAGAAAACACAGGAAAAGCACAAAAATTACAATGAGTAATGCGTGTACATCAAGTGTGCTGGGACCCACGCGTCGCCCAGGAACCTTCTGGAATTTTCCACTGAAGGCGCTCCAAAAATATTTTGGAATTTTTCGGTTTTCAGAATTTTCGGATAAATGATTCTCGACCTGTAATAGAATGTAACTATCTTGGAATAATAGTCCATAAGAGAAAAGAATGACTGGCTGGACAATGTACCATAGCAGCAACATCAAAAGATGCTCATCCTCTTCTTTGAGGTAAAAATAACCCTTTAACCAATAAAAGTATTATCTTAAGTTGCAGCAACATGAATACACAATCATAATTGAACATGTCTAACAAGCTAGTCTCTGACAGACAATTTTACAAGGTTAGGATCCTTTTAGCTTTTCACCCAACCAATGTAAATACAGTCCACAAAAAAAAAAAAACTGTTCATGGTTATATGCAGATCCTTCCTAGAAGATGGAAGAAAAATTCTAAATGTAGCTTCACCTTTAATAGTTAGCATTGGTTGTGCAATCCTTGATTAGTATAACAGTAGTAAAACATAAAACTCAACAGAAGCTTAAGTTAATGAAATCAGATCATTTTAAATCTGATAGTTAACAATTAAAGCAGACTAACTCCAAAAGAAATATTTAAGCAAACGTTTGTTTACATATATGTATATCAGTTAAGCAAATATATTCCAAGAGTATGTCTAAAACATGAACATGGTTCTAGATATTAAAAAGAAAAAAACTTTATGGCTACCAACCCTAAAATTAAGCATTTCAAAGGTGCATCTGTTTAGAAGTTTGAAATGTCAAAATTTTATAAATATATAGTAGTACAAATAAGCTAAAATTAAATATTCATAAAAAACTCTTGTCTTTCTACATCATACATGAAATGAGATTTCTCGATTTTCTTCCAAAGACTTGGGTTACGATTTCTCAAAAAAAATTGTTCAAATACCTCAACTTTTTTAAGAGCTTGTTACTTTTTAAGTTTAAGTTATTGTTTTATCCATTTTACTTTCCTGCAAGAGTGCAAGAATTTAAAAAATAAATAATAATAATGTTCAGGCATACATTATCATCAGAATTTCTTCTAAATACTAATCAAATAAATAGTCATTATTTGGAGATTTGTAGTTTTTTTAATTACTGAGATCCACAAAATAATATTCTGCTAATAAAATAAAAGTGTTAAATTCTGGATTCTCAAAACAAAAATCTGGTTTCTTCTCAGAAATTGATTTTTTCACATAATAAATCCTTAATTTTACATGGATATCGATTGAAAGATGATCACTATGACACAAGATACAATTACTATTGTTGTTTTTTTATAATTTAGTAATTATTAATACAACTAATCATCACAATTTCTCTCTGTTACTTTTCTACTGTTGTTTCAAATATTTACTTTCACACAAACATGTCAAAATAATCTCTATTTCATGTTTGTTTTTTTTATTTGTAAATTATAGCAGGTGAGTTGGTGGAGTACCTTTTAAAATTTGTTCACTTCAAAGCATGTCTGTCCCCTTATTGTCATCATACATATCTGAATTCACAGTTTCTTTGTAAACTATCTTCATTTCCTGATCATTCCCATCTTACTTTCATTTCTGTCATTACATTTTTTAAACTTGAGAACTTACACCAATTTAAATGAAAAAACTCTGACAAAAGTTACATTTTCCAAATTATAAATTACTTAATTAATTACTTTGGGAAAGAAAGCGTTAACTCACTATCTCATATCATTTTAGAAATCTTGTTAAAATAAATATTACTTGGGAGAGAAACTGTTTGCAAATTCATAAACAGAAAATAAAGAAACTACCTGAGTTAGCACAGAGATCTTTTCCAATACCAACTGTCTGAAATTTAGCTTGTGCAATCATTCTTAAAGCTACACTTCAAAGTATTTCCTCATGAAAGCTCTGCATATTAATCACTATAAACAGTAGTTGTTAGAATTTCAAAAACTAATAATTAAACTAAAACTTGATTTTTAAACAATATACATGCATATAAAAACAACTCACTCTTTATTTTAAACAAATAATGTAAATAGCAGTTACCCATGTCAATTTGTGTGTTAGGTTATTTCCTTTTCAAACGAGCGGTGCACCACCAATTATTGTGACAGTAACTTAATCAGTCAATATAAATACCAGGCTTTCAATGACTGCAGACATCAATTACTCAGATTTCTTTTCTAGCATCTGCAGCCAGTCTGCCCTGCTTCACCTTACTTCATGCAGAGAGACAGAGCACTGATATATATATATTCATATATATACATACCACTGCATGGTAGTAGACCACCTGCACATGCTGGGGTGCTCTGAGAGTTTGGTAATACAAGAACACAGCTGTAGAGGAGTTTTGGAAAAGGTTTACTCAAAAGTAAGGGACTCCTGCTGAAACTGGGACTTTTCACTTTTCCTTTTTTTTTTAAGAGTTTACCATTTTATGTATAAACCAAGATTAGCAGGTTTTTTTTCTTTCTTTCTTTTAAATTGTTGTTTATGTGACTGTTGCAATATTTAAATAATCCTTAGAGTTTAGTTTCCTATTTGCTCCAAAAACCACTGCACAGCTTCAGTGGGAGAATAGTGAAGACATAAGATATACTGGAGAGATTTTTACTCTGTAGGTAATACCTAAATAAACAGTTTGTTAAAAAAAAACAACAAACAAACAAAACTGCTTATAAATCTAAACAAGAAATAAATTGTGTCTGAAGGCTTCTGGATTTAAAAAAAACATTCAACTCTTAGAAGTTAAATTTAAAATTTCAACTCTTAATTGACGAGAATCTTTAATATATACTTGAGAATGGGGTACGAGCAAAATTCAGATTCATTACGCATTTTGTGGGTGTATTCAAGGGGGCAACTGAGATACAGAGTATCTGGAGAGAAGGTAGGTAGGTGTATGTGATGATCTGTTGGTGCTTCTGAGACTGTCTTACGGATAGAAACGATGACAAATAGTGAAAAAGAGAAGTGAGTGCTGCAGTGCGCGTATGTGGACTTCCTTCCTGTACATAAAACCGTGTTGGTGTAATAATTGATCTGGGTAGGAGCAGCCGACTACGAGGAAAATGGGAGGTAGAGAAACAAAAACAACAACAAAAAAGGATGGGTCTAGCCTTTTTTTTTTTTTTTAGTAATATTCTACATGATTCATTTTAAATGAAATGTATTCTTGCTTGTAAATGCACCATCAGAGAGAGAGAGAGAGGGTGGAATAGTAGGTGTGCGTGTTTCATCTTAAGTCTCTCGTCTTCCAGAAAAAGGTCAGTCACGTTTTTTAGACAGCTGTTGTTGTTTTTAAGAGTACACGATATCTGTGTACTTAAAGTTAAGTATTTCTTGTAATAATTAAGCTGCGTGCCCAATCGGACTTTTCCCTTCCAAACAACAATTTCTTTCTGTCTCTCCCCCCCCCCCGGGGGGGTCTCCGTTATTAATCAATGTGTTAGTTAGCCACAAACTGCTTCCGAAGATGGGGGAGAGAGATGACGACGACGAGCTGTTTTCACAGAACAAACGGCTCCATAGTAAGTTGTTGTCGTGGTGGTGAATATACTTCTTCAAGGACTCCGCTAACCTGGCAGGGCTAAAAGGGAAACAAATATAGATCAGGGAAGGAGGGTCACCGGGTTATTACTCACCACCGCTGCTAAAGTATGCATCATCACCGCAGCCGAGTTAGTGATTACGCAGTTTCTACACGGTTACATGGCAGCCGACCAACAGTCAACCCAGAAAATACCGATCCACCCACGTGCACTCGACAAACCCCCCAACACCCGGGTGGCGGTCGATCTCGTAACCTAGTGGCAGACAGACGGAACGAGGAATCCACTACCGTGCTGCGTAGTAGCGGTAATGTCGGCGTGTGTAGGACACCGAGCGACGACGACGACGGCGGCGGCAACTTATTCACAACTCAAATTACCTTAGGTCCTGTCCTGCGTCTACGTTAAGTCCCCCGTCAAGTAAAACCTGCTCTGGACCCCGCTGCACACCGCTTAAACTATTTACATTTGGCCTGTTAAGTACATTTGCACGCCGGCGTCCGACAGTGCCGCCATTTGTGCGGACCGCGCTGCGCATGCTCGGTCGCGGCGGTGATTTCCACACACCCCCCCCTCCTCCTCCCGGAGCCGAGTTTGACACTTCCTAATAAACTTAACTGTCAGGTGTAACTGGCTGGATGCGATCTAAATTTATGGATCTGCGATCAAGGGGAGGGAAAACCGCAGCCATGCTGACCGTCCGACGGACACAGGTAGGGTGTCAGTTTCTAAATCTGTACAGCCCGTCGCTGAAGAGGATAGGAAAGTTTCAGAACTTCTAGTGTTACTCTCACAGGCGCAACAGATTACGTAATCGGCCGAGTGGAGGTGGGCAGCAGCGACTGGAGTAGAACTCTTCGTCCCCACCCCACCAGGAATCTGCCTTCTCGTGTTTACTTTACTCTTAAACAGATGCCCTAATTGCTCGGGGAAGTTCCGCGGGTGGGATCCTCCCACCTAGGGTGTCTCTCTCCCCCTATCAGTGTTGCTACGACAGGAAAGACAGAAGGGGCCCAGACATTTTGACAACGGGCAGGAAAGTCGACACAAATAAGAAAGATGCCCTTCTGCGTGGGACAGTACAGTGACAGATTGCTTTTCGGTAAGGTATGGACGGACATCCGACGCTTCTCCCTCCCTCCGGCCGTCTACGAACTCGTCCGAGCCTAGATCGAAGTCCCTGTAGCGCCATGCCCCCGTCCCGTCAACAGCTCCCACACGTAAACAAGTTCACCACGCTCCTTACCCCTCCCCCCGACACACACACACACTCACTCACACACACACACACACACACACACACGAGTTCGTAGTGGCAATACCACAAAGAACTTCAATGCGCAGCAAAAGCTAGTCCTAACAATATACGTAAACGCAACCTAAATAGCGAGCAACTTCCTGCTCCGAGCAGAATTTATTGCCTCGATAAGTCATTTTCTATTAGTATTTATGGCGTTTCCCGAGATTTCCTCTCTTCCTCCGGCTCTCGTCACGGGATGAGCCATGCGTAATAATATAGCGGCGCTTGTTGACCTGTGTTGAGTCAGAGAAGGAGTGGCTTATAAAGCAAAACCGCATAGATAAGTTCATTCATAAAACCGCACCACCAGTTCCGTGTGCCAGTGTCTGTCTGCGGTAGCGTGCATTAAAGACCTAACCACATGCATTTACCCACAGATCTGAACGGTTTGTCGCCGTTCCCCGACAGCATGTCCGAATCCGTACCGGGAGAGAGAAGCATGAGCTCGGTGCTCGGCGAGCACCCCGGCGAACTGGTGAGGACCGGCAGTCCGAACTTCGTCTGCTCCGTGCTGCCATCCCACTGGAGGTCCAACAAAACCCTGCCCGTGGCCTTCAAGGTTGTCTCGCTGGGGGAAGTGAAGGATGGTACCAAAGTCACGATCGCCGCTGGAAACGACGAGAACTTCTGCGCGGAACTTAGAAACGCTATCGCCTACATGAAGAACCAGGTGGCGAAATTCAACGACCTGAGGTTCGTCGGCCGCAGTGGAAGAGGTGAGTCCCGTTTATCTACGTGAAACTTTCTCTTGTTTATTACATACCCACCACCCTCCGTTTGTCGGGTAAAACAAGGGAGGGAGGGGGCTGGCTGACGGACGGACAGAGATGTTCCGCTGGTGTTTATATCTCATAAATAAACAGAAATGGCACGTGCCTGTTTTGGGGGCCCCCCCCACCCCCACACCGTCCCTCTCAAAAAACAAAAAAAAAAAAAAACAAACTTTTTTTGAAAAAAAAAAAATGTTGTATTTTTCTAAGAACTGTAAAATTGACGAAGAGAGATTCTGCGGGGTTCTCTCTTCTTACTCGGGGGTCGGGTGTCGTCGTCGTCGTCAGATTGATTTCCAGTTTGAAGTTGAATTTTTTTATTTTTTATTTTTCAAGGACTTGGGGGGGATATAAATACAGACGGAGCGAGCGAGGGAGGCAGCGGTACCTATGACGGAATATTCGGATAAAAAAAAACAGGTTGATAATCTAAACAGACCTTTAAAATGTCGCTCAAAAAATCCCACCAGTTTGCTTCAGTCTACATTTACTTACTTCGTCCCTGTTTCCTTCTCTCCCCCCCCCCTGCGCTGAAGAACGCGCGCGCGCGTCCTTTCTCCCCCAACCCCCTTTTTTTTTTTTTTTTTTTTAACTATTTTCCCCCTAATTCTCTTCTCTTTCCGTTTATTTTTTTTAAACTTGTCAAAGAAATTTTTTTGTTGTTATTATTATTATTGTGGTCGAAGGATTCTTCTGTTTTAAGGGGTTTCTTCCTTTGTTATCTTTTTTGCATAATGAATAATTAGGTTTAGACTACAGAGAGGGGGGAGACCTCTGTGTTGTGTTTTGCCATTGTCTTCAGGGCTCGGGTCAGCCAGGCACGCCGACCGAGCATGTGTGCACCGACATCCTTCTCTATATCCCTTTATTCTCCACTTCAGCTGCCCTCACCTTATTCCTCCCCCCCCCCAGCCCCGAGAAGACATCGTTTCATTGTTGTTGTTGTTTTGTTTTTTTTTTTAAAAAAGAAAGAAAGAAAAAGGGAGGGAGGGAGGTCACCACCGCCCAGGCGTGGGGACGACAATGGGATCTCGTGGGTTTCGTTTTATCTTCTCGAGCCATTCACGCGCGGGTCATTGTTTTCTCAGCATCTGATCCGCGGAAGAAAGTGACGGTGATGATGAAACCCGCGGACTGCAACGTGTCATTATTGTATCATGTGACATGCGGAGTGCCGGGGAGGAGAGAATTTA
Source organism: Nautilus pompilius (assembly GCA_018389105.1). NCBI lineage: Eukaryota > Metazoa > Mollusca > Cephalopoda > Nautilida > Nautilidae > Nautilus > Nautilus pompilius. The sequence continues at coordinate 527,768 of JACATO010000351.1, read as the reverse complement.
AATTACGGCCTGCACCGCGCCCGATAGTCCGACATCACAGGTGGAAATTGCAAGGAGATGAAATGTGCCTTCATAATGAGTTGGCAGACCACAGATTCTACTGGCCGGCTTCTGTGGCAGATGTGGTGAACCACACCTCTCTCTCTCTCTCCCTCCCTCCCTCTCCCTGTCTTCCTTCCCCAGAGCAGGGTTTTGTGGGGAGGGGACATTTCAATTATCGAATTTACTTAACTTTATTAATTAAAATGATTCATAATAAGTTGTAATTCCTCCCATTTCATATTTTTTCTTAACGATGAGCACATTACATAGATTGTGTGCTGAAAGGGGGAATGAGACAGTATTGTATTTTGTCTTAGTTGCATGGAAAATTTAGCGCATTGAGAATTACTGAGAAAACGCCAAACAAATCATTTATTTTGTGCATTTGTAAACAAGATTAAAACGACCACAAAAAAAATTGGCTTTTTCAGTAACAGCCAGAATTCTCCAATATTAAGAAAATTAAAACTTCAAAGCTGCCCAAATTTCCTTTTCCACCAAAGAAATTACATAATTTCCTTATTATTATTGTTTATAAATGCTTTTAAAAAAAAGAAGAAAGTATTAATTTCCAAACATCTTCTAAAAGGGTTGAAAAAGTCAAGAGAAAGAAAAAAATTAAATCAAATAGAAGAGCAAATGGCAGAAATCAATAAATTATTAGTTTGTAAACACAAAAGCAGGAACAATTAACCTGGTGTTAACCCGATGACGCGAGCCGGCTAACCTCTAGTCTGGGTTAAAACTATAACAAGTTGGGTCAGCGATTAGCAAATCTAATCACAAGACTGGGTCAGCATAGATCGCGAACTGATCGTCAATACGCAATCAATTGATGATCTCTCTTTGTAAATCAGTGCCCTGATGTTGCGAGCAGCCTATTCATGCATGTTGGTGTGCCATTGAGTTTGCGTCTTTGTTTTCTTCGTCACATTCACATCATTTCCTACTGAAAGCCGCACGATCAATTGTTGGAGACCCATCAGCACCTCTATAACAAATAACCATATAAGCACTTAGCAAACAACTTGGTAATTATACATGAATTAAATCCAAAGATCCTTGATTTTTTTTTTCCCAATTCATTTTTCTTGATGCTTGCTGAGTTATCAGCAGCATATTTTTTTCCATTATCTGCCTGCCTGCCCTTTCATGCATTGTTCCATGTTTAAGTACATTGTCTCCTAACCAAGAAGAGACGGCTAGGCTAGTCTTCATAACGTCTTTGTCATATTGATTTTTTTTTTCTTTTTTTATATAAAGAGGAGAACAAGGAAGAAATGCTAAACTGCTTTTAGTCATCTGGCTAAGGCGAGGTTACAGGGCTGGGAGAAGATGTGTTTTATCCTTCGTTCTCATCATTGGCTGTACACTCATCGTTATATGAGCAGTGATGAACAAGGAACATCTTCAACAGAATCTTTTGTCATAGAAACAGCAACAACAACAAAACGTCTGCAGAGCACCTTGACACCTACAGCCTCAGGTGTAATAATCATCTCTGGCCTCCAGCTATCTTCCCTGACCTTTTCCATAATTAGATAACAAACCATATTACATTTTCCAATTCCATAATGGGTAAAAAATATTCCAATAATTAGTATAGTTTCCTGAAACACCATATTAATAATTCGGGATATTTGTTTGTGCAGAACTTTCTATTGTTTATTTCTTTCCTAGCAGAAAATTAGCCAGAAAAAAAAATAGAATTATCTTCCATTGCTAGATTCAGTAATTCTCATGTATACATTCAGTATCATATCTTGAGAGAGAGTGTGTGTGTCTGTGAGAGAGAGAGTGAGTGAGTATTCAATACCAGGGAAATGAACCATTAGAAAAATGAAAGGCTTCAACTGACTCAAGAAGTTTTATTTTCAAATCTCAAACTCAGGCAGTCACAACATTAACATAGATAGATAAGTACTTTTAGGCTCCTGAACAAATAAGAAAAAAAAGACTACTACTGAAGGTATACTAGCATGTTTTATTTACAAACAACAAATACATTTATGTAGAAGTGGTCTTAATACCGAATATTGGACTATAAGTCCAGGTGAAAGGGCAAATGCAACCCACTTGGTTAAAAATAAAATGGGAAGTAGGTTTTTTTCTTCAGGAAACCCCCCCTCAATTTTACATTGCATGTTAACAATAGTGAAAACAAATCAAAATTAATTAACAATTTATAATTAATGAATGCTGAATTTAAGGTGCTTTTTTTTAAAAAACGATCTGAGAAAAAGGGGGCAGATAACTTTAGTAATGTGAGTGAATGCCCACTTTATATAAAATAATTTTAAGTTAAACATTCTGTCAGTCTTGATCTGTGTCATGGACTTGCAAAAATATTTGGCTAGCAAGCATAATTCATTATAATGAAAAAAATAGCAAAGAAATTCTGTTCACATACATGCATTAAAGCTATTAAAATTTACCCTCAAGTCTAATACAAGTACAAAACATTTGTTAGATTCATCTTTTGAGACTGAACCAGTTTTACATGTATTATGCCATAAGTCCATCCACAAAGAGTGTGATTCACTGTGAACTAACTACTGTATTTGGTTATAGCTTGTAATGGTTTTGCCAACAAATAGTGCAGTGGATAACTTGAAAAATTGCCTTTGTTCACTAGATGTTTACTACAGTGCTAATTTGAATGCACAACATCCATTCAGCTTTACAGCAGATTAGAGGTGAGGATGCTACTGCCCATGGCTCACAAATGCAATCCGAGTTTAGCATTGCCTTTTTCTGTAAATAGTTTTTGTATTATTTTATGCAAAAATGTCACATCTTTGTTGGGGAGAATAGAAAGTTTGTCAAAATGACATCCTGCTTTTTACTCCTTTTTTTTGGCAATTGATTGTCGATAACATTACCATACTTCATTTCACAGAGGATTAAAATATATTATCAGCAGATAAAAACATGTTATTTATTTTAACTAAGTGACTTATTTTTTACAAATTGCTTGAAAAGGCAGCTGGACTTCAGAATCCCTCTAATTTCTTACAATGTTAACAAAAGGAAGATGATTTTACATTTCAAAGAACATGCTAGTTTTTCATGTGAAAAAAGACAACTCTTGTAAAGATTTTAATAGGATTAATTACCGACTAAACTAAGGGATTTGGCAGCCTTATTTAAAGGCTGAAAATGAACTCAATTTTTACTCAAAAAAGGAAAAAAGACATTATTTAGGGGAGAGGAATGAATTGTGGACCCCAAACCAGCTCTGTTTGTTTATAAGGAGCGGCTTTATAACAAAAAGAAATAAAAAGGCAGACAATTCGAAGTAGAAGGAGAGAAAACAAAAGGTACATCAGCTACCTTGATAAGTAACAGAAGAAGAAAATTTCAAAAACAAATAATTAACAACAATTGACTAATTAATTAAAACTGAGTAAGATAATGCATTTGATAATTTGGAAAGCTAATGGCACTAATCTAACTCTTGTCAAAGCATCCAAAGATGTTTGTTTATTTTTTTAATTTTGAACCTTATTGGATTATGTTGATTGTTGAATGCTGGTCTTGAGATGACAAGTGATAGTATTTAGTAATCATTGTATATTAGCATCGGTGATTGACTTCTGTGTTTTTGCTTACTTTAATGATGGCGGAGTAGTTACCAATTATAGAATATTTCCCCAATTAGTAAAATCCTCCGAAGGTTCATCTGTGTGTTCCAGTAAAAAAATTCACAAAGGTAATATGACATACAGATATTAGACACTAAAATAAATAGAATCCAAGCCTTATCCTTTTTACTACCATACTCTCACTAATATTTACCAGAATTTCTAGTTTTATAGCCAATTAACTAAAATACTAGCAAACAGGGAATATGCTTCCAAAGATATCGGCAAACTCTCGGATACTAATTCCCAAAACTCGGGTCACAATCAAGACTCAAACATTCTGTGGTTGGTTTTGCACGAACTTATCACTAGTACCAAACTCCTGCAGATGTTCCCATCTCAGCTCTGGTGCTGCTTGGGGAAGGGTTATTGCTTTTTAAAATTTTGAAGTCTCTTGATGATTTATATGAAATAGTAAATTTTATTTAAACGTTAATCCAAAATGTTTGGTAGTGGCTGACTGTTTTTAAACTTAGAGTTGTTTTTGATGTTTCATTCCTAGTGATGGCTTAATGACTACATAATTAACTGACTTTAAAGTACTAATCACATTACAATGTTAACAAAATTAATTGTTCATGAAGATGTGCAGCATGTTGATGTATTACTTTAACAAATAACCAAAAAGTTAATTTCTGCATTTGGTGGCTTACAACTCCCAGTGCACATGTTAACACAAGTAGGTGTGCATACACCTGTGGTCATGGAGATGCATTCCTAGAGTTTGCAAATGTTGCCACTAGGGGCACCACTCATGCTCTGTGACGTCACCTCTGTACATAAGCTTGCTTAGATGTGTCAGTTTTCCTGCAGAAATACCTGTGAACAGATTTTCCATCAAATACCATTTAGGAAGTTATTCTACAGCAATAAATATAATGTAGGAGTGGGTTTATGAGCCTTTCATCACAGCAGAGGTATTTCTTGATGGTCATGTAGCCCTGGGGCCTTCTGTAATCTTATCCATGAATTTAAGGGGACAAAGTCTATAGTTGATGCACCACGATCGGGATGCCCACTTATAGACCTTTGAAAATTGTAGCAGAAAAAAGGAGAATGCAGCATCCATCAAGTTGGCAGGATGTCTAGCTCACTCAAGCAAACTGCATGGAAGGTGATGTACAAGACACTGAAACTGTTTCCATACAAGATGGGAAAACTGCAAGAACCGCTTACTGCTGGCCAACTGTTTTTTGTTGCAGTCACACACTGAGGCCACAAGAAACTTATTTTTAAAATTTATATGGTGGTTTTGGTATGACATTACCCTCCCCCCTCCCTTGTGGCAAAATCCACAAATTCTGGGAATGAATTCCCATGACTCCCTCCCTGTATGTACGTATTACAGTTTGGGAATTATAAGCATCCAACTTCAGGAACTAACTTTATGGTCATTCAGTGCACATGGTGGGTAAATGTTAAGAATTAGCTGTGGATTAAGAAACTTTCCCCACCCTTGTCAAATGAACCACTTGTAGCAGGTGTTAAAATATTTTTTTGCTTTTCATTGAAGAAGGACTCTCACCTTAATTTAACATTTTTCTTTAAAAATAGAGATAAATAAAAATCTGACTTGCTTTCCACACCTTTCCTCTTATCATCAGTAAAACATTTAAATCTACCAATCCCACCTGAACCACACCACATTTTAAAATTTTATGTATTTATTTATACTGAAAGAATGTTTTTCAAATATTTACTTTGTGTGTGTGTGAAAAAATATTATATTGTATTTATTATACACAAGTGCATGCTCACACGTGTATGTTAAAAATAGGTGCACACTATATATATGGGTGAATACAGGTCGTTAATGTCAGTCCTACCTAAAAAGTTTAACATGACAAATTGCTTTTTGATGTTTAATAACGAAGTGAGCCTATGATATGTACCTGCTCACAATTAAGTTCAGAAAAGAATCTTTTTAAATATAATATTATTATTTATTTAATATTATCTTAACCATTAACAGTTAAGGTTAAAAAAATCTTAAAATTACTATTATTATTGTTATACAATAGATAAACTGTAGGCGGTTGTTCTAAGCAGTGTAATTCGTTGGGGCACAGGTAAAAATCTACATCCTGTTAGGAAGATTTGTTAGGAGGGATGGGCTGGAGAAATATTTGTGGTATGTTTGTTTTCAGTTAGCTATGCTTCATATAGAAAGTAAGTTTTCTGTTGGTTTTTGTTATCTAGAGGTGACAAAGGACACACTACGCATACACACACACATAACTGTATAGTAAATCAACAGAAACGTTTTTCAAAAGTACCGCAAGTATTTCCATAGTGGAACTCTGCATTGTTTATTTACACCTCTCTAAAAAAATTTTATTTTTATTTTGTATTCTTCTATTTACAACATTTATTATCTTTTATAATTTATTATGATACACATTGATTTATTTATTAAATTATCTGGATTGCTGATGGGCCAGGCAGGCTTCAATAAGTAGATGCTTTCTTGATGAATTTGAAAATAAAGGAATATTTGTAAGGGACACATTTTTCTTTTACCTTCTTTTGAACAGGAGTTGCTTACCTGTTTAAGTATCTTCATACTTTTTAAACTAGTGTAGTGGCATTTATGTGGTGGTGGTGTTAGAAACATGAAGACAAAAGCAGTTCTTACAGTTGACAATGAAATGGCATGGCAGCAGTGTAGGTAGCCACATTAACTTTCTGAGAAACATGGAAAAGTAGTTTTCACCGATGTCATGTTGTTGTAAGGATGCAATAGCTTAAAGTTGATTGCTACATGAATACTGCTGTTTTGGATCTCACTGGCTGGACATGGGTATGACTTTGTGTAGCCGATTCATCGGAAAGAGACAAACTTTTGGATTATTTTGACATAAACAAGTGGGATGGTAATTAGGTTGAGGCACTCACAGACCGAGAAAATATTAGCGTGGAATGAGTGTGTCTAACTGAAAGAACAAAGACTACAGGGAGCTAATCTAACTGCCATGTTGATATAAGGGAAGATAGGAGGAGGAAACATCATCTAGAAAGTTTAGAGAACCATTGGTGGGCAGAGATTCTAGCAGTATTTACGGGTACACTAGAAATAATTTTCTCAGAGAGGGGCATAAAGGCAACTCTACTTAATATGGAGACAGGATGCTGAAATTAGCATCAGCTATCTCTCACACACTATTGGTAGCAGCAATCATAAATGCATTGAGATTAATAATCACTAGTTTTAGTTATTAAACATGTTGAATTAGTGACTGCTCCAGTACAGTTGAAAACTTTCACTATGGATATTTTATTATGGTATGGTAGCCATATCCTTCACATAAGAAGGCATTAGGTCCACTAACTCTCAAGGAAAAGCTCACCATTGAAACTCTTAGTTATAAACCATCAAATAAATTCAAGTGGGTTATAATTGTTTTATAACAGAGGGTAGAGGACCAACAAAGACATCAACTTGTTTGAGGCATTTCTCTGTCCTTTGACAATGCATTGACAAGGTTATTGCATATTTTGTTGTGTTTCCTCCCTCCCTGGTAAGAAGTTTTTCTTAGTTAATCTCCTTGATCTTTTGTCAGAGAGTCCTTAGGCTTTAGCTTGGGGACACTTCTTTCTAAGTTGAAGTAATTAACTGAATTAGGTTGGCCTGTGGGAGTCTGATTAGTGGCCTATAAATCCCTGTTGTAATCAGTAGTGAAAGGCTTTCTTTTACTTTCAGCTATTGGGCTGGTGCTAGCTGCAACTTGGCTCCATCTCATCTAGCACAAAGGGAGAGAGAGCTACATCCCCAATAAAATCTCTCTCAGACACCAACAGACAACAGCATGCCATATTACTGTTACTATCAAACAAACACTATCGAAGATGGGTAAAACATTGACGGCACACTGTATACTATCATACAAACACTGGAAATAACTTTATACAGAATCTTCATAATTGTAGATTTTCTTTAAGATAATACAAAGTTTTATTCTAGATGTAAAAAACTGACAGGTTATGCTATCAATGTTGATTTCTGTTTCTTTCTTTTTTTCCTCCAAAAGTATCAGAATTTCTAAATCTATAGATATTTTTAATTTTGAAACCTTTCAGTAGGCACTGCAGACGTTACGAGTTTTGAATACACCAAACAAAAACAGTACAACCAGGTTTTACTATAAATGAGAAAAGGACGTTATATATGGAGCTTTGTGCCGTGTAGAATTCTGGAGATGCTGATCTTATCGTGAAGTTTTCTTTTGTTAAAGTTCTTGCTCTTGGGAAAATCTTTGACATTTTGTTTATAACCAGAGCACAATTACAAAAACAAAGATTCTGGTACTTTATTCTAAGTGTAGTTTCATCTTCCAGCACTAGAGCAAACAGCCTTAATTTGAAAACTGATGTTTTAAATTAATTGTCGACTAAAATGCTCAAAGGAGGTATCAGAGAGGTAGATCCAAATCTGCTAGGTTTTTTTTTTTTTTAACCATTTGGATATATATTTTTATATATATTTTAACTATTAAAAACAACAAGAGAAGATGATTTGGTTTATTTAGACAAATATTTGAGCTTGTCTTAGAGCCTGGATGAGGATTGAATTTAAGAAAATCTGGCATGGCAGAGTTTATTTTATGGTAATAGGAGGATTTTAAAGAACAAAACAAATTGCTTCTATCTTGTTTAACAAGGAATATATAAATTTCCTCTATATATTACTTTGTGGTAGAGCCCAGAAAGAGACTGGGTCAAGTGGGTCCATGCGCAGAATTATTAAACCATGGACCCAGGCTACCTCAGTGGGAAAAACGACTACAGACTGCCAACATTTTACGCAAATTAATTAAGGAACTCATCAATGAAACATCAACATTAACAGATCCTGACATGCAACCTTTCAGAGAGGGGAGGAATTGATATTTATAATTTCGGGTCAATGCATCGCTGCCCTCATGAAATAATGCGATCACTTGCCCCGCCGTACATGTGTAAACAGGCAGTGTGGTATCCGGCTGATGAAAAGTGCAACAAAAAACGTACAATATCGGTAGCTGAAAAATTAAGTGACGATAGAAATTATCTCATCTATTACAAACAAACCAGCTCCAAGAGCAGAATGATCAGCAGCGATGAGATGGATGTCGGGTATTTGTGGCTGTCAGATATTAATTCGTTAACTGGAATTAATCTCCTCCTCATAATATGACTCATAAAATTTCAACATCTTTTCCATCTCCATAGCACAGCATGAGATTCTGCAGATGTGAATACTCACCAACTTTCAGTTGTTTTTTTTTTCACATTTGTTCTTTAATTTAATTTGTACAGAGTATCCATTACACAGGGCCTATCTTTGTTTTAGTCAGTAGTCCAAACTAATGATGACATAAGTTTTATTTTCTTAATCTACCTAGAATTAGTGAATGAAATACAGTACAGCAAAAAAAATATATACATATATATATATATAAATATATGTGTTTGTGTGTGTGTGTGTATATACTTTTTTGAGAAATGTGAACAGTTGTGATTTTGACTATCATCAATTTGAAGAAAAAATTATGCAAATTTGTATTAGCCATAATGGACTGTTGCTCTCAACTCTGGAAGATTCTTTGAAAGAAACATACCCATAATATATATATAATCTCTCTCTCTCAGACAGACAGACAGTTTTAAATCATGAAAATTAGACTGGCATCTGGCAACAGTATCCACAGATTAATCCATAATCATATCAGCTATGATGTAAGTCCTCACTCAGATCTCATTCCGTGCTGACATTTTCATGCCGCGCTTACATACCACAAGAAGTGTTTTTCTCCTTTTGCAAGTAGATAAGATACTCCTCTGTAAAACACACTCACATTACGCAGTGAACAGGATTCATCCAGTGTTAAAATTCTCAAATTTGCCATTGGGCTTTTGAATTAAATACAGAGGAACCTGAATATGTTCTCCTGTCATACATACTAATTGCTAAGGGAAGAGAACCAAACCGGTGTCAGTAATTGTCGAAGTGTTTGTTTTCCACCTGGGCCTAACATCTTGAAAATACATTTGAAAAACAGCATAGCCAAACACTTGTGACTGTGGTGGTAAACACAAGGCCTTTTGCTTGTTAAAATAGTCAAAGAGAGGGCTGCACCTACCACAGATCAGGCACCTGTCTCTGCAGCATTTTAACAAATGTCAGTACAATGCTCCCTGCACTTTAAGCTAGAGATTGAACGAATACTAAACTGCAAAAACTGACTTTATTCTCCATACCACAAATGGTGACCTACATCTTTGAAAAATTTTAAATCAACACACCAAACTATCTTGGTTTGTGGTTTTACCTGGCTCGTTACATCTTGGGAGGGGGAGCTTGCCATGGTTGCATTCATTCTTTCAGCCAGGCTGTTGTGTGGCTATGAACAGACTTCAGAGGTTCAGTGTACTTGGGCTTATTGATGTTTATAAATATGAGGCAAACTGGTCTCATGGTTAGGTGGGCATCAATGCTCTCTTGTCTGATCTCACTCCTGACTGTTTCTCCATCATTGGTGAGCAGCATGTAAGGGAATATCTAGAAGATGTTTGCTTACACTGTTCTGTTTACTATAACAATGGGATGTACATGTTCTGACAAGGGCCTTTCTTTTAATACTAGGTTTTTTTTTTAAATTGTGGAAGAATTAACTTTATTTCTACTATAAAGTGGTAATATCTGAGTCTATTGTCCTTTATTGGAGGACAGCTAGATGCAGTTTCAGGGCAACTGACTTCAAAATCTGTTGTTTCCAAGTGATTCATACTTGTGGTGTTATTTTCTTACAGGTAAAAGCTTCACACTAATCATCACAGTGAGTACAAACCCTCCTCAGTTTGCCACCTACCAGAAAGCAATTAAAGTGACTGTGGACGGCCCTAGAGAACCCAGGAGTAAAACACGTAAGTCCACAGTTTACTTACAAAGTTAGTTAGTCAGGGGCCACCACAAGTCCATTGCCATCTTACTATCGATCTCTAGCACCCATGAAAAATTTGAAATATTGTGATTGAACCCATGTAAACAAGCAATTTTGTATTATTAATACTATATCAGTACTGATATGGTGGTGTTTCATTCGCAGAAAGGTAAGCTATTTCACACCTGCGCATAAGATACGATTAAGTCTTTTTTGCAGATGAGCCATAACATAAGGAAACAAATGTTTTTATCTGTGAAACTGGTACCACTTCTTTTACAACATGTTTTCTCCAGTAAGCTTAAATTATTATTATGATCTTGACTGCTGCATGGTCATCAACGCACATGGTCAACTCTGCACACAGCTGCTATGTGGGGGGGGATCTCATGTTTGCTCTTTACAACGTACTAATACGCTTTCAGATAACAGCATTGCCAAAGTTCTTCCTCTTCAGCAGAAGCAAGTGGAGAGTTTTAAGATATTTAGCAAGAAAAGATAAACCATTTGTTGATGTTATTTCCAATTGTTTCTTGCTGACTACTTCATCTTTGTAAAAAAATAAAAAAAAAAACATTTTTAACGACAAGGATAAAATTGTTTGTGGTGGATGTGTTGTTGTTAACAAAGGAGAGGAATATTCACTTAAGAGGTAATTTAGTAATCAGCAGAAACCGTGGAAACGAACAGGACTTGATAAAACACAAATCGTTCAGTGAAGAAATATGTCTGCTGGCGGCAATGAGTAAAGTAGATAAGTTATCACGGTTGACATCAGATCTGTGTATTCCATTACCTGTGAGCAACCTTTTAGTTGTTTTTTTTTGTTTAATATTAAAAAGAATTTTATATGTACTTTTACAAATACAATTACCTCTCTTGCCAAAAATTTGAAATTAAAACTAAAAGATACCATTTTTTTTTTAAAAAAAAGCCTGGTCTCTCAGCTGTAATTGCTGATAAAATATGAATTTTATTATTTCTTACTTTTTTCTTTCTTTTATAATGACATTCTTTTAGCATACAATTTTGGTTTTGCTGAAGATCCAACCAGCAGTGCCTGCAGGTATTTAGGACTCTAATCTCCAAACACAGCGTCGTGCTCAGTGGCCACGAGGATAGTCGGAGCGTAGTGCTGTTGACAAATTTAATTTTCCAAAACCATGGCTAGCTTGTTACACTACAAGGGGCCTTATCATAAACAAAAAAAAGAAAGCAACCCCTCAAAAACACCTGCCCCCAAAATCAAACACAAACAAAAAAATCCCATAAATGTAGAAAGTGATCAGCAGGCAAAGAAGGTAGTGTATACTGGGGTCAGCACACCATGTTTACTGCAGTCAGGAGAGGCTGCAGGTGGTGGGAGAGAAGACTCTAGGAAAGAAGGGGGGGGTAGAATCCAGTCATTGTTAGGGCTCGGCTCCTAGCTTGTACATTGTTGATCTACTACTAATAACCCTCTTAGAGTAGAGTTGGCAATAAGAGTGTTGTTTTTTATTTATTTTTTAAAATTTATTCAACATGTGTTGTTAGGGTAATATCAGCAAAGTAAACAGTACTATCTCTGTAGCCAGGGCCGTCTTCTAAGGCACAGGCTAAGCAGGCACGTGCCCGGGGCCCCAGCTGAAAAGGGGCTCCAGCAGTGATGTGTAAAAAAAAAAATAGTAGTAATAGTAATTTCTTTTGATATAAATATTGTAATGGTTTTAGCTGGGTTTTTCTGATAAAAGATCAGCTACAGTTGTGTGCTTTGGACAGTAATAACTTCTCCATCTCTGGGTCTTAAGTGCTTCAGGAAATCTATTTTTCAGGTGTTATTTGTTGCTTTGCTACCCCCGTATTCAGAAAGAAATATTTTTAAGCGGGCAGAATACATAGAAGTTTTACATTAGCACTGTGTTGTATTTCAATAAGATTTTGAAGACAAGAATTACCATTTATTTCCTACTGTACTGTGGCAGGGGCCCTTGATTTACATTGTGCCTAGGGGTCTCCAAAGTCATTACCTTCACACATGGATTTACTAATAATAAGTAAATGGTTTTCTTCTAGAAAAACATTTTACAATACTAAAAATAAATATTGCGGTCAGAAGTTGTGAGTATAATAAATGATTTAAAGCTACTTCTGGTCTAATTTGTGTTCTTTACTTTTATGCTATAATAATAATAATAATAATAATATAATAATAATAATAATAATAATAATAATAATAATCGATCCTGGGCTTCTCAAATGCTTGCTTCAGTGGAGGAAAACTTTTAGAGCTCTAGGGAATGACTCTTTGGACTTTAACACCTGCGACAGATATTTCTGACACTATCAAGTTCTTAGATTATGTTTTCTCAGAATTAAAACCTGTGCATAGTCAAGCTGTATCCTTACTCTTCTAAAAACTGACAATAAAACCACTTCACTTATAATAGTTAAGTGTTCTGTGTATAAAGTTTACATTGATAAGTAATAATGCTACAAATAAAGCACTGCTTGCCATATATTCACCAAAAATGCAAAACTGCCTTTTTTTGGCATCCTCGGGTACCACATTAACTGCAGGTAATTCTTATGGAAAGCCAAGATTTCAGCAAATTTTACATAGAGGGGGGAAAGTATTTGAAGATACCAGTCTAGTTCTGTAAATGTTCCAAATGAATGAGTTTCTTTTTTTCTTAAACTAAATGTTTTCATCCATTAAGTCACTGCTCACCCATTGTATATCTAAAACCCAGCGTACTTTGAGCATTTAAAGGCTAGGAGCTTGACAGTTTTAAAAGATGCTTGTTGTTGTTGTGACGGATCAACTGGTGTATTAAAAAACAAGTTGAGGGTCTCATTGCTAGTGAGAACTGCTACGGAATAATTAGTTTATAAACTTATTCACAGTATGGTTTTTGTCTGTTTTGTAAATAAATGAAATTGAATGAAAAGAAAAAAAAATTTGCAGAACCAAAATCCAAAAAAATATTTAATGTTAAGTTGATAAATAATAATTAAAAAAAACAACAATGTTATTTACCAAATATTTCTGTTGCCAGCATTGCGTAAAGGTACAGATAGAAAAGTTAACATTGTGGAACCATTTTTCTATACTTTTCCATGTCAAAAAAATAAATACATAAACACTAAGGTAATATTGGGTGTTTTCTTTTTTTCTTTCATGGTCTTGTAAGCATGATATTTCTCTAACTCTTTTGCATGGATCTCTCTAATATTCTACTTTTTTGTGCTTCAATACAGTATAATTTAATTTTTTACATTATTCTCTTTCATTCATGCTGTAAGATGTGTTTTTGTTTTTTCCTCCTCAAACCAGTATGAAGAATCCAGGTAATTTCCATCCACCTCACCTGTCCACATTTTGAGGGCACGCCAATGCCATGCTATCTGTCTTTTATACTGGTTACCCACAACCAAGATGTGACCTATAAAAAGGGACATTGTGGGCTCTGCTCCTGACACTGGATTGCACAATGGCCACTGTCCCCCCCCCCCCACTGGTTTCTTGCAAGACCCACACCTGTGTTCAGGCCCCTAAATAGGGACAAGGTCAGCTGGGGCAGGCTTCCCACTTTGGCTTTGAACAGGGGGTGAACTCATTACTCATATTAGCAAGAGATATTAATTAAAACTGGACAAATTCACACAACAAATCCACTCACCTTTCATTTTGGCTGGTTGCCAGACTTGGCAATCATAGACAGTGCTTGCATACAAATGAATAATTAGAATAACGTCTTTTGATGTCTTTTCTTAGGTCCATGCACACAATACTGAATACAGCTGTAAGCACAAACTCCAGAGTAGCATGCACAATGTTATGACAGCTTTTCATTAAATTTGTCCCTTTTTAATGCCTCCCTCTCCCCCCCAATAGTATATTACAAAACAACTTTCACTGGTTTGTTTCTTTGCAGTCAATATATTTGGATTGTATCTGTACTGTTAGATGCATATACAGAATAAAATACAAATTTTTGTACATTCTTTATCCTAAGAACCTTAGATAAGCCATAATAATTCACACGTAGTCTTGTAGTACTTTAATTTACCATAGCTTTCAATTTTCAGGTGTGAACATTTTTCAGATTAAAAAAAAAAGAAAAAAGGAATGAGCATAGCCCTTTAAATGCAAATGAAGTCTAGAAAACAGTTGGGTTTTTATATATATAAAAAATAAAAACAGATAATTTGGATCTTAAATTGTTTATTTAGTGATTTCCATCAATACTGACTGGTCAGAGAAGATGGATCTAGCCGAACGTTTCTTACCATAAATGATTTTGCACGTCTGAATCATTTCAGCAGTCTACAGAGCTGGACAAGCAGAATTTATTATGAAGATCTAAATAACAAGGAATTTATTAGTTTTTGTAAATATTCTTTGCTCTAAATACACAACAACAACCAAAAATAAGGGTCTTATTTTAAAATCTGTATAAAAAGATTTTTTTATAAATCATTTATCAGTTATAGAAACAGCTGAGCACAGTACACACACTGTGTGAAAATAAAAATAATTCAGATATGATTTACTCATTGATTACAATTAAGTTTGGTGAAAAAAAAAAATAAATAAAAAATTGAACAATTTGTGTTTTATAACTGTAGCCAGTTTGCCTTCCATCATGGAGCAAGCAGGCCACCATTTAGGGACAGGAACTTCATATCGACTGATATCGTATGTCAAGGTGAGATAATCAAGTCACAGCTGAGTGCACCAATCAGCACACAGGTGTATCTATATAAACAGCTTACATCACAGCAGTTTTTCTCAGGATAGAGCCACTACTTCAGAGTTGCAAAACCCAACAGGGGATATGTTACTTCTTTTAAAACTTTACCTTTTAATATTTTAAATTTGTCTGCTACACAATACATGAATTTATTATTTTTCCCTAGTTTATCATCTTACTTTTTAAAAAAAGAGAGAGAGAGGGATGCTAAATTAATTAATTTAAGTAGGTTCTGGTGCTCAATAATGCAGTGATGAAAAATAATACCACATGACCTGCTGTAGATGATGACAACTTCCACATCTTCCAGTTATTTGGGATTTTTTTTTTTTTTTTTAAAGACCTTTTAAAACAACTGTTTGGTCCCCTGTCCAAACCACCTGGATCCACTCTGTACTAGTTTAGCTTTGTCCATTCTACCTGTCTGGTTTCATGTGGTAGAGATTTAACCAGCAGCTTCTTTATTTATTATACATATCTAACCAGGGAACCTGCCCTTGAATGACTATTGTCCTTGGACTTTCACTACAGGTAAATGCTTTGATTTTCCCAGTTGTTTACCCCTTGGATAGTGTAGCCAGACAAATACTCCACAAATTATTCTAATTTATTCACTGCTCACCTGCTCGGACATAGTATATAAAAACAAAGAAAACAAATTTGATAATGAAGCCAATAAAGTATATGTTAAGATTCTAAAAAAAAAAATAAATAAAAGTAGCAGAGTGAAAATTAGGGGACTATTTCGTACTTTGTATTCAGATCATGAAAAAATTTTCATCATGCCATTGTCAGTTTATCAACGTAACTTGTCGTGTCAAATGTTTTTTTCTTCTTTATTGCTACTTGACTCAGGAAGAACTGGCTATTGGTGTTTGATTATATAACACTTTGAAGGAGGCAGCATGAAGCTAATACCTGTGTGAACATGAAAGGAGCAGGTGCAGCTGTTAATGCAAAGTTAGCTAGCTGGCTCAAACATGAAAAGCCTTTTGTTTCTTTTATTCTACTTGGAGCTCATTGATTTTCTTTGTGTCCTCATGTCTAAATGGTGAAGCATTTACATCATAGATGTTTGTAAATATTCTAAGTATTCAATCTGCTGTGAAAGACAATGGGATTAGTATAGAATTTTAAAAAATAGTTCATCTTTTTATTGTGACTGACACTGTTATACTGTCGGCTGTAGCATACAGGTGCTAACCACTATCCTGGTTCTTGAAAGTTCCCCAAAATACTGGGTGTCTGGCTGGTATGGTTTCTGATGAGTTCTGTCTAGCTGGTGGCATGCATTCTCCTGTGCTTTTTCCAGACGATACTTTTAATTAAAGGTTGTCTCATTAAGATGGCCCAAGTTGGAACACATAGACCACTTTTGTGCAAGCCATTGTTGCACATGTGATGCAATTCCCTTTTGCCACCTAGTTAATGGTTCCAGGGGTTGTAACAACAACAACAACAAAAAGCATTGTTCTGCCCATTCAATAAAATTGAGTTGCTACCAGTAAATAAATGAAAATAACATTATAAAGCAAGGCTGTTTATATAACATGGAATATGCTTAACCCTTTGCTAACAAAAAAAAATCATCTTATTTCTTTAAGTGGAGACTTCTTGTGGTATAAAAGCAAACACTAGTTTTAAATGAATTCAAACAATCAAATTGTATAATGATAATCTTATGATTTTCAAGGGACATCATTCATTCAGACTTAATGCCACAAATACATACATTATAGTTGCATGTTCTATACAACTATATTTACAAAAACAAGTATATTTGAAAGTTTTTTCATTTAGAAATATTATTCGTATTTCACACTGAAAATTTCTTTTTAATATTTAAGAATTTTTAGTATGTCAATACAAAAAATTTTACAATTTCTTATTGTAACTCACTATATTTGCACATTTATATTGTTTCTTTAGCATTGCTTGAGAGTTAGAATTATGGAATGTGTTAATATATTATGTTAAGTTATCTCCTACACATACATTATCAGACAAATAATACTGCACTGGTCAAAATGTAGTAAAATCTAATAGCACATTTAATCATGGGACTTAACCCCAACTGTTCTCTCTCTCTCTCTCTCTCTCTCTCTCTGTCTTTTTTTTTTTTTTGGATTCAAGACAAAGCTATAAAGTTCATTGTCAGATAAAATTATCAGGGATATCGCAAAATAATTGAGTCAGAACAGCAAACCAACCCCTCTGCAAATCTCCATAACTATTTTCAAGGATTATTAAATTTTAATCACCAAGGAAGTCTTGATAATTTGGTAATAATATGGATCCTTTAGTTTCACATTTCAGCCATTGTCAGCTCAGGGATTGCTTTTTGAGGATCCCATCCTGAGAGAGCAAGTTTCTTGCTGTTTGTTATCCCCTTTTCCAAATATCAACTTTCATTGTCATTCATCACCTTTGCTGGGTACTATGGCAGCTGTCAAGTAAATGAAACAGGAACCAGAATTTTTCTTCATGTTTATTTAATTAACACAACTCAGTTAAATATACTGTATCCTTTTTTTTTTTGTTTTAATTATTTTCCTTCTCCAACTGATGGGGAGAGAGAAAGTGACCTTATGACAGGGTTGGCATACATGTGAGAATTGCACAAGTCCAGATAATCTATATCTTTTGCTAGATCCCACCAATTTCAACAGTGAGGGTTTTTGTGCTTTGAATAACAAAATCTACATAGTTTAAACTAACTTGCTATCTAACGTACTTTTATGGATGGTACTATACTTGTTACATTTCTTCTTGTTGCTATTTTCCCAGTAAATACATTTGTCCTTAAGATCATGGTCCTTTACCTCAGAATGAGTTAAAGGTCCAATATTTAGCAGGCTGATGTATCTTTGCTGGTTTTTATGGTCATCACAACTTCTTTGCCATCAGATTCTCATGACTCATTTCTCAATATCCTCATTGTTTATTTATCAAAATTTTTGGGGGCACCATTTTCATTAACAGTAGTCATAAAATGTAACTTTATAGAATTTAGAACTAAACTATAAACAGAAAATACTTTGAAACTCAAACCATTTCTGTTAAGCAAAGTAACTTGTTTTGTTTTTTTCCATTTGTATACATTTTATACTGTACAAGACTTGTATCTTTTCGTCTACTTGTGACGTTTAACCTTCTGTTTTTCTGTACCTTCTTGTCTGTCCGTGTGTATACAGTTATAAATGTGATGGCCAGATGGCAATATTTCAAAAATAGTCCATCTTGAATTGAGCAGATTTTGTCAAACAAGAGTTCTTCTGCATATGAAAGTAAAACTAGTTCATTTCATTTTCATTACTTTTATAACCAAGTGCTTACCTGGTTATCGACTAGCAATAACCTGAACAAGTCATCATTCACTGAATTTGTTCACTTGTACCCAACTGCCACCTTTCTGTACGTCATTAGCACATTTCGGTACTCCATGGAGCAACAATGTTATTTTTAAAAGCTTTGAAGAGAAACGTGTCTAATGAGGCTTTGCAGTTTGTGCCTAAAGTTGACATGTTCAGTTTTTACCTTAAGCAAAATACATTTTTGAAAAAAAAAAAAAATATTCATGAGGTATGCAACAATATTTTGCAGGAATAAAAATTGAGGAAAGGCTGGTGCGATTTGGTCCGAAAAGCACAAATATCGACCTGTTTGTCACCAGTCACCATGGCAACTGGCAATCGTTCTCCCACAAATCTCCTGCTGACCATAACTTCAGTTTGAAAGGTATCTACATCATTTATCACCATTCCTTCATCTGTTCTGTGTACTGTGTCTTCTTCATTGTGGTTTGTAGTGTGTTTATGTACTGTCAATCTCTCATCTGTTCATCTCCATATTTAGCACCAACCTACAAAATTTACCACTGCAGTGACAGAAAGAGAGACTAGAATAAATTTTATGCTATTTCTAAAAAGTATTAACTACACTGGTAATTTGATTTGTATGTAGTAGCTCCTGTCATATATGGTCAGTGAATATCTCTTCTTGGTTGAATCCAGCTTTTTAAAGAAAAAGAAGTGTTGCTTTTGGCAACAATTGTAGTAAACAGTACTGATTTGGTCAAGTCTCCATCCATCCAAGGGCTGATGGCTAAATACATATGGGACTTTTACTACTGATACTAATTACTAACACACTAAATAACAGCTATCAGAGTATGCAACACCTTTATGTTAACAGTAAAACAAGCTCAGCTTTTATACTAGCAGAGGATTTTTATTTTTTAACTAAAGGAATCTCTTTAAAAGATCTTCCCAAAATAGATTGTGCGTGGCTAATTCAACGTGTTATCACTGTGTGTAGTTACGCTCTGATTCGCTGCTGCAGCTGACTGGTGGTATGCTTGTTCTGTTATGTACTTTAAGTGTAAAAATACTTTAATCTGATTGTTATTTTGTCCCTTTACATACATTTAAGAGAACAGTTAAAAAATCACCCTCTAATATATGCAATGGATAATTTCATGCGGTTGTCATTTTTCTATGCAGTAATTTTAACTGCATTTCTAGACAAATTTCCCATGCTGTACTAATTTAACTAGAAAATGACCAAAACTTAAAATTTAAAGCTTTAATACTGAAATATTGTTATTATATAACCATTGTTTCTAAAACATCTGAATTTTAAAAAAGTCTAGATTCTAAATTGTTTTAAAACCGATATCATTTCCTTTTAAATGCACATACACACAAAGTGTGGCATGTTTCACTATAGCTGTCACACTGTTTCTCTAGTGTTCTCAGTCATTTGATGAGATTTATTTTTTGCCTGCCATGCATATTGCACCTAGGCAACATAGCTGATCTTGGGCCATTTTCCCATTAAATGAAGAGGTAGTAGTGATCGAGGCTATCCGTTTACTCTACTCCACCACTGGTCTCCATTAACAGAATTATCTAACAAAATCCAAAAACCAGTTTGATTAGCATTTTGTGCAACAAAAAAAAAAAAAACAAGGCTAATGTTTTTGTTGTGGGCTGTGTTCATCGTGCAAGCATTTACAGCAAACCTGTATGTTTAGTTCTTTCATGCTCTCATCTCCCCCTCCCCCCCCTGCTTTTATTCTCTCACACTTTCGCCATCATCACAACCATCCATGATCAGACATGCCACTTCATCTTATAGATCTGCAGCACTATACAATAGCTAGGAGGGGAATTTTGCAGAAGCAAGCAAGAACAGAGGTAGACTTGACTGAGTCTGAGAGACTTAATGGCAAATCTATAACACTTCCAGCCTGTACTGTTTGGTGCAAGACTTTAAAAATGGCAGTAATTATCACTTTATCCATTTAAAATTTAAAACAGTCTTAATTTCTAGTCCGTGGAAAGTTAAGTAAATAAATAAAATTGTCACTACAAGAACATGCAATTATTTACTCTTTAATTTTAAGGAAAGATAAATACAAAGATGATGTCAAACATCTGAAGCTAATAAATTATAATGCATAATCAGAAAGGTCATTGTTTCTGTTGAGTCTTAAGTAAAAAAAACAAACTTTGTATTGAACAAATCAATCAGTTGAGTGGATGAATAGAAATAACAGCAAACACGAGCTGATGTAAATAAAGCTTTTTTTACTCTAATGTTACATAAAAGAAAAGGAAAAGAATATGGGAGGATTTTGTACTTTTGTTTTAGAAATTTTTATAACAAAAGAAAGTATTATGTATGTGGGGAATAGTAAATATATGGTTTCAAGAGTGCTCCTTGGCTAAACTGCCTCAAATTATTTTAGCCCATTTATGATCATCCCTTAAAACAAAGAATGATGATTGTTGATTATTCAAAGCCTCAGTTAAATGTCATCTTTAGAAAAATGCTGAAAATTTTTTACATTGAGGTTTATTTTTCAACTCTATTTTCTCTCCAGAATAGTACTATAAGTAGTAAATGATCTGGAGTATAAGTCTGTGCTCTCCTACCTAAAACCTAATTTATTTATCAATCTACAAATTCTTATTTCACGCCCTGTAAATACTATGCCTGTCGTGTTTAGCATCTACAACCTTAATAGCCACCACTCAATGAACCTGAAAGCATGGTGTAGCCGTGAGAACACATGATGTAGATCCTATGTAATTTTGATTTGCTCATCATGGTTATCTCTAATATTTTTCTGAATTTGTTAAAAAAAAACAAAGATTCAAAATTATGATTGAGCCTTTTCTCCATTTTCAAGAAAACCCCTGTTGTTTTTATCCTTCTAACTGTGGAGTGAGCTTTTTTAAAATTTCAAAACAATGGCTACTACTTTTTTTTTCTTCTCTTGTTTACTCCACATACAGACAGATCAACCAGATCTATGCTGCAGGAAATAAAATTGCTATGGCTTCCAGGTAAATACAGTATTTTATTACGTCAAAATTGGTTTACACTTAGTATTGTGTCAGTGTGACAAGGAAATGGTTTTTTGGTCTTTGGTGGGTAACATTCAGTTAAATGTTGAAGTGAAACGGAAGAAATAAAAATAAAGTTTTAGCATTCCAGATGGTCCAACCTGCACTTCCATAATCGGAATCTTGGTTCTTTGAAAACTCACTAATTACGATATATCTAATGAATGTCTTCAAAGAAAGAGCCGGTGTGGCTAGGTGGCAAAACAAATTAGTCTAGAGTGGTTCCAAAAGGGGGACAAGGAAAACAAGGGTCAGCTCTGTACACTGGGCTTTGTTCTTTTATCATAACTTCCCAAGAAAAATCTTAATCTGGAATATGCTGAGCTTTGATTTCAATGTGAAACAGAGGAAAATATGAGTTAATTTGGAGTGATGGCAGCAGTGTTTGCACCTTTGCACCTGTAAACTTGTCGGAGTCTCTCACATCTGCTACTATTCACAATGGAATAATGTGCTGTCATTGGTTGTGTGATGTCTGAAGCTTCTTCACCTTATACCATGCACATCCCTGCTATTCAGTTAGTTTATCTCAATGTAGTCATATCAGATCCACAAAAAAAACTTTGTGTCAGGCAGTCCTATAAATTTCTAATTAAACTCCAATAGTTTGATATAACAAATTTCCTAACAAAAATACAAATATATATTTATTTTAATAAATGATTGATTTAGTTAAATTATTATTAAGATATTGTGACTTAAATAAATGCTCCAGGAAAAAGAAATGCATATTAATTCAATTTCTAAACCAGTTTACATTATTACTAACCACCTCTGCTAATTTAATCTTATTCCATTTCATTACTAACATTTTTTAAATATCAAGCCTTTGCTGAAACTTTAGCCAATTTATATTTGCAACCTTTAGGATTTCTAATTGTAGATATGAAAATACAAAAAAAAAATTGTTGCTGTCCACAAGCTCAAGATCCTTTAGGCATTTTGAAAATTTCTATCTAATTTCCCCTCAAATGTTTAATAAATCTTTTGCTGAAAATTTTCAATATCTTTTCTTTAAGGTGAAGAAGTCTTAAATGTCTTGGGGATTTCTAAATTATAAATCTTAGAAACTGAGTTAAACACCTGTGTTTTTTGACTACTACACAGAAATTTCAAATAAAATCATTTCAGATGCAGGACATTTTACAACAGAGTTAGTTAGTGCATTAAAACTTAAATGTGCATATGATTTAGGTTTTCATTTGCACTATTCATCTTTCATAATACACTGGTTTAACCAATTTCATACTACTATTTAGCAGGCATAGAGTAAATAAAAGCAGCCTTTTGCAGCCTCAAATAAAAACTATTTGCCATTGGAAGGACGCATCGTTAGATTTAGGGATATTAATACTATTGGTAATTGTAAAACATTTTTTAAAGGCACGTTCACTTCATGTGGTAAAAGATAAAACAATTCATCATCTTGGTAGATGACCCTGACAGTGTTATAATTCATGTATGTGCCACCATGCAGAAATTTTTCCACCGATTGTGGATCCTGTTTATTTGAGAAAAATATCTCTGTGCAAAATTTGTCTAGGGGCACACCTGTGAGATAGTATGCAATAGGTTACTGCTGGTAATTTTGAGTAATCAGTTATCTTTCTAACCTCTCTCAAGATTGGATCTTTGTGATAAAAGCAGCAACTTATTTGCCTCCTTTTATTTGTCAATAATATAACGGTAAAAAAAATAGAAGTAGACACTTTTACAATGAATCTTAAGTCATAAAACTGAAAGTGGAGGTGAGATGCAATGTTTATTGATTACCTTATGATACACTATCTAAGAACAGCTAAAAATACAAACACTAAAATTATAACTTTGTTAAATATAATTAAAGAATAATATATGTTATTTGCTGATATTAGCCACTGACAGAGCTCCACAGCATGCTAACCTATTATTTCTATAGTAATACTGAAATAAAACAACTTTCCATTCAAATATCAGAGTGAATAATTAACTCTGAAAACTCTTGTCCTCACTTCAAGGTCTTGAGGGCATCTTACAGGAGGGAGTTAGGGTGGGCCATTAGTCATGGTGACCAACCAAATTACCAGGGAAGCTAGTCAAGAATTATCCCTTCACAAGTACCCGGAAAATTCCTCCTATAACTCCCCACCCCTCTGAACGCCTGAAGAAATAACAGAGATAGATTGATACAGAAGAGCAAGAAACCTTTGGGGTTTACCCATGGCAAATTAGGTAATACACAAATTACCATGTTCCTTTTAAAGTGTAATTCATGCCTATCAGTTGATGATATGGCAGGTGTGATAAAATAAATCATCATAATTGGTTACTGAGCTAACCAAGTTGACGTTTTATCGCAATATTTCTTTTATCTAACCACAAATGCACAGAGAACAAAATGATTAAATCACCAGAAATAGCCAAACCCAAAATATCTGTTGCCATTCTAGAATGAAGATAATGAAACTTCACTTTTGTGTTAGCCAAATTTGCATAATGTACTGGTTATCTGAAAGATCTTGACAAGCGAAATGGAATATGGGCCTAGTCAGCCTTTGTTGGCTCAGTCGCCAACTACTGTCCAAGCACAGCCCAGCTACTTTGATTATTAACCCTTTCCCAGTGAAAATGCCGTAGCGCAAATGATTAACTAAGTAAAGGAGCTAGCTGAGTATCTCTTCATGATTGAAACTACATGAGGGAGATTCGGGTCAAAAACAAGATAGTACTGTAACAAAACAGTATAAAGTTAGTTACACCCATATTTATTAAATCTCTCATATTCTCCTAAAAGCAGACTGTACAACCAACGAGTTTTTGAAAAACCACCTGACCGCACTTACTCCTCACATTGTTTGATACCAGCAATCTGTATCTAAATGGAAACTTTTAAAAACCTTTTATTTTTCCATGGTCGTCTTGATTTGTTATTGACAAAGGCAGAGCATCGTGCTGAATCCAAGTTACTGGATCTTCAAATATAAATTACAAGTAATATTCTTTTCAAAAAATTTCATTTTATTTTAATATTATTATTAATGCTATGATCTTGTTTCCATTTTAAAAAAGAGAGAGAGAAATTTATTCTGGAAAATATACCATGTTAAAAATCTACACTGATATCACATATGGTCAAAACTGCAATATCACTTCTGGGTAAATATCATATAGCTAATAATACATAAATGAGGTACTGTGTATTAGCTTTCCTGATTCATGTTTGCATCTATAAAAGCTAAGAAATCTTGCCATGCTACAGTTGCAAAAGATTTAGCTGGAATTGCCAAACAAAGGAATATCACGCTAAGATGAAAGGAGAACAGTACTTTTCAGACCACAAAAGTGGTGAAATTGTTGGAACACACAACTAACACACACTTTAGTAGAGATTTCTGAGAGCACTATAGATTATAGCAGTAGCACATTCTTTATCTTTATGCATTACTTAGTTTGTCAAAAAAAATGCCCAGATTCATAGGTCTGATCTGTTTCATTTCTGTGTTAATATAAAAGCATTTAGTGTGTGTGTGTGTGTCCCCGTCCGTCCGTCCATCCGTCCACTAGTTCAATACATGGATTACTAAGGTTGAGGACCAGAGCATGAATTCCTGTTGGGACCAGTTCCTTTGGCATACCTCTCTCTCAGCTGGCCATGTGAGTTTCCTCTGTGCACTCCAGTTTCCTCCCACAACTTAACATTAAGAGTTCTAATACGAACGTTTGCTCATGGCATCCCACTGTACTTAAGTACACAATTCTTATCATAAATGAAATAAGAATTTGCAGTCCCCATAATTGAGAAAGTGTATGATAACAATGACGACGTGCTTGTGTGTGTGTGATGAAGGAAAGAGAAATACAAATACCTGATATACAGGTGTGGTTCAAGCAAAAGTTACATATGTTTAATCATCAGAAATGAAGTACAGGAGATAAGCCATCCAAACTGTATCTTCATCTCGTTGTTTCATCCAAGAACGGAATGTTCATTTATCTCATCTATGTACAAGTCCCATGATGCCAACCTGGTAGACTTCTGTACCTTTGTTTTTTTTTTGTTTTTTTTTGCAATGTCATGATTTTGAAAATGTCAATCCACCCTAACATTCACAGTGGTTTTAAACAGGTGGAGATCAGGTGAGATAAGTAATTCTCAGCCCAAACGACATTTTCAGCCATGTCTATGGGAGTACAAGCATATTCTTGTAAGAGGAGAATCCATTTGTTGATCAGCACTCTGCCAACTATAACTTGCACCTTTTGCAGTATTACATTCTGTTCATTGACATGTTTCTCAAGGTTTTTCTTTGGTACATCCCAAAATAGTGTGGCTATGATTTTCTTCGCTAATGGCACTGTCTTAATATTCTTTTTTTGGAGATGAACCTTGATGCCGCCACTGCATGTTGGAAAACTTGGACTCAGGAGTGTAGTGATTGCTAGCCCCAAGTCCCATCATGTGACAGTCCTATTTAAGTCATCTTCAGTATCATCACAGTGCTGCAGCTTGTGCAGAACAGACTGTCAAATGTTCATGATCTAGATTGAAACTTGTTTAGTTCTTTTAAAACCCAGTGTTCTGACACACAGGAAACCCAGATGCTGTTGCAATATAGTTTCATCAAGATGTTTCACTCATATACGATAGTCCTCTGTGAAATGGGTGTTTACTCTACTGATGTTTACAGGTATGACTGCAAATAGCCTTGCAGCAAAATATCTGTTATTTCCTATACTGTCAGGACTCATTTGAAGCTTATTACAACAGATGTATAAAGCTTTCCATGAAGAGCTGTGCTGCAAGTCTGCAATAATTTTTTTAAAATTCTTATCTAGTCAAAACCTGTGTTGTTATACAGTCTGTCAGTGCCACATAATCTATCCCAAGTGGAAAGATGTGAGATGTGTTTCATACCCCAACAGCTATTAACAAAAGTGTAACTCACTTGAACAACACATAATTAGTTACTGTTTTTTGGTAAAAAACTTATAAACTTACAAAAACAACAGATAATTCATTGTGTATTTTATTTAAAAAGATGCCTGATAAGAAAAAAAATTATTATGGATTTAATTTGATGACAATTTGTTTAAAATTTAGGGTAAAATTATTCCAAAAAATATACTCTTTCTACACACACATTCTTTTGTAAATTTAGAATTTTAACTTCATAATTAAATAAAACAACAGCTTCTGTTTTTTGTATAATCTTTTGGTTGGCAAAACTTGAAAGATTTCCTTATGTGATTATACCAGGTAACATTACATTGAAGAACATTTTTTATTAGAACGCTATAAATTGCTTGGGAACCTTGTTACAGTGTAAGATGGCAATTTTGTGTCAAGCAAAACGTACATTATACAGATTTGACTAGGATGCTGATGTGTTCTACACTGCCTCGAGTTACCTAAAATGATGGTTTAGTGTTCTTTTCTAGTGATCTGAAAATTGTGTTATTACAAAGAATGGAAAAAAAAGAGGGGGAGCGACTAATACAAAGATTTTAAAAAAAGAAATAATTCAATGATGTAACAGCATTTAATGATATAACCTGCGGGCATTTTTCTAAAAACAATAAATGTACTTCAGACAACTGTCAGCAGGCGCTACATTGCATTTCAAAAGAATTCCTATAGCCAGTTCATCTACCACAAAGAACTATATAAATAACCACCAGGTGATTAAAGGTCTCTTGTCACTGTCATCTCTATAATAGCAGAGATTTTATTACAAAATGCATTCCTCACGATGGCAGTATTTTATGAGTTGTCAAAACAATAGGATTTAACAAAATTAAATGTGACAAGGAGTTATGACCTCGGCCGCTTATATGCAGTCAAATTGGCCTCACAGATAGCCTTAGTAAATGCAAATTGAAGATGATTAACTGATGCACTTTGGTAGTCTGTTTTTACAAACTGACCTAACAATGCCATCTAGAGATGAAAGCAGCAGAGCAGCTTCTTGTAACAGCACCAAGGCTTATATTACCCCCCCCAAAAAAAGTGTATTGAGCAATGATCTAAACTGCCAGCTTGACATATGGCCAAGAGAAAATATATTGATGTTTAATTATCAACCAAGGTCGAAATACACAGGCTCTTGTTTCCTAATAGATGAGCATGTTCTATTTTAATGTTGAAAGCATGCATTTTGAAAAGCATGCGGGATTGTCAAAATCCACCAGCTTAGATTGCTGCTGCAATTGACTCGCATGGATCCCCTACCATATGGTTGGTAAATGATGCAATCACTATGTAGTTTAATAGCAGCCGCCAAGTCAAAGAGCAAAGTAATTGTTTTAATAGCCTTTGCTTATTAACCAAGGCTCTCTTATTCTTGCTCATAATGAATAAGTGGCTAATACAAAAATAGTATCATTATTAAAGCAAAAGGTTACCTGGTTATAATGGCAACAGTACAGGTATCTTAGAACTTAGTAAGACTTACCTTTGATTGTCAGTTAAAAGACAACCACAGAAGTTTAACATATTATTGTTTGTGGCTGTTGATGAGACCTATTTATTATGGCTACGCTTGTCTTTATTAGGACCTGACCAATGCCCTGCCCTTTAATTAGGAACTGTTGTCAAGCTGGGAAATGGAAATAGAAGTTAACAAGAACTGTAAAAGCAAAATTAACAAGCGTGCACCTGAGTTCAAGGCCAGTACACCCAAGCATTGATAAAAAGGCTTGGAAAACAAAAAACAAAAAAAAAAACTATTCTGCATTATCAGCCAGCTGTCCTTTGGTCATGTAATTCATGTTACTACAAGTTGCCATCTGCCTTTTTGCCTTTAGTTTCCCAAATAATTCTGTGCTTTTAAAAATTTTTTGCTAAGTGTAAAGAATCAAATTAGTCTAGTCTTTTTTATGACAATTCTCCTTAATAATAATAATAATAATAATAATAATAATAATAATAATAATAATAATAATAATAATAATAAACTATTCTTATACTCAAAACAATGCCAGCTTTCTGTGGAGGAAACAGGCAAATTGAAATGCTGTTGTTAAAATAATTAGAACCTAAATGAACTATAAAAGAGAGTTTCTTCCCAAATGTTGCTGAAAATGAGAAATCAGCGAGCTTTCCTCCACAGTTTCTCACCATATTTATGTCGGATTTTCTGAAGGCTGCCTTCTCTTTACTTTCTTTTTCTTTTGCAACTGAAGCAAGCAGTGAAGTCATTATGTTGTCCTTATCGCTATTATACAAAGATAAGAGACTTTGAGGCAGACAACTGGCCAATGTGTTGGGGTGGGGTTAATAATAGTACAAGAAATCATAGTTGCTTAATCAGAGTGAAATCGAGAGAGAGAACGAAAGCTTGCCCTAAGTTGTTCAGCTAATCCCCAAGGAAATAGCATGCAATTACACCTATTTATAGCTTAATTTGATTATGATGATAAAAATCACATGGAGATGACACATGCAGATGGCAGGATATTAAAGTTTTTTCCATAGTTGTAACATCATTGTAATCATTAAATAATTATTTTTAAAAGCATGCTCTACTTTTTATTTTGTTTATTTTTTTAATGTATATTTTTCTCTGAAAACAATGAATCAGTAGTCAGGTTGTACGTATGATATACATAATGCACCGAGGAACGGTTCTTGCTAGAGGGTAGAAGAAAACTTAAACTATGCACCGTCTGTGTTCTTGTAAACTCTCTCTCTTAAGGAATTACAACTTTCTTGGAAAATTGCTTCCTTCACCTTTCATTTTGTATTAACATTGAAGAAAAGCAACATGGAAAGATCCTAATTTACATATTTTCGCAAGTAAAGCAAATGTAAAATTACTCTTAAAGATCTGCAACCAGATACAAATGATTAACAGAGTTTTGGCTGATGGATAAAAACTATTCACCAAACTGATAGTTTTGTTCTCTGTGGACAAAGCTGTATTATTCAACCAGCACCTGGCCTTTTATTTTGAGTTTTGTTCTCATCTAAGAGTTAAATAATCAGAACAGACTTTTAAAAAGTCAAGCTCCATTTTTCTAATGTAGCAAAGAAATATTTCAAATTTATCAGTGGGTGAATGCATTTTTTAAAATTCAGAAAAAAATTGTTTCTATTGCAAATGGAAATGTTTTAAGAAATTCAGATGTTACACTTATAAATGGTATCTACATTTTTTAAATTTTAAATACTATTTTTCCAGCAGACAAAAAAAATTCTCCATCAACATTCACAGTTTTTGAAATTGTTAGGTACATTCCTCATCTTTGGATTCATTTTAAATGCATTTTTTTTTTTCATTTTTCCAAAAAAAACCCCCAAAGCTTCAGGATTTTTCTAATGCACAAACATCAACAAACCGGAGAGTTCTTTATTTCCACCATGGCTGATGTCACTTTGCTGGTTTAAATGATTCTCTTTGTTTCTCCTACAAGGTGACTTTCTGTCAGTTCCTCAGCTTGGAACACCCAGCTGGTCGGCCTCCAATTCCAAGTGGGGAGTGATGAAATAGGAAGGCAATTAATCTGTTGTAAATGGTGGGGGGTTGGAAATCTGAAGAACTTTTATCTTAATCTCCATTTGCCTGGCCAAACCAATGAAGCAGCAAAGGCAATGAATGGTGGAAACTCTTCTTATTTTACCAGCATATCTCAGTCCATAAACCTTTACTGATAAATGGATTTGTTTAAACTTATTATCAAAATGTGCACGTTTCTTTCTTTTTAGAATTACGAACTGATGACCATCGTATCCACCACCGTCCAAGTCCGCTCGACCTGCCGATCGAAAGATCAATTCCAGATCCTTTAGGGGAGCGAAGGTTTTCCTCCCACCTGGCTGAATTAGAGCAGCTGCGCCGGTCAGCAGTGCACCACCCTGATGTCTCTCGAAGCAACACACAGGAGCCCAATGGGTTCCGTCACCCATCGGACAGACAGAGTGAGTGAACTAAGTTTGATTTTAACAAAAACACATTGGACAAACACAAAGTGCCGAGGTTTGAGAACAAGCATAATAATTAGAAAGCACCTGCAATCAGGCTTTTCTTTTGAAGACCCTGATAAAAAAATCGCAAATATGATGCCAGTTTTTTTTTTTCTTAAATTAGAAATTCCTTGATTTTGGAAATGCAGTCCAAAAGAAAATAAGCGCTCCATTACTGAGTCTGACATTCGAATGAGCAAGAATTTATAAAGCAGCAATAAAGTTACGATGTTACACCAGCTGTCACCCAGGATTTGATAATTTAGAAAGTCTGTAGAGAACGCACAACCAGCTTACCAAAAAACCACGGGGTTAGTTACTGAGAACTTTAAAACCTCAACAAAGTGCAGCTACTTGCAGTATTGGGGCATAATGCAAGTCGAAACCAGCTTCGGTGGTTGGATCTAAATAAAATAGGACTATATATTTAATTTTAAGCAGCTTTATTTGAAACTAGCTGGGGTACCCACCACTGCACGGGGAAAAATGGCTTTTGACCAGTGTGCAGTAGCTTAAAACCTTGCCCAGATTCTGAAGTACCTACATGGCCTCTACATGCTAACAAACACTTGAAAATATATATTAGATTAAACATTTTTTTTTTTATATTCATTTTATTAAAAAATTTAACTTGGTTTTCCACCCATTTATTTTACAAAACTGCAGGCAGATTTTTCTTTTGGTTTTTTTGTAAGTCATTTGTATTCAGTACAAGTCTTGCTACGGACACTTGGTATTCTGGTCAGGGTACAAGAAAGCCACATTATCTAGGTGGTAACTAACTAAATGTAAGATTCACCACTATCCTCCTGAAACCAGCTGCTTCTCTTCAGGTCTTTTTATCCTTTGTGTTGAAATGTTTTAAAAGAAAGTGAGATGCTGGTGTGATGTTTCTGAAGCTGTGTAGGTCAATAAAATCTTCTCATCTCTCCATCAAAGCTCCTAAGCTGCCATCTTTCTTTAAATTAGTAATGGATAGAGTCCATTGTAAAGTGTTCAGATGAGTAACTACGTGACTAACATCTGAGCAAGCTGTCTTTGCTCTACTGCTGCTGAGAGATTAACTTTCTAATTTTAAAAAAAACACACTATGAAAATTGATCCAAACCCTTGAAAGGAAAATGATATTTTCTCCACAGCTGCAGCAAAGTTGATAAATTGAATGAAAAATTTAAAATGTAAGCTTGAGTTAACTTTTTTCTAAAAATTTATAAACAATAATACAGAACTCATCCTGTAAGAGATTGCATCAGTTAAAAAAAAAACGTACAGATCCTGTGTCAGGTTGTCTTTCTTTTCTTTATTAATTCCGGAAACATGTGAATTGTGCTCTTCCTTTATTTAACAGTCACACGTTGTTTTCCTCAGAAACCCTCGGAAAACACCTGGACAGTGCTCGGCACACATGGGGAGTGCCTTACACAAAGGAAGGGATTCTTCCTGCTCCAACAGCTCATGTGACACCTTACCCCCAGACCACATCAGCCTTGGCTGCTATACCGAGTGAGTACCAGTCTCTTTCTGTCCAGTTTTCCAACCACAGCTTAGTGTATCCTCACTACACATTTGTTTTTGTTTTAAATTATATCAATTCACAATGGACTGGAGACTAGTTCAGAGATACTAGAGTAAAACCATTTTACACAGTTAAAATGTATTGTAAACATCAATAGTGCACACCTCTCTTTGCTCAGCCTGAATAGTATAAAAATAAAATGGGTAATTTTATGCACTTTTTCTGTATACTGTGTCAGAAACAAACAAAAAAAACAACTGTGGTCATAATGATATTGTTAGATGATATTTGTTTTTTTATTGTTTTTTTTAATCTAGGTCATCACTTAGCAACAGTGGATCAAAATGTGCCTAGCTCTCGATTAAAACCACTTCATAGCTCAGAACTTCCTGTCATGACGCAGCACAGGGTGTCACCACCCGACAGACGGCTCCCTGTCATTCCTGAGACACAAAGATTCGACTACTCTTCCATAGAATCCAGGTATCCAGTTGATCAAAGAATATCAATTGAATCTAGATTACCTGTAATGCTCCCACCATACCAAGGAATCACTGATGTGCGCTTTCCTGATCCCAGATATCCAGAACCGCGACACCTCTTTGCATCAACACACAGTATACCTTATCCATCTAATAGTTCCAATCTGGCCATCCTGGAAGAAAGTCGTGCAATATCCACACTCCCACTTCCAACACATAGCAGCTATCCCATTATTTCTCCACGAGAGTTCTTTGGTTCCGTAAATCCACCAAGTACAATATCGGCATCATATATAAGTGGCTCGTCTTCAGCCGTCCTTCCTCCAACATTCCTCTACCCTCATCTCTACAGTTCCACGCCACAGTACCAAACTAGTCTATATGTTCCTTCAGGAGAGGTTCGGACATATGAAATACTTGGTCAAAGACCATCAGACATTCCAGGAAGAACGGATCGACCTACAATCATGACTCCTCCACGGGTACCCATGGAGGGTATATCTATTTCCACCAAGGAGGTGGAACCCAGCGAGTCACGACATAGCCGCTCAGAACCACAAGATATACATACAATTGCAAAGGAGGACAACCGTATTGCTGATTCAGTCCCATCAAGTCGAGCAACTCACCCAAACTCATCAGAAACTAACTCAGTATGGCGGCCATATTGACTGAAAAGGAATTTATTTATTGTAAAGCCATAAGTGCCTAGATGTGTTCACTTGTATTTTTGAGACAAGATTCACCCAGGAATCTTGAATTTGCTTTTACACTTTGTCATGGAACAGGCTTCCCCAGACACAACAAAGACAATTGGAGTTAACTTAACTCATTAGAAGTGCAAGCGACTGAAATTCCAATGTTTTACTTACAACAGAACGATGCTTACTATTTAAAAAAAGAAAGAAAAAAAGCAGAGAGAATTTTTTTAGTTTTTGTCTACAAAAGAACCTATTCAGTATTGTTTACATGGGGTACAAGTAGGGCGACAGTGAGGGTACAGTTAGTGTGTGCCATTTTAATTCTTAGTAGGGGAGTTAGTATGTACCTCCCAAAGTGCCATACTTATTTGAATGTGTGAACCAGAGAGAAGTTACAGAGATGTTAAGTTTGTATGTAATTGTTTCTTCTTCTGTATATGCACATGTTGCTGCTGGCCCCTAATGTCCTGATAAACAGATTTTTATTTTGGGAAGATGGCCAGAAATCGAGGTGGAAGGTTAGTGATTTGGCTGTTAGTTAAACTGACGCGTAACTTTAGTTTGCGGTCTAGGTACAGTGAGGTTACTTGATAACTACTAATACACAGCAGCCAGGCAAAGCCACATCAATCCCTCACATACCACTGGTTTCCAAGGCAACATGTGCTACCTCACAGCACAAACTAAAAATTTTAATCTGCAAAAACGTGTGCCACTAGGAGAATAACTCTGAAATCTTGACCTAAATTATAACTTGATTGTTGTTCTTCCCATTAAAGTAATGCTCTTAAAATCATCTTAAACCTCAAAGAAGTTACAGTTTTCGTATATTCTGATAACCAAATAAAGTAAACAAAATTACATGTAGTTAGTTTATTAACAAGAAATTCCAAAAATAAACAACATTGCAATAATACAATTACCAACATTTTTTTTCTTTTAAAAAAAGACAAAGTCATAAAAACGAAATTTTCACATCAATTACAAATTTATCTGAAAAATAATAATAAAGTTAAACAAATAATTCACTGGTAAATTCACATTTGGAAAAACTGCGTAGCTTGAATTCTTAACTAAAATCTCTCTTACACTACATATCAACTACAGCTGGCAAAACTCATTTTGGTCACTGAATGTTTTAACTTTCCTGTGGCATATCAAAGTACATACCATGTTGTGAGAGCACATGGAACTGTAACAGTGGCTATCCCCTGATCCCGTGATACTTTTTTTTTTTTTTGGCAGCTTTACCTCACTGTTTTACTGTGAAGTGCCTTCTGGTTGCAAAAGAAATGTTAATGATGAATCTAATTCAAATTATGTGGTGCAGAACATGAACAGTATTTGTGTTTTTTTTTTATATACTTGCAGTCATCCATTGTAAACTGGAACTCGGCTCAGTAACAGTAACATCATAGATGGATAAAACTTTCCCTTTCTCTTTTGATCAAAAGCAAATGAGGACAGACGTGTTAAGTTTTAACAATAGCTAGACTATAAGGGTGATGTGAGAGAAAGCAAGATGCAGCTCGGCAGCGAAGTCTCTTGTCAAACTGGGAAATAATTACCCTCTCCTACTACGGTTGTTCTCATTTCTTAAATTAATCATAAGGGAAGCTACTTCAGCAATGATTACCTAATTCATAGCATTTAAATACAAACATTTTTTTTTTAAAAAAAGAGAGTAAATTTAAAATATTGCATCCCACCTATTTTCAATGTTTTACACTCAGTCAGAGGCTGCCAGCTGAGTGAATAAAGTATTAGATAAGACTAAATGGCATACAGTCGGCGTTTCTTTAAGATTTCTGTACGTTTATACGAATGCCATTGTTGACTGTTGGTTGGTTGGTTTGTTTTTGAGAATATTTTGTAAAAATCATTCAATTTAAGTATTTTACTGAGATACAAGTAATGTCAGTATTTTATTTTTTGTTTGTTTGTTAACATAAAGATTGAGAAGGGAAAAAAACAACAGACATTGTTATTCTGTGCGACGAGGCAGACCAGAGTTTTATTTAAAATGTAAATTTCTGTTAGAAACATTTAGATTTTGTTAAGTTTAAACACAGATGTCCAAATAAAGTAAAAGAAGAAAAATCTTTAAATTTCTACTTGAAATATCAGCAGAGAAACTTCCCTGCTAGTAATCTTAAATTTGCAGATATTACCTTTCCCATGTATCATAGCCTTGACACTTAATATAAGGGAAGCAAAAACAAAGTGGAGAGGACAACTCTTAATGTAAATACTTCACTTTGGAACAGCAGCAGCTTTGTACTGACATGTCGCCTTTAACTGCAAATAATGCTTTTTGTCCTCTGCTGAAACAATTAAAGACTGCGGCCTACCTTATTTTTACCTGCAAGAACTGTATTTTATTTGCACCTAACAATTATAAAACTTTCAGACCTGATTTTAAGAGAGCTATATAGCGATAAATGGTTATCAATCTTTTATAATACTCTGTGTGATAGAAAGTAGAAGACTAAAACAAAATCTATGCAGATCTGAGAGTTTGGATGGAATCTTTGGACTTGCCACCATTATTCAGAGCTAAAGTTTAGTGAAAGATAAAAAAAAAAAACACCACACATTTGAGTAACAGAAGCTATGAATACTTGGCTTCAATATCAGACCATGAAGAAAAGGAAAATTTCAGTTAAACCAGCAATAACCAGTAACAAACTCAGTAAGTGAAGCAAAGGGTGTTGAATTTATTCTCAATTTTTTAAGAATTAAATAATGTGGTTATATTTACTGCTCAATTTATTTATTACTCTTCTTTGTAACCATACAGTGCATCTCATGTCAATAAACCCACTTGCCCAATTAGATATCAAATGTGTGAAACCTTGAAAGATTAAAGTCAGTTAAACAAATTCGTATATAAAGCAGGAAGACACCATTTTGTTTCTGGTGTACTGATGACTAGTTATAGAATATTAAATATTTACTCCAATTCATTATTCTCTAACACAGTCATGTAAAACCTCTTGAAATCTTTCCTCAAAACTATGAAATTTGTTTGTATCTTTTTTTCCCACACATCTGCCCCACCAACAAATTTATTGTAACTGTTGGAAAAAGTGTTAAGTTCTTAATATTTTTTGTTTTAGGTTTGTTGATGCCTCCCACCCTTTTAGAGAATAGGTTGTGATGAAGAAGAATACTAAAACTAATAAAAATTAACATTCAAAATCTCATTGGGTACTCACTTTTCTTTTCTTTTAAAAAAAGAATTTACCATGTAAAACTTTGTCTCATTCATAGAAATCTTATGCCAAATTGTCTTCAAATCAAGAATAAGGTTTTGTTTTTCCCATATTCATTGCTCACTGTATACATTCTGTGTCCAACAAGATATTTTTGTGAATTTAAAAAGTTGATTGTGAATAGATCATTGTCACCTAAACACAAATATTGTGGGTTTTTTTTTAACATTCTTGTACATATACATTGATAAAGCTGTACTGAATATTTAAGTGCCTGGCTCATACTTTACAGAGAACGTCAGAAAGTTCAAAACATTTTTAACTAACATTTTTTAGGATGAAACTGAAAGTTGGCTGAACTTACAAACTGAAAGTATAAAACAGTTTTTTCATATGCATGTAAGTGTCAAAACCAACGCCATCGCCACTGTGGAGTGCAATGGTTGGGTTTTTAAAAGAAAACCAAAAAAAAACAACAATGTGAAACGTGTTTGACAGGGTTATCATGTAAACAATACCTTTGTATACATGTTGCCAGGGTTTAAAACCCATGTGAGCCAAAGCTAATTTAGTTCTCTGACAAACTCCCTGTGTGTCTTCAGTACTGCTCCTTTCTGCCCAATTGTTGTGACATAAAAAACTTTCATAACTTTACACGAATTCTGCTGCTTGTTGTTCTTTCCATCTACACCCGACTGGTCACTAAACTGCAGACCAACCTCCCTGTCATTAACATTCTCTATTCAACAATCAGGTGTAAATTCCTAAGAATTCCAGTTATTTTTTTTTGTTTATTTTCTCTACATGGACAACATCACTGTTTATGAAGCTTGGTAGGAATGTGAATAATTATGGCATGTCCATAAAAAGCAAACCTGAAGGGATTTCTAGGGTGTCTTCAAACCCTGCCCATCATTGGTGCTGTGGAACAGAGGAAACATTAATTAACCACTGGATAATTTGGCCTATCACTGTTTGTCAGGCACATAATAAATATACACGCTACAGGTCAATAAAGTAATTTCCCAGGTATCCTAAGATCAAATCAATGTCATTTCAAATCAAGAGCATAATTTTGCATCTGTTCAGTTACATGAACATATGTGCTGTTTCATTCAAACACGAGTTCATAATACAATTTATTATAATCATTTTCAATCTGTTCTCAGTGAAAGGAAAAGTAATGGACCAATGGCACTGCCTGCATGGTTACCATTGTTTTGTGTTGCCTAGGTATGCTGCCACAAAGATTAATTTAAGCTTGTGAAAGCAAG
Source organism: Nautilus pompilius (assembly GCA_018389105.1). Taxonomy (NCBI): domain Eukaryota; kingdom Metazoa; phylum Mollusca; class Cephalopoda; order Nautilida; family Nautilidae; genus Nautilus; species Nautilus pompilius. Next base: position 489,887 of record JACATO010000351.1, on the reverse strand, counting down.
CTACCATCTGCAAACAAGCAATAATAATAATAATAATACAGTATGAAAAACAAGGAAATAAAGCGTTTAGAAGATAAAAATAAATTAGTTTATGAAACAAATCTAGTAGTAAATATTTGTGGTAAACTTTTGCAATGGGTAAATATTTCATGGGAAATAGTCAGCAATCAGTAAGCTGTGAATGGTGCGCCACAAAATTCTGTTTTGGACCTTCATTTATTTCTAACTTAGTAAATACTACAAAATTAACAAATGACAGTCAATACAGAAGTAGAGAGAAATAATTTTTAGATAACTCAGAATAATTTATTAGATTAATCTGTAAAACATTGAATATACTATTAAAAATGTAAAATTATTCAAGGAAATAAAATAACATTTTCCAATTTACTCATTCTGCTTCAGAAAAGGGCATAGAAGTTATTATTAACCCCAAAAAATCTTAAAGGAGATCAGTGCGTTTTGTCTGCTAACAAAGGTGATAGGAGTAGTTAACAGAAAAGAGCTAAAAGGCAACTGTGATAGGGTTTTTAATAATTATTACGGATTTTGAGCAAGTAAGTGGACAGTCACAAATTTTTAAAGCTGTTTTGACAATACCTGAAACTGTGTTTCACAATTGTAATTGGTAAATAATTTCCTCAGCAAAATAATAAATAAATGGGATAAATTTCCAGAATTGTTTGCAAATAATCATGGCATGAATCAAAATAAAAAAGCATACTGATAGACATTTTTCTTCTTTAGAGGGGGGGCACCTTGTATAGGACATGATGCCCAACCACGAGGTACAAGGGGCTGTGACACACGATACCTTTCTCATTGATGTGACACTTGTAACACCCCCAACCCCACGTTTTGCAATACATTTTGACTAAACATACAGCTAGTTCAAGACAAATACTACTGACAAGTGCTTCTAGGCCAGCGGTCTAAGTAAAAACTGATGTGGTGTGTGGAGGGTTAAGAAGTAAAATCTTACATTCTTAGATTTACTCCTTTTTTTAGAATATAAGGCGTGCATAGGGGAACAGGTGCATCCTGAGTCGAGGGCACATCTGATTTCTGACTGCCTTGTCGCTGTTGCTGCCGGACAAATGCTGAGTGCTTAAAATGAGATCTGGAAACATCCGTTTACGCCCCCATAAAGTCGGAATTCCTCCCTCTCGGGGGCATCGATCAACCAGCCTGTGATCGATGCTTCCCATCAGAACCGAAGGCGGCAGCGCTGCCCTTTCTTATCGATTAGGGAGGAGACCATCAAATCACAAAAGCACTCAATCCGGCTGACGGCAGCGGTCGAATCCTGGACAATTCTGAGGGCTCTACCCACAAATCACCGTTCCACGATGAAAACGCAGTAGTTTAAAAAACAACAAGATTTCTGTTCCGTTACTGCAGCCATGATATCTATGGAGGCGTAACCGCTGGTCGTCTATAACGCCCACCTGGCCGCGTGTGTAACCATTCGAAATCGGCAGTCAGTGCCGCTATAATAATTAAACAACTGGTGCTGATTTATTATTATTATTATTATTTTATTTACCGTAGTTAAATAAATTCTCTAGGATTTACTAGTGGCTATGGCTAGTTAGTACAGAGCATCGTCTTTCCACACATACTAGCTGAAAGTTGCAGGTGAACTCGTCGCTTACCTCCCACCTGTACATTCTAAATATTGTATTGAGTCGGGGTAACGAGTCTGTCCGTTATTTCCTTATCGATCTGTGATACAGTGAAAGGTAACTAAAAAAAGAGAAAGGATATATGGGGACAATTTTCTAAAATAATAAAAATAATAGTAATAATAATTCTTACAGGTAAAATCTCATTAACCAGAACAGTTCCGAGTTTTACGATTGTCTTTTTAATATGTTTCTGAAAAGTTCAAGTAATCAGATCGAAATCCTTAGAATATGAATAAATAGCCAATACTTTAAAAGGTACTAATATCATTACTATGCAGAGAGGAACAAGTCCTGAAACCTAGAGCCAGTATTAGAGATCGACGTGTAGCTTAGGGATACTAGATTAAATCGTTGTTTCTTTGCAGCACGTGCATCCTGAACTTGGATTTTATCTGCCCCCCCCCCCCATTTAGGACATTATCCGACATTTCAGAACTACGAAAACTTACGATTAAGTTCCGATTATCGCCGATTGCTTCCGGACGTTTAGCTATCAAAATGGTGGGTGAAATATTAGGTTGTTACAGAAGTTTTGTCTGTATTTTTACCGCAACAATGAGACTTCACATTGATGCTGAACGTGAAGTTTATTAATCAAAATAAGTCCCATTACAATCAATGCACTTCTGCCTATGAGTTACAAGCGCATTTATACCATTTTCAAAAAAATCTGGATTTCTGGAGTCAATAAACTGTTGGAGGGCAGTTTCTATTGCTGTTTGGTTGGAGAAGGATTTCAATCAGAGGAAGCTGTCGAGGTGTTTGAAAAGGTGATGGTCTGAGGGAGAAAGGGCTGGGTGAGGGAGAACTTTGCACCCCAACCTGTTCAGTTTCTGAAGAGTTGCTTTTGCAACATGAAGATGAGCATTGTTGTGGAGCGGGATTGGGCTTCTTCGATTCACCAATGCCGGCTGCCGTTGGGAGAATCTCTGATGAACAACATTTAATTCACAACAGTACCTTTCAGCTGTGATGGTTTCGCCAGGTTGCAAGAAGTTATAGTGGATGACACCAGCTGCAGTCCACCAGAGAGTGACCATGACCTATGGGTGGAGGCTGGTTAGACGCCTTGTCTCAGTTGAGCCACTATGCTGATCGTTTGCGATTGTCATAAAGGATCCATTTGTCACCACATGTAATGATTTGGTCAAGAAATGGGTCGTTTTTGTTTCTTATGACAAATGAAGTGCAGATCTGCAATCGATGATTTTGTTGCTGTTCATTCAACTCGTGAGGCACCCACTTGTCAAGCTTTTTCACCTGGCCGATTGCATCAAGATACCAGAAACAGTTTTAGTGCATATATTAAGCTCTCCAGCAATTTCTTGCAGTTTTTCTTGGATCGGCTTCAACTGAGACTTTCAGATGGTTGTCATCACAGCTGGAAGGACGTCTGCTATGTTCCTTATCTTCGAGGCTGACATCTGATGGAAACTTCGCAAACCATCGTCGAACTGTGGGCTCATTCGCTGTCTCCTCGCCCCATGGTCACTTAATGTTACGAGTTCCCTCGCTCGCTTTGTGGCCTGGTTTGAACTCGTGGAGCGAAATGGCACGAAAAACCTTTCTGTCCATGCTTCACTCACAACCCTGAAGCAGATATCCATTTGATGATTTGTTTTACATAATGTATGCCCAATAACACGCTACAAAACAATGTATAACTTATGTACATACACCTTCACAAGCAGGCAAAAATGAACATCATATAAAAACCGACAAAACCTTTGTCACGAGCTGATAGAATGCTTGGCGAAGAGAAGATACAGAACTTCGCCCGAGAACAATTACGATAGCTTAGCCAAAGAAAAGGAAAAGGAAAAAAAGGGGGGGGGAACACGATTGCAAAAGAATTAGTCTTGCGTCTCTGCTTTTGGAGATTGGCGGACATTTTACCGACTTCTACTCGTTAGTTTTCGTGGCGTTGAATCGTTGGCAGGTTGCGTATTTTTTTTATTTTTTTTTTAAATTATCGGCTATTTCGTTTTCGGGGAATAAAGATACAGAAAAAAGAAAAGGAGAGTACGTACGGTATCCGTACACAAAGAAGAAATCCCGTGGCTTTACGACATAGTCGATACCGCCAGCCGACCTCTGATAGCCTCATGGGTACGCTTCCATTGAGGCCGATCTGTGTTTATATTTCTTTCTAATACTAGCTTGGTTAGTGTATTTAGATTTTAAAAAATAAATAAATAAATGTTAACTTTCCACCAATTGCCGATATTTTAATAGGCCTGTTCTTTTCTATATTATTATTATTATTATTATTATTATTATTATTATTATTATTATTATTATTATTATTATTATTATTATTATTATTATTATTATTATTATAGTTGTTGTTGGCAATCGCTAATACTGCGACAACAGTTTAAAACCCTAACTAGGGAACCTTTCCTGGGCCCTTTTCCGTCATATAAAAGAGATTTAAAACGTTATAAAAATTCTAATTTTAAATCAGCCGTTCTATTTTTCATTGGCGAAATAACAATGAATACAAAAAAGAAAAAAAATTTTAAGCAAACTTTTAGAACTGGAATTTGCTCGGAGTTCCAACTGAGCAAAGTCATCAATCGATCTGTCTACTTTCATTTTTTTAAAGCCTTTTCAGCTTCTCTGCTAAAAATAAAAAAAATTCCCATATATTCCTCTCGGTCTTCCCCGACAGAATTACGGAGATGCGTTTATCAGTTTCAGTTTACTGAATGATCTTTTTGCACTAACAACTGTTATAGAAAAAGAAGCAAAGTAGACTGCATATATTTGGAAAACTAAAGATAAGCAAAAATACGAAGAAGAGTTGATGAAATGCAGAACTGAAAGAATTAGAGAGGAAAAATATTTACTTTTGTGTGGGAAGAACTTAGCCGGGTACCAAAAACAGAAGCATGGTAATTTGTTGTTGCCATTTGAAAAACTACTCCGATAGACCAATTACTCGATTTGGTTGTTTTCGTCTCAGGTAATTTCATTTTTGGCTGGATCCGACAGCGAATATCTGTCCAGAAATGATGGTCGATCGATGCCAGAGGCCTGTGTTAAAATACCAGAAATCGGGCAGTCCCCAGTTTGTGAATGCGAGGCTAAAGATGTCGCAGTAGGATCAGGATCAGCGAGAGACGTGGAGACCCAAAGGCTCTGAACACCAACGTATAGTCAGAATTTTCTCTTCTATAAAAATACACGTGAATCAGGCTCATCGCGAGCAAATATCGGGCCCAGTAAAATGCACCTCAGACACCGGGTAGCCATAAAGTTACTTCCTGCAGTCGGTTGCTTGTGACTTCTAAACTGTACCATGTGTTAACCAGAGTGTGCATGCACGTGAAACACATTCCCAGATTTAGCAGATTATGTCCCTGGTGAGGGCGCCACTTACGCCACGTGACGTCACGCCGAAAAGATCGCATCCATTTTTAAAATCGTTTATGTAACGTAACAGAAACCAGCGCCAGTTTATTAAAACAAAATTTTATTAACATCTCGCTAAACTGGCTTAATCTGTTACAGTGGGTCAACAAGAAAGGGGTTGTTCCTAGCCCCTTTTCCGCGTCTTGTAGGGAAACGGCTTCGGTGTCTCGAGCGTCACCTACCGGCTGCCGCATTCTCCACCAGGGGGAGTCGTGGTGTGCTTTATCTTCTCCGTTTTTCCTGCTGCCACGATCACCTCACGTCTAAGTGGGGCGCGTCCTGATCACGGTACACCGGCCCACGCAGCCAGCGCCTCCTCTACGGGGGCTAGATTACGCAAGGCCCGCGCAGAGTCAGTGGGTCAGAGGGCCCCTTAACCCACCCGTCATCACGTCAGACGCCGCTCGGGTTCGGAGCGGTCGCGCAAGCATCTCTGCGGTAAAAGAGAAACCTCCTCCTCCCAGCCGTAAGCAAAACGTCAGAGGTGACGTCACCGAGCGTTAGAGACTGGCGAAGGTCTGTCTGCAAGTCCGGTGGCCCCCCTGCTCCCACAGAGGTAACTAAATGGTCGCCCGGTGCACGGCACGGCAGAGCCTTCGCTGGAAGAGCCTAACGAAATCCTGCGTGGACTCAAAAAGTGAGCTGAAGATTTAGTTAAAGGGCGATAATCATGAGCCACTACGTCTTCGCGACACGAGTAAGACCGCCGCCTATGTTAGAACTCTCTAGCCTTCCCTCGCTATCTCCCTACAGCTGACAGGGACTCGCTGGGATAAGTAAAATATACGCATTCGTTCAAATTATTATGTTTTCTCTTTAACAAAAAAAATGTCTAAAACTCGTAAACCGACCGCCTTCTGCTTGATAAACAGCAGCGAGGGCCGGGTGTTGGTTCTGATCGCGATCCCTGTCGGTTCGGCGAATTCCCGACTATTCCATCTGTTTGCGTAATTCCCTTCCAGTCCCCCCGCCCCACCGTCGTAATTCTTGATCGGCCCGCACCCCGACCACTGCTCTCGATGCCCCCCTTCCAACCGTACGCAGGTAACGTACTCGCTTACTCACCGACGCTGATGCTCCACATCTCTCGTCCTGGCTCCCTGCTGCCAGGCCGTCAAGACGGCAGAAGTGTGGCGTCCATCCATTCAGCATATTGGTTCAAGGAAGTACTATTAAGTCCATTTGTAAACAGCAAGCGGATGATTAACAAAGGTGGATGCACGGAGGAATCTGTTACAAAGTATTCATGCAAACCCTTCTTTAAAATTGTGAAGCTGATTAATAATTACAAGGAGAAGGGTTTATATAGCTGCTTTGCTTTCAAGTTCTGGATATCTTTATGTTTAAAGTGCTTATTTAGAAACTTCAAAACTAAATTACACTTTCTTGTTCAAATTCTGTGCCGGTAAAAGGTAACGATAGTTAGTTAATTTCTCACTTTTTTTTTTTTCATGTATCGAAGGGGTAATAAAACTGTACATACAAATATTGGCTTGAGAAATTATCGACTTCGAAAAGGAGAAAGAGAGAGATGACGTCAGTACACAGAGGGAGAGAGAGATGGGAAGAGAGAGATGACGTTAGTACAGTGAGATGACGTCAGTACATACAGAGAGAGAGAGATGACGTCAGTACAGAGTGAGATGACGTCAGTACATACAGAGAGAGAGATGACGTCGGTACAGTGAGATGACGTCAGTACACAGAGAGAGAGAGATGACGTTAGTACAGTGAGATGACGTCAGTACACACAGAGAGAGACGACGTCAGTACAGTGAGATGACGTCAGTACACACACACACACAGAGAGAACTAATAATTTTAAAAGTCAAAAGAAAAAATAATAAAACTTCAAAAAACTAAATAAATGAATAAGGTGAACATAATGTATGCAGTTATAACGTAAAGTATAAATCAATCTAGCATCCGTGTTAACCCTTCCGTGATGATCTTTGCATAACCTACAGTGGCTCCGCGCACTCTTGTAAACTGTTAAGTAATATTCAGCGAAATTTTGCTTTCTTTTCTTTTGTCTAATTGTTAACCATTTTTATTTTTAGTTCATTAAAATTACAAAATATTTTTAAATAATCGGAATTTCAGAGAAATGAATGAATGGAAACGTAAGGATTAAAGCATTTAAAAGGATAATTAAATTAGCAGATGATTTTCCATTTACCTGAGACTCGGGCGAACAGGTGCGTGCACTCATTTCTCTTCAGCGAAGAAATTCTCTATTCAGAATTAATAACAATGACGGACTTCAGAGCGGAACCATTAGCTTTAATGGTGATATAACATCCTTTATTTTTCGAATCCAAATCGTTATTTTCTATCTCTCTTTGAATTTCTTTGTTAAATTGAGAGTTCACACAAACCCGTATCTAAATCGTGGTCAAATAGTTCCATTGTCATCATTATATTTTAAAATATCATATTTGTATTATTTATATTCGGAAAAGGGTAATATAACGTGATTCAAGACCAATCTAAGCGATTCCATATTGTTTTGCTGAATGTAAATTTAGTGTCTATAATTTGAAGCTTTTGACGATAAAACTATACGAATCTCCGGGTCCTGCGCTTTTAGCTGTTTCATACAATAGTTTTTCAAACCATCTATAATTTTTACTTGAACACGCGGCAACATGGTTGGGATAACTAAACAAATCGTACTTCAGAATCTTCCTCGGTGAGAGTATTTTCTTTAGTTAAAGGTTCCCCGTGACCCAGACTGGGTTCGATTCATGCTCATCATCAACATCGAACCTGTTAAGAATTACTTCTATGATAGATAATCCAGTTGAATATCTGCTAAATTCTTAGTGTTATATCTACTTCTATACTGTCGGATATTAAACGAATCTGTAGAATTACTGAAGCATTGCATTCTACTGATTAATGTAAATAAAACATAACCTGTTCTTATCGCATCTGCTGTCTGTCACCAGGACATTTTAGGAAAAGTCTCCAAGGAGTCTTTGTATAATAGAATTTCTAAACACGTAAAATGCGCTCTGGTTTATAACAAACGTTTAATAGTGAATATTTATGTTTGAAATTTAAAACTTAATTTCCTCAAATTAGATTGCACCAAGGTGCATTGTTAGAAAATTGGCTTGCTTTACTTACAAAGGAAGCAGCATTAATAATTGATGGATGTTCACGCCGGTTTCAGGTCGGTATCTATTATTTATAAATTTATAATAAATATTCCCACTCACGAGCGTACGCACTGCCGAGTCTGTGCCTGGGTTTGGATGATGTCGAAATCTGTTTCAGAGCGAGGTGGACAAGACAGACGAGTGAGAGGTATATGACTAAAAAAAATGGCATCTCTTAGGGGGGGCTATCTGTCGCCTTATGATAACCGCAGCCTCCAGCTGATAACTGAACATCGGGTTTCGTTGACAAACTGTTTTTGTTTTTTCTAGATTTTTTAACTCTGTGGTGCGTAGAAGTTCCATGTTTGAGGGGGCATCGCATAGTGCTTCCGAATCACCTCTCTTTAATATAAACATATTAATCGTCAACCTCTTCTCCACTCCAAAGTAAAGTGGAGTCCTAGGTGCTCAGCTTAGGCCAGGCGATATGAAGCTACGTTGGTAGCAATATGAGAAGAAATAGTGACGTTCAATGGCATCAACATAACTTCCGGTTCGTCATGGGAGTGGAAGAATTCCATGTTTAGCTCCAATTATATACGCTGGTTAGTCGGGCTGGATACGAGGATGTCCAGAACCGTTTTCTTCAATCTTCAAGAAATTTCTTTTTACAACTTTCCTTGATAAACCAGGGATGTTTCTCTGACTTTCTGCGTCTAGACTAGCCGGCTACTTTACTGGGATCTGTGTGCCCTTAAGCTGCAAATGCAAATTAGGTTGACCACATGATGTGACAGGTGATCCCTGCAGCGCTACATGATATGGACAAACTCATTCGCAGTCAATCTAATAGAGATGGAGAAAGGCAGAGACGTTACAGCGCTTGAAAAAGGCAAGATGGTGGTTGCACATCCAGCAAGTGCCAAGGTGGCCAAGATATTTTTATTGGTGGGCTGCTTGCTCCAAGAATCGGATATTATTGATAAAGAATAAAGAAAATGTCTGCAGCGAGAGGGAATTGTTGTCGCAAGCATGTACTGAGAGACAAAAGAGAAAGACGGTTAGACAGGATAGTGAGGTCCAGCCGTCATCAAAACAATAGATCAATCGGAAAAGGTTTAATGCAGGGCAAAATCCACAGCCATATTGTGTATTGCAACGAACGGACTAAGGTGGTAGAAGGCCATTGCGTAAACCAATGCTAACGGTTACCAACATGAAGAGGCACCTCGTCTGGTGTAAGAAGCGCAGACATTAGACCAAAGAGTAATGGTGAATGATCATGTGGTCTAACGACTCACGCTTCATCTTTTTTGCACACATAAACGAAGAAAGATTTGGAGAAAGTCATACAAATCACTCGAATCCTTTGTGTGGTTGCAACTGTCCAGGCTTCTGATGGTAGAGTAATTATTTGAGGCATGTTTCGCTGGTATTCATCTGGCTCCTTAGTTTCTTTAGAAGGCAGAATGCATGCAAAAGTTTAACTAAGCATTATTTCCCACTAACTGCATCCAGCGATGCTTCATGTGTACCCTGATGATGAGGATGGCTATGGATTCTGTGCATCGAACTTGAAAGACGGTGCTGTGGTTGTTATTCGGAAAAAAAACCTGGCTGGTCCCAATAAAGTGGTCCACCAACGTATATCTATCATCCACGTGTAGCTGTAGTTAACAGAAGATGGGAACAGATGATCGACACATCTATATTATCACTGCGTTCAGCATTCTGTCACCAAGCCTCGCCTGGTTTTGTTTCATGATTAACTATACAAAGTTTAGATATAACTGTTGTGCGAGTATCCAATAAATGTGAGCGCCAGACGGTCAGGGTTAGAACCCTGTACTTAAAAAACAAAAATCTTAAACCCAATAAGCTGTCAGTTTCTTCGCAATCTACCGTCTTTTGCGTACATTTACATTTACTATGGTATACGCCGATGTTTACAAGAGAGATACCCACTGGTGACGGAGCCTAGTGTCTCGGTCGCCCGGGTATGAAGCGTTCGCTGACGGTCCTTAACCGACAAATACGCGTCATTACTGTTTATAGGAAAACTGATCTTGTGAGCATCCATTCAGCCATGTTCAGTATACGGTATAAAGCCGTGTCCCTGAAGCAGCGAAACAGCTTCTTTGTGCACCAACGGAGATTCGTGCTCTCTTTAACGCGGAGCTCCATCTGCCAAACACCGTTCTAGTATTACAATCCCAGGACTTTAGTTGGGCAAACAGAACTTATCCTTCTGTCGATTGACGACCGAGTCGTCGTTCGGGACGCTAGACAACTCGTTATCGCGTTTATCTGTTCTACTTGTATGCCACCATAAATGACAACTAGAAAGAGTAACCATTGGATACGTGACGACACGTTCATTCATCTTGACTCTGGAGTGCTTCTCTCCGGAGAAAATTGACGGCGACAGCGTTTACACAGACCTGCGAGACGGTCGGCGTGTCACGTGTGGTCGAATTTACTGAGCTGGTGAGGTTAGGGAGCAGAGATTGGATAAATCCCAGGGAAAATTCTAGAAATATATCGCCTATATTTAGAGATAGCTATACTATCTGACTTTTTCATTAACAGGAAGATGTTTTGTCGAGTTTGTTCTGTAAAATGATTGGAAGTCTAAACTCTCTCTCTCTCTCTCTCTCTCTCCTCTCTCTCTCTCTCTCTCTCTCTCCTCTCTCTCTCTCTGTGTCTCCATCTCTCTCTCTCTCTCTCTCTCTCCATCTCTCTCTCTCCATCTCTCTCTCTCCATCTCTCTCTCTCTCTCCCCAGCGGATCGTATAGTCGAGGAGGAAGCAAATAGTTGTTTTCAGGCAGAACTACTAACACTCATTTGCATGGCGAGTCAGTGAACCCAACTATTCCCTGTCTCTGACCGCCATGCTGGGAGAAAAGGGCGAGAGTGAGATGAAGTGCGCCCCTGAAATTGGTTGTGACGCAAATTATGAGGTAAACAGCTACTGAAATGAGTAAATAGGATCCGACTTCTACGAAGGTGAGTGAGGAGAATAAGAGCTGGGAGGATGCAGCAACAGAAATTAGTCATTATTAAAGTAGCACGATTTCACGCGCACGCGCATGCGCACACACAGAGCGTTGACCACAGAGGAAGCCGGCAGAGGTCAGGCCGGTGCTTTCTAGAACGCTCGCCGTCTGTAAAAGTACGCGCAGTTACGAAATGTCGGCTCCTGGAAATAGCGTCACAGGGATAAAATTTCAACGGAAAACGAAAACAAACAAGCAAAGACGTCACTTAAATTTAACTTATTTGTAAAAAGGTTCTTTGTTTTCTAAGCTTAAAAAAAAAATCAACAATTTAGAATTGGCAATTATTAAATGTGAATTTGAATTTTAAAATTAAACCTGAACTTTAATTATTATTTTTGTGTGTGTCGTAGGGAAAAGAAACGAAGAGCGAATGAGTCCGTTAAATACCAAGATAAACTAATGAAGTGCTGTTATTTTTAGCGTAATGTATATCCTGGAAAAGGCTAAAGATACAGCAAATCAAAAAGCTGCAAGCACTGGAATTAAAAATTATTTTTTTGTCTAACGTTTCAGGGCCCATTCAGTCTGTAAGCGGGCGATCCCTAATCCAGATCCGCAATCTCCATCACCAAGGGGGTGCACCACAAGAAAACTGAAAAAGATTTCAGAAGTGGCTCTTAACCTTTAAAGCTGCGGTCAGCGAGTGCAAAGCTGTTTTTGTTTTTCTTTCATGTGATGCTACTTTTAATATAAGAAACGAAAATTGCCAACCGCGCGTAAAAACTATCAATAATAATTAATCAATAAATACAATTTTAAAAAGAGAGAGACCGTTATGAGATCTTCCGGTAAACAATACGAAGACAGCTAAAGATAATCTTTCTTCACGTATCACGTCATCAGAGAAGCAAATCTAAACTCTTAAAGAAAATGTAGTTATCGTTTCGCTAATTATAATTACTGAACCTGATTGGAGGGGGCCGTCTGACGTCACCATATAAATAACGCCCCTCGTGACAAAACGACATTTTCAGAGTCTTTAGGCACCGCAAGGGAGGGAATACGTTGCTAACATGAAGCGTGTGAGCATACTGGAGGTCTCTTGTATTAAACTTACACTAATTCTGATCCTGCAGATGCACACAGATTTGTAACGATAGTGGAGGTAAAACAAGATCTCCCGTTCACTGAGGGACGTCTACACTAAACTCTAAAAGTTACATATCCACCTTTCAGAATATCATCACCCTACCTGTGTCTCATCAAGGGATCCTCGAGGGGAAGCAGCACGTCGCTCCCCCCCCCAGAATCGCTATAGCTTGGAAAACGTGGACCGGGCGAGCTGCATTTGCTTCCCTGGCTCGACTGCGACCTCCACTGAGCACGAATGACTGCATCTTAATAGATAAATAAAGGCCAAACGACCGGGATCAGACGTACAGCAGCAAAGGAAGAAGCACCTGCGAATAATGGAAACAACTTTTTGAACAGCTAATTTACGTACGCGAATTTTTCCGCAGAGGATTCCCGGCATACACTACGCATGCCGAGTTCCTGCCTACCCGGTCCCCCCTGTTCATTCGAATACTAACCAGGTCGTCAGCATCGCTCCGCTTCACGCATTCTTGTTGCCACAGGTTCTATTTCCGCCCCGACGGATGCCTGTGGCGTGCTGGGTTCCATCACGTGGCAATGGTCGCTGCGAAGGTCACCGCGGTCCAGATGAGATTTTTACGCGAGTCACGCGAGAACCATCAGATTCAATGTCTTGTGGGTAAATGGATCGGAGCATGCGCATTACCCCATAACGTCACCCGGAGACTGATTTCCAGGTGGACTATAACAATATAATTACGGAACAAATAGTGGTAAGAGAATATGGCCATAGTTTATCCCAATAACCTAAAATGCATGTAGTGATTCATGCCCCCCTCCAAGAATTTTTATAAGTGATAAAATAATATTCATTTGTCAATACGCTAAATTTAAATAATAGTGCATCTGAAATTTTACAAACCCACATAATTATGGCACTGTTTTCGACGGCCTCCCCAGTACCGAAACTCTCTTATCAATGCATAATATTTGTATCAGACACTATAATCACGTTGAATATATAGTTCTTGGTCACCTTTCCGCATCATTGCCGTTGGTATCCTCAAACCTCGAAGGTCAGGACAGGAATTTGAGAAGAAGAAGAAGTCATTGTCACGTGATTTATGTACAAACCAATTACAAGCAGAGCTTTGTTTTCCCGCGTGTCTTGGACAGCGTTTTATTTCTTTGGCGATGTCACCGGCCGTGTGTTGACCTGCTTCAGAAAACGTTTCCATAATGTAAGCTGGTGTTTAGTTTAAGAAGTGGGTCGGATTTCACACCATTGCATTATGGGAATAGATTCCATAAACTCAAGCTAAAGATTGCAAGACCCGTATCCCGTCAGCCACATACCTATGAGCATACCGCAGCTATCGTATCAGAGGCGGAGAAGCATGAAGTCTAAAAAAGGCGATTATCTCTACTATCGGTGCTCACCAAAGCTGAAGGGAACTGGGAAAGAGAAGGGACATTTTCTAGTTAAAGGGCGATCAGGAGTTTCAATATCGACAAGGCAGTTAAGCTTTTGAACGCCTTGTCCCGCTTTTCAAATTTTAATTTAAAAGTCTGATTAAGTTTCAAGCAATACGACCTTTTCAAAACTGACCTAGGCGAGGCGTGGGCAAACTTCAAAGAATCTTGCCCCTCCACTTTTTAAGACCTTCCGCCAGCCTTGCCCATTAACACTGCGAAGGTCATAGAAGTACCGCCCTAAGGATGACAGCAGAAGCGACAGTTCTTGTACTTTATCTGGGATTCAGTACACCACTAAAAGAAAGAAAACTTTGTTTTAGCATTGTGGTAAAGTTAGATGAATGGGGGACACCCTCGGGCCTAGTTCTTTACAGGGGTAGCAAATTGTTACAGTTCCACTAACTTTTGATTAAACGTATGGAATAGATGTGGAGGTAAAAGACATCGATTATAGCCTCATCTGTGCGTTTAATTATGAATTACTGATGCTGTAAGAACTAACCCCGGTAGTCTCCTCTTTGACTGCAGTCTAATTTCGTGAACGTTGAAAATAATCCACCAAATAACAAAATCAGAATTTTAAAATAGTGAATCTCTTGTTCTGCTCCCAACTACGTCGTATAAAAGATTGTTGTCTGTACAAATACATCAAGTTTCAAGCAATTTACAGCCATAGCCAAAAGTTTTGCATCACCCTGGAAATAACAATAACAAAATCTTTCTTCAGATCGTTGGCCCCTGTACCCGTCACCACTTCTAGATGTCTGATACTGAGCCCCGCTAGTCGCCGTGATTTAAAGTCTCCTCGGAAATCGTGTATTTGCACGTTTGATTTCAGATTGTCACATTCCACAATTTTTATCATTTCCCCATTAATCACGTGGCATTATTATGCAAATTTGGCGGTTTTAATTCGACGTTTTAAAGCGAAATTAGAAAATTACAGGGTGATGCGAGAGTTCTGGTCACGGCTGTAAGTAACAGTTCTGCGTTTTGGATTTAGGTGTGAGCAAAGCATCAGAGCGACACTTTCCTTCAGGAACGCATCTGAACGAAAGAGGAGGGAGGAGAGCGAATGTCCGAGAGAGAGAGAGATGGATGAGGTGACGCGGACGTCACTATGTTAAGTGTTGGAGTGTGGAAGGAAGTCGTTATTTCCTAATTGGCGCTCAGAGTAACAAGACCCTGTTATACATTTTTGCAGCAAACCGCTTTCGGATGATGCCATCGTAATCTAATACTGCGTCAGCGCCATAAAACCTTTCTTGGCGCGAGAAAGATCGACATTATTACTCTCTGCTTCAGAAATATGAAGAAAAGGGGAAACGATCGTATTTTCTAATGGATGACGGTTGGTGATCCAGTGGACTCCCAAGACTAAGGGCCCGAGTCGATCGGGTTGACGTACTTCACCCGTACGATCAATCTCACTTCCAAAAATAAAAAGTCTTAGCAGAGACGTTCTCCAGCGGATGACCGCGGTCTGTTATAGAGACCGCTGTGCGATACAACAGCCATTTACAATGCGAAAAACTACTTACCGGTGAAACTTTGGAACACCAACGAAAGCCAAGAACAGAGGAGTTCTTGCTGCGAACGCGTCCAGCCGCGCGGCACAGCTCGACGGATTACCACCTAATCCCTGATGACAACGCCGATTTTCGAGCCTTCCACGTGAACCGACAACAACAATGATGATAATAGTAATAACAACTTGCCCGTTACTCTGAGACGGACGGACAAACATCACGCAAAAATAGATAGCAAACAGGACGGCGCCCGCGCGTGATCCCGGACGACATACTGTATTAGAGGCGGCGCTGACAGACTTGGACCGACGGCCCGGGTGAGACCTTGAAACCGCGATACTTCGAGTTCAGCAGGGAGACAAATTGAAAACTTTCAGATATTTTAGAGGGATGGAATGTAAAAGGGACGCGCTAAGGAGTCCGCTATTCAGATATTGTTCAATGAGAAAAGAAGGATCTATTACTTTTCTTTGACATTTAAGCCATGTTTGAATCTTCATCTGGATATTCTAACTAAATTCTTCTTTTTTTAAAATCCAGTCTTCTCAAAAAAGCCAGTTCTTCCATCTTTCTGTTAAAGGGAGACTACTGTGAAAATCATTTTCCTAATCTGAAGTTTCGCATTAATTTGTAAATATAGCGCTACAATATATATATCTCCGCGTCAGCATGACGTCATTTTACGTGTGGCGAATATTGAAAGCAGTCCACAAATCCATCGAAACCAAAAAAATGGAAACAATACATATGTACACAATATTGGAACTAATTATGGAAACAGGAAAAAGTTGAAATAAAATAGAAATAACGCGTGATAGAATCGCATCTTATGTGTAAACATTAAATGCGCCGTAGTACAGTAACGTGTTTATATAGTACACTGTGATTGGTTGTCGTGCACTTAGTCAGAAAGAGCCAAGAAATCAAAGTGATAGCTAGTGAAGGCTACACTTTGCGGAAGACTGCAGCCCGACCTCATAGTTCAGAAGGCGCTGCATGCAAGACTGAAGAAGATACATGAAATCCGGTACTGTTAACAATAGATTCGGTCGACGTAGAAAGCCCATACGCTTTAAAAAAATGGTGTTAAGTACTTCGAGGTATGTTCTCTACATGATAGACAACAAACCAGTAGCAAATCATCCAACTGGAAGTACGGGTGTTAGCGTTTCTTCGAGAACGGTAAGATACACGTTGGCGGGCGTGAAGTGGTCTGTGTAGCTGCCCGAAAACCTTTGCTGAGAAGAGGCGACCAAGCGACAGGGTTGAAATGGGCAGCAGAAAATAAAGATCTGGATGACCAAACATGAGAGATAATGAATGCTCTTTACAGATGAGTCCAAGTTTGAACTGTTTGGCATTAATCAGCAGAAATTTGTTCGAATGCGGAGCGGGGTGGATCGGTATAGGTGTGGGAGTACATATCAGCCAAAGGCGACAGGAATTTGCATAAAATCGAAAATGTAGACTGCCGACAGGTAGAGACAGCATCTCATCCATCATGCCATTCCCTCAGGAAGACATCTCGGTGGGCGGGGATTCATCTTCCAACATGACAGTCACTCCAAGCAAACAGCCGGCCAATGTGGTAAAGAACCATCTGGACTGTAAAGAGGCTGATGGGACAGTCACAGAGATGATGCTCTGCTCAGCTTGCGCAGAGTCCTGACGTGGACATTTTTCAGACTATATTGGTAAAGTCGGATGACATTCAAACACTTTAGATGAATTGTGAAAAGTGCTACAGGATATTTAGAACAACATTCCACAGTTATGCACTGATAACCCGTGTGGGAGTTCAGATATGCACTCGATCGATTATATAACTAAAATATAAATAAGAATTTTGTTTTATCTTCATGAAAAGAAGTATTTTAAAGATCATGAAAGATTTTAGAATTTTGATCGGTGGTCGACCGCTTTTTGAGGTTATTGGTAGCGATGACGTCAGTCTGTCTGCCTCCTCATCAGAAGTCGGCAAAATATCTGAAAGATTGCGAACAACTTCCAAATCAGGGTTGTGTCCCAGGATGGCAGAGAGGAGCAATAGGAAACTGCAGATTTTGCCTGATACCCAAAGACAGGACTTTAAAAGATGAACACAGAGGCCTCTCTCTCTCTCTCTCTCCTCTCTCTCTCTCTCTCTCTCCTCTCTCTCTCTCTCTCTCTCTCTCGTCTTTCCGGGCTCTTCTGAAGTAAAAGTGAAAAAAAATCACACAGTGACGTCAGAACCCACCATCGAGCGATCCTGACCCACGACTGGACGCCATCCGTCGCCTTGGCGAGATAATCATGTTTAGAAAGTATTTAAACTTTAAATTTACTAAAATACCCTTTAAATTACTAGTAACTTTAAACTTAGTTCATTGGCCGCCACTTAGGTTCTGGCGGCGGCAACCAAACTACTGATATCGTCGAAGTGCCGACCACAAAGCCCAACCATAGATCACCGCCATTCCTAAACATTTCAAATCGGAATTAATGTAATAAATTCGCCGATGTCTCAGCAGCTGTGTCGCCACTTATCCTCGCGAGTAGAACGGCTTTGAATAACTGCAGCTCCTGCGAAGGACGACCCTGTCTGCCTGTCTCCGAAGCAGAAATTGATATATGGATTTCTTTCCAGTCTTTCCCTCATCATGTGCCAGCCTCACTGCTTCCCGCTCTCCCCCTTTCTTCCACCGCTCCTTCTCCTAAAATTACCCTTTATTGTCTCGTGGTCTCTGTGGATATGTGGTCAAGACAGGGCCACTGGCAGTTGTGCAGGGTGCCGCCAACCGCCTTTTTGGCAGAAGAGGTAAGAGTTTTTCTCGCACTTGCTATACGCGCGCACGCACGCACACGCACGTACACACACACACACACAACATACGCGCGCGCGCGCGCATTCTCTCTTTCGCACACGCACAAAGGACAAAGGAATCGTTACTGATATTGTGCAAGGGATTATTTCCTGGAGATAAGGTGAGGTCGACACCGTCAGGCCAGTAATAATCGATGAGGTCCCCGCACACGGATGCCTGTGGTTTCCTCGGGCTGGCTGACAATGGTGTCTGACTCACAGCAGGACGAGTTCGCTAACCAAACTATGGATCCGTCCAGCTAGAGCCGATTACGGCTCGTGTCGTCAAATTGAGCTGTAACCGTACACCGGCTACGGACTTCCGCTTCTCATTTTAATAAAACTTACGTAAAGGAGGTTGGTCTTTGCAGAAATAACATTTCAAATGATTAAGGGGAAAACTGAAAAAACGACAACCTAACTCCGAAAGAAAACAGGGCTCTTTACTTTCAAAGAGAAACCTTTTTTTGTTGTGATAGCAGACGTGGAATGTAGCTAAACTCTAAGAAAATGAAAGTTAAAAAAAAATACCTTTTAAAATCGAGATGCATTTATCTTCATCTATTTTTTTAATTTTTATTTACAGTTGAAAGCAGATAGAAGTATTCCGTTTATTAGATCTACTCACCTAACTAGCAAACGGAGCAGACAGATCGGCCATCAGTCGCTTTCCTGGTATTCACAGGAGACGCCAGCGCTCTCCAGAGTAAGGGGCCTTGAAACTGTCCGAACTCGAACCTTTCTCTATTCCGGTTCTGTTCCATTTATTTATTTACTTACTCGATTCTTTGAAAATATATAGTTTTGTCTTTGACCCCCAAAGACGTTTCAGTCTTCAGACTGATGACGTGAGATGTGAAGGATGTCAGCGTATCGAAATTACACGGGGAAGAATTTCTTTCATCTCGTCCACGACCTGATGTTAAGAGTTCTGCTCCAGAATTCGTGACGTCATCTGGAAAAAAGTAAACTCTAAAGGTAGAGGAATTCCATAGCTGAAAGCGACTTCTGTAATAATTTACCGATATCATTAATTTCCAAATTTCAATAAATTAACGTTTTTGATTTTCATGTTTCTACGGGTCATGGCGCCGAAAGCTCTCCTGACATGAAGGTTCCAACCAACTTCGTTAGCGCCATAGGTGTATGGCGGTTTTTAGTATGTCATAATTGGGCAGAACCACTGTTGGTCCTGAGGCCACAAGCACGAAATACGGTAAATTACAGGTGCCAAGTTATTTATTTAATCGTACATTCGATAACTCTTCAGTGGAAATTTGAGCGAAAGTAGAAACAGGCACTGAAATACGGGGTGGGTGCGCCGGGGCGGCTCTGCTCGAGACAAGACACTGAAGGTGGGGGGAGGGAGAGAAGACCCTCGAAATGTCGGCCGTTTTCTGTGAGCTACACGACTGTTTGCTTCAAAAGGTCTCCACGCCATTTTATTACTTCGCTCCAGTCAACGTCATCTCTTCTTCCCCCCTCCTCCGCCAATCGGGCCCCATTTTCGCACGAAACATAGGTTTATGGTTTTCCACATCGCCGCCCAAGCGCGACACGAGCGCCACCTCGGAGCCGGGTAGTGCCATATTACCAGACGCGCCGCCTCACCAGGCTGGGCGGGAGGCGGAAGAGATAACAAAGAGAACCGATGAACATATCGGGGTTAAGAAAAAAAACAACAATGAAAGAGATGCGCTTTATAAGCGATATGGTTTTCAGACAGCACAAATAAACAAAGAACAAAAAACATTTAAAAAATCTATTTCATACCAGCAGAGAGGGCGCTGACTGCAGTCGGCTGTGACTGCTGCTCGACGTCAGACGCGCTGGTCTGAGCTTGTCTCGGGGACCCAGTCACGCAAACCGAACGCTGGAGATCTCCGTCGAAGATCAATCAGTTGGGCTTCAGTGGTTGCGTCACCGCTTGTAGTAAGTGACACTTTTTAGATTTTAATCTTCCACGTGCAACATTTTCTCAGAAAATTTTAAAAAAAATTTTTTTTTTTAAAGGGCTGCCCAAAATTATATAAATGTCTGTCTGTTTGTCTCTCTAATTCTTTGTGAGGAAATGAAATCCCCGTCTTTCAAAATATGACGCAGGCAGATTACCAAGAGCTGGGTCCAACACCTAGAGGATTCTATAACAACTATAACGTAAACAGAAGAGACGTATACAACATATATTATAAGAGAGAGAGAGAGAGAGAGAGAGAGAGAGAGAGAGAGAGAGAGAGAGATGGGAAGATGAAGAGGAAGAGATGGAGATAGAGATGGGGAGAGATGGATTGAGAGAGAGAGAGAGAGATGGGAAGATGAAGAGGAAGAGATGGAGATAGAGATAGAGATGGGGAGAGATGGAGATGGAGATAGAGATGGGGAGAGATGGAGATGGAGATAGAGATGGGGAGAGATGGATTGAGAGAGAGAGAGAGAGATATTTAATTTCGCATCGTCTATCAGAACTTTAAAATAACAGCTTTACTAAATAATGCACTGCTTTATTTTATCGAAAGTCGTCTTATGAAACCGTAATATTTAGTCGACTGGCTGCAACCGGTGACCTCGAGCGCCTGATCTAAAGCTGCTGACTTGCTCTCCCCTGACAAACTGTACTAAATCTATATCAAGTCACTCAGAATACACACCCTTCTCTTTTTACTGCGTTTTCATTGTTTTTTTTACAACACCCCTTATTCTGTTTTTGATACAGATAAAATATTTTAACTATCCCACTCTCTTCAACTCGATGATCCCGCTCTATTGTTTATTTTTCCAAAACTCTGGTATTTCAGGGTCTCGTGTGTGTTTGTGCGCGCGCGCGCGCAATAATGAAACGCGAACTCTAAGAACCGGAATCAACAAAAAGTATCCCTTCCAGAATCGTGTTGATGCCATTATTATTATCTAAAGTCTAGCGGATCTCCTTTAAAAAGCCCCTTTTCTATTCCTCTGATTACCGCTGTCCATCCTAGGCTTCAGTGATGGCTCTACAGCGGGAGAGAAGCACGGTGGAGACCGCTGCCTTAAAACGACACCAACGCCCTCTACAGTCTACGGTCAGATGTAATAAGCCCAGATAAAGTCTTTGCAGAAAGAACGTTGGAAACACGACTACATTGTGGCAGATGTTAAAATGACCCCGGAGTTTCATCTGAATTTTAAGAAGCACTCGATAACTTTGTTTGTTTTTGTAAGATGTTTCAGCTACGACTCGCGACATACATAGGCTCGAAGAAAGATGGACTTTGCCCCAGCTGCTGCGGTCTTACAGTCGACGGGACTATAAGATGACGATGTTCCTTCCTCGCGGACGGAAGCTACTGCTTCGGTGGTGTGCACTTTTGTACTCGTGACAGCGGCACGTAGGACAAACAAACGAACGAGAACAAATGACTTTTCACGTACTACACGTAAGCCCGCTAGAACCTTATAATTCAACATCCTTCTCTTTTCGCGATCCCCGAGGTGTCTAATGAGAAATGCTCCTTCAGAACGGCGGCTCATTAGATGTCAGGAGGAGGCAAGGCTCTCAGATGTATTGTTACCGCGCGTAAGTCCGTCGGGTTATCCTACATATAAGCTTTTAAATGAGAATCTCTCTGAGCGGAATAGGCTGTTAGCGCCAGTCGTGAGAACGGCCTCAACCAGGTTCGAGCATCCTTAATCGATGTAGCCAGGAAGCCCGTCTTATCGATACTTCCCCAACGAAAAACTGATGGTCCCAGAAGAGCTCTTGACGTGGTGCGCGAGTTACGTTTAACCATCACCGCGTGTCTGCCATAGCTGACGTTTCCCTTACCCAAACCTCTCCTAGTCGTCCTATACTATTAGCCAGCCACGCTCTTCGAACTACTGCTCGCTCCACACGCATTTATCTATTATACTGTCACGTGACTCGACCTCGTTATGACCGCGCTTGTCGTGCGGGTTTTATCGGGTCACGTGACCTCGAGAGACGGGGTGGTATTATTCTGTTTGGCCTTTTCACCCTTTCCAGTTGGGCGCATATTAATTATTGTATAGATATTTTTGTCTATTTATTGCACTTAGTATTTCTTTCATATTTATGTATACAAACTCACAGCCAACACCCTATATAAAGGGAACAGAATAATGAATGAACCACCAGCGAGAGCGAAGGGCCAGTCAGCTCGGCTCGGGGAACACGTGCGCGATAGATAGCACGTCCCGAGCGGACTCGGCTATTAGCAAAACCAACTGGCGGCCGAGGATCTCTTCTCCGTTGCCAGCCACCAGGTGATTAGCTTCTTCAAAGTCACTGACTGCAGGTTGCATTACTCCCCCACCCCTCTGCTTTCATTTTCCTACAAAGCCTCGATTGTTTGGCTTTTTTGCGGCGTAAGAGCTGATTCTCCGGCTCGGCCTGGGAAATTCTCCATCGACGTTGTCTGGGTCTTTGTTCCTCCACTCCACTGTTTCTACATTTACTCCGTCACGCACGAGGTTGGCGTGCACGTGGGAGCTGTGCAAATCACTTGTCTTCTACTCAAGTGGGATCACTGCTCCCGTAGATTTAAAGTACTGAGCTATTTTTTTAACACCTGTCGTGCCACGAAAGGTAGTTTGTGATCATGGAATACGTGTAACTTTGTATGAGCGACTGAGAAAAAGAGGGGGGTAGAAAAAGAGAGATGTGTGTGTGTGTGTGTGAGAGAGAGAGAGAAAAGAAAGAGAGAAGGGTGTGAGAGAGAGGAGAGAACGACAAAAAGAAAGAGTGGGGCGATAGAGAGGGATGGTGAGAGAAGAGGGGCATAAAGGGTGAGAGAGAGAGAGAGATCTGCAGCAATACAGACAATGCCTGCTTTTCACTCAGACTGAATAGCTTCTATGACGCTACCTTGCCAAAATTCGAATCAGCAGCATTATCACGAAGATTCCGAAGTGGCTCCATCTTTTCCAGGTTTCTCTGAATGTGAAAATAAGCAAAAAATTTTAGAACTGCAGATCCTTCTATTTTATTTTTTTGTTTTGTTGTCGATCCAGTGTTTTCTTGAAAATAAATATGGCTGCTATGCTCGAACATTTTCGTTTGTAGACTATTTATCAAACTTGAGTGATCGCCTTCTGTGTTTGTGTACAGTGTTTTTCAAAATTACCCATCGCCCGAAATATCATTGATGTATCTCGTTTGTGAAAATAATATTCGCTAGCATAAAATATATTGCAAAGTTTTCATTTATTAAATTTGTAAATTTGTTTTGCTTTATTTTTCTATAGTTGAAGTTCCACAAAAACTTACTACGTTACAAATGTTCAGTACGGAGGCCCTGTGAATAACCAATCAAGACTTAATTGGTTTTGTCACGTTAACAATAATATAGTAACACATTACACGCACTTAATACTTTGTTTAAAAATATAAAGTAAGGCAATAATTTTTTTCCTCCACTGTACATGCGTCTGTAAATGTATGTACGAGAGAATTGTTACAAATTACATGCGTCTATATTCGATAAGATATATTATATGACAAGTTTCTGACTGGGAAGTGGGCAGTAATTCTAAATAACTGGATTAAAAATGGCATCTTTCTGAGAGCACTAAGGCAGACGACCTGAAAGATACCCGGGTTTCAATGTCGCGCGCCCCCTGACGTCAGAAAGTGGCGGCACGATTTCCCCATTTCAATGTCTTCAGTCGTAAAACGAGGAAGATGGCGGGTTGTTCTCTTAAACCAGGAATAGAAACGTCCACCATTTTGTGTAACTTCTGCGACTCGCGTCGCTTTTAGAACGGGGGGGGGGGACTAATTATCCGGACGGGACGGAATGCGCAACACGACAGCATCAGTAGCATTTCCTACAACCTATGACGTACACTCGAGACCACGGCCATCCTTCCAGCCACGGTTCTTAAAATGGCCGCTTTGTTCTCGGACCGAGCCGGTGCCCACGTACGCGGGCGCTTCCCTCGCGGCGACAAAAGACCGGTGATGCTGGGCTGCTGAGATTGAAGTCCACTCGAACCTGATCCGATTCGTCGGCCGGCACACAAAAGAGACGGCAGGTAGAATTTAATCAAATTACGTTTGGTGCATTTTCTGATTTCTATGAAGGTGCGAAACAAAAGGCTGAAAGAATTTTTGTAGTCTGCGCATAAAAAAGAGAAAGGACAGAAATATCAAAGGTTAGAGCCTTTTCCCCCGATCGTTCTAAATGTAGGGAAATGCTCACCTGCAGTAGAAAGCCACTCAAGCGTGAAAGACATTATACATTGTTCGGGTAAATCTACGATACCGAATGATGTTGTTCAAAAGGTTTGTCGACGAAATGTTTCTTTTTTTTTGTTTTATATTTATATTGATCGAATTGATGATAATTCATTTAATGTCTGCGTAAAGACGGGGAAAGAAGGAAAAGACTGGTGCTTTTTTGAGAGAACAAAGTACAAAGTTTGCTGACAACGGGCTGGGAAATCTACGGTCCCTGCCAGCGAAAGCGACAGTCACTATCCATCTACAACTGTGAACGAAATAATACGTCAATATATCAGTCCAGCGTACGCCACGATCTACTGACATACGAGACGTTTATAATACTTCAGAGCTAACAAAGCTTTATATGGTTAGCACTATCACATACTCACGGAACACTCTCTCTCTCTCTCTCCTATTCGCATATTTCAAATACATTTCTACAGGTGTCTCAACAACAATTGTTTTTCTTTAATATTCGTAAAGTTAAGTAGTATTTGATGATTACTATTAGTTAGGGGGTTTCATTACTAATTGATATTTTACCAACATTTTAAATGAAAAGGTTGCCACATAATTTCTCTTCAGTTTTATTTTTATCGTTTTTCTTTTCAAAAGGGAGAATTCGAAATACATAATGATGCATTTCCAACATAATAATAATAATAATAATAATAATAATAATAATAATAATAATAATAATAATAATAATAATAATAAGAAGAAGAAGAAGAAGAAGAAGAAGACGACGACGACGACGACGACGACGACATGGATAATGCTAGACATTACTGTTTCATCAGAAAGCAAAATATCAGCTAAAGAAGCTGAGAAACTCACAAGAATCTAAAAAAGGAAATCTCCAGAAAGTTGGAACGGAAGACAGCCAACAACCCCATATTGACAGGAGTCCCTTATTTTCAAAAAGGGATGACGAAGAACACTAATACGATACTAAGAGAAACACAAGTTATCTTTTTATAGAAGCAGAGAAGAAGAATATTTTCAGTAAAAGAAATTAAACACCTGTCCTATCCTACCTGGGAGAGGTAGCTCAGGTTTAAATCCATGTACCAATCTACGAAAATATATAACGGTTTCTTTTGATTTTTTTTTTTTTCAGTTTACAAATAAAATTAATGAGATAAAGAGAAAGACAATCAAACGAGAAAACGAAACAGAAGAGCGGAGAGAAAACAAAGCCAAACATCGGCCTTGGTTTTTAGGGATACTAAAACCCCCATCAATGAAGGAGTTTCAAGAAAAACAGGATTTACTTACATCGGGACTTTTGGAATGGACCAATGCATTCTCCACTACCCCGATATGCCAGAACAGATCAGATTTCAGCCGATAGGTCGAAGAGGGTCTGAACATAAATTTGATGCAAATGATACTGACCTTTTTATTTTAGAGAGATGTAAGCGCGTGCCCAAACCGAACCTTTAATTATTGTTTTCTAAATAGAAATAGTAATGACAACACCCCTACGTATCCGCGCACACACACACACACAAAAGTAACTGTCGGTGCAGGGAAGATAACTCGGTAGAGTGGTGGGAAGTTTTGCTCACGAAGGACGGCGAGAAAGGGACCGATGGTCCAGTGCCATGGCTGAGGGCCTAAGTTCAACTCCCAGTCGATACCGGTTCCTTTTCGCCTTCCGGGTCTTTGATGCGGCGGAGACTATGAGGGTAACCTTCGACTGGCTTCACTTTGATCACCGTTCAAAAGATTCCACCCTCCGCCCCAAGTGTCCAGGTAACATGCCTGTCCACTACAATCTCTTCAGCTCTCTTCGCTGCGAGATGCCCTTAGACCTCAGGACAGGGGTGTGACAAGAAGAAAAACTACTTCCAGACTGTTAGACCTGCTACCAAACAGTTGTAGCTTTATTTATCATTTTATTTCACATGAAGTTTATTATTATTATTATTATTATTATTATTATTATTATTATTATTATTATTATTATTATTACACCAAACCAATGCCTACAAGGGAAACGACACTTGTGAGGGAGAGTAGTGCAACCGTTGACCGCCAGGAAGCGCTGCCAATCCTGTGCCACGTGAGGTCCGATACTTTCGACTTCGACAGGAAAATAAATCCCTGCTAGAACTCTTCCACTTTTCAGGTGTGAGAAGAAATCCACGCAGAGGCCGGCTGCGGAAGAAGACTGAAAAGAGGCCGAGCCAGTCTCCATGACTGCAAGGAAAAGTTCAGAGGCGCTGTTACCGAGGTTATTATTGTCAAGTTTTCGGGTGGCCCAGGTCGGTGTGAAATGCCAGTGATCTGACGTCCTCCTGTCTCTAGAGCGTAGAAAGGATCGCAGGGAAATAGCGCGAGCAACTGAGGTCGCCGAGGTTACTGGAGACAAAAAAGGAAACTTTGTGCTAAATTTGACAGAATCTCGGTGTATTAACCAAGACAAGTGCGCTGATCGGTCAGACATGACGAGATTGTAATCTTTTTACTTATATCGGTGAAGCATTGTACAATATGTAGTGTGGGTATTTTTTACCAGAATTCTATTGTGTGTGGAAAGAGAATGAAAGATGGAGAGATGGAGAGAGAGAGAGAGAGAGAAGCTGCTTCACTACTAATTATGAATGATTTTGTGATAAGAATACTAGTTAGAGATGACCGAAAATCAAATAAATCTGATCAAATGTTCGTATATCGTTACTTCGAAGACCGCCGTCATGTTTTTTTGGCTATTTTGAAGTGGAAGTAGAGAACTATTGACGTCACAATCAACACATCCTTTTGAACAAGCACAAGCGAATATATATATATATCAATGAAGACGCTGGATTGTTTGTGGTTTTCCTGTCAGAGGAATTAGATGTCGCCCCACATATGTTTGAAATTTGAAATTTATCCGAGATTCTCTCGAAATTAACGATACGTGTAAGATGTCTTTAGTTAACAAGTAAATAGTCTTTTCATTAACCCATCTTTTAATGTTTCCCTTTGAGTGTCGCTCTTCCAGGCTATTACTGTATAAAGTGTTTTTCATCTCGTATCACTTACATTATTATTATTATTATTATTATTATTATTATTATTATTATTATTATTATTATTATTATTATTCGAACGTAGCGCTTTAACAAAAAATTCACACAACAGAAAATACTTAATTAAAGATGCCGTTGTTTTTGTGTCTTTTTTTAAACAAATTTTAAATATCCTTAGAATACTGCTAAACATTTGACCATTTCGGAAGAGTTCGTCGGAAGTCCAGAAATCAGGCAACAAACATGTATGATATACTACTTGTCGAGTGCGTGTGTCTATGAGAGAGAGAGAGAGAGAGAGAGAGAGAGAGAGAGAGACACACACACCACACACACAGATAGATGGTGAGAAAGAGAGAGATAGATGGAGAGTGGAGGAGAGAGAGAGAGATGCACAAACACAGACGCACACCACACAGAGATAGATGGAGAGAGAGTGGAGGAGAGAGAGAGAGAGATACACACACACACACACACACACACACACACACACACACACACAATAGATAGATGGAGAGAGAGTGGAGGAGAGAGAGAGAGATACACAAACACAGACGCACACACACAGAGATAGATGGAGAGAGAGAGAGATACACAAACACAGACGCACACACACACAGAGAGATAGATGGAGAGAGAGTGGAGGAGAGAGAGGAGAGAGAGAGATACACACACACACACACCACACACACACACACAGAGATAGATGGAGAGAGAGTGGAGGAGAGAGAGAGAGAGAGAGAGAGATACACAAACACAGACGCACACACACACACACAGAGAGATAGATGGAGAGAGAGTGGAGGAGAGAGAGAGAGAGAGAGAGAGAGAGAGAGAGGAGAGAGAGAGAGAGAGAGAGAAGGGCTTGAATATGGGGGATCTAATATGAACAGAGTATAGATTTCCACCGACGTGATCTTCTTACTGGAAAGTGACGCCAATAATGGAGATGAGAAAAGAAAAAAACACTAACTTTCAGTACTGATTAGTGTAGCGAGAGCCCTATTCCACATCCCACCATTTTTCCAGTAAAACTTATAGTGCATTTTTTCGGTAGCGCGGCGGAAGTCAGTACTAACTAAATCTAAAAGAAAAAAGAAAGAAAATCCCTGTATTAATTCGAGACATTATAGTTTGTATAAAGATGACGTAAAATGTTAGGGAATGGAATTTTGTCATTATATGTAATTAATGTTCCTTAATTTAGAAATATCAGTTTTGAGAAAGCTTTAAACGTATGAAATCGTTCCTTTTCTAAGACTTCAGATGATGCTGCCTCACCGGCCATTGATAAAAGTTGCCTTTTTAGTTAATTAGCAAATAAAACAGTAAAACGCAAGAATAAAAATTAATTTAGATTGGCAATCAAGTAAAAAAAATTTGAATTAAAAATATATATATATATATATATATTAATATTAATTCTTTATATAATAATAAGACTTTCGCAATACAATACGCAAAGGTGGATTTAAAGTTGATGTTTCATATTCAACCGATGTACACCATTATTGGTCTACAGTTAATTTTTCACCCGTTAAAGTAACACATCGCAAACAGAAAAATACGAACGAAGTTAAGGAAACTAACCAAAATGATACTTATTAACTTAAAGATGCTTCCCGGGCTTTGTAAGCTAAATTGTTTTGCAAGTAGAGAAAGACTCTCCAGCCAGATGTAGAGAAAAACAAAACGAAGCGTCTATTTTTTGAATGTAGAGTCCTAACCCTTGAAATGAATGTAAACACTGATTCTGAAGTAAATTATATTTTTTCCCCTATTAAATATCCGATAGGCATTGCATATATTTCATGTTGTTTTACCATAAGTTTTAAATTCAAATCGAGATCATTCCCATGTTATTTTTTGTACTAAAAGGGCGGCTGAGAGAGAGAGAGGGGGGTGTGTGTGCCAAATCAACAATAACAGCTCCTGTAAATACATGGTTGGCTTCTTAACTTATCCGTGTTGACGTTCGAGGCTGATTAACAAACTGTCCCTGTGACGTAACGAGTCTCTCTCTCTCTACGTCACGTATCACCGCAGAAAGCGGAACTGGGCTTGAAGGTGTGAAGGAAAACCAGCTTATGAAATTAGAGTAACGAAAAACGAACCGAATAGACTGATGATGTTGTTGTTTCTGTTTGTTTCTCTTGCGGTTTTTAAATAATTTTCACGAAAATTCCACAACATATTTGAGCTTTTAAGCGAAATCTAAGTTTTAAAGAGAAATTCCATTCAAAGTGACTGCTGGTAATTTTAACTTGTAGACAGACACTACCCCTTTAAAAAAAAACAAAAACAAAAACAAAAAACAGTACGCGTCGTCTATCTCACGTGTGAACGAATTAGATATTTAATAAATATTTGTGTTAACCGCCTTACCGGAAGTGAGTTTCTTTCTCCGTTAAGTGATCTCCGGGATCAAAAGTGAAGCTGCCTGTTTTGGTCATGGGTTTTATTGTTTTTTTATTCTTGCCCCAAAGTTTCTGCTTCTCGTTTTTTTTTTTTAAAAAAAAATCGGAAGTCTGGGAAACTGAGTGCTTTGAACGCATTAACCCTGAAGACAGATGCGGATGTGCGATACAAACAAACAAGCTGCATATTTGCACAACGTTACAGAGAAAACAAGAAATGTAAGTCGGCCAGAAACAACTATTTTAATAATTTAAGTACTATTAGTAGTTTATTAAATAAAATACCGATGCTATTGTCATCATCGTCATCATTTTCCATCCCCGATTCGGTGTGTGCGTGACCGACATATAATATGTATGATTTTTAGGAAGTTTTAAGACTGAGATCCTCGCTTTTCCTTCTTCCGCCCCAAAACAAATGAAACAAAAACTTTGATAGGCGAGTGAAGAAAGCCGGGATGGAAAATGATGGCGATACAGAGGTCAGAATACGTCAGGGGTGTGTGTGCGTTTCGAGTTGTTAGATCGAGACTGGAATTTATTTCGAATGAGGGGAATAGATGAAGACATTAAGTACGCCATACTGGACAGAGCGGTTTCAGAGATGATACCAACAATGGAACTGTGACGATGTGTCTGAGTGCCAAAAGGCTTGGTGTTTTAGACGAAAACAACAACAACAACAACAAAGGCAGAATGGACAAACAAGGAAACCAAAATATTTTTTGATAAGAAACGGAACTTCCTTTTGTGAGGGACTAATGGGCAAACTATTCTTGTTCCAGGAAGACATTGACTTTCAAAACAGTTCCTACTCGGTTCGGGAGTAGTATCTAAAAGAAACGGTGAAGTCACGGCCCCATTTGTCTAATCCTTAACCTAATTAAGCAAACATGGGATTTACTTGAGAGAAAGCAGAATAAATCTGGTGGAACCTCTCTATACGAGTGAGCAGGCCAAGTGTTCTTTTGCCCTTCTCTGTAAGTATGCAGACATGCTGCGTGGCGGGGAAGCTGTCACTAAATGTTAGACACACACACACACACACACACACACACACACACACACATACAATGTGGGTTAAATACCAGACTAAAACAAGATAGTTTTAAATCAACTTCTCATTATATATTAAATAAATGCAGATTTTTTACGAGACGATAACGAATTCATTCACAGAGAAATTTAAAAACCAAATAAATCAAGCATTTGCACCATTTCCTTCCATCTCTATCAGGTAATATAACATACGTAGCTGTGAGCATTATTTATTAATCAAAGTGCTGGTTATCGATAGAAAAAATCAAAGGAATATTTTTTTAATGCAGAACTTTTAGTTTTTTTAACTGTGGCTATAAAAATATAATAAAATAACATTAATATTTACTGGTTTTGTCGATAAAAGTTATTCAAGCCAAGCTAATTGTACAATAAAATATGAAGTAAACTTATTTAATTGTATTAATAATATATATATTTTTTAAAAAAACATAAATATACTTTATTTTTATTTTTTCACGATTGAGTCATTTGACGATTTCGTATTCCCAAGAATAGTCACCAAACCGACTTTGCAGCAGTAAACAAACACCATTCATTGTCGCTCTTAGGAACCGATTTTCCCACTAGGGGGCGTTACGGTAATAATCAAAGCTTGTCGTCAAAGTAAACTATCGCGCAGCACGTCTGCATAGCAAGCCATCTTCAGAAAGTCTGAGAAGAGAGTACCACAGAAAGGACTTAATGCCCGCACGGACAGCAGCTTTGTCTAAACTGTGCACTGCTCACCATTCAGAACCAGCGCGGTCCGTGCTTCCTGTACCCGACAAACACACACACATCCGTTTGTTGTTGAAACCATTCAGAGTGGCCCAATCGTTTTCTTCCTACAAAAAAAAAAAAGCAAATAAATTTTTTAAAAGATTTAACCTGGGGGACCAACATTTTATTTTGCCCTTTCCCTCCTCTCGCCGCTACCGGTGTAGTTAGTTTCCGGTGCAAAGTAGCACCTGTCACTCAAGAATTAACTTTCAGATCCGCAATAAAGAAAATCGGAATACAAGACGCGTGAAAAAGAAAACGAAAAAATTTACAATTACAATTTTGCAGTATATCCCGGTACAGGAGACCCTGTAATTTTTCTCGGTGGATCACAATTCCTTAATTAGCGATTATATTAATTATCCTGACGCGTAATTCTCGGGCACGTTTGGAGAGACCATTTTCGCTAATGTCTCGGCGGGTCACGTGCGAGCAGCCATGTCTTCTGTTCGCGTCCACCCCGAGCTGAGACGACATCAGCGGCGTGCGAACGGCGTCGGGCCCCATTGTCGATCGGACTCGTGTTCTTCCTGCTTTTTACCCGGTTCTCTCCTACGTAAAAATAGTTACTGTGCTTAAAATGAAGTCTCGGTTCTATCAGCGGCGAATGACTTCGTATGAAGAGGGACAAACTAATTGACTATAATTACGATCGAAGTCTATCCATTTCCAGTAAACTCCAAAATTTATTAATTAAATATCAACTGTGAAAATTTGCAAAATATATAAATATACTGATAGTTTTTATTTTAATTTAAGGCTGCAAGGGTTGTTGTTTTGTAAAGCTCTTTTAAAGCGAGAGTGAGAATACTTGAACAACGATGATACATAGATTGACTTCGTTTTCGGTTGTTCTGAGAGAAGGGGAAACCTGTAGCGGTGCGCGTATCTTTGAAAATCATCGATGGTTCTTACTGACTGAAATTTTCTTAAAATTTATGACATAGGTATGTTATTACAAAAATGTGTTTAATTATGGGATTATATCCTTTTATTGCATTATTTTTTTGAAGACATCCAATTTCCATTTACAAACAATGCATCTCGTGACATGATTCCCCGTTAACAAATTATCTGCCCGTTGGCATTCTCTTTTTCAGTATTACAAATTACGCAAATCTCCAAAGTCGCCACGACCTTTATCGCGACTGGTTGTCCTGAGTGATAGCATCTAGGAACCAGACTGGACCAGTTTGTTTTATCAGTGATTCAACAAAATAAACTCTTGAGGAGTGGTTTTGCACTGGCGAATAGTTGTACGATTCAGACATTTTACAACTTGATATTTCAAAGCGAGCCATGATGATTTCTCAGTAACTGCCACTACGAGTTAATAAGTTTGTCAGTCTGTAAAATGGGTCCGTTTTGTTCGCTTTGTATGGACCAACCAATTTTTTTCTGGCGCTATACAAGAAACGGCGTCGCGGCGCATTGGGTCGCGGGTTCGATCCCGGTGGGGTTGGAGGTTCGTGCTGCTGATGAGGGCCAAAAGCTCGAAACAACAGCCCTCCTCTGGATGCTGACATTCACCTTGACTTTCGATCTGGAGAGGGATGGGCTCCACCAGGTTGTAAAATGCCCTAGACGCACCTCTCCAGGTGACCCAATGACCTGTGGGTTATGAAACAAATGAGTGAGTGATTCAGGAGAAGTCTACTCTCCGTGGTCAAGCACTATCCGCATTTATGTATTAGGCTGCGTAAAGTTTCATTTACTTTCTTATGGCGGTTTATAAATAT
This sequence comes from Nautilus pompilius, assembly GCA_018389105.1. NCBI lineage: Eukaryota > Metazoa > Mollusca > Cephalopoda > Nautilida > Nautilidae > Nautilus > Nautilus pompilius. Next base: position 456,519 of record JACATO010000351.1, on the reverse strand, counting down.
GCATTTAATTTTGCGCCCAGTGTGTATGATACACCTTACTGTTGTTAAAAAGTTTTCCTTTTTATTATTTTTGGTTGTTTTCATGCTTTACAAAAACCGAGACTCTACTAAGCGATATTATTGCTGTATAAAGAATAGCGCTATATTTGTTCTTCTCTGGTGTAATGTCTTGTTGGGATTAGATGGCTTTGGTTTAGATGTTCTGGTTAAAATTTTGACCGCAGTTTGCTTTTTATTGAGTAGCCCCCAGGTTTCCCACTAACCACTGCGGGGGCATGATAACGGACCTCGTGAACGTATCAGGCGAGGCGTGAGGCAAAACGATCGGGGCATCTGTCTCTCGAAAATTATCGAGTCGACGCCCGAGATTTGCTGTTGGTGTGGCGCCGTCGGAGGAGGAAAGAGAGCGCACCATAATAACTGGCCAGCAATTCGCCGCGTTCTCATTAGGGACACGACGATCCAAAGTATGGGGAGTCCCCTGGACCAAAGACAGGTTTACCCGACGGCGCGTGACCTCGTAAGGGCTAATGGTCGGCAGGGCCAATTAAAGCTGTCTCTGTCGGTCAGCCACGCGTGACGGAATCGGCGATAATGGAGGGAATAACCCGCTTGTGAGTGTGACTCCATAAAGGTAATCAGCGAGATACAATACGAGTGTAATTCTAACCGTTTCCATTGTGTCTCCCGACACGGCATGGAATTCTATTAGACATTGTTTCCGGCCTGTGTCCGAGCCATTCTTGTTGCTTTTGTGCAAAGGACAAAAACGACGACAAAAAATCCACGCTATTTAAAGTGATACGGTGTTACGGAGCCGAATTTAAATACCGTAGCCATTGTTTCGCCGGAGAACAAACAAAGGAAAGAAGTTCAGATGATGGCCATAGTTGGGATAAACAAACTCAGGCGTAAGATTTCGATATTATTTAGAAAGGTCGCGCCTTAAGAAAAAAATGTTCAGACCTTGGAATTGATAAAAAAAAAAAGTTTTTTCTGGTATTTCATTGTTTTCGTAAATGACATATCATCATCCACGGTGGATACAATTGATGGGCGTTGACCAGTAAACTTTTGGGTACCAGTCAGTAGAACCGGAACCACAGCTAATGTCAGCAGTTCCATCCAGTCTTTGTTGCGCCTTAAAGAACATATATACATTCAAACACACAGAAGGAAAAGGGAAAGTCCATACTCCGGGCTACCTGAACCAGTCCCTTTTAAACATCTATATATTTTAGGTAGCGCTGTTATTGAAATGCTCACCTGGTGAAAATTAACGTCTAGTGCAAATAGAACTTTCTCTCTGGTGCTCATGGCCCGGAAGAGGGGAAAGCCAGCTGGTGCCATGGTACCTAAGACCCAAACCTTTTGAGGGCTTGGGCTTAGGAGTGAACCAAGATTTCCGGTGTGTGTTTGACAGTTTGTAACTTTTTTTTTCTTTTTTCGGTTCTGGGCTCCAACGGTTTGGATATGTGGATTTAGAATTATTTGAACTATGTCCTAGATAACTGTGTTTAAACAGGACATTAACGAATGAGTGAACAATGAATTCTACGAAAGAGATTTAATAAAAAAGAAACCCGGGAGGTCGCAATTAAAGGGTGGCACCGAGGTCCCTGGTTCTTCCGCCGAGCCGTGCCAGTACTCAGCCTATTTACCAGTTTTAACGAGTAATGGCTTACGCGAGCATCGCTTGTGATTAATAAACAAATAAAACAAAAAGGAGATGACAAATTAAGAAAAGGTAAATAATTTATCTTAATTCTCTTTCTTTATATTTTATGTCTTAGCACATAGTTGACGGTTAGGGGCAACTACAAGATCCAGTTCTATTTAGATGAAACCAGGGCGAGTTCTTGCAGGAGTAAGTTGTGACAGCTCCGCTCCAGTAATTCCTATAGATGAGCTATAGTCGACGTCATATGCTTTGAGATTATATCTCGATTAGAGCCCATCTATAGGAATCAACTGTAGGCTCAGGGTTGTTTATCATCACCTGACAAGCGTTGAGGAGGTTCCGCTCAAACTTATCGGCACCACACCCACCTTGAAAGCATTTCCATTTATCTTCCCATTACATCACCAACCTCGAAGCGGAAGTCGCGCTCTGTGTAACTGCTAAATCCGAGAAAATAGCACTTCAGAAATAATTCTATTGTTGAAACCCGCACAAATCGGAGTATACCCATCCTTTCACGGCTCTGAAATAAAATTACTAGAAATGGGCCGTTCTATAACATTTACTATGCCATTATTCGTTGACCTCCAGTAACTTGTAAGCAAGGGCGTGTACTTCTCGCTTAACTCTCGTGTGGTTCACGTCAGACATTTCGCGGCTTATCTACCCCTGTGATAGCTGCGAACAGAATGTACCTTTTGTTCTCTTTTTAACTCTCTACGCGGACAGTTTAAGTGCGGTAATACTCGCAGCGTCCAACTACGAGATTGGGCCGACTTGTCGGGGCTGGAAGCGGTTAGCGGACCGGTTTGTAGTAGGCACGCGAGCGCTCTACAAGCGGATTTATCCGGCTTCGAACGCTAGACTGGTAATGGCCGGACCGAACAAACGGCATCATGCACCGTAGGTCGGTCCGTATTCACAGACTTTATTTGGAACTGCACCTCGAACTTCGAGAACCAACCGTCTGTCTAAGACAAGCAAATACGAAGCTCAAATTTATGAAATTACAGCTATTATATATGCATCATTTTAAAACAGTCAGTCGAGAACCCACGTGATTTCTTTCCTCTGTATATGCTCTCTTTGGTCTCACAAATCTCTCTCATATTTTTCTTTCATTTGTTTGATCGTGATAATTGTGCTTTTTTAAAACAATAAGACATCTGATCACTCACCCACTGGTTTGAACGACTCAAATAACACCACCCTCGAAAGACACATGTAAAAATCACTGATTAACTTCTATAATTCTAAAAAAAAAAACAAATAAATAAGTAAATAAATATAGAAAAGAAAAGAAAGGATACATTGTGACATATTCTACATACATACATACACGTACAACAGCGAAATTTAGTTCGAATAAGATTTCTGTAATTTCATATTTGCCATAGTTAATGATGTGTTGATATGGCGTCACAAACATCCATTGACGTCCATCTCGGATCTGCAATGGAAACCGTCCCGGCTGATCGTAAATTTCTCACTAAAAGTATTCCACCATAACAGATTTCTTGTATATAACATCGCTGATCTTTTAAAATATACTTTCTACAGATTTTTGTATTTTCAGATTTATGTTTCGAAGAATTTCCATCGGAGAGCTTAAGAAAACATGGATGGTGGCGGCCGGTGAAGTTTATTTCCGCCAGATGGCAGTAACAGTCCGCTTGGCTGGACAGCCTCCGACGTGACTTGATGAGCTTGCGCGCCGACTAGACTTCCATTTTGAATAATGCCCCCCCCAAGAGAGATGGCTGGTAGAGAGCGCATGGTAACAAACTAGATTCAGAAATCTTCCTCATGTGGGGAGGAAGAGGGTTTCTTTGTCAAGTTTGGCCTACAAAATTTTTTTGTGAGGATATAACAGATTTTTTTTTCTTTTTGAGAGTGAATGCATACATTTAGCGAGATTCCTTCATACAGCTGGCATATCAATGAAAGTCCTATACACCAGGAGAGATAACTCTAGGAAATAATATGTTCTTTTAGGAATAGGGTAGTTTGTGTGTGTGTGTGTGCAGGGAATGTTTTATGAAACCGAGTGAAAGAATCAGGAACAAGAAATAACATTAATAATAATAATAATAATAATAATAAATATCCGAGACGCTTCGCATTTCAGCGAAACAGGTTTATCTAAGCGTCAGAATTTCCGTAAATGTTCTAAAAAATGGAAATAATACCCTTACTACAATGTAAAGGGCTGTTCAGGGTATATTTTCCGGAAGTTTTGCCATTTAAAAAAAGGGGGGCTGCACTATTTTCCTCGCGCAGTCGTGTATTACACCGCTTCACTCGCTCGTGACGCATTGTAAGGAGCTCCTGGAATACTTGTGTGGATCCTTAATATGGAGTAAAAGGCCGCATCCCTCAAGTGTTTGATAAATGCCCCCACAACTAGGAACTTTTCAGTGGTCGTCAGTCGAAGTTGTACAGATGTCGATGTCAGAAAAGACTCTGTATTCGTCGAGAAGAATGTTTGTGGAGCGCGCAGCCACCCACCCACCGTCTGTGTTCCTGCATATCTCGTCCGACATTTCAAAGATAATACATATATTCATTATTACCTTGGGCCCTATTCTACAAAGAGTGAAGGGCGCCTTTTCTGTTAGTGAGCGTGTGAGATCATCACGAGTGCGCGCGGGGGTCCGTCTCCCACCCCCTCTCTCTCTCCCGAAATCTGCTAAATTCTCTGGATGACGATATAAATTGCAAAATGAAAAGGCAGCCAGAAACACAATTAAGGAAGAAACAGATGAATAAACGGAATAAGTTCGGTTAACAACAGAAAAAATAATAAAACAAATACATAATTCAAAAAAAAAAAAAACTGTAGTCGCTTTGTTCCACACACAAAGCGTAGAAAGCCGACATAGAGAGCGTTCGGTCTCCCCTCCCTCCCTCCATCCCGCAGATCCTGCAGATACGCCGGGCTCCAGAGCACGTGTGGCCTCTTTGAAGTGAAAGCAGCAGACGACACGAGCAGGCGGGCGTGTACACAACACCACCACTACCACCATCAAAAACAACAACAACAGCAGCAAAAAGCCACGTGGAGCGTTCCCCCCCCAAAAAAACAATCTGCCATCTGATCAGCAACCGGCCCCTTATCTATCCCCTCCTTCCGTGACATTAGCCAAGTATCCGCCATCAGTGCTTCTGCCGACCTCTCCGAGGTGAAAGGGCGGCGGGATGTCAAGCGGCCGGGGACTAAGTTCATATTCTATTTCCCCAGTTGGATATTGCGCTGACATTTGAGTCCTGACCACCCTCCTCCTCCTCCTCCTCCTCATCCTCTCTTACACTCCCACCCCTCGCCGCTGTTTTCAGTTCACAGCTCAGTGACTTCTTCTTCGGTCCTCGCGCGCCCGTCGGTGGCGTCATCTCTCACGAGACTCACAAGCGTCAATCACCATGGAAACATATGCCCGCCATTTTTAAGCGTTAGAAGTATAGAGAAGTAAATGAATTCAAGGAGTAGGAAAAATTGAAATTAAATCTAAAATAGAGCGAAACAGATAAAATTAAAATAAAAATAAAAAAAAATTTTCCTGCCAACCATCATTTTCACGAAATCGCTCAAAGTCAGATCAGTGTAGCTTTGTTTAAGGTAGTCTGAGAACGGAGCTTCCTTTCACCTCCATTAAAGAATGGTCCTCTTGTCTTCATTCGCCTAATTAATTACCAACTGACAACAATATTACCGCCCATGCATCTTTGTAGTAATTTCCCTCTCCTAGATACCGAAAAAAAGCATAATAATAATAATAATAATAATAATAATAATAATAATAATAATAATAATAATACTTGCAAATGTTTTGAGATTTTGTTCTCCATTCTCACGCAGTGACGTAGAATACTCAGAAAAGCACGTGTTGCTTATATCAAAAGGAAAGCGAGCATCGAAAGATGAAAGGATCAGACTGGAGAGCGTCATCTACCGACGACTGGATCAGCTGGTAAAACAGGGATGTAGTGAAAACCGGAATTGCGTCTGTCAACATCAGATTTAAGCGAGATAGCTTTTCAGAACCATACCAGACGTTATGAAGTGTAACAGTAAATCCGACCCTAATATTTTTATTATTATTATGGTCTTGTATTCGAGATTTACTTCGAACCAGAGAAGAGTTACCGGACGTACAATCTGCTGCCTAATGATTTACCGTATTCTTGCAAACACGTTTTGCTACTTACGATTTGGCCCTCCTCCCAGCTCAAAATTTCTCCCGACGATGTGGGGGATTCTTGGATATCTCTCTCCGTATTTCCCTTGTTCCTTTATAGAAGCGTTTACTGATGCCTGTTTTCGAAGGCTGACATTAAAGCTGCGCGGGCGCAGTAAATTTGACACTTACCTAAAGTTTTCTTAATTTACTAGTAGCTTTGCTCATTGAATATAAGTCTTTCTGCAACTTTTACTGCAGCACAAACATACTTATGAACGACTTGCTTAAACTGGCTGGAGACGTTAACCCGACCCATCCCTCCTCTTTATTAAACATATTAATAAAACAGCATTTACTGCAAAATTAGCTCCGTCTCGTTTCTTGTGAGAAGCGAAGGAAGATCGGCCCCTCCTCCCAACTACCGGTCTTCAGAAAGGCTGGGGATTTTATCAGGTAGGAGACGGGGGGGAATAAAAAAAAGTTTACCTAAGGCGAGCGGTGAAATAGAAAGTAAAGAATAGACAGTCTCCCACCCACGGATTAAGAAGTTCGAATGTTTAGAACACTGCTATCTTAGGTAAGTGAATTTTACAGATTCAAATGTTACCAGAAAGACTGTTTGTTGTGAGGACATTAAAAATTTGGGGGGGGGGTGACAAAGACCAACAGAGTTGTGTTAGTTTATTCTTCGGGCGCCAGGATTTGCTGGGCCTCCTCTAGTACAAGGCTGTGGATGGTAATTATCCCGCCTAAAGAAAACTGTGGAGCGCAGCTGTGCCGCTTAACTACGTGAAAATGAATACATCAAGCAGCAGAATTTATTTTATTTTCCAACAAAACGCATCCTAATGCCATTTAACGACGACTCCGAGTGGGGGCTGTGGTTGCGTCCCTTGCGCGCGCACCCGCCCAGGTAAATAACAGACCAAGAGACAACCAACCAACTGGCTGCTATCTTTTGTCGTTCTTCGGTATCTACGTAAACGGAGAGATTGAGCGGATTGTGGCCCTGGCCGGCCAGTCTCCCCGGGCCCGCATGCTCCTCATCCCACCCTCGATCTGCCCGCCCGCCTTTGTCTAGCGGTCCGTGTCCTCCGCACCCCTAACACACAAAACCATCGATTTTATCCGGTCGACCTCCCGTCGCGATTTCGATTTTCCAACACCGTATCGCTTTTCTTTTCGCCATTCGCAATTCTTTCATTTCGCCATAATTTTTTTATGCTTGACTTGGTCAACCACATCCACACGGACGAATGGCTGCTTCCGCGCGAGCTATCCACTTTCCCCTCTCCCTTCCTCCCTTTCCTTCATCTATTTTCCCGCCATTGCATCTCGGGGGCCTGGCTCACTTACGAAGAGAGCGCGACAAAGCGTACGGTGGGGCAGAGAGAGAGATGGGGGGTGCGGACTGCGATGGTCGGTCGCTAGTCTCTCCCACACAGGTGCTCCGATAATCTATCATTGTCAGCCAAAAAGAAAGGATAATGAATCTGGTAGAAAAACCTGGTTTCGGGAGCTAGGCGAGCGAGCCCAGTCGGGGCTGATGCCTTCCCCTGTTTGTTGTCCGACAAGACGCCAAGACTGTCATGCAATACCTGGCACACCTGGACCGTACGGATCACGGTGATCACGTGGGGAAACCAAACCGACAGCGCAAACGGGCGTCCGACTTCTTTGTTGTTGTTTTTTAAAAATATATTTTGAGTTGTTGCGACTTGTCGCGTTTAGAAGACGTTTCGAGGGAAGATGATAAAAAAAAACTGCTTCTTCTGAACAAAGTGCAGCGAAGAAGGCAGCGCTGAAAGAATTCAGGTGAACAAAGTGGAAAGATATTTGAGAAACACTGGAGTGTTACCTGAGCCGGTTTATATTTTAAAGCTGAGTGGCCCTCGGCTGCTACCTTAGGAAATCCACCCTCATAAACGCAGATCCCGTTATTCTTTGGAATAGCGGACAACTTAAAAAAAAAAAAAAATGAAAGTGATTCTTAATTTATCTTTGAGTTCTTTTGCAATTAATCTCTTATTTGTTAACGAAGAATTATAATATAAATCTGCAAAACAACACTGGACGAGGTATTTTTTCCGTTTATGACAATCAGCATTTTGGTTGTTTAGATCTTCCACAGACAAACACACGTTTAATGAATCCTAAAAAGATTATTCCTCCTTTATTGTACAACTAACAACAAAAATAGTAAAATAATACTGAGCCTCTTAGAAAATAGTTTTATATTTGTTTTTTTCAACGACATATGCTCAACTGTTAAAAGAAAAAGCAAAATATAAAAAAAGTTTTTAAAATTTAGCTTCATCTGCCGAACATACGTAGTTTTTCCGCTTTAAGTAAACGGAAAAAGTTATCAGAATGAAAGTATTCTGCGGATTCAAGTGTTTAGCCGTCAGGGTTTTCGAAAGTCTGAATTTGGGAGTAAAAAAAGTTTAGATGTCCTGATTTACTTTCACCTCAAAATATCCGTATCCGAGGAAATGTCTCACGTATAAACACGCTACGGCTCCTTTGCAGGAAAGCTGGAGTTCTTTTAGTGGATCTTATTCACCTGTGAGTTATACTAGCGGAAATATATTGCATCTTCATTTCCAGGAAGTAGATTGCAAGGCGTGACGTCATCACTTTACAAAAAGTGGGGGTCGGGACTTCGGTGAAGAATGAGGGTGAGGAACATTTCCAGTAGACAAATCCTTGTGTGAAAAAATCTTAAAATCTCCGAATTTAGTCATACAAAGACTGAAAGATGGGAAACTGAAATGTCCTTTTTATGTCTTTGGGGAGAGAAAACGATTAAACTATTACATTATCTTTTTGTTCTAAATAAATAAACAAATATTTGCATTAAATCCTTTTAAAAAATTACCATATATGACGAATAAATCAATGTCTTTTGTCGAAAACGGCTGATGAGGAGGGGCAGCGTTGGATAGGGTGTTTGGGACAATCACGTGACTATCTATTATTCCTGTCGTATGTTTACGCTCACCTCTGTTTTTCATTATTATTAGATTATTTTTTATACTTGAGTGAGGTGTCACCTTAATGAGCTAACTGGGAATTTTCTGGCATAACTGTAGGCGTTAAGGATCAGAGAAAGCGGACCCAAGGGACGGCAACGCCAGATTCCTTCTTCCTGAATCAGATCGCAGCTCGGCACGGGTTACAGTTCGTAAGCGAGGCAAGAAGACAGCGGAAGAAGGGGAAAAGAAGAATTGTTAGATTTTGCTTAGTTTTTGAAATCGTGCTCCATACCTTTCAGAACTGATTTTGTTGGCCATCCATTTGTCTCTTTATAATAAGGAGCAGACTGAAGACCGCTTTGTTTGATAAACTACTCTCCTCCCACGACGAGGGCAGCTGTTTCTCCGAAAACCCATCTTCAAATAATTATCCTGCAACATGTCACCAGAACACACATTAATTGAACATTACACTCAAATTAAAGAAAAATTAGGGAGTTACCGGACGCTTAATCTTTGAATAAGGCACGCGCTGCGTCACATGATTAATGCTCCACGTCTTGCCAGACGTTGTCCGGAGATGTCGTCTGTTTCGAATCGCCAATCGTGTATCAGCGGATTGTTTTGGTTTGGTGCAAGGTCCCTGACTTTTGCCATTGTTATTTTGGTTGTGTACAGTAGTGGGTCGTTGTCTACCGCACACATCTTGTTCCCGCCATCTATCTCAGCGAAACACTAGCACATTTATCTGTTATGGTGGACTACTTTCCAGCCCCTACGCTATGTCGGATCGTCAGTTGATTTATTTTCCTAGATGAGAATCTTAAAATTTTGTTAAAAACTTGAAGTTATCTAAATTTTAAAAAAATTTTTAAATAACAAGAAAATTGTTTTACATATGAAAGGAATTATTTTTTTTTAAAAAACGATTGCGTGGAGAGTCCGTGTTCAATCAAAATACATGCACCATCATTATCACGTGGGGAGATCGGTGGGTTTTTAAAAACCCGGATTGGCGATATTCAGCTCGGAATGCTTTGAACATAGATATTTCTTTTGAAATATCAGTGTCTGGCTCTCTGCTGCTGCTGTTGTTGTTTGTCTAAATTAATCTAAGATACTGGCGAACCGGTCCCTATAACAACAAACAACACGCCAGCCAACAACAAAACCGGTGCTGTGTCTAAGTCGGTTTATTTAGCAGTTCGCGGGCAGACAGGAGAGCTCTGTCGGCGGGAGGACTGGCTCTCCCAACTCGGCCAGGCAGGCAGACGGCTGGAGATTCCGCGCCAGACACAGGGACACCGACATCGGTGCTTTTTGTGACTCAGGGGCAGAGCATCCGAAATATTGGTTGACTGTTGCTTACAAATAGGATGTGGTTAACGGTCCTGCGTTAATGTGTCGATCCTGTGATTAAATACATTTAGCATATATATTATTCTTTTAGTCACTGGAACATCAGATTCCCAGGCAAATGGTGCTGGATAATTTTAGATCTAAGTAACACTCGTACAGTTCTTCATTAAGGACAAAATACTGTAATTCTAAAAAACAGAATTATTATAAACTGCGTGGTTTGACCTGACAGCCAAGCCTGGAGCTTGTGGGGGAGCGTTTCCCTAAAAATAATAATAATAATAATAATAATAATAATAATAATAATAATAATAATAGGGCCTACGAAAAAAGGACAAATAACTAGTGTGTTTTTTTTAAAATGTAGATTCCATACATTTTTGTGTACGAATTAAATAAAATAAAAAAAAATTTTCTAAGATGTGTCAGTAGGTAAATCACATTACAGCGTTAACCCTCCTCTCTTTCTTCCTTCTTTTTTGAAGGGAGAATTCTGGAAAATACCGAGGAAAGAACGTTCACATAATCTGAAGAATTGATTACACGTTTTGATGAGGAATGATTGCCATTTCCTCGTGTGAGATGATTCCCAAAAAACAGCGATAAAACTTGGTTCTAAGCGTTAGAACCACACCCACTAGCGACCGATTTCATTGTTCCGTTGTTTGTGAAATGCTCTTGCTGTGTTGCTTTATCTGAGAGAGAGAGAGAGAAAAAAAACAATAACGATAATCTCCCTTTCGAGAAGTTGTCTCCCTTCGGCTTAAGCAAAGTTGCGTAACAGAAAAAAAAACAATGTCCATTTTGTTTATTAGTTGTTGCTCTCTCCCTCACCAGTGAAACCATGAAGTTGTTTGGATATTTTAAAAAAAAAATGATACGACAAATAAAAACGAACGAACAAGCAAACAGGCTGAACCAGGCCTCCACAGACTGTTTTCAGTGTGTTTATTAAAAGAGGATGAACAACAGACCCTTCTTCGTAGTTTTAGCAGGTTGGAAAGAACTATTCGGAACAAAACATGGCCGATTTTTAGACGCTTTATTTAGTAATAACGAAAGAGGGGCGACAACTGCTGTCTTTATCGCTTTGGCGCATAAAATGATCAAATACATATTTTCAGTAGCCGGTAAATTTTTTTTTTAAAAAAAAAACAAACCAAAATAAAAACGTATTAATATTCTGCTTATAAAATAAACAATCTGAGCGGTTCAAACCTTTTATTAAAATTGACATGAACGAGTGACTTGGTGTCAAATATGCCCAACCTGGGTTATCGAAAATAGTTTGATGAGTCACCACAAAGGTCTGTCCGAAAGATGACGTGGTTTCTTGGCTAGGGCTATTCGGTCACGTGATTCCACTCGTATACTTTCGCTGTCGTTAACTAGAAGTCGGGACGATGCTAGCCTTTTAGTAACCGGACGTAGCTGGAAGTCGAGACGGGCGGTCGGCGGGTACACGAGATAAAGGAACAATGTAATGGAGGCGGCAGGCCGGCTGGTTTGAACATCTGCGTCGTCTGATCGGCGGGATAGCTAACCACATCCTCCCTCGGTCTCTTACACGCAAGCGAGGATTCTACCACCCAGTGCACGATCGAGAAATAAAAGTTGTTTGTTTTTTTCAAAAGGCTATGCACGTGCTTCATATCCTGGTTGTCTCAGAGAGAGAGAGAGGAATAGCCTGCATTCGTTTTCGCCAATACCTCTATAGTGATGATGATGAAGAAAATTATGCGAAACGGCAGCGGTAGACGACTAACGACGTGTCTTTTTACTTATTCAGCCATTAAACAGAAATCGGGGTTCTATGTTGAAAATTTTTTTAAAAAAAATTATTTTTTAGAGTCTTTTCAGAATAAAATAAACCATTTTTTAAAAGAGTAACCACGTTAAGCAAAATATGCATGACGTCATAAGAGGAAAACTACTTACGACGTTGTGTGGAAATATAGTAATGGCGTCACACTCTTAGCAGCTTTTATTTAGTTACACTCAGCCAATGAAATACTGAGGTCATTCACTGGTCCGCAGTCAGTACTGCCAGCATCTCGTCCTCTTCCGCTGCTTAGAATGATTCCAGCCTCGAGAACAGCTTCCGCCATTGTGGAACGACGTGGCCCGAATCGGCGGGACCACAGTCAGACACCGATAACCAACCCCGAAAAAAAGCGATGGCTTTTTGTTTGCAGGTTGATTCAAACGTCCAAACTATCCACCGGACTCTCCCACTTCACAGAGAATCCTGGATCCACTCACACTCCCGTGGACAGAAGTCCGAGTCGAGTCGAGTCGAGTCGAGTCTGCAATGGTGTACTACAGCGCTACGCGCGTTTCAAGGAAAACATTAGCGTTGATCCATCTCTCTCTCTCTCTCTCTCTCCTCTCTCTCTCTCTCACTCTCTCTCTCTCTCACTCTCTCTCTCTCTCTCTCTCACTCTCTCTCTCTCTCATCTCTCTCTCTCTCTTCTCTCTCTCTCTCTCACTCTCTCCATCTCTCTCTCTCTCTCCCCCATCTCTCCCTCTCTCTCTCTCTCTCTCTCTCTCCCCCCCATCTCTCTCTCTCTCTCTCTCTCTCTCACTCTCTCTCTCTCTCGTTCGGTTCACAGCCATAAAGTTTGGGGAACAACCGTCGTTTCTAACGACAACCTGGCTGAACTCTTGATATCAGTTACTACCCTGGTAAAGCCGCGCTGATAAGGCGGCTGACCAAAGTGGCGCACGCCGCGTGCTGTTTGTCAGTGTGTCTGTGACAGAAAGACCGACAAGAGGACCTCGTTCTGGTCTCTAAAGATGGCATAATTGTGCACAAATGAAAACAGACAGGATAATCGAAATACCGAACCTTTGTTCTACAAAAGAGAAAGAACGAACCATCGCAGATTATCCCCCCCATATCTATATTACTTATAATTTATATATAAGATTAAACTACTCCCTGCGGTTTAACAATACACTCATTGTCAGACTCTCGCGCTGTGTTCATTTCACCTCATTAGCCAACACAGGTGATATTGGTCTCCACAAATATATCGGTTGCTCAGTAAATTCGCACGATGAACCGGTTCCGGGTGATAAAAAAAATATAATACACTTTTCAGTTGGCCACAGGCGACGAAAGATTTTGAAGTGTAAATTTTCCCACAGATCTACCCGGCTCACCCGGGGCCCTGACATAATTTTATAAGGTTTTTTTTTTACCCAGTCACGAGCAGTAAGGATGCTGCGAGCACCCACCTGCTCAATATTCAGAATTTATGAACGGTTGTAAAGATGAAATACAACTGTCCCCTTAAGCTGATTTGCTGCGCTATTACTAATAAAAGGAAATCTCAAGCCGGCCGCCATTATCGTCGATCAAAGCTGACGACAAACCGGTCACAAGGTTCCGGTTCTCGGTCTCTTTCTTTGATAAACTGTTATTGGGAGATAATCCGCGTGTCGGGGTGGGAGCTGATCCTCCAGGGCGATACATCATCATCATCAAAAGCAGCAAAAATGTTAATTTTTTTTTTCCTGTAAAAATCCTGATCTAAGAGAGATAACTCTAATTATCAAAATGGAGTGTCGCTTTTAAATCAAAATTTCACAACTGTCCCATTCTGTCTCAACACCGCCTTTGTATTTGTTTGTTCTCCTCGGTCTTTCATTTCATGAACCATTTAAAGTGCCGACATCTCCTGGAATGAAAACTTGGAAAGAAACGACCTATGTGACGTCATACACGACGGCGACGTGGACAGATGACGTCACGCAGAGCGATTTTTTTTCTTCTTTTTCTTTTTTCAAATCTGACTTACTTTTGTGTCTTCGTGCAAAGGCGGCTCCATTTTTCTTGTTTCCGGAGTGTTACCCATCGCGATCTAGTTCATCTCCCACTTCTCTCCCTCTTCCTCGCACGCCTGGATCGGGCTCCCGGTGGTGGGGGGGGGGCCACGTGGGCACCCTGTCGAACAGCGGCCGGCGAGAAAACGTGGATGCTGGGAAGATGGAGCCGAAAGAAATCTGGCAATCGAATTAAGATAATCTCTCAGAAAGGTGCGTGGAAAAAAGATCAAAGAAAGCAAACCCCGGTTACCTTCGCTTTCAAGTTTCCCGTCAATGGATAATGAGGCAGCACTTACCTTTCTAACTACTGCCCGGGTATGGCAATTTTCCACTTAGATGATTGCTTTTCTTTTTGATCGCTTTTCTCCATTCCATTTAATTAATTTCAGGGATATTTCAGAATAGAACCCTGCTCGGAAATCTCCCCTCCTTTTTAAAAAATATCAGTAAAATTCGAAACAACGGCTTCAAAAATCGTCGGAGAGGAGCTTCAAGGATTTCGAAACCGTAGAGAGTAGAAAAAAGATTAAAAGGCGACTTGGTTTAAAATTATTAGATGCTTCAATAAAGTGTGATGCTGATGAAGTTCTTTATTTCAACTTTTAAGATGTATCAGCCACTGAAGAACATGATTCTCCAGAGTTATCGTTAAAAATATAAATATATAATGAATCTATCGGCAATTAAGATGGAGGTAAGTGAGCCGACGGTGGGAACACGTGCGAGTAAACAGATCGTAGACTCTCTGTGATGTAGGTACAGTCTGGATGAGGTCTCTCCAGAAAACTCTTCAGCACCGCTTCTAACATCCTGTTCTTTTGTGGTCGACTGTACTCAAGATAAAACAAAAGCTCAGATAAAACAACGATTGGCTGGTGTACCGTGAAATATCTGGACATATCCTGGTTTGAACAGCGTTTATTTGCATCCTCCCATATAAATTTCCAGGTTTCATTTTCTTAAAAAGCCCATTCCTTTATTTATATATTTGTCCGCTTACGAATCACTGATCGGAGTAGAAGCGAATCATGGAACCAGGTGTTTATATTGCGAATAAACTGAGGGGGCGTTAGAGTTCTCAAACTTTTGTGTGCACCTTCACGCACTCACCAATATATATATATGGCAAATATAAAGTCTTAAAGTAGCCAGAAAATTAACTGAGTTGAGCTATGGCCTAAAAATTGAAAAAAAAATATTAATTAAACTTGATTAAGCAAAATACAAATTTTTGGTGAAGGACCTCAAAGTTGACTCGGCAGCTAGTTCTGTTAAAGACACAGTTGTGCTTAATTTTTAACCTTCTCTACTTGCGTCTTATAGTAGTGCGCGTTGACACTCGGCAGAAGAGACGAAGCGCCACCTGGTGTCATATGAGATATATATATAAAGAAAGATCATCCTTTTTTAATAATAGAATGCGTTTCAAATACTATACACTAAAAAAAAAAAGAAACACAGGAGGTACACTAAAAATAGGACTTCTTTTAAAAGGTATGTATTTGTGGAGAAAATCGCCGATGAACCACGGTTCACCCACGTCAGAGGTCGGTGACTCCTTTGACCTACTGGCGTCCACAAAAATCTACGGAAAATTTTTTTTACCGAATTGTTAACGAATCCGTTAACTCCACTTTTAATATAATTAACTTCGTCCACTTATTTCGTCTGGACAGGAAAAAAAAATGTTTTTTTCTTTAAATGACTGAACAGACTGACAAACGGTAGTCGGGATGTAGATAAAAGTAGATGGCGCTTTAAAGATAAATATGCGTAGTAAGTACTTCCGGTTTTACTCACCAGCTTCCACCTTTTCCCTTTTCTTTTCCGAAAATATTCGTAACTTATTACTATTAATACTACTAATAATAATGCTCACACACACACACATATATAAGAAAAACAGGAAGAAGTTAGTAAGCCATGTTCAACCTGAAAAAGGGGTGCTTCTGCTCCGACCAATCTCCCTCCCTCTTTGCATTAACTTATAAACACCCCCGGTGTGCGCGCGTGACTTAAGCGGTCTCGCCGTGGACAGGAACAAGAGGGGATGGGGGGGGGTAAAAACAAGGCAAGCAAAGTGTCAGGATCGAACCATGAGAAGAGTCGGGTGGGCGCGTTCATTAGAATCAGTCCGGTCGTGTCCCCGTCAGCCGCCGTCGCCCTCGTTGTGATTTCAACAAAGGCCGGTGTATGGACGACGTTTGGACTCCGCCTAATTTCCTAAGTCGTTCGCTTCCTACCACCATTCTCTCTCTCTCTCTCTTTCTCTCTCTTCCCCTCCCCCATCCCCACATTAAAAAGAAAAAAAAGGGGGGAGGCAAGTGCTCGTGAAATATTAAAGATCCCGGATGTGCACGTTTTCGCCGCCTCGTCTACCTGGCCACTTCGTGCCGGGACTCCTCGGCGGAAGGCGGCGACATTGGGCCGGAAATGAATCAAGATCGCCCGCAGAACGGAAATTCGCTGGACACGTGACTACCTTTGACACGTGACTCCTAGATCCCGATTTTCTTTTTTTCAGAGTGAAAACAGTAAAAGACAGTCTTAGTCTCTCCCTCGTTTATCTGTTTAAATCGTCAAAGGCGTTTTGATAAATTGAAACGGCACATTAAAATAAGTGAATACATTCATTAATTTGTTTAGTGGCGCCCTCTGGGACGGGGTACAACCCACGTAACTCAGCGTTCTGCATTTCATCGTTTAAAAATAGACAATAGATTTGTGAAGAAGGAGGAAAGGCGCATCTGCCACCACTAAATTATCTTCATAACAATGCACGACGATCTGCCGCGAAAAATGGAGACCCTAAGCAGTAGTTGATGCAATAGGCGTTCTTCCTCAAGAGTCCAAACATTGTGCTGGAGAATGTGTCGGAGACATAGGGACATTTACAGGTGAAGAGCGGTGGAGATGAGTGTTTAAGGGAGCTGAGAATCTATGTCGCTTTTCCGTATTATGTTAACCAAAGTACGACGGTCTGTCATGGTCAGTCAATTATCAACGGCGAAGATAATTAGCGTGGACCGGCAGGAATCGTGATCAGCTATGAAGTTAACCAAAGTGGACACGTGGGTATAATCGATTGTTGACCAGAAAGGTATAAACTTTGGTATTATCGAATGTCCGCTATGGAAATTAACCAGCGTAGAAAATTTGTATTATCGATTGCTCGGTATGTAAATAAACAACGTGAGCGGTAATGTATTATCGATTTCCATCGATGAAGATAATCGGCGTGGACACTTGGGTATTATCAACTGTAGGCGGAAAAGATAAAACTGAAGAGTTATATTATATTATCGATTGTCAGCGATGCAGATAATTAGCACGAAAACTTATGCAAACCGATTCTTTGAAGAAAATTACCAAGATAAACAGTTAGGTAATATCGATTTTTTGCTACGAAAATAATCAGAGTTATCAGTAATGTATTATCGATAACCATCGAAGAGATAACTAAGATAGGCGGGTATTGCTGATTGACGGCGAAGAAGATAACCAGGGTGGACAGTTAGACATAAATGATTTTCTGCTATGAAAATAACCAAAGTAGACAGTTATATCTTATCGACAACGTAGACACGTATAAATTTATAATTGTGAGCCACAAAAGTAACTAAAATATATAGTTATGTATTGCTGATTGTTAACTACAAAGATAACCAGTATAGACAGCTTTATACTATCAAGTGTTAGTCAGGTATCACCCTGAACAGTTATTCATTATCTACAGTTAGCTGCAAAGATACAGTTTTACAATTATGTATCACCTATTATCTATGGTAGCAGATATTTATGTATTACCTGTTGCTATTCACAAAGATAACAAGAGCAGAGAGTTATGCAATGTAGACAGGTATTTATTACCGATTATTAGCCAGAAGACAGTTATATTTTACCTATGGCTAGTCACGACGATAACAAAGGTAGACAGGTATGTATTGTAGATTGTCGGCAATGAATACCAGTGGTATGGACAAGCGTATAATGTGTTTGCTGGAATACTGACAACAGGAACAACTCATTGGTTTCTTTAAATAATATTACTGCCGAAGAATCGCAAAAAACAAAATCATTCAGAGACTTTGAGAAACCAGAAAATAAGCAGCTTCCTGTGGAAAAAAAAACAAAAAAACAGGCGGCGCCCTGTAGAAGCGAAAATGAGAGCCACGGTATTATAGCGACTGATTTTTGCAGATGTATCTGATGCTCCATCGCGCAGCCTTCTGTGTTCTTCGCCACATACGATCCAATTAGTGGAGAGAATCGCCGGCACACGTAGCGTTTCTTACCCTTGGAGAAATCTCCATTAACTGTCTGCGCGCGCTTGACTGAGCACGTGACTCTAATGACCAATGGCCGGCAGCACAATGCCAGTAATTCCTCCTCCCCGAGCCTGGCGTACGGTGGCTCTCGCGGTCTCACGGGCAGCTTGTCGCCCGTCTGCTGACGGTTAGTTAATTATCCGAGTTTCGACTCGGCCGACATGTCACCAGCCATGGTCACCTGACACCATCCTCACCTTTACTGCTAGCCAGGTGCTCTTTACAAACACTTCCTAGTTGAGGCACGCGAATGTCTCTTCTTAGTGCGGCTTCTCTCCAGTAACGACGAGCCCTCCGCCATCTCATGTGACAAAAACAACGTTCATTTCTCTTGTGGAGGTATAACCAACCCTAACCCTGCCCCGACCGAGATTCGACCTTGGGGCCCTCGACTACGGCGCCGCCCACTGAAGTAGAGTACTGGAGAGAAAAAATGATAACATCTACACAGCAGTGGTAACAAATGCTACAGAGCCGCCGTCAGTCTGTCGGGCCTGGAGCCGTATGTTCCGCTCTATTGCGTTGAAAAATTCTATCAATCTAGAAAATAGAGACGAAACGAACAGTAGACCAAGTGTTCACACATAGAGTACTGATTGGTTTATATAATGGTAGTTATGCAGATACTTATTAGATCCTTTATATGTCGTATTCCCTTTCTGTAGATTTTGGCGTCACACTGCGGAGTTTATGCGATTTCTTAACACATCACGTGACGTAGTGCACACGTTTAGGTTACCAGTTCTTCTCTGTCAGCGTAATTTTAAAAAGAAAAAATTAGCAAAATCAACGAAAAAAAAGAAAAGAATTCACGCCACCTAGTGGTCCGTTTGCGAATGACTGACGTGCTCGTAAAGACGGCATCGAAGTTTTACAAGTACGTGCCCGACATGTAGTCTTGTTCACATCTTATGGTTCTTCCAAAAAACGGCGGTTCGGCCAGCATTAGCTTTCTGCTCCAACAGATTACCGTGTGCGTGTTTTTCTGGGGGAAATCAAGGTTCAGCAGTTACAGCCACGGCTCTAAGTATCCACTCCTCTACCCTAGGGACATCCGGGCATTTAGGAGGAAATGAGCCTGCGCAGTCTGCTAATCTGTACCTGTTGTTACCCGGCTGGAGGGGAGAAAACTTGTGGAAAATCTTTTCGCGCATTTGTTAGTTTTAATTTCTTCAAAATGTTTTAATATTTCCTCGCATTGTCGTGAGTGAGTAAAACTTAAAACAAAACAACGCCTCGGTGAATACCCAGGATTCCGTGCGCGAGGTAAAACAGTTGCCATATTACCGCGCTCGCCTTAAAAAAAAAAACGAACAACTAATTGATGACATCACTTATTCGGGACGCTCTGGTGGCGGTTTACGTAATCTTTTATTCGCCCATACCCCTTTCCCCCAGCTTACCTGTCTCCTGCAGAAAGAGAACTAAGCGACTAGCGGGAAAGCAAGAGCCCGTTTGATTGGTTACTGACTTTCCGCCGTCTTACGCGTGTTTCTACTGGCTGTGAGTTGCCGTTCGGACTGGAACAACAAAATGTCAGGACCAAGTTGATAAAACTAATTAAACTTGATTGAGCAAAATACAAATTTTTTGACGATGGACGCTTAACTTTACGATAAAGTGAATAGGTGTTTACTTGACTACGCCAGTGTCTTCCAAAGTCAGATAAGTATCTTTCACCTTAACCTCCGGCCGGGTTTCAAATGAACGTCCCAAGCGGGAGTTTGCTACGGCCATCCTCCTAAATACGCCTCCCTTCTACCAACAGCAGCAGCTTCGTCAGAATTGTATTTCTAATTCAGATCGGTTAAGTCCGTCTCGGTCCGTGTGGCGATAAAGTCAAAGGAAACAAACAAAGAGTTGGACTTTCTTTTCTTTCGGTGTAATGTCGCCAGGGTAAAATGGCAGGTATTCCAGCACTGTTGCACCTAACTGAAGATCGATGTCTTATAACGAGTTCTTTATTAAAGCCAAGTAGGTCCTGAAGGATATGTTTCTTCTGATCTACCGGTGATTAGCGGAGACTCATCCGAGAGCCTTAATTATTTTGTCGAACGCTCTTGTCAGAACGAGCTCGGTAGTAGCGTTTAGTCTGCAGTCAGTCCTGTCGCAGCCTCGTGGATGCGATTATGGGGAGAAAGAAGGGGGCACCCACCACTGACGCAGATTACAGGTCAGAAAACCCCGCACGAGCTGCCATTATGCGATTTACATAAAAAGAAGAAAAATAGAGACAGCAACAAAGGTGTATGAAAGTGGAAGAAATGCTTTCAGATCGCTGATTAGTGAAAACGGGTCACAGGCAGGTAAAAAGGACAATAGCCGATTTCCAATAGTTGTTTGTCACTCGCGGCCCGGTGTAATCTGGATAATAAACTTTTACTGCTAATTATACAAAGTGATTGATTTTTTACAACGCGTAAAGAATCGAATTTCCACTCAAAGGAGGCGCACCGGAAACTTGAGTAAAGCCTGGCTTCCGGCGAATTTCCGCCAGTTCTAGGCAGTGCTTATCTTAGAGATATTCATTTGAAGAATCTGCATCATTATTACTATTATTATTGTTGTTGTTGTTGTCTAGTCAGCCAGTCTAAGGACCGTCCGTGGGTTATCCTCGCCAGCCACACGAGGACGCACGGCCAAGACCAGAATTGATGGGGATGAAAATACTAGATGCGATCATTGACAACAATGAACAAGTTCCATCATCATCAAATTAAAAATGTGATGAACTTTGCCTTAATCGTTTTTCTTTTTTGTGGTAGTTCCAGAAGGGTTACGGCCGACAGGGCGATGGGTTACAGACCCCTCCTTCTCTATACCAATTGACACAAAACTTGGTGGGAGAACGTAACGAGAAAGGGGCGGAGGTGGGGACGAGACTTTCCCTCCTTTTTCGCATTCTTCTGGAAGCCGCGAAGAACGGCGATAAACAGAGATGATTTACAGAGATTAAATAATAATAATAATAATAATAATAATAATAATAAAATAATAATAATAATAATAATAATAATAATAATAGTAGTTGGTTTAAACTCGATAGTAAATTCTTGTATTTTCCCGGTCATCTCTTTAGAAGAAATCGCTGACAGACTTGTCGTCGGGAGAGAGGAAGAGAAGAAATGACAGAGGTAAAGAGGCTGCCAGCTCGTAGCTGGATTGTAGACCTTCTCTTCCTCATTAATTCTTTGAAGTAGCTAACTGATCTTTTCTCTTTGGGCAAAGTCCGACTCCACGTGACATCTACTGGATCCAGGTGATGATGATGATGATGATGATGATGTGATGATGATTATTATTATTATTATTATTATTATTATTATTATTATTATTATTATTTAAGAACAAACAAAATCTTTCTAAAAAATTAATTTCCAGTAGTTTACCTCACTTATATCGTTATCTATGTCGAGAACCTGGCATCTTTGTCTCTCCGCAGAGTAAATAATAACGTTATATAAACTCGCGCTGTAACCTTTAACTCTTTCCAGATTGGATAGATACCGGTCTCGCACAGAAGTCGCCCTATTTTAAACGAGTCACTCCTACCCATGAACGAATCGTAGTGTCCATCTTTACCAGTAAATTTCGCTGAACCTCTCTTATAAAATACCTCTTTACATCATCTTAAGACGAACGTCTTTTTTAATATGGCAGTAAATAGTATGTAAAAATCGCTATTACTCATCTGACAATCATCTGATGTCCATTCTTAGCAGAAAGCACCACTCAGAGAGAGCTACGAGAAGAAAGGTATGTCCATAATTATCGTGAGTTTCGTTTTTAATACTGAGCGAACACTCATTACAAAGTCGGGTAAGCACGAGATCATGACTGACTGGTGCGAAGTAAATTAGAATTAAATTGTTTATAGGGTAATGCAAATATTGAATAAGGTCTGAACCTCACTCGCAGAAATATTGAAGCTAAAGATGACCTTTGCCACTTGTTTGATAATTAAAGGTTACGTTTGTTTCATCCCGCTTCATTCCTTGACAGATGTACGCAGCTGGATAATTAATCAAATGTAAAAGCAAAAATATTATTCAAAAAAATTGTTGTGCGTGTGTAGAGAAAGAGAGAGAGAGGGGGGGGAGTGGGGGACGCCAGTAGAGTGGCTGTGGGAGAGAGGAAGGGAGAGGAGGACGCGAGTAGAGTGGTTGTGGGAGAGAGAGAGGGGGGACGAGGGAGAGAGGGAGAGTGGGGTGTCCAATCTGTCTATCTGACGCCAGTGCGGTGGTTGAGGGGAGAGAGAGAGAGAGAGAGAGAGGAGGGGTGTCCAATCTGTCTATTTGACGCCAGTGCGGTGGTTGAGGGAGAGAGAGAGAGGAGGGGGGGTGTCCAATCTGTCTATCTGACGCCAGTGCGGTGGTTGAGGGAGAGAGAGAGAGGAGGGGGGGTGTCCAATCTGTCTATCTGACGCCAGTACGGTGGTTGAGGGAGAGAGAGAGAGGAGGGGGTGTCCAATCTGTCTACCTGACGCCAGTAGAGGGGGTGAGGAGAGAGAGGGAGAGATGAGGAGAGAGAGAGAGAGGGAGAGAGAGAGGAGGGGGTGTCCAATCTGTCTATCTGACGCCAGTGCGGTGGTTGAGGGAGAGAGAGAGAGAAGAGAGAGAGAGGAAGGGGGGTGTCTGTCCAATCTGTCTATCTGACGGGTACGGTGGTTGAGGGAGAGAGAGAGAGGAGGGGGGGTCCAATCTGTTCTATCTGACGCCAGTACGGTGGTTGAGGGGGAGAGAGAGAGGAGAGAGAGAGAGAGAGAGAGAGAGATGTGAGAGAGAGAGAGAGAGAGAGAGAGAGAGAGGAGGGGGTGTCCAATCTGTTCTATCTGACGCCAGTACGGTGGTTGAGGGGGAGAGAGAGAGAGAGAGGAGGGGGGGTGTCCAATCTGTCTATCTGACGCCAGTACGGTGGTTGAGGGAGAGAGAGAGAGAGAGAGAGAGAGAGAGAGAGAGAGGAGGGGGGTGGCAATCTGTCTATCTGACGCCAGTACGGTGGTTGAGGGGGAGGGAGAGAGAGAGAGAGAGGAGGGGGGTGTCCAATCTGTCTATCTGACGCCAGTACGGTGGTTGAGGGAGAAGAGAGAGAGAGAGAGGAGGGGGGTGTCCAATCTGTCTATCTGACCAGTACGGTGGTGAGAGGAGAGAGATGAGAGAGAGAGAGAGAGAGAGAGCGAGAGAGAGAGAGAGAGAGAGGAGAGAGAGAGAGAGAGAGAGAGGAGGGGGTGTCCAATCTGGTCTATCTGACGCCAGTGCGGTGGTTGAGGGAGAGAGAGAGAGGAGGGGGGGTGTCCAATCTGTCTACCTGACGCCAGTACGGAGGTTGAGGGAGAGAGAGAGAGAGAGAGAGAGAGGAGGGGGGGTGTCCAATCTGTCTACTTGACGCCAGTACGGAGGTTGTCTGTCCCGCTGTACCATTTTGTTTGTTCTAAAGGCGAGAGGGAGAGAAAAAAATAAGGACAAAAAGAAAGAGCGATATTTCTGTATTTAACATGTGCATCATGTTTAACCCTCCATTAATCATGTCAGAATTTTTTTTAAAAAGTAGCAAACATCTACGCCTAAAGCCCCTATAGTCCCTGATGGCTATATTTCTCTCTCCCATCAGTTGTGATACAATCGGTGACGCCATTACATACGCGCTGTGTATTTACGTACGCGTGTTCGTCATTAGCCTGACCGATGTCAGGCGGTTCTGGCTCTCGATTCCGTCTGTGCATTAATACTGCTACAAACGGGAAGAAACAAAAGACTTCGATCAGCTCTGACAGTTCGGCTTTGATCTGGAAAGGTGGAGGAGAAAGGGGCAAAAACGACCCAACGGGGTTAAAAAAATGCTTACTTAACCTGGGTTGAGGAAATCACACATTCGGTCGGCGCCATCTCCCTGGTCTTTGAATACTTCTCTGTCCTTCCCCGAGTTTTCTTGTCTATTAACCTGTTCACCAATCCTGCTTTTCACCGGTCGAAATTTTAAGAATTTAATAAGTTAAATCGATTAACTAACTAAATACAGTAAACATCGTAAAAAAAAGATCGACAGTTTGTTTGGCTTTTAAAAAACCAAACAGGTCGCTAATAATAATAATAATAATAATAATAATAATAATAATAATAATAATAATAATATACACTTTAGGTCTCCGATTCGTTCCTTCTCTACAAAAAGCCGCCAAAACAACAGCATTTCTTTGTCCCCTCGTCTTTATTTCCGTTTTTAGAAGAATCCGCAGAGTTTATCGGTTAGTTCTCCTTCCTTCCTTATTATATAACTTACTCACTGCGGGGCGCTCGCTTCCCATTGTCCCGTCTTCTTTGATGTAATTAGGTATTTGTTGTAAAAAAAAAAGAAAATTTTCTTTTGAAACATTTAAAATGCTGTATATCCGCAGAGAGAGAAAATTTATTAAATAATCAGATTTTAAAAACGAAATTTCAGGAGAAAGTTTTTTTTTTAGAAAAATGAGAGGTGTAAAATGATCTACTACCCATAACAGTCGGCGACCACGCAATGAACCCGTGTTTGTGGGGTTCAGGTATTTAAAACAGGACCAAAAACCCCGTATTTTGAGATGGTTTATAAGAAGAAAGGTATAGTACCGTGATCCCTGTACAGTTTAAGAAAACAGCTGAGGTCCCAGTTTTAAGAAAAAGATGGAGAAGCGATGTTTAGACTTTGAGACAGGAAAGCAGGGGGCATTTTGTAGAAAGTAATTATGTAGACGACTTTTACGGATTCTTCGGTGGTGTTTCTAGTTAAATCGATCAGTGGTGAACCCTTAGCATTTCCCCATCATCCATGAACCCCTTTCTTTCTCCTTTTTATTTTCCTTCGCGCAGTGATTCGGAACAACTTTTTTTGACAAATATCCATGAATTGTAATATAGGAAGGCGATGTTATTCTTTTTTCTTTTTGAAGTAATTAGTGAGTGTGATCCTTTCTGGGGGTCGGATCCTCCCCAGGGAGGAGTAATGAAATCTCTGTAATATAATTGTGGATAAAGTAGCCGTAGCGTGCTGTCTGCGAAGGTTCGGTGGAGGGGGGGCTCGGACAGTGATAATCTTTCCGTTCACGAGCCAAATCTCGCCTAATCCCAGGTCCTCTCGCCGGACAGACGGCGTAGCAGATGCGAAGATGAAGTTCAACAAAAGAAGTCGTGAAAATTTAATTACGTTTTCTCAGATTTGAGCAGGAAATTTCTTTTCAAATGTCAGACGTCATGAATAAAGGTCTAAACTCCGCTCCGCCATACACCTCCTCCCCTTTCTGTAATTACAAATGACTTTATTGTCGGGGCGCAGGGTGGAGGTGGGTACTCGACCAGCGAGGGTGTTAATCTTTGCCGCTACAAACAGATGGAACCCGACCAAAAGAAGGGCTGGCGGATCCCGATATCATACCTGATGTCCCCCCCCCCCCGGGCAGATCGCTCGAGCCGGAGGTGTCAGGGGCGACACCTCTCGGCCCTGCCCCACCCTGTGTTTTATCAGCCGGTAATTTCCAGATGAGCTCTGACATTTATTGTCGAAACCTGCTACGCTTCAGATTTCTTCTAATTCTCTCTCTTCTTCTGGGTTCTCCGAAGTGTTTCCGCGACATGGCGCTTCGGAGACAGGCACGAGAGCGCGTGAAATCGAGAGGCCAACGATACCCACACACTCCTCCTTTTAATTTATCCTTTTGAGATAAAATTTAAAATTAGGCGCGTGATAGCCTTACGTGTTCGTCCGTAGAGACCGTGATGAAACATCTTCCCCGCGATCATGACTTTGTCCCCTTTTTCTTCTGCCTCTTAACCCCGTGTGTCATCGGACCAGCGTCTCTGGAGAGCGAAAGGAGAAAGCTACTGGTGCAATCAATAATAATAATAATAATAATAATAATAATAATAATAATAATAATAATAATAATAATAATAATAATAATAATAATGTACAATTAGTTTACATGTAATTTATCAATAACTACATGATTTTGTTTTACATAGTTAAGTATAGTTACCATAACGATGTCGCTTTTAGTAAACTAAATTTTATTAGATAGTTATCCCTAACCCTAAATACTCATTTCTACTATTCCATAGATTGGCCTGTACTGATATTCCGGATATGCACGGTGACGTAGACTTAGGTCCACCTAGGTGTTACCTTAGTAGGAGTAACAGGACTAGGGACTTCATCTCATGTACTACTTGTGACATCACAACATCAGCTGTAGATGTAAGGAGTTAAGAATTGCGGAGAGGGACGAGACCAACCCACAAATGACGGTAACTCCCGAAATTAATCTAACCGACTCAGCGGCCTGTTGGTTTATCAACTTTCTTTTTGTTTATTTAAAATAAAAAAAATGTTTGTACCAGGTTTTAGAACAGAAAGTTTACCGTGGAACTCGTTTTCACCACGGTATGTCTCGACAGAAATATACTGACAGTCTGATGAGCTTATTGTGCGTGAGAACTTGGGCCTCGGATAATTAACTGGTGCGGCTACTGTAGGCGGAAGGGCTTGGATTCTCTATGCTTCTGACAAGATGAACAAACAAGATTTCAAGCTAACATGAACAGCTACGCTAAACGGCTATCTTGAGTATTTCTACTTTCAATCCGCGCAAGTTTCTTCCAGTTGTCTCCCTTAGAACCCCCCCCAACCCACTTGTTAGAAAGCGCCGCGCCACATTTGCTGTTGTCGTAAGTAGAGGGCAACTGAGATTCGAGCGGGAAATCTGAGTAAAGAAATGGGACGACATGATACGATATCCTCAGGACCTGGCGGGAATCAGAAAGGCAGTATCTATGTTCGTCTGTTGATGACGATGGAGACAAATCCCCGAATGACCTCCGAAAGACAGTTTGTGGGTGGAAGGGTTAATTTCTAAGGGAGGTAAACCGATCTAACATGGAAAAAACCTACGATGTCATTGGAGCAGTTTGTCATTACACCCGCACATAGAATCTTTCTCTTTAAACAAAAAAATTTAAGTTTACATTGAATTAGTCGGACATCACTCAGGAAGCTGACAGAAACGGTTCATATTCTCTTCTGTGGGCACGGAAAATAATTCTATAGATGGAAGAACACAACCCTGATTATCAACTAATAATAATAATAATAATGAGAGATTATTAGCTGCGCGGGTTTGATAGACGGGAGCAGAATCATTAACAGGGGATATAGAACAAAAAGCTCATTTCTCTGTCTGGCCAGGCATCGAGCAGACAGAAAAACTCCTTCCGTACTTAAAAAAAAAAAAGAGATTTACAAAAGCCCAAAGGACGCCGAAGATACATGCTGATAGAAACGAAAAGCTCTGGTTATCAGATCATTTGTTGATGACGAGAGCCCGCTTTTAGTTAGGTTATCCTCCCCCCCCCCCGCCTACTTTGACGGACAGGTGGCGTGCGAGTTTCTGGAGGGGAAGGAAAGTATGACTAAGCTTCATCTCTATTTTTCTCACAGCCAAACTCAAGTGAAAGGAGAAATAATTAGAACTGCTGGCGAAACTCGAGTAGAGATGTTCTTTATAGATTTCTATGATACCCACGAGTTTGTTTTTTTTTTTTTGGTGCTTTTTTACGTAAGAAACGTGAGAGTTGGAAAGTTCTAATTAGAAAAATCTTGATATAAATGTACATGATTTACAAACGTCGTAGTTAGTTCGGTCACTGTTAATAATAAACTGGTGATGCCACAATATGAGATAACCCGTCATTTTAAGTTATTACTAATAGAATTATGGGGATTGGCCAAATTCGCCATCTTATTTATATACATAACGAAACACAAGAAACTCACAGTTCTTATTTTAAATATACTGTACCATCAGTAAGAACCTCATTAAACACTGAAATATGTTTTTATCTGTTAATTCAGTTATCATTAATAAAATAATGGGGGATTTCCAGAGCTATCCATATACTTTTTATACATAAAATACAATCAGTAACTCTCCATTCTAACCTTATACTTACTAGTAGTAATCACGTGATTTCAGACAACAATATAAGTTCATTACAGGTTAGTTACAAATAATGAAATGATGGGATATTTCCAAATTAACTATTTACTTTATGTATCAAACAATATACCACATCTCTCCAATCTTATTTAAACTTACTAGCTGTAATCACGGTACTTCATACTACAATATAAATTTATTTGCTAGTCTGGTAATGATGGAGACTGTCCAAAGTAACCATTTAATTTGCATAGCAATCGCATCCCTCCAGAACACGATATCAGTTTAGTTCTTTGTTCAGTTAATATTAATAAAATAATTGGGAATTACTAAACTTTCTTACTCTTTCTCTAATTTTTGATAATTAAAAAAGAAAGAATGAATTAAGTAGTCAAAAACTTCTAAAATCTTATAAAATGAAACAGACGAACTTTTATGTATAAATAATGGTGTTTTCTCTTTCTAAAATAATCCATTTCCAAAGAGAGTCAGAAGCAGTGACTTGGAGCGATCCAGTGACTTGGTTAGCTTCCGTCTGATAATTTATAACTTTTTCTCTCTTTCTTATAAAAAACATGATCAAGAAAGAGGGCATCTGATCGGATTTACACCTGTCAGGAGCTTCTAAATCGGCCTGCAGGTGTGACACAACGCGATTAAAGAACCAGAGAAGAAGAGAAAGAATTAACGTGATGGCAGTATCAGCGAGATTTTTACCGCCTGTAGATGAATGGCGGGAGCAGCTCTCCAGCGAACTCATACATCAATTACATTGATTATTTTCTTTCATCATTTTTTTAAAGCTGAATTTTAGGGGTTTTTTTTTTTGTATTTTTGTTTTATTGTGCCTGCGCTTGTGTCGTTGACAGATGACTCACCGGTGGCTATGATGTAATTACGTACAGTTTTTTTAAGGAGACACGCAGACTGCCGCCAGAGGTCGTTGCAAATGAGAGATACTTGTGGGCGATAAGACCACTTGTAAAAAAAAAAAAAAAAAAGAAAAAAAAGAGATTCTCGTGACGCCGTGGTCCGGACATTCTACTATAAAATATGGCTGGTGGAAAACTGAAATATTGTGCGTCCGATTATCTACCCTTCTTCCCCCTATCCTTTTAAACATGGTCCCCCTCCCTCCAACCCCATCTTACTTTTACTGAAAAACTTAAATTTAGCTGCAGGAATAAACATATATCTCAGTTCTGACAGTTCCAACCTATATCATGAATTGCATGAGAATTTCAGTAAATGTAAACTTTCGTAAATCTTCTGCCAGTAAGATTCAAAACAACTTCGTGTACGTCATACCTGTGCAATGCGCTATATATGTGATGTTCTTCTGCGCGTTATACTTGTGTGCAGCGGTGCATGACGTTCGGTTGTGCGTAATAGTTGTGCATAATGTTGCATAATGCGTCATAGTTGTGTAATATAGCGTTCTCTATAGCGATCGTATGGTTTCTGTCATCGCTACTTTCTCTGCTCTTTCTTAAATGTTTTAAAAATATATAAGATGATGGTCCCTGTAGCATCGATATGACAAAATTTTAATTGATCAATTCTTATATGCATGAGTAAACAATAGTAGTGACGACGTGTAGTTAAAGTGGTTCACTGTCTTTACAGCTCCCCTTTGCTCTTTGCGGGGATCACGTAAAAGGCACCCAGACCCGACTAACGAAACGAATAAAGCCGCTCGGGTGTTCACTCGGCTACAACGGAATGTGGAAGAAAAGAGTCACCTGGCGTGTCGCACCAGAACGGACCTCGAGAAGTATTCAATCAAGCGACTCTCCCGTCTTTAGAGAAAAGCACGTGGCATCACGGGGAAGACCAGTCCAGTCCCTCTACCGACCGACGTGGGATTTGTCCTGACGAAGAGAAGGCGATCGGGTCGACACGAGCGACCAGCTGATGCATCGTCCAAAACGTATTCTCCCCTAAGTAAGTAAATAGATAAACAGAATTTTAAAATCTAACTGTTGTTAGTTTTGTGCGCACACGCACACGCACACACGCACACACGCACGCACGCACACGCACACACACACGCACGCACACACGCACACGCACGCACGCACACGCACGCACACACGCACACGCACACACGCACGCACACGCACACACACACACACGCACACACACACACGCGCACCTGTGAAGTGGGCATCATCCAAAGCTTTGGATATAACAGACAGAATGGGAGCTGAAGTTTTTGAATCGCTGTCAAGTAAAATGATGGAGCGCGGGTAGCTATTTGCCGTCTTATAATCCCACCTTTAGCCTCGATAACAGCCATAGATAGAGAGGTTGGGGCTCCTTTTCGACAATGATAGTTTTTAACCGACTCGTCGATGTACGTTTTTTCTAAATCCATTCTTTTACCTTCCGAAAATCGTCTAAAACAGATTTAGACCTGGAAACCATTTTATATCTTCACATTTTTTTAAAAATTTTTTTAAAAGAAGATGTATCTGGGAACCACTTTCCTGCTGCGAGATATAATTAGCACCCCCCACTTTTCCGGTAAATCTTACGTCTTCGTACGGTTCCTTCGAGTTCCGATTGACGAGCAAAACGTTTGGTGTGACCTCTGCCTTATAGTCACACGATGTTGCGGCCATAAGAATGTTTGTTCCGCGGTACTTAACTTTTTCTTTTTTTAAAAATCAAAAATAATTAAATAGAAGGTAAGTCTGCCCAGACTCTATGCATCGAAACTCCCAGAATTTAGTTCCCACATCATTTGAAACTTCGATTCGGCTACAACTCCTTTTACATAAGCAGAGAAAATGCTTTCGAAAATCTTCTCGCTGGTTTCTCCTTTTCACCACCACCCCCCCACAATTCTCTTTACACTTCGGTTCATATTTAGCATATTTTTGTTGTTTGTTTGTTTCCATTTCTTAATGTAAGACATACGCGGTTAAAAATCCAACCTTCCTTTTGTTCAAAAGGAACCATTTTGTTGCCCTGTGTGTGAGAGAGAGACGGTGGAGGACCGAACGAAGGGCTAAACTTTCCATTTGTAGTAAACCTCTCACCGGTTCCTGTCGGACTGTTCCGTGTCTGTTTGTTTCTCTACCTGATTTTATTTCCTTAACGCCCACCAACTGGAAAGCGGTTAGACGCAGATCTCCCAGACGTCTACCATTCGCTTTCGGATATGACGTCTCGATCCACAGCCATTAAGGAGCCCTATACTGTTTACTTCAGAACGCGAGTGACTCGACCGTCCACCGGGATTTGATGACGGACTCCTGGCCACAAGTATCGGTAGTAGAGCTGAAGTAAACAAAGTATTTATAATTTGGTTCCACTGCTGACATTTCTAATCAATTAAATATTCTTTACCCCGTCGTATTCTTGAAGTAGTGACATGTTGTCCAGCTTGATGTGGGACACTTTGTTTTAGATACTAATTTTGGCGATATGTAAGCCTTCTTAGTCGTTAATACCAGTTCGTGTGGCTCCGAAACCCAATTTACTAATTCACCCGGTTTTGATGTTAGTAAAGTATGGGCCCTTGAGATTAAAGGAACTTTTAGCGGGAAAGATTAGGTTCTCTAATGGCGCAAACGGTTGAAGCTTTATTAATACAAAATTAATATTTCTTTTAATTAAAAAATACAAAAGAAAACTTAACAAGCTTTTAAAAAAATTTTTAAATACTACGCCGACTTAAAATTTGTATCATAGAACTCCAAAAACAGTTGTCATCGTCGGAATTAAATTCTGATGATGGCAACAGGAAAAAAATTTTCGAAACGTATTTCTATTACATGGTTATTCTACACGGTGATGGGAAACATAACTTTCTATTATTTATTGTTGTTTTTGTTTCCATATTTTGTAATTATTGTAACTGTTTTAGAAGCAACTATTTATGTAAATTTAATTTAGTTAATTATTTAATAAGGTCCGCAGATGAACCGGAAACACCATCGATGCAATTTTATACTATCCACTATTAATTTATTCCATTCAATTATGCTTTCTTTTTCCTAGAAAAACATTTGCTAATATCAGGCTTTGTAGACTGGTTTACGCAGTTCATAGTTATGTCCATTAGCATTTTTGATTCTGTAACTAAAAGGAAATTTTTTTTTACAAAATTGGTGCATTCACACACGCAATTTAAGAACTTCCTAAATCTCTTCTCAGTCGTTTATAAATTTAACTAGGAAAATTTAATATTTTTGATTTCTCTATACTTTTCCATATCTAAATATCAGAATGATTCTGGATTCATTCTGGTAGGTGGATGCTCTTTCTTAAGTGTGACCAAAACCCCGTGTTCTAACATGCTCTTGGTTTTTGGAGTCGCTCAATAATAATAATAATAATAATAATAATAATAATAATAATAATAATAATAATAATATAATAATAATAATAATAATAATAATAATAATAATAATAATAATAATAATAATAATAATAATAATAATAATAATAATAATAATAATAATAATAGCAAGAAATATATAGCGAAAAAGAAAATAAATAAACAAAGCAATTGAAATATTTATCACAATAACAGAAAGTTATCCAGCTTCAGAAAATAAATTGTCAATAAGATGCTAGGAAGCCGTCGAACATTAGCCAAACAACATTAAGAACAGACAATCTTAATGGTTGATGGAACTGGAAACGGAAAGATGTGATCCCATGAAGCGCAAGTAGAGAGTGAATTAAGAATTAAAGAGACATATGATCTTTCTCTGCAGAAATTATATACACCAAAGCACAGTATACAAACAAGGCTGATTTTAGTTTTTAAACCAATTAAAAAAAATATATATATTATCTCATTTTTAAGCGAAATGTTCGCCCTTTGTCAACTCTCTCTGTTCGTCTTTAAAGCAGAACTTCTAAAGTGTCCCTATAATGCAATATTACGAAAGCCCTTCCATAACTACTGCTCAACTTTCGCCCGGTCCATTTAATTTTCTGTCTTCGCCGTAGATCTTTTAGTCAGCCATTGGACCTCGACTCGACCCGTTTGTAACTTTGTAATTAAAGGGACATAACTCCGTAAGACTGATAACTAATAGAATTATTACTTTGTATTTAAATGTGTTATAATATAATTTTTTCAAAGTGATTTATTCGATTTACCATTAATAATAATAATAATAATAATAATAATAATAATAATAATAATAATAATAATAATAATAATAATAATAATTTTTTTAAAAAAGGTAAGGGTTTCAGCCAAGCCGTGACAACGTACGCAGTAGTTCAGGGGGAGTAACTGATGTCAACACTTTATCTTACTCGCTTATCCGTTCTTGCCTGAAAACAAAAATGTCGCCTTTATCTCCGTGTATCAAAGCCTAGTCGCCGACTGACGCGTTACCCGGCGCTGGTTCCATGGTTTTGGCAAAGAAGCCACGGGCACTTGGCATGAATTCTGGATGGCTTCTTTTAATGAGGTAAGGCGGGAACTTTTCGTTTTTCCCCCCGAGGAGGGCAGACTTGCTGGAGCGTGACGGACGAAACGCTCGTAATTACAGACGGTGTCACGTTCGGCCTCCGGCCCCTTTCTTTGTGCCGGTCGCCACCGTGGTGTTTACACGTACAGAGGGGAGGGGACGGGACGGGACGGGGTCGTCATCCCTTTCCTCGGTCACTAAAATCGCTTTCTTCTGTTCATCTGGTCCTCTCTCTCCTTCCTTTCTCCCCTCCCTGCTGCTGTATGTGATATGGAAAAACAAAAACCGTCTTCAGGCTGATGTTTTATCATCTCTCTCGCGCGCGCGCGCCCCCGACTCCGGACCCTCGGGGATTATCCTCGTCCGCTAGCGTGTCACCCGAACCCTCCTCTTTGTTGTTTCCCAGTCGGGGTGAGGAGCCGAGTTCGAATCCAGGTCGAGTCCGGCGCGCGCACCACCACCTCCTCGTCGTCCTTCACCAACCGGCCGCTGGGGGGGAGGGGGGTTGGTTGGTTCTCCCTCCCTCCCACATCATCTACGCCGCTCGGGGGGGGGAGGGGGTTGGTTGGTTCTCCCTCCCTCCCACATCATCTACGCCGCTGGGGGGGGGAAGAGGTTTTGGTTGGTTCTCCCTCCCTCCCACATCATCTACGCCGCTGGGGGGGGGAGGAGGTTTTGGTTGGTTCTCCCTCCCTCCCACATCATCTACGCCGCTCGGGGGGGAGGGGGTTGGTTGGTTCCCCCTCCCTCCCACATCATCTACGCCGCTGGGGGGGGAGGGGGTTGGTTGGTTCTCCCTCCCTCCCACATCATCTACGCCGCTCGGGGGGGAGGGGGTTGGTTGGTTCCCCCTCCCTCCCACATCATCTACGCCGCTGGGGGGGAAGGGGGTTGGTTGGTTCTCCCTCCCTCCCACATCATCTACGCCGCTCGGGGGGGAGGGGGGTTGGTGGTTGGTTCTCCCTCCCACATCATCTCATCTAGAGTTGGGATTTTCCCGGGAGGTCTCGCGGGGCGACCCCCCCCTTCCCCTTCTGGCTCAATGCTGCCGCCTGAGCTGGACTGCGGCAGCGATTAAGTCTGAGTTGCTCTTTCTAATTTAATTTCTAATTTTTCCAGTTAAAGAGCGAAATTGAAAAAGAAAACAAAAGAACCCTATGTATTATTAAAGAACATTATATTAAAATTCCCTGAAGCACACATTAATAATACAACATATGTGATTTATGAGCATCTATTTTTATATAATTTTTTATAATTAAACATTTCCCTTTAGTTAAAATTTTAAAACTTAGCATATCAATTAGAATTTAAACAATAAAAATGAATAATGTAATTTAATTTATACATAAATATGGTGGAGACTAGAGTAGGTGAATTGATTATTTAAAGTACATTACAGTCTCAGTTGTCTGTAAAATGGGTTAAAGAATGGTGGCATATAGTACTGATTACAGAAAGCTGTCTCTTACTTATGATTTGGTTTCAATAATTCAGTTTCAAAATGTCAAATGCATATTAAATAAAAACTATTATCTTAGTGATAACTGCCTCTGTCTGTCTGTCTCTGTGTGTGTGTATGCACTTCTACATTTAAAGGACATTTATTGATTTAAAGAGCAACAGCTAATGAATGTCTACAGCTGTTGAGTTTCAGATGACTGCTTTTCAAGAGTACATTTAGTACTGGAGATCTACTTCATGACAACTTTGCAAACCTCTAGGAGCCCAGTTGACCTTCAGAGAAAGTTTTATCAAAATCTAAGAAGGTGAGATGGGGCTTGATGATTTGATGCAGAATGATCCTTATTAAAAAATTGAATATCAGATTCAATTTGCAGAGATTAAATAATCAAAGATTTGAAATTTTGATATTGTATAGTGGCTAAATAAAGCTGGAGACTTGAAGTGGTGTTTTAAGAGTCTTTCCTGGGCTGGTTTCATCAGCAAAGTATTTTGATTTATCCATATTTTAAGGCTAACATTACTTTCAGTTTCTGTTTGGATATAGCAGTTCATGCCTCTATTAGTAGGCTGTTGGCAACACTTGCTGAAATCACACTTTTGGCAGGAAGCAGCCATCTTGTTTTAGTCTTGCGTGACTCACTGTTTTGTATAGATATGCTTATTTTTCTGTGTCATAAAATGTCTGAGTTGAAGGAGCTATGCGGGTGCATCAAATTCTGTGTGAAACTTGTTAAGATTACTATGGAAACCTATGAAATGTTAAAAACCACATTTGGGATGCAACTCTGTTTGAAAACATTTGAGTGGTTTGCTCAGTTTAAAAATGGTCGAACTTCCATCAGTGATGATCCACATGCTGACTGTCCATCAACCTCATACAGTGAGCAATCAATTACCCATGTTCATGACACAATTCATGGTAACGGACGAATAATGATTTGTGAAGTGGTGGAAAAAGTTTACATCTCCTATGGCACATGTCAAACAATTTTTACTCAAGATTTGGGAATGAGGCAGATCTTGGCAAAGTTTGTTTCACATATTCTCACTTTGGAACAGAAGGAAAAATGCCTCAGTGTCTCAGGAACTCATTGTTCATGCTGTGAATGATGTGAACTTCCTGTTCAGTTTCATTACAAGTGACAAGACTTTGGTTGCTGGCTACAACCCTGAGACTAAGCATCAGTTATCTCAATAAAAGACCCTGCCATCACCTCAGCCAAGGAAAGCAAGACAGGTGCACTCAAATGTGAAGATTTGTGTTTTTTGACAGGGAAGGTTTTGTGCACCATGAGTTTGTTCCACGAGATCAGATGGTGAATTGGTGGTTTTATTTGGTCATTCTGAAATGCAAGACATGCAGTTTGACAGAAGAGGCCTGAGTCAGATTTGTGGAAGTTGCATCACAACAATGTGCCATCACATCCAGCAATCTCCCACTGCTTTCCCATCCACTGTATTCACCGGGTTTGGCACCAAATGAATTTTTTTGTTCCCTGGAGTGAAATACACCCTAAAAGGAAACCATCATCCAAAATGTGATCTGGAAACTGAAAACCATTCCAAAAGAAAAGTACCAAAGATGCTTCAAAAAAATGGTAGGACTGATAGTCAAAAAGAGACTACTTTGAATGAGATAAACTTGATTAACTGTGTTGTCCTTTAGTTTTGTAAGAATAAATTTAGGGGTGGAACGTTTTCATCAGATCCTGTATAATACAGTACTTTACCTTAATAATTTGATCACCTGTTATTACAATATGTTTGTTGCAGGAAATGGCAACTGAAGATACTAGCAGAATGAGATTGCTTGTGTTAATTTGATCAGACCATATTTTGCAGCACAAAGAGCCTCTATCTTCTTTGTCATTGAATCAACAAGATTTATATCATGGTCTAATCCAGCTTTTCCCATGTCCACTTGAAAGATTCCTTTAATTCCAACATATTGGCAAAATGTGAATGGGCTGTTGCTTGATCAGATTCATATCAGGGTTTTGAATTACCCAAGGAAGAATCTGAACACCATGATTTATTTTCCAGAGTGTGGTCACAAAAGGTGTGGCATATAGTGCCATCCTCCTGAAAAATATTCATATCAAATCTCAGTATGTCTTGTTAATACAATGATTTATCTTTAAAATGACAGCGTGCCTGGAAGAATTGAGATATCCATTGACAAACACCAGTTCTGTCTTTCCATTGTGCCAAATTGCACTTATACCATGACATTTTCACTACCTTACTTGACTGGGGATAAAGATATTGGGACTCAATGTCTGTGTTAAATCTTCAGATTAAGATATAATATCCAGATGTAAATTGCTTAAATTTAGATAGACTCATTGGAAAAAAGCACATAACATCATTACTCAAGGGTCTTACCAGACCTCTGTTCAAACCTTTCAAAAGATTTTATTTCTATTGGACAGAACAGACTTCTTATGTGTTACACACATTTTAAGCCAAGTTAATGGAGATTAAAAAATTTTGGCTTATTTTTCTTCAAGGATGGTGAGTGTGGATGTAGTGAGTAATGTGAGCTTGTTCTTATCATAGTGACACTGTTGAAGGCCTCAGTGATCTTTGCCTTAGTGAACTTTGTGATGATAATGGCCAAAGATCCATGAGAAATGTTGAAATTTTTGACAATCTATCATTAACTCTAGCCACACAAATATTCCAGGATTCACTTGTTTTCAGCATGATGATAATGCACACTAGTTATCTTCCCATTTAGACTCCAATATTATATATGTATGGAATTTTCATTTATTTATGGGGCCAGATAAATATGGCAGAGCATGGCGAAGAAAGAATACAAATTTAATATAATGTAAAATTTTTCCTTTTCAGTTGGTATCTTGCTGTGTGTGGCAATTTTACAGGTCTTAAAGATTTTTTAAAAAATTTTTTCAGAGCAGTTTACTCCTAGCACACAAAATTTTGGAACACATTGAATTTTTGTAGGAGCAAACCATAAAAATGGTAGAAATAATATACACAACATATTTAAAATGAAGCAACTCTAATTTAACATAGCTATCTACTTATTCTTTAGCTCATATGACCTTTTAGTTATTTTCTTTTTCTGGCTCAGAGTTACCTGTAGGTAATTTTGGTTTAACAAATGCCTCATTGAGCAGCAAACCATCCAAATTTCTATGACAGAATATCCAGTTGTACATTTACTTGAATGAATTTCATTTCTATTAAATAAATCTGTTGCCACATTTAAAAACAGCTTTCATTAATAAATAATGTAGAGAGTATTTTTAAAAATTTGTCCTATTCAAAAACAATTTGTCTACACTGAAGTAAATAAGATAACATATTTTGTTTCATTTGTAGCCAAAGCAAATCCAGTCTTAGATCCACCGAAGTGCATCAGCCTAGGAATTCTGCAAAGTGTTCACATCATTATGCAATCACAGGAAGACAGTTCATCTGAACAGTCCCCTAATATCCACTCTATGGTGTTTGTTCCTGTGAAGATATCTTTACAACGACCACAGCTGCTTCCATTCATATGTTCCTTCAAACGCTGTTACATTCAATTAGTTTGTGCCTTGCTGTTACTTATCATCATCTTCATCATCCATGCCCTGTCCAATGTGCGGAGAACATTTGTGAGCTACCATACGAAGAGTGACACTGATGGAGAGTTGGTGGTATTGCCTAAAGATTTTGCTAGAGCACGCAATGCCCTCTGCTTGGATGGATCATCTGCCGGTTATTACATCAGACTTGGTAAGGCACTCAAACAGTTATAATCACCCAGTTTCAATATGTTTGAGGAGGGATAGAACCTATTTACCCTCTTTTTAAGGAGCATCACTGGAAGCTTCATATTTTCTTCTTGGTCTTAGGCTTGAAAGAGTTAAGGGATTTAATTAGGGGTTTTTATATGACCACACAATTCCTCCTGACATCTGAATTTTATGAAAAGGAAATCCAGGAACAACCAGGATTGTAGGATTGATTTTATGTGTATTTATATTTTTTAGTAGTACAAAACATTCTGGCAAATGGCTAAATCCATTTATTACCTAAAGCAGATGCACAGCATTAAAAAGATGATAATAAATAACAGCCTGGTCAGAAGAAGATTCCAAAAACATGGGAAGAACCATTTGTCAATCTAGTTCATCTCATCCAGACTAAATTGGGAGTTTCATAAATTGACAAAAAACAGTAGATGGTTGTGAACAAACTGTGTACCATTTCCGTTTTTTTCTTGTCTTGCAAAAATCCTTAATGATGTTTTCAGTTTAAAAATTAACAGTCAGGATGTAGACTGAATTTCTAAATTACTGTTTTGTTTGCAATATTTGAAATTATTTCATGTCAAACACATTGAAATATGTGTTTTCCTAAGTTTTATTATGTAGAATTTTTTAGTGGCAAGGTGAATTTAATAGTTAGTTGTATTTTAATTTCTTATGAAATACTCCATAGTATTTTATTTGTCCAAGAAGTTAAAAAAAAAAAGGGTATTTCAGAAACCATAGGTCTTTGTGAGTTTATGGCGCTAAGATCAGTTTGAGTGCTCTGGAAGTTATGGCAGATAGTCAGTTTCCTTTATTTCCATGTATATAGATAACCCATGAAATGTTTTTATTTTTCAAATCTATACACTTGTAATTGTGGTTGTTTGGTAAACAAGTTGAATGTGTAAGATGAAATTAATTTGAATTTTTATTGACATGATAACAGTAAAAAAGAATGGATCTGGTTAATTCAGGTGTTATATAATCTGTAGCTGCAAGATTTGTATAACACAGTTTGTTTCATTGTCTGAACCAGCTCGCTCACCTTTCAACTTGTGATGTATTGATGACCGAGTTATTTATTATATTATATTTTAAAAAAAGAAAACCTGGCAACAGACAGGCAGGATGGATGTGTAGTATTTACAAAATGATGATTGTTGGTATGTAGGTAATATTTTTCTGCTAACCACCTCATCACTATCGACCAAGGGAAATAAATTAATATTTTTTTAAGTCAACTGCTT
Organism: Nautilus pompilius; assembly: GCA_018389105.1. NCBI lineage: Eukaryota > Metazoa > Mollusca > Cephalopoda > Nautilida > Nautilidae > Nautilus > Nautilus pompilius. Next base: position 416,281 of record JACATO010000351.1, on the reverse strand, counting down.
GGATTTGCTTCCTTTAACTACTGCTCTCGCTAACACATCCTAATAAATTACTGTTTCTAGATACTATCATACCTCTTATAACAGTCAAGACACATGCTTGAGAAGCATCCATTAAGTGATAAATCCATTAAAAGAGTTTATTTTAATAGCATGTCTATGGAAATGCATTCCTGACTGTCAATTCTTACCCTATAAATGCTGTAGGACGACTTTCTCGGATAACAGTAATGGCTCTGTAGATGTTATGGTGTTTTATAGATAAAACAAAGACATTAACATAAATGACATATGAAACTAAATTTAATCAATACTCACCGTTAGTTTTGTGGGAGCTTGCCATGTTGTGTACCACTGCTGGCACACACTGACTTTGCACCACCACTTTCCTGGCAGTTGTAGAAGACAAGGAGGAGGAGCTGCTGCTGGGAAGATGGACCAGGTTGTGGTCCATCCTCCTGTGAAGCTTTGTTTCTTCACAAAGAAGGCATCAAGGGTTGCCTGTCTAGCCTTCCACTCCTTGTTGTGAAGCATCTTCTCATAGGGAAACAAAACTGTTCAACACAATTCTCTTCACTCCTGTGCTTCGCTCCTTATCAAAGTAATTTTGGGCTACAAGTTCTAGGGCATCACGTAGCATCCTGTAGGCATTGGAGGAAGCTAAGCCAAGCAATCAACACACCTGCCTTAACCCTTTGTATCACTTTCATCTTAACATGATGGGCCTAGAATTTTCATTAGACACACAGGAGATTGTGAAAAGAAATGCTACCAAGCAGAACCAACTTGAATCTTGGCATACGTACACAATTGGCTTAGAGGATGTAAACAAGTACCAAAGATTGTGGTAGACATGTTTGTTTGTTCTTTTTCTTCTGTTGGATTTTTTCCTTTAATCTTCTATTATATTTATTAAATGAATATTTCTTCACATCCAATTAAGTGAAAATACATTGAACATAGTAGCTCTATTATAAGAGATGTGATAGTGTGTCATCATCTAATCACTTAAAATTTATGGAATCTTCACATTTAATGGTTGAAGGGAAGTAACTCTTCTGTTGTCTAGTAAAGACCATTGGTGACATCTAGATGTTTCTTTAGCTTGTAAATAGTTTCCATGCTAATAAACTTTCTGTTGCTGCAGGCAGACGATCTGGCCAGGGATGCTGGATTTTGTTCCTACAAGGTGGAGGCTGGTGTTCATCACTTGAGGAATGTTATGACAGGTGAAGAAATACAGCAAAAAATATTTGGCTATTAAAGCTCATATTTTCTCTGTAGTTGCATAATGGTTTTATTTAAGAGTCTCTTCAAATATTATAATACAATTTATGAAGGAAGTTACATCTAGGTAGGCAGATGAACAATGGGCAGAATCACTATACTGAAAACAGGTGGATCTTGCAATATTTTTGCATACCTGAAGTTATAATCTTGTTCAGAGTGAGGCCAAAGTCAATGGTAGATTGGAAAAGATCTTGATATTTTTCTTGGAACTGAGGACACTATTATCACAAAAATCCATAAGTTGAGTGTTACTACTGTGGGAAAGTGACCTGGAAAGCCTTTATCAGTGACACCATGACAAGAATGTGCTGTTACTTACCATAGTTGCACTTGCTGATGCCACACATGTAACAGCAATGAGCCAAAGAACTCTGGTAAAATACCTTCTATCCAATAGGAATAAAATGCTTTGAAGCAGATGTAACAACTGAGAGTTTGAATCTGTGAGAAAGAAAGAAATCAAAATATCATGACCCTAGCTGCTGAGTGAGAAACTCCAAAGAAATGTGAAGTTTCTAAGAATGGGTGTGGACTCACTGTTTTCAATGTTGAAGATTAACAAAAACCTGGAAAATTGGACAATGTGTAGATATCACTAAAGGCTGTCCCAGGCTGCTTAGAAATGTGTGTGAATGCTTTTATGCATTATCAGAAGAGGTGGGAATTGTGATTACAGAGAGAGGAGTTTGGGAGTCACTGTCAGCTCTGAAAGAGTCTGCTGGATCCTCACTAAGAATGGATTCCAGGGCCGATGTAGCTGTTTGAAAAACCCTTGCTGGAGAGAATAAACAAATGAGAGAATGCAGCACTTATTTGGATGAACAATGGAACCAGGAGCTCAAGATGGGGGAGCACTTGTTTTAAGATATTCATTGCCTAAATGAGGCAGTATATTCAGAGAAGACCGAGATGCAAGATTCTAAAAGAGGATGCTATGCTATTGGAAGTATATCTACTAAGTCCAGGATTGTTATTTCAGCAAAAAAAATAAGCAGAAGTACTTTCTTGGTGGCTATATTTGCATAATAGTGTAACTTTTGAAGCACCCTGTGGACTATCTTGACTGCAAGAGGCATAAGAAACAATCCAGTGAATCATGCCACATTCATCAGCAGTCTGTGATTGAAATGCTGGTCTCAAGCACAGAGTTAAAGGTGTGATTGGATTGATGGTAAAAATGGAGTCATGATACTGAGTAAAAGATAGAAGGTTGGTTAAAATTTAACTTTTTGTTATATTAATATTCAAAGAAGAAAAAAAATTTAAGAAACACTGTCATTAGCACCAAACTTATTTACAGTACTGCACATACAAAGAATATGCTTGTTTAAAATATTACAAAGTTAAATGATATAAAACCTTGAGCTCTGTTGACTGTTTATCATATCTTATCAGATTTAAGAGGCCACCTCACTTGTCTCCCATGTATGGTTGGTTAATGCAGGTTAGATTATATTTGTTTTAAAAAGTTTGAAGCTTAGATCATTAATACATCAGTTAAAAATCAGACAAAATCCATGATTTTAAGAGGAATATCTTTAAAAAGAAAATGAGAACTACTTTTTAAAACAAAATTTAATCTATCTTTAAAGAAAAGTATTCTATATCTCCACAGACTATTCCTTTGCAGTTTTAAAAGCCAGCCACAGATGTAATGAAAGTTTGACAGACAGTTTCGTACCTTAAGTTGTCTTGTATAAATTATGACTCTTGTCATCTTGTATCAACTTAGGTCTACCAATGAAACTTTGAGGTGGCTGATTGCATAAATCTGATGGTTCTTTTTCTTTTACAGAAGCAGCACTAGTTTTGGGTCCAGTATTCTTGCCCCTGTATTTTCAAAGTTTGGTGGGATCCTGTCTTCCAGTGAGGTCATTAATCCAGACTTCTATGATTGGAATGTGGTGCAGTTTCTATACTGTGATGGAGGAGCTTTTCTTGGTGAGTTAAACAACTCCATCGATTTACTGACAGCAGCTGTTGGGTTGTTAAAAGTTGTATATCACTGTGCTTACTGCTCATTAGACTGACTTGTTATTAGGCAGCTGAAGATATACTTCTGTTAACCTGGGGTGAGGAACAAAACCAAGATCTGTACCTACAGCTTACCTTATCTCTAAGGGAGACAATGTTAAAAAAACAAACTTAGAAACTATCCAGAACTTCAGAATAAAAGCACTTCACAAAATGTCTTTAATTTATTTTATTTTTGAAGATATTATTATTATTTAAATTTTCTAAAATTAGAGTGATAACTCATAGAAAGATAGTTCAGACATTTCTCTTCACCTTATTTGTAGTAACTGAGCTAACTAATAATGAATGCGTAATTTACTAGTCTGTCTCTGTTGCCATCCTCAAGGGACTGTGCAGTTGGCCTGTCTTTATCCCACTGGTAACAGGAAAAGATTGTGAACATGTAAGTCCATTAGTTAAGTCAGTTACTATCGATAAGGCGGTGGGAACAGACTCATCACTGATAACGTTCTTATTGCATGCATCACTCAGGTTATCAGAAGTTTGTATATATGATATAAGAGCATGAAAAGTACACAAAACCTGAGGAGTAACATCTTTGGAAAACCATTTAATTATTACAAAATTACCTTAGCTTTGACTTTTAAAGAATATTTGTAAGTGTTGATAATGTCTTGGTGAGGGGAAGAATTTATGGCTCTGCTGGTGCAAAACTGAGTTGGAAATGTTTTTCACTTAGACTCTTTCACTGTAATTTTTATTTACTTATTTTTGCACTTGAAATCTTATCCTCTGTCCACTTACTCTGGTGCCAAATTTGATTAAAAATTTTAAGAAAGAAACCTTTCTGAAAATTCATCTGAAATAAATAAATAAAGCAGAAAGTGTGAGGCCAGTAATTGAATCACTGAAAGAAGTTCTGTGGTTGCAATGGGCTGGCATTTAAAGAAATATCTCCAACCCATGAAGGTGCTTCAGCTGTTGCCGAACTCTTCTCAGCCGTGCAGTAGACTTCTTGCTGCTACATCTTCTGTATGTCAATTTTTTATATGGTTTGTATTGATGTTATGGAAGTAATATTGCAGAGTTATTTTTCACTAATATAGAGGGGAATCTGCATTAAAACTAGTTATTAGGTTCTTTGAGTTTTACTGTATTTAATTAGTTAACTTGTTTATATTTAATACAGGAAATCATTCTGAACCTGTTCTGCACAACTCCATTCTGCTGCATTTCCGAGGTAGTTACATATTTGATGCCATCATAGATTTTATGCTTGAACACACAGATTTCAACCTGGCAGAGAAAGTGATCCTTGGAGGAACTTCAGGTAGGATCTTTGTGGAGCAATTTCTCTTTACCTTTTCTGTGACCTGCATGACTCGTTACTTGAAAGGATGTTTATCTGGATGAAGTTAAAGCTGACAAAAGTGAGTTCAGATTAACTTGAACTTTCTTGAAAATTTGAAAAACCTGGGTGCAGTGTAATAGAGGAGCTGATGGATAATTATCAAACTTCAGAATCCAAACAGTACCTGGCATAGGTGCCCATTTAAATGACATCACAGGGAAGCGTTAAGGCTGAGTGGTGAGCTGTCTGTCCAGGTCAAAGGGTGGTTTGAGTAAAAAAAAAAAAGAGCGAGTGCACTCCCAAAGGAATTTTCACTGCCAATCTTTCGGTCTTCCAAATATTAGATCAGGTAGTGTTGTTCATCACTCTGATGTTTTGATACTCCTTTTTTAACTGTAGCAGGAAGAGTTTGTCTTAAGGAATCTGTAATGAAAGATGACTGAAATGGCTGACGTGCAAAATATATGATATTAAATTACAATTCACCATGAAAGGGAGGCTTGATTAATACTGTTATTGATTCCATGACAGAGATCAATAGGAAGGTTGGACTCTCTAAGTTTTATATAAATCTCACACATTGTTTTTAATGTAATAATGCAATTTTTTTACAATTAAGAAAAAAATTGTTTGAAGGTTGAAAAAAATTTTTTTTTAGAATCATAGAAATGTTATTCATAATGATAATTTCTTTCTAATTCTAAGCATCATTGTTTCTCAGAGGCCTTTTTTTTTGTAAGGAACTAAAATGTTGAAAAAAAATGTTCTAATGTTTGGAATGTGTTTGCATTTCCAGTAGGTGGACTTGCAGCCCTCATCCATGCAGACCACCTGAGACAGAAGTTGCAGCACATCCGGTCCCTACATGTGGTCCTCGACAGCATTTTGTTCGTGGACCCACTATCCCCAGAGGGGGGCAGCAGAGCAGTGATGAACATTCTCAATAGCACTTTCGTACTTCAAAGCATGAAAGGCAAGTTGTGATGGCTGTACTCCTTCTTTCAGAAGGAGCCACTAACTTAGAAAGGTGTCTCCTTAAAAGCAAACAAATCATTTGTTTATTAAACTTTACAGTTACTTTGCACCTCTAATTTACCAGAATGGCTCATTGAATAGGTCTTTTAAAAATCTACAGGGTTTATGAAGAATTAACCTGTGACACAAACCCCCCCTTTTCTGTTTTTTTTTTTTTTAACTTTTATTTATGAATGAATGTTTGAAACCAAATGAAGTTTTTCTCTCATAATGACCCTAAACATACCAGCTGGTGAGGTATGCACACCAAGCCCGGAAATACTAGCATCAGAGGACTATGTATGGAGAACAGTTTTTAAAATTTAGTATGGAGAAATTTAAATCATATTTGGTAGTGTATTTCACCTTCTCTGTCTTGAAAGAAAGAAGCACATTTAGTGGAAATACTCTGAGTGACATGGCTAATTCTAGAACGAGTTACTGTGTGTGTTAGTGATGGCACATGCTGCTATTTTTGATAATGATAAAAAAGATTTTAAGTTAAAATGTTTGTCCAAATGCAAAGAGGAAAACAATAGTCAGTCAGAATTATGAATTGTAGTTCCTTTCTGAATTTGGATAGAATGCTTGTTTATGAAACTACCTGGACTGAATTTCTCTCTCTCTCTCAGATGCCGTGGCCTTGTCTGAATGCACTAAAAACCAACTTCCTGACAACAAATGGCAATGTTTATCTCCCCTTACATTCTACAAGCATTTGTTTACCCAGGCATTCTTTGTCAACTCAGTCCATGACTTGTGGTACCTGCATACAGTCTTGAAGACAGACTGTGACTGGTTCATGTGCTCCCCTGAAAAACTAGAGGACATCAAGCAGTTCCGAGATAGTGTCGTCCAGAATGTTCAGCAGATTGTGGCCTCGTGGAAGGATGGTATTCTGTTCACATCTTGCCCCATTCACAGCATATTGCTGAGTGACAGCATGTTCAAAGCTGAACTAGTCAACAATGTTTCACCACAGAAAGCCATCAGTGAGTGGTATTTTGGAAGAAAGAATGTGAAAATTATTAATGTGGAGGATATTCTCAAAGCAGTTACAGTGTGTCCCTGATAGTATCTTCAATTGAAATTAATGAACTATTTATAATGTTCCATGTGCAAATACATGGACTCAGTATGCATCACTTTGGGCTATGATTTCATGATGTCCCCATCTTCCTGTAACTGATTACTCAAAATAAAATGTGCATAACATTTCTCTCTCCTTGGTCTCAACCTGCTATCTAGTGGTAATAATTTTATACTAGCATAAAGCAACATTCATTGGCAATGCAAGTAATTTATTTTTATTTTCTCTGGATAGTTAACAAAAGAAAAGTTACATTTCTTCATTCCTGAATTATACAAATCTTTCTGTTCCTAGATTTCAGGGATTGTCTCCTTCCATTAGTCAGCTGTTGGTTCTCCCATTTTCAGATATTCTTCACTTGCCCAGTTGAGTAGTTTCTGTTTATCTAAATCAATTTAGGTCATCTGTAATTGTTTTACTTACTGTACTTCAATGTTATATTTTTCTCAATTTAAGAGGCATAAATGTTTATTAGGAACTTAAGATTTTCTTGGTACCCAATTAAGTTGAATTTAAAGTGGTAATCTTCTCCAAGATGTTCTGGTGTGCTGAGGTATTGTGTATCTGGCCATCATGAAGAAAGCTGCCTCTTCACTAGTACTGCCCTTGACAGTAAACAAAGGTATACCTACAAAACTGTTAACATGCACCAAAAAAAAAACTACTCAGTATTCGAAAACAACAGGAAATTTCAAAAATAATAAAAGCCTCTTGAAGAAAAATGAACATCAACTTCTCAATAGATGTTTTAATTTTCTGATTTGTTAGAGTATTCCAAGCTAAGACAGAAAATGATGCTTCAGTAATCATTTGATGTGATCTCTAGTTGTAGATGAAATACCTCTAGCATAAAGATCTAAAAACATGTGCACTTCCTGTTAACAAGAGTCATCTGTTCATAACTAAGGTTACATGTTATAGTGGAACATCTCTGAACCTTTTACATAATGTGAGTCTTACACAATTTTTACAGTGAGTAGATTCCTGAGGTTTTCGTTCAATTTGATCATACCCTAAACCTAGTTGGCCTTCAGACTGTTCCATAAATTTTTTGTCAATTGTTTCTTTGCAGCATCACAATCTCATGTACACAAATAAAACCAAGGTTATCTGCAATTTGTGACCATTCTACTAAATTAACCTTCATTGCTATACTTTACCATCCAAAAATTCCATGGCATCATTAAAAGATTCTAATATTGGTTTTAGCTGGCAAGGCTACTACAATGCAGTGCATGAACCAATTCAGGCGTGTTATCAATAAAGTTTCTCTATCACCACAGTCTGGTTGTTGTCGGTACGTTCCTGTTACTGGCCTTGTTTATCAGAGATGCTGATGCAAACCCCCTCATTCCCCTCAGGAATTATTGTCAGTGTGGAAAGTTCTGTAGTCTTCCTACAGGATATCTCCAAAAATATAGATTTCTCATGTTTTAAAACAGAAGCTTACATCCATAAAATGTTCTGTTGTCCTCCAAATTTGCTGATATAAAAGATGTTAAACAGGGTGACATTGTTTTATTGGGCTTTATTCTAACATGACAAGGTGCTGGCATGCATTTAAATGATGAACTTTTATTTCTAATGGCATTTCTGGTCAATATCAATTAACCATTGGTAATCCCTTTTATTGGAGAAAAAAATGACAAGGGAAAGTATTTCTCTCTTCCAAGATGGTTACCAGATGGCATACAACATAAGGAAGCTTGAGGTTTTACAAGTTTGGCCCTCTGTGTACTCAGCTTGAGTATAGAACTATGATATACTGTCCTAAATCTACTGCACTGATCAGTTTTGTTTACATCAGTTGGCCACTGTCACCTTGTTATGTAGATTTCTGCTCATGAAGATGAAGAGTACATGGCAGCAGCATTAAACAGATTATTAACAAGGTGTACTTACCAAAACTAATAGTGACCTCTAATGTTAAATTACAGCTACAAGGACTAAGCATGGTGTTGCACAGGAGGTCACCTATGCCACTGAGAAAATCTGCGACCAGACTCTCGACTGATCTTATTTCATTTTCATTTTGTATGTAACTAAAGACTACACAAAGTCTGTTGACAGCACTCATTTTCCTAAAAATTTTGATTCACTTGGTGATGAATCAAAACATTTCTCATGATTCCTTGCTTTAAATTTGTCTGCAATCTAACAGACTACTGAGCTCCATCATGATTATTTCTTTGAATGGCATGACAGTTAACAGATTAAAGAATTTGTTTGGCAACCTTACTGAGAGAAATGATCTATAAAAGTTCTGGTTTAAGCTATTAGATTTGGTTTATTAACCAATCTTTGATTTGTACAAATTCTGTAAATGTCATCTTTCAAATAATGGTGGCTGTGGTGTCTTCCTGGTGTTCAGTAATCCTGTGTACTCTCTATTTACTCCTGCAGAAAAAGCAAACTTTTATTTGCCAACTCCCCCCAAAAAAACCTCCTTAGACTAACATTTCATTCAATGATTTTGCAGAACAGGTAACAGAGAAAATTTGCATTTTAAATGTTAATGAAAATAAGGCTCTGGCATCTATTGCTAAAATTGAATCTGACCAGAGGTGTGATCCCAATGAGCAGAACTTTGGCACTCTGTCAGAAGTCTTTATACACCTGGAAGACACACAGTAAACTTTCTTGTTTTTCTAGCAGGCAGAGTGAAAGAGCACATGTAAAGTGACGTCACCTGCTAACATTTACTTAGGAGCAGGATAGGGCGGTCAAACCTTTACTGTTCAGTTAAATTCATTGCTGGGACTGCTAACAAAAACCCCATAATTTAACTACTTAATAAGAGAAATATTGTATTATTTATTGTATGGCTAAATTTTTATCCTCTTGAACTACCTTCTTTACTCATTCTAAACATATCTATTACATCCACCAATAAAACAATCACCTTCCCAATTTCTACAATAACAGGTCCAACTCATGCAAGCGATCTAATCATCCACTCTTAGTTATTTATCTCCCCAGATGATGGAGTGAACAAATTTGCTTCTCAGATTCAGCCACATTACACACTACATCTTTGTGATGGGAATACTGTATGAGCAGTAAATTTCATTGCAAGATTCTTCCATCACTTATCTCAACCTAAAAATTTGTATTAGTGAAACAGACAGCTTCAGTTTCTCCATTTACAAGGAAATTTCCTGTTTAACTTTTTTCTTTGACAAAGTTGGGAGATCACCGATATAATGTAGTTTCTGTGACACTCAATAGATGGCTGGGAAGAAGCACCAGATAGTTTAAGCATTGGTGAATGCCCTTTGGGGAATTCTGGATCATCTGTTAATGGAAATGGCACCAAAAACCTTGGCATGGAAAGGTTAAGGACATGATTCCACATTACCCAGTACCACTACATCATTACTGATTTTATATTGCTCACACGTTGTTAAACTGTGTTGTCTGCCTTTCCTAAGAATTTAACATTTATTTAAAAAAGAAGAGAATGGTTTTCCATAGTTGGAATCTCCACATCATTTTACAGTTGAAGTACCATCATGACTACATTGTGGCTCCTGCCCAAAATGGGCAGTTCTGCCAGTCTACAGTGTTTTCTAAAATGAAATGCCAGTTGTTGAGGCTTAATGATGAAACACCTGGGAGACTTAGAGATGGTTTGAATATCCGAAGGTTGGTTTCTGTTGTAATGAGAAAAATAAAAGAATTACAAGTACTGCTTGTAAGATCAAAAACATGCAAAACTCTATTTTCATATTAATAATGAAATTCTCTTTTTACTCTGCATTTCATTGATGCCAGCCAAGTAGTCTCACCTCTATCACCCCCAGGGAGTGAAGCTGGAGAGAACTCTTAAAACCCCTCAGAGAAACAGAAACACAAAAGGAATCAAAAGATCTGAGGGTACAATATTAGAAATGCACCAGGAACAGGAAAGGGAGCTGGCAGTTTAGGGATAAGGTAGTTACCACATTTAAAATAAATGAGAGAGAAGTTTCTCCATACTGCATGATCGATGGGAGTGGCTACAAATTTCCCAAATATTTTTTAATGCAAGAAACCCAAACCTATGATCCCACTACTACATTCCATACATTGGTGGGTGGAGGGATGAGCAGGGGCCTTTAAAACAGAATAGTAGTCACTGATACCTTTAAATTTAGTACCTATCATTTATACTTGGACTCAAACCTTTTTTAAAATTCCAACAGTTGATAAACATTCCATTCATAGAAATTTCCTTCAATTTTTTTATTTAAAATTATTTTGTATAGCATAGAAAATATAAAATTTAAACAGTTTATATATCTTTAATTTGTTGCCATACTTCACCTACCTCGAGTACATCGCCAGTTGCTGCACAAAACCTGATTAGGCTCCCACTGTATCCTTTTCTAAATGGAACTCAACATAGAATAGTTGCTGCTGTCTGCAGAATCTGAAGTAATGCTTAAAATGTTCTCCGCCTAATTCCAGGTCCTCAACTAAATGATAGTAGACTCTGCAGCCCTGCAGGAATATTCACTTTCTACTTTCAATGTTGGCATCATTAAGGACTAAAAAAACCCGCTGAAAATGGCGTACATCAGACAGACAGACATAAGAAACCCTAATTTGAAGACGACAAAATGCATATTTTAATTTGAAGTGATCCAAAATTAACACAAACATCACCAGATATGATTTTTTTAAAAATTTTATTTTATAAAAAAAATGAAGCAGCAATAATGCACAAACGATGCTTGTATCAGTAGCATGTTTCTATCACAAGTAACAACTCTTTTGTTCCGTGCTAGCTGCTGCAATATTAGCAAAACTGAAGCTACTGCTAAATGTTGATAGAAACCAGTGTAATGCATCTCTTCAGCAAGTATCTTGATCTGAAAGTTCGTGATAAGGTCAACAATATTACTTAATTATCACTAATGTGGCTGCATTTTATATTTTTAATATCCTTTGCATACCATTTTCTTTTCTTGGCCCATTATGGATAAGTGGATGTTTATTGGTGCCATCTGTACATCAGCAAGATTTCTTCTCTTGTCGTCATCAGCAGGAAAACCATAATTTCAAACAGGATGAGTAGAATTCAATTAAACTAAAATGCTAACCAGGACCTCATTAGAATTTGTTTAAAAAGTGATAAAGCAGTGGTTATGCCTGTTATTTTTATTCTTGACAATCCTCCTCTTAATGTTCCCACTTCTCATTAGATGGAACAGTTACAAGTTTTGTCATCACAAAACCAGAGAGAATGCATGATCACATGTACAATATTTAGGTTCATCTTGCTGCTGACTGTTGCAACAGTATCCTTAGTAAGATGATCTTCACACCTTGCTGGATGCCAACTTTTCCCATGGTTGTCATCAGAACAACTTGCACAAAAAAGAAATCCAAGATGCTTGACAATTTTTTTTTTCCAGTCACAAAAAGGATGCTTTCACTTACTCAGCAGCAAATCTAACCCAGGCTGACAAGATGACAAAGTGAGACAAATATAATTAAGGTGGAAGTCATCTTAAGCAGATAATTCAGGAGATATCTGTGGTAGTTTTTTTCAACTGAAAAAATTTAATGAAATTCAATTCCATATCAGTGTGAAGGGAAAAGCTTCTTGCCAAATTACACTTTTCCATTAATTTGAATGATTCACACAAATAACAAGGAAAGAAAGTTGAGACATGTGCACAAAATTCCTCTAAAGTATCTGAAGAGAAATCCATAAAAGTCCATACATTTGGACATCCATTAACTAGAAAAGATGCCCTAACCTGTTAATATTTTGATATCTGCCTGAGAATAGCATTCATTTCTGTCCAAAACAAGATTTCAAAAGCCTGCAAGTAATTCTGGACAATAACCTATGGCTGTACACAAAGTCCAGAGAAGCACTTTTGTTTCAGAATTTTTCATATGGGACATTGCATGCTGCCAGGTGCTGTTTCCAGCCATGTGATGCTAGCCCTACAGTATAACAGTCCAACCCTCATAATCTAGCATGACAAACAATGGCAATGTCTAGAAACCATGACTCCATCTTTGGCATCAGGAATGAAACATTTTCATCCTTGAGGACTTTATTCTGAGTACACTAATTATACTATTGAGTTCTGTTTCATAAGAACGAGCTGCTTTAAAGACCATATAGTTAGAAAATGTTCAACGCAGCCAATCAGAAAACCAAACTTCATCACGTACATACAAAACAAACAAGTTGGCTAAATATGAGTCTTCTCTCATTCTCCCTTAACATCATTTAATGCCAAAAATGTATTCTCCACAATGTTTTAGCTTGATAATAAGGTTTTATAACAGAAATCTAAAGAAAATATGCAGTGATAAATTTTGACTCCTCACTTTGCCCCATCATGGTGTTGGTTATGTAGTGAAATCAGGAAAACCAAAAAAACTCACTTCAAGAGATTCCAAGTCACACAACACATAAACGGGCATTTCTACTTTCTGCCTGCTAGAGTATCACACAGAAATAGCAGAAAACTATTCAGAAAATTTCATGCAAACAGCTGCTTTGTAGTTGTATGTCTAATTGCAGAGCCACCATCAGTTATGTTGAGATGGCAAAGATGGTGGAAGGAAAGGCCTACTGAAACAGAAGTAAAAAAAAATACAAACAACACTAGTCAACGTACTAATTCGTAATGAACACAAAAAAATGTTACACATCCTCCAGAGGTCAAAGTTTAATCCATTAGAGACAGAACCACATAGAGAAGATACATAAGTAGACTACTTGAGTTCTTCTAGCATTGACTAAATACTAGCACCTGCACTTCTCAATAACCTAGTTATTCATCTTTGATCTCAAGCTGCCTCTCATTTTTCCTGATTCCATGCTACAACAATAGTTGCATGAGCAGCTTCATTTACTGTCCTACCTCATTTTTTATTTCAGGTAATGAAACAGATGATCAGCAACAGCATTGCAGCACCAGCAGATACCAGACAATGGTACAAGACTGCAGTGGTGAAAAACAAACAAATATCATCTAAGCAGCTACTGACGAGTCTAGATTATTTTTAAAATTAAATTGAACAATGAAAATCGTTTCTTCACATCATGTCAAAATGAATTTCTCCAAATTACTTATTTCTCTAATTTGCTTTGAAGTTTGAAAATTAGGGTGTAACATAAAATCTATAACCTAAAACACAAAAACAGTTTCCATATAAAAATTTCAAGAGCATCCCTTATTCCTAGTAGATTTTAAGAATATAAGTCCGTGTGCCTGAAGGGGGAGGGGATAGAGGGGCAGACAGGCCACACCATCAGTTATCTAATAAGGTCTTACTCATATTCTTGGGGCAGTTTGAAATTAGATGTTTGTTTGTTCAATGGCTCCACTGAGCCAGTGACAGGGAACATCTCATGAACGTAGTACAGCTGATCACAAAAAGAACTGAAACATCCAGGTATGTGACTCACTTATAAAAAGACGAGACCAGTTTTTAATCAATAGAAAATCAAGAATAAGCAAATAATAAAAAATTACTATTATTATTTGTACTTACTTATTATGAAAATAAATCAGCCACCTTAAAACAAAATTAACTGTATAAATTCAACCTTTGGTAATAACTTTCCTTCATCAGCCTGGCTAACTAAACAGTTATTCCACTTAGCTAACATCATGGTCACCAGGAGTAATGTTTCAAACATTCAATGCAAACAACATAGAAATACAACATGTTTATTTCACAAAGGATATGTAAATTTAATGCTCCTCAGAATCCCAGTGACTTTTTCTGTTGTCTACTGTGCTCTCAAAAAAAATATGGTTGCTATCAGTGGCCTTGGCTCTGAATGGTGGATAACTTGTCATGTCCTCAGCTTGACAGAACACATCGTTACACAACACTGACAAGATCACAAAACAGAGGAAAGTCTACTTTGTGATTGTTGTTAGCAGTTACTTTTTAAATTTATTGTATTTTTCTTAAGTAAATTTTATTTAGATAATTTAAAAAGAAACAAGCATGTTTGCACACACAGAAATAATAGGCAAAAGTTAAGAAATATCCTAAATTTACTTTTATTATATTACATTTTGCAGCTCCTGAGCAATACATTTGTAGCAATATAGGCCACTGTGAGGATACTTGCTGATGTACTGGCACATCGCTTGAAATTCAGTTCAGGGGCCATGAGAGCCATCTAATGCACTCATAAAAGCCTAAGCCTATAGTAGAATGTTCTAGCAGGAAAACTTAGAAATGGCCAGCTGGTTTTTCAGCTGCTGCATAGTTATTGTCCAACACAATGGTGCATGCACCCATGACAGAATCCACACGCTATTCACTAAAATTACATTTTG
This sequence comes from Nautilus pompilius, assembly GCA_018389105.1. Lineage (NCBI taxonomy): Eukaryota > Metazoa > Mollusca > Cephalopoda > Nautilida > Nautilidae > Nautilus > Nautilus pompilius. The sequence goes on along the minus strand of JACATO010000351.1, from coordinate 401,253 downwards.
GATGTACAGTTGAGATTCTGTCTCATTTGATTTGTGCAACCTGTAAAAATGAAGAGATTTTAATTTCAACAAAAATGAGTCTCTTGTCAACTGGCTGGAGTGTATAAATCTTCACAATGATTACACCTGGAGTGTAATGGTGCTATTGTAGAAAAAGTATAGGCAAGCAAAAAAGACAGTTCCAGAAACCTATTTAAAAAAAGGAAGTCTAGACCAAATGCTATTTAAGGTAGAATTTAAATCAAGAATCTATACAAGTTTGGCACCAATCCTTCCAGAAAAGCATTCAGGTTAATTGTTAGCAGTAAATCAACCTCACATAGTCTGCTTTGCTACACTTCAAAAAATTATGAACAAAGAAGCAAATATCCAGCTTTGAGTTAATTGTTTATAAAATCACGTGGTTTAATCTTTGCTCCAAAAACATCCATTTATTCATTTTAAAATGAGAACTTAGGCATAAAATCAGTGTACGTACAATATGCATATTTTTCATCTTTCAATATAGATGTAATATCACAGATGCGGTATTTTTTCGGTTTCATACAGCAATTTCTTTTTAGTTCTGACAATCATGAGTTGTTTTTTCCATTTTTAACTTAAACAATGAGACTTTATGAGAGAGGTTCCCAAAAGCACACATTAGAAAGGACACAGGGTGCTTATTCAAATTTCCTAACCAAAGGATAAATACAAAGGAAAATTAGAAGTTAGCAAAGTCAACAAGAACAGAAAATGGAATCATTAGCTTCAGTATACATAATGCTTGCTTAAGCTAGAGACTGGTAAATAAAAGATCATGTTCAAGTTTGGCTGCTATAGTGATGTGTGTCAATTCTAAGAGGTTCTTTACCAACAGATTTTTAAAATAAACACAGCAAGATGCAAAGACTGACAGACAAAAAAAAAAAGATAACTGTTCCTAATATTAGCAAAAAGATCAACTTACAAGTAGAAAAAAAGAGATGAATTGAAGTAATGGTTGTTTATTTACAAACTAAATTTGAAATAATGATGCAAAAATTTTGTATGGTCTCTACTTGCTGGTCACAACCAAGTTTGAGTATTAAAATCTTCCCCCCTAGCCATCTAGCCTTTGTCCTGTCTTCTCTCTACTTTTCTTTTTTAATAAAGCATCTTTTGTTCAATCCAAAAATTGTGGAGACAAAAATACTTTTAGCAATTTTAGTTAATAATAATAAAAGATAATTCCATCAGAGCCTGAAAATACTAAATAAAAAAAATGGACATAATCCATATAAGCATATAACTTATATATAATAAATATTGAGAACAAAACTATTTATTTAATACTAAATAATGTGATGTGTTTGTTCATATACTAAAGTACGTGTGCATACACAATCATAATTATATTACCTTTTCTATTGAGTGAAATTACATGAATGCAAATAAGAAAAAACTTTTTTCCATAGTTTTAGTTACTTTTCTAATAATTTGTTCCAGGTTTAATAAAATCATCCTCTTTGTCTCTCCTCAGCATCTGTACCAGCATCATTTGCTGTTAAGCCAACTGATGAAGTTAGATTCAACATTAATGTAGCACATATTTGACTGGTTCACTTTAGCACCCAGCTGCATTTATATTAGGTGAACTTTCTCATAATTCCACTTTAACCATTATAAGAGAAAACAAACAAACTGCTGCCATTTATTTTTATGATGCGTTCAAACTTTGATGGTCGGCTCTGCATAGAAGTAACCGAATATTTCACGAGGAGACTGGGACAGAGGAGGAGAACAAGAACCTGGCTGCTTCCCGGTAAAAGTCAGCCAACAATAAAATTAAACTTTTCTTTTTTTTTTTAAAACATCTGAAAAAAAACAAACAGTGAAGATAATTTTTTAGGGAAGTAATGTAATGCAAGGACTATTACGCGTGGCATATAGGTCCATCATCATAGCTACCAACAGACATAGGAGTCCGGTAATTATTCTCAGCTGTGCATCTGAAAGCATCAGGAATAATTAAAAAAAAAAAAAATAAATAAAATATGCAGTCTATTTAACAAATCAAATGTCTCTTGTGGCACTGGGTCTCACCATTAAAAGAATATCATTTCTAGACAGCAGCCACAATACAAAATAAGTAACCAAAGTTAAATTTTGTTTTGTTTTTGGTTTAAACCTCATTCCGCTGTTTTGTTGGTATTGTAGGGTGACATGCTGACCATTATCTGGACTTTAAAAAGTAGCTTCTCTTTCATCCACATACATCAAAAGATGGCCAGACTCACCGGTCAGATTCATAATTTAATTACAAAAAAAACAAAAAACAATTGCTATCTTGCACCAATGCATTTTTCAGATCTCCCCCTCTCTCTCCCTCTCGCCATTAAGGCCACAGAATTTATTTATAAAATTGTTATAGCTGATTCAGGAGCAGACTGGTCAAAAGGAGAGAAATATACTTTATAAATCCAACAAACTAATTCTGACCTAAAGCAACAATAACAATTTTTTTAAAAAAGCTTCCATGAAGGAACCTGCATCTCTCATCAGGCTTGATTGCACATACACACAATGAGAGAGAGAGAGAGAGAGAGAGAGAGAGGGGGGGGGAATGGTAGGGTCTCAGAAAATGAAAGGATTACATGTGACTGACAGTGTCAGAGCACTAATAAGAAGGTACAATAAGGGGTCAGTCTGGGAATTTGTTAAACAAGGTAAAAGCCAACATTCAAAATGAGTAACTGTGCAGAACAGCAAAGACAAGGTCCATACAGAGTTGGCCAACCAAAATTCAAGAGTATTTTCAAGGACAAAATGAGAAATGCTGTAATACATAAATCCATAAAAACCTAACCTACCTTTTAGATCCATACTAGATCATAATATAATTACAGTGCATTATAATTAAAACATTTAATATGCTGTTTAGGATTAAATTATCCCAATTTACTTATAAATTATATCTTATACTAAAGACAACATACATTTTAAAAATAGCAAAGATTTCCTTAATTTTATATGGCAGTTAAATGTGTTTCAGTGTGACCGGTATGTCTTGCATCAATCTGTACATTATTAAACATTCGAGCAAAACAGTCAGAATATAAAAATGTTTTGAGTCTTCGTTTCAATTATAATAATTGTTTTCATATTGGAGGACTGTGGCCAATGACCAATGAATAAATAGTTTGCCTTATATCTGTCTTTAATTTCTCTGACCCAGTAAGACTCAGGTTGGCCCAGCAACTTTTGATTGAAGATACATTCACCAGGCATTTAAAAAAATCTGATTTTCTTTAACTGGTCTCCTATATTGTTGATGCTTCCTTTTTCCTGTCTCATCTAAAAATATGAAGTTATAGTAGGGACTTCCGATAGGTTGATTACATCAGTCAGAGCCCTCCAGGCTGCTGGCTGTACTTATCTTCCCTGCCTAGCTAGTGTGCTAATTCCTGGGTTACAGCAGGTCGAATGCAACAGGGAATAAAACTGTTTGTTCTGGCAGCTTTGTTAGCAAAGAAATAATAATAACCTGGGTGAAAATAATCAACATTGCAGAAAGTTGCATGAGAAGGGACTCCTCACTTCTATTTACCTCACAATTGTTTTAATGCTCAGTTCTTCCAATTTTATTCTGGGGAATGAACAGATGAGGAGGAAATTCAAGATCTTTTCAAGTAATTGCAAATCCTGAATGAGGGGAAGGCAGGGGAGAGAGAGAGAGAGAGGATGATAGTGACTGGTATCTATAAACCTGCTCCTCCAGCCAGGTCTTTGGACTGTTTGGGGAAAACCTTTTAAACCAGAGTTAAAACCATCCATGATTATTTACCAAGACACATGCATTATCTGCTGTCTGCTGCAGTGGGATGGAATTTTAGGGACCAAGAAGCAACTACCAACAAACTGATGCATGCTGCTAAACTCTGGCATTGTGCAAGGAATGGGTGGAGGACACCCAACTTTGGTGACCCTGTAAATGTGTGGACCAAATTCCAAAAGGCGATAAAGTGAAGATAATGCTACCAATGGCAGCAGCAGAATAGAAATGGGAGAGATGACTCTCAGTTCAAAGTATTTCCAAGAAATGGCAGTTCTTCTACAAAGTGTGCACACCTGGATAAGATGATCACTAACAACAGGATTAACAAGCCAGAGTAATTTTTTTTTTTGTAGAAACCAAACAGGTGTTTACAAAACAAAGTCATCACCCTGACAGAAGTCTGTAAGTAAAACAGCAAAAGCATTCTAGAAATATTGAGCAGGTAACTGTTTGAATACATGTATACCAATGAAGAGTATTATTGCTACATATGAAAATACTGTTATGTATCAGTGAACTAAAAAACTTAGAGTAATTTAGCGTTAAAATGCCGTAGAAACTAGCACCGTGCAAGGCATCACAGACATCATGAAGTTGTACATGAAAATAACCTGATAAGCATCAGGTAGGCATATTATCAGTCATGGTCTTCAGTACCCTGCCCTGCTGGTAGACCAATCAAATGGTCATCAAATTTCACATTAAATCAAACTACAAAGAAGTTTGTTAGTTATTTAACATTTCTTCAGCAAGCTAACAGTTAAAAATAATTATGAAACATTTCAGAAAACTTCATGCCAAATATTATCTTGCCTTTTGTAGGGATGATAATTATGAAGTAACAATCGGCATTCATTGCGAAATATAAATATAAATATATTTAAAAAAAAAAGATCACCTCCCAGTAACCAAGTCTGTCTTGAGTTTAAAGCAGAGACCATAACAATTAAATTTTTATAGATGTTAATTGAGAGAAAAAAGAGAAAAGCAATAAGGCATACAGTAGTTATACAGTGGTTCACTTTTGAGCAGTGGACGATGAAGAGTTGATGAAATATTTATGATAGAAGCCCATGACTGGTGAATGATTTTGTGTGTGTGTGTGTGTGTGTGTGTGGTGTGTGTGTGTGTGTGTGTGTGTGTGTGTGAGAGAGAGTAACTGGTGAATGATACATTGTATGTATGTATACAACAACAACAACAGCTGAAAAGTTGATCTAATCTCATTTCACACAGAGAATACCTCGGACATTGATCATGAAGTGTTCAAAGTTTTGCAAAAAGGAAATCTTGTTTTGTCGGTTGATTGTCAGTTTAAGAGAAGGTGGTGTGAGGTTGTTGAAGGCCTCCAGGAGGCGCTGCTTGTACTCCTCATTCTCCTGGCCTTGTAGCAAATCTGTGACCAAATCGCGATATTTTGCCTGAGAAACAAACAAAGAGAAGTTAGTTATAGTATTACCGTATGATCATCAAGTTACAGTTGTAGCACTACCATGTAGTGGTTTTACTATAGTCATAGTGTTTCCACATCACTCTCAAATTAAGGTCATTAAAGTCAAGTTTACACAGTGAAAGTAATAACATTGCAGCAATTCATGTACATGACTGCTGATTATTATCACTAAAATAGGAAATTTAACTGAATTCAGTTATTGGCAATTTTGTTTTTGTTTTAACTTTATTAATTATTACCCAGATGAGATAGCATGGTAAAGGAACTAAAAAGTAAATAGCAGATACAAATATTGATGAAAAGAGATGAGAATCTCATAATGGCTTCTAGTCTCCTTGAAAGTACTAAATTAAAATTCTCATTAGGGTTTTGAAATTTGAACTTTAAACAAAACACTTCAAATGTCAGCAAAGGTGTTAACAACATACCTGGTGACAGCAAATGAGACAGAAGAGTGTCGTACTAGCAGTTTCTAGAAGATCCCTGTCAAAGGTTTCCAACAGTAACAAGTGAAACACATACTGGTAAAAGAAAAAGAATAATTAATGGTGGGAGCAGCAATAATGTCCAATGTGGATTTGAAATAAAATTTAAATAACACTGCAGTCAGATTTGGCAAAATATGGTTGAAAGAAAGACTGCCAATTTTAACTTGCTCTTGGTAGTAAGAACATGGATTCTAAGAGCTTCTTGTCGGGCCTCATTTGTAGTACACTGCACAAAACCAAAGGGTTGACTCCAGCCTTCAAATATTAGGTTGTTACAAGATTTTGTTGGTTTTGTTACCGCAACAATCAGACTTCATATCGTTGCTGAATGTGAAGTTTATTAATCAAAGTAAGTTTCATTACAATCAATACACTTCCGCCAAGTTACAAGCACATTTATAACATTTTGAAAAAAATCTGGATTTCTGGAGTTGAGAAGGCAGCTTCTATTGCTGCTTGGTTGGAGGAGGATTTCATATGGAGGAAACTGTCGAGGTGTTTGTAAAGGTGGTGGTCTGTGGGAGAAAGGTCTGGTGAATAGGCTGGGTGAGGGAGAACTTCATACTCCAATGCGTTCAGTTTCTGAAGAGTCACTTTTGCAACATGAAGATGAGCAATGTCGTGGAGCAGGATTGGGCCTCTTTGATTCACCAATGCCGGCTGTCGTTGAGAGAGTTTCTGATGAACAATGTTTAATAAATGACAGTACCTTTCAGCTGTGATGGTTTTGCCAGGTTGCAAGAAGTTATAGTGGATGACACCAGCTGCAGTCCACCAGAGTGACCATGACCTTCTTTGGGTGGAGGCTTTGTTTTGAAATGTGGTTAGGAGCCTTGTCTCTGTTGAGCCACTGTGCTGGTTGTTTGCAATTGTTGTAAAGGATCCATTTTTCATCACATGTAATGATTCAGTCAAGGAATGGGTCGTTTTTGTTTCTTATGACAAATGAAGTGCAGATCTGCAATCGATGATTTTGTTGTTCATTCAACTCGTGAGGCACCCACCTGTCAAGCTTTTTCACCTGGCCAATTTCATCAAGATGACGGGGAAACAGTTGCAGTGCCTACGTCAAGCTCTCCAGCAATTTCTCTCTCAGTTTTTCTTGGATCGGCTTCAAATGAGACTTTCAGATGGTTGTCATCACAGCTGGAAGGATGTCTGCTATGTTCCTTATCTTCAAGGCTGACATGTGCACTGGTTTGAACTCGTGAAGCAAAATGGCACAAAAACCTTTTCTATCCATTCTTCACTCAGAACCCTGAAGGAAATATCCATTTTATGATTTCTAAAAAGGTAGGTTTTGCATGATGTATGTCAAAGCACATGCTACAAAATGGTATATAACTTATCTACATACACTTTCACAAGCAGGCAAAATATGAACCCCAAATTAACAAAATATAAAATTGTAACAACCTAATAAAAAGCTGGGATCATTCCTGACCTTTAATCAGAGTTTCAAACTACACAAAGGGAAATCTCATGTTTCTTTTTCTCAACCTCTAACAAATGAAACTAATAAGCTTTTGTACTGAGGCAAATCCATGCACAGAATAGAACAGTGATGTTAGTGGCAACACACCTTAAGAAATTGCTCCATAGCTGTGTCCAGCGTTGTTCCTTTCACATCGGAATGGAAAACAAAAGTTGCTAGTGAGGTGATGATGTCAAGGCACGTTTTTGTTATGTCAGATCCATAGCTGAATGATTTTGTCAAGGATTATTTGGGAAATGACAAAGTCATCATCAGTCCATCAACAAAATAAAATAAAATAGTAACTGTTGATGTTACCAAATTCTTTGTATCTGTACAATACAGCTCCTGGTTCAATTGCTGTTGCATTTCCTTCCCTCATAAAAATCATGGATGTGTTGTAAGCAGGTGATTATCCCAATAACACTTGTTTGTATTCTTTTCTTTTGCCGTGATGTCCATCACATCACACAATGCAATGAAGCCAAATTCTGGGAACAATCAGGAAATGTACATTGAGTTCAGCAACATGAAAAACAGACAGAACACATCAAAATCATCCGATAAAATAAACTTGAACATTGTAAATCAGAACTGCTGACTGCAGGTACAAATTTCCTGGTACCATTACAGAGATGGGCAAAAACGGGGCATGCAGTTATTGCAGTTTTTTAAAGTAGATTCTACAGCAGAACGAGGCCAGCTACTTTGCAGATGTAAATATCACCCAGCTGTTATGGTAGCAAGTATGTTTAGAGATACGGAGTCTGCATATCTGCAGTGTTTAGCAGTAAGCTCATGTAGAAGGATACGAAGAAAGACCCAGTTCCAGAGAGGCCATTAGGGCTTTAAACAGTTCCAGAGGTAGATGAATAAACTTTTCTGCATGACATTCTCCCAGGAATGAAGTCAGCTTGAAGTACTGGCTACACAATGAGGGAAACTAAAAAAAGAAAACAAACAGATCAAAGGAAATCTATGAACTAAGCCATACAAAAGCACTGACTGAGGTTTCACATCAACCACCAAAAAATACTGCAAAATTCAGCTGGCAGTAAAAAATTAACCACAATGTATCAGTTTCTGATAACTGTACTTATGAAAGTCTCAATTTTAAAACCATGACAAAGACAGATAAGAACTACAATGTTCTTGACTGTCATACACTAAGTATTTATTTATAATCTAGTCTTTTTTTTATTCTTAGAATAACTTAGATTTTTTGTGAAAATTGAGTAATTTATGCAAAGAGGTTAGATGGGAAAAAATTACTTCAACCATAGATGCTATTTATTGAACAAAACTAAAACTTTCAATGCATGCAAAATACATTTTAAAGTGCATCATCATCATAATATAATATAAAAGCAACAACAAACATTTATTCTCATGTCTAAAATCAAGTAAAAGTTGCTCAATTTCATCAATTTTCCTAGATATTGGCTCAGCGGCCAGATACACGAGGTGCTTCAGCGCCTCAACCCGGCCTTCTAGGCCTTAATGGGAGCTTGCTCTACACCAGGTTTTGGCCCCTACACGGCTTCAGCCACCAACCTCCATTCCCTTCTCCTCAGAGATACACAGGCATACACAAACTTTCACACGCACCACTTACACATTCACCACAAAAAGATTTTAAAAAAAAGTGCTTTGTGGCTATTGTAGACGGAAAGTCCTCTACCTGAAAAGAGTGGAGGCAAGGTGCGCTTTTTGCCTTTGGCCTGCCTGTCTGGCTGGAAAGGTTAGGCACGTCGAGACTGGTTTCGGACTTGATGTGCTGAGGCCCTTTCCCCCAAGATTGGTTTTTGGCTGGGGAAGCGATCACTCCCAACTAGAAGCTTCGGCTTCACTCAACATGGGTCACACTAGCGTCCCTAACCCTGGCCATTTCAGCGGCCAGTTACACAAGGTGCTTTGGCGCCTCAACCTGGCCATCTCGGCCTACTCCAGGAGCTTTGCTCCACCCGAGGTTATGGCCTCTTCCACTCCCTTTTCCTCGGAGATAACCACACATACACAAACTTTACACCTGCACCCACACGCATGCATCACAAAAAGATTAAAAAAAAAAGAAGTGGAAAACTTTCAGTTGCTCATTTTCCACACCTGTGTTTAAAAATAAAGTAATTTTCATCAGAATCTTTTTCATTTTAGTACAGTGATACAAAATAATTTCTTTCCTTTTTTTTTTTTTACTTCTGTCATCGCTGCCATATCTACAAGATTATAGGGGCTGCGAGTCTCTATCTTGGCTACAAGATGAAGGACCGTTTGCTTACATGCCGTTTGGGCTGCACCACTTCTCAGCATGGGAAGCCACGACAAATCTCTACGAAAACCTTTCACTCTCAGATGTGGAAGGAAACCATGCTAGGGAGGTATGCTGTATGCTAAACTGAGCAGATCAAGATTAGACCTCTGGCCCTCAACATGACAGTCCAGTATTCTACCACCTTTTTTATTGAAATTTACAAAAAGCATATTTTGTCTCAGAACAATTTTTACAAATACAATAAATCAAAACAGAATATTGTAATTATAAGAGACACTTAATGGTTCTGTGGATACTTTAGGGAAAATCATAAGTTTAAACCTTGGCGAAAATCCATGTAGCTAGAATTTTTTTAAAAAAAATTAGCAAATGGGACATTAACAATTTTCTAAAAGAGTTATCTCCTGCTAAATTAACTAATTACCCTGAACTATCTTCATTAGTTCTGACTACATCAGGCAAGAACAAACATTAAAAAGAACTTATGGCATTCTGTTTTATCTGGTTGTTGCCCTTCTTTCTTTGCATTTGCTTGTTTGCAGAATCTGCTGATGTCTGCAAACTAGTTTACAAGATGACAGGCAGCCATCATACACCTTAATCTAGAGCCACACCCCCAGAGAAGAGAATGGACAGTCAATATGATCTTTTAGATGATGAATAATGTCAGTATTAATCATGTGTAACAGCAATTTGTTTCACTCATTAACAGTCATGTTTCTAAAAGAAGAAAAAAAGCCTGACATCTAATCATGGTGGCTTCTTAGTTATTTTGTAATTACGACTCCTTTTATTAGTTAACTGTTGATAGCCAAAGAATGCATTAACTAAAAGATGTTTTTACCTTTATACTTGACTCTCCAGTTAATTACATTCTATTTTCTTTGTTTGCAGCAAAGACACATTGCTCTTCTCATCTGAGATTTGTTGACAATCAATTATCCACAGAGTCTTTTCAGAAGTTAGTGGCACCCATATATAAATGATTATGATTACATCTACTACCTGTTTGTAATTAAATGTTTCAATATTAATAATCCATTTTCATCTTAGATGAACAATCCAATAAATTATTCAAATATTACCTGAATAGTATTTCTATTTTGGTATTAACTGCCAAATTATTATTACACTGTCAGTGTAGTTTATATAAATCAAAAACAATACGGGGGCCCAAAACAAAACCCTGTGGTACCCCAGTAGAGACTTGTTGATATGACAATGATACTCCATTTAATACTATACATTGTAAAAGTATATTATTGGTCTGCATGCCCAACATTACCAAGGATTATGTCGAGCCACTTCCTGGTTACCAAAGAACAAATATTAAAAATGAAATCAAACTTGAAGAAAAATTTAATTAATTTTCTTTCAAATTTACAGATTGTTAACTTGGAAAACTGCTGAATCTGTAGCTGTTGTCATTTTCAAAAAGAAAAAAAAAAAGAACTACCTCTTTACAATGGGTAGGGTGGGGGAGCAAGAAAACAGGAGAGAAGATTGCCGAGATGCCTTCTTACCTTTAGCAACTCTGAGTTCATCAAAGGAATGATGATGTTCAGTCCAAATAGCACCACATCTACTGCAGAGATCTGAGAGCCAGGAGGTGGTGGGTCCTTGTCTGTTAAAAATACCATAAAAGCAGCTGTCAGAAAGTCACTATAAGTAAGGGGTAGATGGGAGGGGGTAGCAGAGTGTTCTTACCTCACATGGAAACATTAACTCAACTCTTGTTCGGAATTTTAAAAGTTTATCTCAAAATTTTAAAAAGTAATCAATAAGTAATTGAGAATTAAAATTGCTCAGGCATATCCGCACAAGGTAAGCAATCAAATCACTCCTTAAACACAGCTGCTGAAGAAAACCATAAAAGCAGGCCACTGAAATGTCCATCTTGGAAAGAAAATAAAATTATGCGGCTATACAGAAACTAGATTAAGCTCCCCCATTGTTTTATCTATTTATTTTTGCACATTATGCTACAAATATTATACACGTGTTGTATATGTACGAAAACACCATTCTGAATCATAAAAGCTCAAAACCAATTTATTGATCAAAAAAAAAAAAAACCCATCACTTTCCACTGGGGTGAACGGGTGAACATCTGAGTAGGGTGAGAGAGATGCAGGGTTAGGAATACTTATCAACACAATTTCTATACTGATTTACACTATTATCTACATTTCCCAGTAATTTATTTCAGTCAGTTATAATTTAGTTACTAAAAAGGAAAAAAAAAAAAGGTTCCTATGACAGGTCAAACAGTAATTATGACCTTTGGCATTAGTAACCAAAAATAACTGAACAAATCTGTAGCATTTCCCTACTTCTTAATTTTTCTGAAAGCCTTCATTGAGTTATTTCTTAAACATGTAAAATAGTCTTTAATATTTGTAATTGTTCAGCACATTCTAAGTGTTTGAAGTGTAGACACGCTTCTGTGATTCTATGCTGAAATCCTTTAATTAAAGTGACTGAGTGCACGATATGCATCTGGTTTAAGTCTCTTTTCTTAAAAAAAAAAAAACCTTCCCACAATGCAATACTGTGAAAACTCAACTGCTGAGTAGAAGTTGGTAAAATGTTTGCCAATCTTCAAAAGCAGAACCAAGGGAAATTCATTTAGCCTAGTTCCTCAAAGTTTTTTTTTCTTTCTTTTCTTCAAACATTCATCATCAGTAATTGGCAATGATCAGAACTTAACCATTCATAGTATTGCATTGTGGGAAAATTTTCTAAATTATCAGAAGATTCCAATTACTTACACAGCCATTTTAAGGTCCTGATGATATCTGGATAAACTAATGGAGTTTCTTTATCTATATTTGCTATTTTATTAATTAATCCTAATATTGAAATATATTGTTCTTCGCATTTCAGATTTTTATTAATAATCACCTTCCTGAAACTATATTTTCCAATCCAGTCTCTCCCATATAATTATCATGGTTTCATGCTTAAAATCCCTCACATATTAACAATAGATTTCATCATCTGAAATCTATTTGTTGCAAATCTTCACTCATTTAATTTATTTGTTAAGTTACAAGCATCAGTCCACAAATAATAGCAGATGTCATTATCCAAAATGTAGGTTTTAGTGTTTATCTTCAACTGTTTTTGTCATAACAGAATTTACATTTTGATGTCAAGAAGAAAATAAAACTAAAAACCTGTCATCAAGGGAAATATTCAAAGTTTAATACTTTGTTTCATATGCATGTTTTACAAATTCCCACATAATTTAGGTTTACAGCTAACCCAGGCTTATTTCTCCATGACCTACACTGACAGTATGGCACAAAAAGAAAGTGGACAACATCACACCTGCCACAAAGTCATAGCAGTGAGGAGTCTGAAATAAAACAACAGTGGTCAAAATAACACATCTGATGCCATTACCAGCAGACATAAAACAAATTAATTAAAACTGTTACATACAGTACTTTGAAAAAGTTCAGTGAGGTTTGCAAAATTAGTCAGAATACATTTACAGGTTTGCATAGTTCTTCTGAGCTCTTCAGCATTAACTGAAGTCAGATTAGAGTTTACTTGAGGAGAGATTACATATTTACAAAAAGGACCAGCAATTATGCAATTTAAAAAATAAACACTCCCTCCTTTCTTGTTCTTTTAAGGAGCATCTTTAGCCAGGCAAGTTCAGTAATTCCTCAACAACAAAATTTTCTATAATGTACTAAATCAGGATCCTAATTATGCATCTGGATGCATCTATTCTATCTGGCAAGGGTCCAGTTAGGGTGAAGTAACTTTTACTGTTAATTTTACTCAAATAGCAGGTGAACTGCACATAAAAAGCAAGCAAAAAACAGCAGTAGTATCACTGAAAAGTAACATGAAAAGATGATGACAAATACTCTACCTGGACTACTGAAGTCTATAAAGTCTTTGGACAGGAGATGCGCTAACAGTTCCATCAGCAGCAGAATGTCGTGGTACTTGTCCTCTTCTTCATCATTGAGGTCAGCCACTCTTCGTGCTATTAAAAGCAGACATCCAACATAATTCAATAGTTAGGGCCCTATTCTAGTTTAAAGTAAAGACAGGATCCATTAAATAGAAAATAAAAGTATAGTATTAATTTTATGGGAGACTCTTCACATTTGTAAAGGGCCCATGCAGTTGTCTACATTAAGAACCCATGTCTAAAGCAAGATTTTTATCTTCCCTTAAAATTGAGACACACAGATTAGAAACCAAAAGTAGAAAAAAAGGAAGTCAGGGGTTAAATTCAAAAGGGCAAATTACTGGGCACCCCACCTAACTATAGTAATGTTCTGGGCAAGCATTAAACCAAATTCATTAAAAACAATCCAAAAGAAATTCTCAGATCTACAAGTATTGGTCATCAATTTAGTTTGAAAGTGCACAAGGAAGTTTATTTTGGTCCATTTCAATTTTTAAAAAAACTCTACACCCCCAAACCAGTAACAACATAAACAGGTACTTACAGCTGTTGTGCTTGGAATATGTCTGGATAAGAGAGAGGCAAAGTTCATAAAGTTTTCTGGAATCTGACTGAAAACAGAAAAACGGACACTCAAGTTTTTTTTTCTTTCCATTTAACATCATCCAGAAAATGTTAGAATGTATATTATAAAACAAGGACAATTTCTAAACAATAAAATTAAAAACAAACAAATGATTCCACATATCTTACAATAGCACATAGAATAGTTAAATCAAACTTATCAGTATACTGAATATTATCTTTTATTCCCAGAGGGGTTAATTTAATATCAATGGTAACCTGTTGAGAACAGCTCATTATAATTAGTGCTTGGAATGGAGGTGTTCTCATGAGCAAGATAAAAGTTAGAATGAAGGAATGTAGTACCTCTCCAAGAAAGCAGAGTTGGGCCTGAACAACTTCAGAAAACAACTCTAGTACCAATGGCACAACATCCTCATAATTGTGGTACAGATCTGAAATGGAACAAGCATTTTGTCAAATAAATGTTTCTTTGCAGACTAGTCATCAAAAATACAAAACAACAATGTCAAAATGATAATTACATTTTTCATCTGTTGTCTTCTAAAACTTTGGAAATGAACATCATGCACAAGAATTAATTTTTAAGTTTACCTTTATTTTTAATTGACAATTTGAAAGTTTAAAAATGAAAAAACAACCTAAATAGAAATTTCATCACAAAAGTCAGTCAACGAAACATAAATAGAGCGAGCAACTTACCCAGTATCTTGACACACTCCACTAGGAGGGGATGGAGAAAATTAAAGAGTCTGTAGACAGTGTCCCCCCGGGAAGCCAAAGCCACTCCACACAGTGACTCCAACAGACTCAGCACATCACACTTGACGCCCACAGTATGGCACACTTTCACAAAGCTCTCCTGACACACTGTCTGGTAAAACTTGTCGTGGACAGACTGCAGCACCTAGTGGCAAGAAAGTTCACTACTTCTAAGCGAGGATGACTGACACACAACACACATACTCTAGAATTTAAATCATCAACAACAACAAAAAAAAATTTCTTTTTCACAAGAATTACAAAAGATAAAGCACCTACCGAACAACTTTGAATTATATTAAGGCTCCTTACAGCCCTCATTTTCTGAACCAATAGTTATACTAGACAACATATCTATATCACATGACCCATACATCAAGAATTGCAAGACATCATGACTGAAGTTCCACATGCAGAAAAGGACAAAACAGAGCTTCTCTGATTGAGATGTCTATTTTTTTCTACAGCAATACGTGTTTCTAAACTGTCTGTCTTGTAACTATGGAAGCTTAGTGTCCTCCTCAATAAATAAAGTAGGTAGGTTATTACAGTTCCTTTCTCCCTATTAGTCCTTTCTAAATTCAATATTATTAAAAAAAAATCTGCTGTAATTTAATCCAGTCACATACTCTTTAAAATAGATAGATACAGTTGAACCCCTTATTATTAAGTGGTCATGATAATAACAAGGTTTGACCTTGACCTTCCCCTATTTCTAGATTGGCACTTTAGCTTACACTCACATGCTTAAGAACATTTTACAAAATGCCACCACCTTGTGTAAGTTGTTTTTATTATAGGTATTATTCCTACATATTTTCTCCAAATCGACATCTTGAACAGGAATCTGCCACTCAGCAGCTTTCTTTGCAATTACAAGTACCACAACTACTGGTCATCATATTAGAGTGACAATGATGACCAGCATGCTAATTTACAAAATAAGGACCTTTCATCAGTAGTTTGGTATAAATAATTGTTTTTAGAACTTTCAGTACTGTGATCTGATGTGTAAGGAAGCTTTGATGTTCAGCACAAGATATCAAAAATCAATGTCACAAAGAAATCCACCTATTGTCACATCAGATGTACAAACAAGCAAGTTATTTTTGATAGCAGGTTCATAACATTAACCTTTTTGTATGAGGCCTAAAGAACATTAAGATAAGTATACTTGTAAATGAAAGAAAAATCAAAGTGAGTGTCAAGTGGTCTCCAAAAAAACCATGTCTGTGAGAGGGTCATGATATATAAACAGAGCTGATAGTACATGGGTCCAAATGCAAATGTCCAGAACTGCCACAAATTTTACTTCTAAGAGGGAGATAGTTGCAGTCGTCTATCACCAGGCCTGACAAACAAATTCAAATTTTTGCAATCTATTTTGTGAGAATATTCTTAGATGATTTTCAAACAAATCCATTCAATACTAAAACTTTTCACATAAAATAACTTGAAAAATTTATTTACACTTATACATGCAATTTACATTCTCCTAGATTCTCCAGCCATTTAATGCATTTCATACAATACTAGGTGTTTAGCATCTTTGATCATCTCCTCCTCCTCAACACAATCCCACCTAGCAGGATGACACTGATCTGATTGAGCATTGACAGTCTGCACACACCTGAGGTAGCTGCTGTTCTTGGACGTAGCAGCTTTCGCATCAGCTAGCATCTCCCTGTTCACTGCCATCAGGTGGCAGGGTTCGTGTGTTGACTTTTAAGGCTAGCAAAGCTGTCTTCTTGTTAACAGATGGCCTGTTCTTTGTTTGCCCTAGTGTCTGTAAAAGGTGGCAGATCCCAGGCAATGTGCAATTCCCTCCATTCTTCCAAGAGATTTTCATCTCTGGATTGGGGATCAAACATGCAGCCTTACATTTAAGGTTGAATGCCTACACCTCTAGGCCATCCCAACTTGTAGAATATTAATATTGGCAGATCAAGCATATTTGCTGAAATAAGTGCAAAATCATGAGTTCTACCACCCAGGCGAGAGTTGTGGCACCTCTGAATTTCTGGTGATTAATTTCTTCTTGACAACAAATTAAAGTTTCTTGTTTTTTTTATAGAAAGGTTGTGTGCTAACTCTCTAGAGGACAACAGGGAAGAAAATTTCATTAGAATGGATAAAGAAAAAAAAAATCTCAACTAAGAAGTCAATTTTATCCTGTTATGAATTTTAATTAGAAAATTATAAAGTCTAAACTTTCAGGTTCTTCACAACTCTTGAGTTAGTCATCTCCCCTAGCTAACAGCTTATGGCTCTCTCTCTCTCTACAAATATAAAACTGCTTATTGCAGCTGTAACAATAAAATGTTTATCATTCTGAACCATTCCCACAGCAGTATAAACAGAGCAGCACCAGTAAAGTCGCCGCACTTACATACTGCCAGTATTCTTCTTTGACATTTGAGTCCATGGATGCTGTCCCAGCAAGCACCAGAGCCTTCAGCAGAAAACGCTTAGCTAATGGAGAGAGCATGGTTAGCGGAGGCTGGTTGCTTGCTTGCTGCTTGGCTAGATCCCACAAGTGCTTGCACTTGACAACCATATCACACCTGAAAAAAAAAAACAGTGATAAGGTCCATTTGTGATTATATACTGAACAGTGCAGCAATGCACTGAAGTACTTGTCAAGCCACAGCTACAAACATTTTTATAATGTCAATATTAATCAAATAGGAGTGAAGTTTATAAATAAGACAAATTAATTATTTTTTATTTTGAATTCTCATATATAAAAATCATGGTAGAAGCAGCATTTAAATTACCTGGTTGTCCAATAGTAACTAACCATACCATCAGAGAAAATAAATTCATTATAGTTTAAGCATGGAAAGTGTTCCATTGCTGGTGTTAGCTTGACTTTAAATCAATCAAGAGGGAAGAGAGAGGAAAAATGTTGAAATATTGTGCTGATATCTAAGAAAACAAAATAAAGTTCTTTAAACTTGAGAAAATGGAAGATGGTTAAATTCACTTTATCAATACTCCACTAACAATCTGCAAGCAAACAGATTGCTAGACAACATGGAGCCATGATGGTGATGTTTTTATTGCCTCCCTTTGAGAGGAACTTCAACAGCCACCACCACTATACATGTAACAAACATGTAAACAGACCTGGGTTTACTCTTGACCAAAATGACAAGAAGCTGTAAAGAGTCTTTGATAATCTGCTCTTCAGCCACCCACACGGACAGGTTGGCATTGATTCGGCCAAGCAGGAAGTCCACTGTCCACTGTGCAGCAGGTGTATGCCGTCCAAAGGCTGAGGACAATGCCATACTGATCTGGAATTAAAGCAATGTTGGTGCTAAGTCAGACTACAAAATGATTTCAAACATCTCAGTTAAATGCACATACACAGCACCTTACTGAAGTAAATATAAGACAGGTGCTTAGGCTATACTAAAAACAGGTTCAGTTCAAGCTACTGACCATCTAAAACACTTAAGCTGCAGATGATACATTACATATATATTCTTTGGCTTTGTTTGATAGTTCTCTTAATTTTTCTTAGTATTCTGTTAACTATTAATAGTGTAAATGCATTGTTCTTCATGTTTATGAGTTTTGCTACTGATAAACCATCCTTTTCTTAAACCACAATTTAATATCTGCCATTTAAAAATTTTTAGTTTTTTTAAGGAAAATTGTATAGTATCCATCTGGAATGCTTCAAATTTTTAAATATAAAATGGAGGCAGAGATATATACAGAGATTTGATATAAGTAAAAAAGACACCAAAGTTTGAAAGAACACCTGATTATTCTAGAGTCCTAAGCAGAAGTGTAGCAAGGGTTCTCAGCAACCAGGGGCAAGAATCTTTTTTGGCACCCCCACCTCTGAAATGTTTTGATTGTTTGTGACTCATTACCCACTTAATGACAATCACAAAGAATTAATCACTGTCTTGCTAATTTAAAGTCACAATATAGCATCTCACAATATCACAACTGTAAACCTGGAATGAGATGAGATATTGCCTACCAGTTTTACTTACATAATTTGTTAAATTGTAAACCATTTTGATATTTATTTCATCCAGTATCGTTCAAAGTCACACAGCTACAGTAATCTCTCAATCATAGTACATGTATTACGAAACAGATTGATGAAATACTACTTATGTTTACAAATAAATTTTATTAGTTTACAAAACTGTGCATATACTTAACTAGATCTGCATTCTGGTATTCATTGTTACATTATATATGAACCTTTCATGCTTTTGCTGCTGCAAATTAATCAATTAAACTATTAAAATTTAAGGTATTGAGTACGTCTTCTTCAATACTTAATATTGCCATGTTACTCAGTTGTTCTTGAGTCATTGAAGTTCTCAAGTATGGCATAATTAATTTCAGCTTGTTAAAAGACCTTTCACAACTAGCAATAGAAACCCCAATTGTTAACAAAATCTGCAATGCAATTCTTAAATTTAGGAAAACATCTTCACCATATGAAATTATAAATGTTAGGTACTCAGATTCTATAATCTACATTTAAATTCCCTGGATACAAACATGATTTTGTAACAGTTGTCCCTTACTCCAGCAAACTGTATTGAGTGCTTGAATATGTGTTTCCCTAATTTTGCAATTACTGTGGAAATTTCACGGGCGGAGGTGGCCAGTTATTAATTGACATTATAATTTATAGGCCAGAGGAAAGTTTGCACCCCTTCAGACCTGTGCACAGATGTAGGCTCCCTGTGGTGCCCATTATCAACATTTGCAGTTGGCTAAAACTGCTGATATAAGACTATAATTTTTTGTTTTGGGAAAGATTTAATAAAAAAATAAAAATGAAAAAATTTTTAAGTACTAATTTTTAATGCTATTTTACTTTGACTAGATGCCGATCATTAACCCAGGAGAACACCCAGTCCTAATATATTGGTCTTTTTAAAAACAACCGCAGAACAAATGATCAAGGATAATTCATTACTTATTGATTAATTAAATTTAAGTTTTAATTTTCATTATGAAAATGATGCCAGCCAATCAAAACAAAATAGATTAACCTGAAATTAGCATGTAGCCTAATGTTATACCTTTGAGGCCTTGGATCATGCTGTCGATCTCTGTATAGTTTATTGAGTTTTCACTGTAAACATATATGAAGTTCACTTGCTACAACTAACATAACATAGCTAAGCCATCATCCACAGACTAGTAGAACCAATTTATCAGACAAAAATAATATAGAAAGTAGTCTGCACTTTTCCATCCACCTTGTCAGTAGTAGTGACAGAACCAATGAACCTTTATTTCAGACCATCATCAGGGTCTCGGCCAGACTCACCTGGGAGTAGTTGTTTTCGTCTGGTGCCAGGTAGGCCATGGACCATCGCTGTAGGAACCACATCACAGTACTGCACACCTGTGGACTAAGGCAGTCAGCAAGTTGTGCCTCTAGCGATCTTCTGTGCACATCACACAACCGGAAAACTGCTGACACTAACCTGGAGACAAGACGGGCGATGTGTGAAACACAGTGGCTGTCATCAAAAAAGATATGAAGCATGCACCATGCGACAATGAAACAACAGGAATCAAAAAGGAAAATTATGGTGTAAAATACATGAGCAATTCCCAGCACCACCATCTTTGAAAGATAACAGAAATCCATATAATTGTTATTACTTTATCCAGGGATGCTGATTGCTAATCTCACACATGCATACACAGATGTTCCATATTTTTTTCCTTCTCCAATTTCCTTTAGGTAGCTACTGACAATCCATACATTCATGAAACAAAACAAAAGAAAACAAAAATGCAATAAGATAGAAAACTAAATAAATTCTATAGTAAATCCAAGATTAGTTTTAGATTGTAGGTGACAATGAGAAAATTTTATACTTTTCTAATTTTTTTTTCCAAATATACTACCCCATCTCAAGGGTTCATTTGGGGAAATACTCAAATCTGGCATTCCAAACTTTGATGACAACATTTTACCCATGATATGAGAAAACTATCAATTTGCACAGCTTTCATGTTAACCTCACAAGTACAATGAAAATGTGGAAACACCACCAGTTTTCTCCATGACAATTCATCAGAATTGAGTTAATTCTTTTTATAATCTGAAGCTAAAACTGCTCTATGTCATAGGGATAGTATGGATTTTTTTTACTTTATTTATTTTTTTAAGACTTTTTCCTAATTTTCGAAAATCACCAAAAGATGACACATTCATCAAAAACTTACAAATACAGATGATTTTTTATATGACATTACATTTGGCATCTTGTGGTGAGACTGCATTACAAATCTGAAGCCATTTTGATGGAATCCAAAAGGAGGTTATGGGTGTCAGAAAATAATAGATACCATAAAATATGATGTTGGGGGACGTTACACTAGAAAATACAGACAGCTGTGGCCCACTTAATCTCTATTTCCTCTGCTGATGTTCACTTAGGCATCACCTATTTTGAAAAAAATAATCTATTCTTGCAACAGGAAGGAATATTGTTTGGAAATTCTAGAAACATAAAGTCCCCACCACTATCTCTGTAGGTTAATTCCAGCAAAAATATGCAGCTTTGAATATTTAATTAGCAGCCATAATTGAATTTTTTGATAAGCAACCATATGAAATACTAAGTTTTAAAAAATATTTACTGTTCATAAATTCAAATCCTCCACATATAAATATTAGACAGGAAAAGAAAATATTTTTGAAAAAAAAAAAATAAACAAACAAATTTTTTTTTTAAAGTATTTTATGAAGCCTGATAAATCCGTAAGCACGTGTTTCAACATTAGTGGACATTTTTACAGGTGACACTTGATACCATATGTTTGTTTATTTAAAAACTTCACTTTAGAAGCTGTTTAAGAAACTCTCCAATAAAATCCATCACAGACAATTAAATTACAATCTCTGGCTAAAGACATTGATGGCTCAGTGTCTTAGTTAGTTAACTGACCAGAGATAACTCAAGTCATGGCAGTGACAATGGTAGAGGCCAGAACTTAGTCATTGACTGCAACTGGCCGGCCACCAGGTAGAGCTTTTTTACAAAGTCATCTTACTGTAAGCTGCAACTATCATGTTAGTAAACAACATTAAATTCAGCTCTGCCTGTGTTTTCAATGCATTTTTAATTTAGCCAGAATAGAGTTAAAACTATTTTTAACAGATAAATATTTTCAAAGTTTTATATTGTTATTTCATAACATTTTTGGAAAAAAATAAGTAACGAATCAACCATCATCTTCAAACCCGTGAGCAGACACTGCTGCATAAGGCACCGCCGCCACCACCACACACACACACCCTGGTGTCAGCTTCCTAAACCAAGAGAGGATAACAGTGTTTAGCCACACTACTACTCCATTAAGCCCCTACTAATTTAGATATGGAAAAAGAAACCCACATGGCCTGCTGGTAAAGTAAAGCAAGAAGAAAACATTTCAGAGGAATACATTAAATCTAGCCAACTGAGAAATTAACTCAGACCCCTTGACCATAGCATGCTGCCCAGCAAATCAACCATTCTGAATTTAAAATGGTATCCATAATAGACTCACCATAATTTTCTTTTGTTCTGCTTTTTCAATTCTTTTTAATTGGAATGAATCAACTTCATGGAAGTTTTTGAGGTATTATTTTCCTCCACTTACCTAACAACGCTGTCACTGCTGAGTTCACTGCCTGGAATATTGTCAAGTGTCTCTGATGGGGAGCCAAGCACTTGCAGGGTGGTCTGCACATCCACAGAGGCAGCTTGTCGAATGGAATAGTCCATTATTTCATTAGGGATTAGTGGAGTCTCGCCTTCTGCTTCTTCAGTTAACAAGTGACCTGGAAAACATCACAACTCTTGTTTTGCTGTTGGGCAACACCCTTCAAAGGGAGACAACTCATAAAATTTTGTGATATCACCAAAATGATTGGATTTCTCTTAATTTGAACTTATGGTTACAGTTCTTAATTACAAAAGAAATAATAAGCAGTCTTAATCAACACTTGCATCTGATGTGCAATAAGAAAAACACTCACCAAGGACAGTATAAGGAAAATAATACTGATTCAGAGAAACTCCACAGTATAATCTTTCACCTAGAAAGTACAAGACAAAAGAAAGTCCAGAATATAATGCTGGACCACAAATGTGTCTTTTTCCATCTACAATGATATTGTGAATGTGCATTTTCTAAGGGCTGCCTTAAGTCATCTCACAACCCACCTAACCAGAAAAAATAGAATCAAAGTTATACCTTTGCATCTCTTAAAACGCAGACTGTGTTTTGGTTTTCTATGGGTAGAGGGGTATGATTCTATACTTGTGTTTCAGATTTTATTTAATAAAAAAAGAAAGAAAGAAATATAAAAAATTTTAAGGTGATATAAAAATCAATCTGTAGAACCTGGTGTGGTAATCAGAATTATCTTTCCAGTTGATGTTCAAATAATACTGACCATTACTTTGCACCCGTTCTAGTTTATACCAACTCTCACTAATTGAAGACCCCTTGTCAAATGCCTTGTATGTACAGGCTGGCAGCAGCCATACTGTTTACCTCTTTTATCTTGTGAACAGATTAAATGACAGCATCAGTCAAATAATTTTTTTCTGCTTTCAAAGATACTTATGACCTGCCTACCTGAAAACCAGGTAATTTCACTTTCAAAAGTGATTCAAGCCTACAACTTTTGCAGACCTACCTACCTGCTAGTAACACAGACCAGTGGATGTCTTCGTGCAGTACAGTGATGACAGACATGTCAAATGAGGCTTCTAGATCACCATGGCTTCTGCGCTGCTGCTGCAATCGTTGAAGCTGGTTGTGTAACCGACTAACTCGATCTTCCAAGCACCTGCAAAGAAAAAACCAAAAAATCCATCACAGACCATTCTGTCAATTTAGAGTTAAAAAATCAAGTGTACCCCAAATTTTTAGATGTTTTTTTTTTCAACAAAAAAAGAGAAAACTCTACACATCTGAAGTAAATTCATACAAAGGTGAGTTTTAATTCTACAAGTTATTTTTTTTTGGCAAATGAATAAGCCTAGATTTTAAAGCTGCCTACAATTAAGAGAGTAATGTAAGGATGCACTCTACTCTGTATACAGAATTTTAGTCAACATGTTTATCTGCTCTTAGAGAGAGTTCCCATCACCAAGATGTTAACAAGTTTGGAGTGATGTAGAGAACTGACTCACTTGGACATCAGAGGGACACTATGATGAGAAACCAGCCGGCCAAGTGCACCTATACAACAGAGCTGATTGCTGAATTTATCTCGGTCATCCTCTTCAATCTCATCAATTTCTTCTTCCTCTTCCTCAGAGATTGCCCCTGATGTTGAGCCCTGTTAAAGAACAATATAGGATATATTTTCAAAAACAATCTGGGGCCATGTTTCCACATCTATTCCTGATAACATTGCTGAAATAATTGACAACCTCCCATCTGTATTTAGATGATGCTAAATAATCCAAAGCCAGTTTGGAATATCCTACCCATTTATGGGGTGGTTGAGTAACAAGAAACTTTGACCAAGTTTTTCATCATCAGACCCTAATTTAAACTTTACGATAGCCATCTATTTACCAGCCTAACATTCTCTTCTACATCATTAACATGCTTACCTAAAGTTATTTATCTTTTTTGATGGCATTAAAGAGATAAATATCCCAATTAATTCACAAGATTTTTCACTGCATTTCTATGTAAAAGTAACTTTTCACAAGTAAAAAAAAGTCTTTATTAAAAGGTTTAACCTGAGTGAAGCACTGAAAAAACATCATAGGCTCAGAAGTATTTCTTTCTATTCATCTGCCTTCATTATATAAAACAGATAATCCTCAGCTGCTAAGGTATTGTTTTCTTTAAATTTATAAATCTGTTTCCATAATCCAAACATTTAAGTAATGTACTGGAGTTCTCCCCACCATCCACAGTATGCAGAGAGTTTACAGAATTCTAAAAATTCATCATAAGTACCAACCTGAAAAATTTAGTTCAGGTGTTTTCCTGATGGTAAAATGTGTATCATCACAAACTTATTTAGCGAGCTGCCTAAATGCTACAACACTAGATTGTTGTTCTTACCTGATTCCTAATGCCCTCTGGTGGGCTCAAGTGACTCTGAACATAACTGTTAAAAATTTCTATAGCTTGCTGCTGCAAAAATCCTGATGGAAAGTCAGATGTGTTTGACAGAAACTGCATCCAGGCTTCTAGCATTTTCTCATAGGCTTCCATGTGAATAGTGTCATCCTTGTGTAGCTGTAAAAAAACAAACAGAATAATGCATAGCAACAGCTGGCTAAAAATGAATTTCAAGAAGTTTTGTCCAATAAGACTGCTTACTCAACGAGTACAAAACACAGAACTTTGGCTGAAGATCAGACACCAAAAAATACAACCAAGTTAGGTTGCTCAGTAGAAGAGGTTCTAAAACATGTTTGTAACAGGATGAGATTGAGAATTCCACAAATCTTTAGCAGTACAAGTCCACAGCTATACCTTAATCCTGAAAGTTATTTGACCCCCAAAAACAACCACTACAGTAAATGACCAGAAAGACAACTAGAATAGGATGGAAATACACTAATAAGTTAAAAGCAGAATTAATCAAACTTAGTTATGAGGATTCAATAGTGAAGACAATTTTGATCTATTACTTTCTGCAAACATTTAAAAGTTTGAAATATTTGGGCTGAGTTCCTCCCAGATCCAGAGAGAATTTCAATGTAAACAGAAAGCAAAAAAAAACACAAAAATTTAGCTGTTGTAGTAACAGCAAATACTAATTAACAAACATTACAGTGATGGTATTGAAGATATTACTAAGTTCAAACTTATTTCTTGGTTTATATAACCACCTTCTCTTCAAATAGAATTTTCTTCTTAAATAATATCTTCAATGTTTCTCTGATTTCAAACTAAAGATTCCATCTTCACTCTTAATTCTTAAGATATTCCTTTTCAGTACTGCATAGGAGTTTAAATTTTTCATAAAGAATGTACTACTAAATTTTAGATCTCAAGTTTGCACAAATATTTTAAATATTGATCAGGGGAAGCCAGTGAGTGGCCTAGTAATTAAACTAGTTGACTAACAAGGTTGAGGAATCCAAGTTAGATTCCCTGTTCAGAATTGGCTTGATTTGGCATATCTCCTGACAGTCTTCTTCACCAGCCTGGCTAACCACAGTGGTATGCTTCCTTGTAGTGAAGAGATTTCTGTTGCAGAGGATGGTGTACAACACAACACATAATAGTTTATTAAATATTTTAATATATTGACAGAGCTGAAGCAGGTTTGCAGATTTATGGTGTCCTGTTGCAGCTGAAAAGAAAACTTCATATGCAAGGAAAATAATGAAAGAATTATATTTAGAAATGCAAAAAAACTCAAAAAATTTTCTCGTTTTATAATAATCTGGAAAAAATTTGTTAGGAAAAAAACAGGAACGTTTAGCTATTTAACCTCGTTTGTGGTTTCCCTATTTCTTCAGGTGTATAATGGAATTAATCACAGTGGCTTCAGACCCATTCATTTATTGAGTTTGTCATGGTACTTTATTACAAGAGAGACAAATATTACATGGCATAGTATCTCAGACAACAAAGTGGGATATGGATCATTTGATATTACTTACTGCCTCCTCCCTGGCAGCCTGCTTACACAGGCTACACGTCAGCTTGGTCATGTGATTGATGAAGGCAGTCTGCAGGTCACTGGTAAGAGAGATGAAGCAGTTGAATGAAAACATCATCAGCAGATTTTTTATGATGTTTGCAATGCCCAAAAACTCATAGTACTGCAAGTCAATACTGAAACAAACAAACAAACAATTACTTCATTTCCACAAACAATAGAGTCAAGAAAATAAAGATGAGAATCACTTTCCTCACCCCCTAATTTAAAACCAGTCATGTCAGGAGCATTTTATTTGTGGATGTTTCTTGAGAAAACACCAGATAAAAAAAATAAAAAATGGACAGTAGCTGTTGACCTGTTGGTAGTTGTGATTCTCATATTCATCCATGAAGATCAGTCAGATGGCCCTGTACATAAATTGCACCATGATGAACTTAGCATCAAATATTTCTTAGTCCATACCAACATCATCATTGGAGAGAGTGGAAATAGACAAGTCTTGTCAATGATCTGAGCTACCACACCAGGTCTGTTGTTTTCAACCAACGACAGCCAGCAGGGAATTTTCAGAAAAGGAATAGTATTGAAAAGATATCAGTACAGTGCTACCCATAGTCAGTTCCCAAAATTTTGTCCTTCCCTTAAGTATCTGTAAGACAAATAATTATTCTCTCTTTTTCACACACATACAGATGATCATGATAGCACAATTGCAAATAAGTATATCTTTTTTGCTGTTTTCATTATTTGGCAAGGGGTTAGACAGTGTATTAGAATAATAATAATACCATTGTCATATGTATCAAACTAGTTGGCAATGCAGAAATATAAAGAGCACAAACCTACCAGATATTATTTTCTGTGATTGTACCACTCACCTGCCGACCATATGCAGATAGCTCTCTATAAAAGAAGCCAAGAACAGTGATCTAGCTTCGTCATTTGGAAACACAGGTCCATTAAGTGATGCCAGCTGTATCAGGCACTGCATGGAGTGGTGAGCCATCTCAGAGTTATGGCGAACTTTCTTGTGTACCTGGCAATGAAGAGTGACACTCCACTTAGGAACAAACAAAATAACTGATTTGGTAAGAAATCTAATGCAGAATGCCATAATCAAGACAAACTTGCAATGATTACTGCTATTAAAAATAGATTCCACAAACAGGAAACCATAAAATCACAAAAAAAAACAAAAAAAAAACTGACAAATATGAAGCTGGAGATGAAAAACTAAAATTCACAATGCAAGAAAAATCCATTAAGAATGGCTGCCACATCCCAAAAAGACTCACCCTGAACAACAGCTGCATCAGCTCTTTGTCAAGCAATGTATCCCGCCAAGTGCTGTTTGGCCGCAAAATAATGTTATGGGTCGCTTCAAAAGAGCCAATGTATCTGCGAAAAACTGCAGCAGAGTCAAAGAAAAGACACCTCACAAAACAAATGATACAGTCGCACAGTGTTACATTTAGGCTGGTTTTTTTGGTAAATAAATTTATCTTCAAACAAAACCATATCATTTGAGCAGCAACGATGCATTTTGTCAGTTTGGAAAATGTCACACATAGAAAAACAAAAATAACTATAGATTAGCACTTTATAATATATTAATTCTCTAAAAATTCTACTGTGCAATTCACTATGGGTAACAGACTGAGAATTTATAACAAGTATTTCAGAATATAAGGTGTTAATAAAAACAAATCTGATGACCACAAAACTTAGTAACCAATGAAGTGTTCCATATTTCTTACATAAATTAATGTATTAGTGTACAGTTACAAACATGCAAATGTTAGGAAATCAACACTAAAGAGGGTTTCTTTTCAAACTTTTGTCACAAGACTTTTTTCAAAGGAATAATAATGGTGCTGACGAATTATTTAATTTAATTTCAACTTCCAGCGTATGCATGCAATATAAAAAAATGGTGTTTTTCTTGCTTTTCACTAAAATCAATCAAAAATAAACTTCTGATAAAATGTCATTTTTAAAGACAAAGTAGATATTATCAACTAAAATAAAGAATGCAAAATTTTAAAAGTTTTATGCAATCTAATCCTCTTCTTTTGTAACAGAAATAAGCATGAGCCGATTTTACTTTAGATATTCTACTATGCACAGTTTTAAAATATACCAGTGCTATTTTATGACTTTCCAGATTCAATGGCTTTTTCCCACATATAAAAATGAATTCTACTTGGAACTGGAACTTTCAATAGGTTTGTTCCTGGTCCACTTTGAAAATACCTGGCAGGGGAGGATTGTGATAGCCAACCATGCAAGTACCCATTCTCTCTGGTCATATCTTCTATTTTAGATCATGGAAACATAGCCTGAGACTAACTGTCAGCAGTGGATTGGGGATGATACATAATGGTGGTAGTGGTTTATGACTTGGTTTCAATGCTAAACTTACTGAACAACTTAATCAGTAAGAAATAATATATGCATGTAAAAAATTATTTAATATATCCAAATCAAAATACTTCAGAGATTGACAGCTTTTTGCGAGTAGAAAAAATGGTGATTTTTGCAGCCATACAGCACAATGCACAACTATGACAGTTTTGTGGTTTTCTTGACAGGAAAGCTATGCCTTTAAGAAAATACTGATTTTTGATTTTACAATTAGTGACATAATCAAATTAATCAAACTAATCATTAGCCAGTTACTTCCATTGTCAGTTAAATTTGTTAACATTAAGGAACACAAGCAAAATTAGCTAAGATTCTGGCATGGATAAATATCAGATGATATTTCTTTAGAAGAAATTGTTAATAAGTGGAATAAATCAAAGCAAGTGCAATTAACAGTGGTAATTTTAATTACTTCAAAAAGTATACTTATGACATTTATTTTTCTTAAGCAAACCAAAATGAGAGAGAATTAGTCTTTAAGTAATATTTTATATCTTAGAAAGTCTACAAATTTTTTCTTTTAAATTTTGCAAAATGTATTAATAAAGAATGACTTAGAAATCAAAAAAAAACAGTTACTGCTTTACAAATGGTCTTGCTGTTTATTTTGTAAAGACAAGAAACTAACAAGGTTACATTTATAAACCTGCTGATACATTTTCTTATGTAATCAATACTTAAATTAATATTTCAAGAATCAACAACAAATTTAAAATATCTCTCATTTTTTAAAGCCTTTCATTTCACTTTTTGTGCACTTTGGATAAAATTGTATCAGAGTTCCAAAACAATTTAAGGTTGATTTGCTTTTCTGGTAATTCAATTCAAATTCATCCTCATACTTGTACAAAATATTATGTTGTTACAAAAGTTTTGTCGATTTTTATATTGTGTTGATTTAGGGTTCATATTTTGCCTGCTTGTGAAAGTGTATGTAGATAAGTTATATACCATTTTGTAGCATGTGCTTTGACATACATCATGCAAAACCTACCTTTTTAGAAATCATAAAATGGATATTTCCTTCAGGGTTCTGAGTGAAGAATGGATAGAAAAGGTTTTTGTGCCATTTTGCTTCACGAGTTCAAACCAGGGCACATGTCAGCCTTGAAGATAAGGAACATAGCAGACATCCTTCCAGCTGTGATGACAACCATCTGAAAGTCTCATTTGAAGCCGATCCAAGAAAAACTGAGAGAGAAATTGCTGGAGAGCTTGACGTAGGCACTGCAACTGTTTCTGGTATCTTGATGCAATCGGCCAGGTGAAAAAGCTTGACAAGTGGGTGCCTCATGAGTTGAATGAACAACAAAATCATCGATTGCAGATCTGCACTTCATTTGTCATAAGAAACAAAAACGACCCATTTCTTGACCAAATCATTACATGTGGTGACAAATGGATCCTTTATGACAATCCCAAACGATCAGCATAGTGGCTCAACTGAGACAAGGCATCTAACCAGCCTCCACCCATAGGTCATGGTCACTCTCTGGTGGACTGCAGCTGGTGTCATCCACTATAACTTCTTGCAACCTGGCGAAACCATCACAGCTGAAAGGTACTGTTGTGAATTAAATGTTGTTCATCAGAGATTCTCCCAACGACAGCCAGCATTGGTGAATCGAAGAAGCCCAATCCCGCTCCACAACAATGCTCATCTTCATGTTGCAAAAGCAACTCTTCAGAAACTGAACAGGTTGGGGTGCAAAGTTCTCCCTCACCCAGCCCTTTCTCCCTCAGACCATCACCTTTTCAAACACCTCGACAGCTTCCTCTGATTGAAATCCTTCTCCAATCAAATAGCAATAGAAACTGCCTTCCAACAGTTTATTGACTCCAGAAATCCAGATTTTTTTGAAAATGGTATAAATGCGCTTGTAACTCATAGGCAGAAGTGCATTGATTGTAATGGAACTTATTTTGATTAATAAACTTCACGTTCAGCATCAATGTGGTCTCATTGTTGCAGTAACAAAACCAACAAAACTTTTGTAACAACCTAATAATTTATGTACTTTGATTGCAAAATGTCAAACAGTTTCCAACCTCTGTCTCGTTTTTGGTGATGTATTCCGCAGCTGTAAGATAGATATTTTTACTCTTTTCTTTACGTTATTTTAGAGAGAGAGAGAGAGAGAGAGAGAGAGAGAGAAAGTATGGGACAGATATAGCAAGAATGAGAGTTTTATGCAAAAAAATAAATAATAAAGATACAGGTTTTTGGAGTAAACTCCCAGCTGAGAACTTGCTCAGTGATGTTCAGCAGCCGGTTCATGACAGCGGTGGTCTCTCTGCTCAGTGGACTTGGCTGTTTTTCAAGCTCATGTAGCACCTGAACTGCAAACAGGAACACGCGTTTTAGATCATGCTCCTGTAAAAGATATCATCACCTTTGTCATACACCAGAAACAAGATAGTCAAAACTGTTCTGGATTGAGAGAGAGAGACACAAAAGATGAAATGAAAAGGAGGAAATACTGTTGAATTCAAATAGTTCCGAGTTTAAAAAAAAGCTGCTGCCTACTATAAAAATCAAACACACACATAACCAGAATTTACAAAGTTTAAGATGCACAAGTGGAATACAGAATTCTAGTGCTGGTGCAGACAAACTATGAGTGCAATATAGCAGTAGCACATGCATGTGTATAGTAAAAGGTTAATTAACTACGAAATACAAAAGACAAAATTCTACAACACTGTTTGATGTTCCATTTACCATGTGAAGTGAGTGAAACGTTTTCAGATGTGTTTGCCAAGGGGGAACAATAACCTTCACATCAGCTGAAGTATGACCAGGAAATGCACCTACCTCAAAGGCACGTTTACATTTGTTATGGAATTCCCATGTGAAGCCCACACTGCTTGTTCGACTGGCACTGGCATATTCATTCAGCAAAGCAGTCAGCATGGAACAAGCAACCAATTGCTAGAAAAAGAAGCTGTAAATAGTGAACTTCCATTCTGAAAATCCTTTAGAACTTTTGTCACACCTGTATTTAAAATTACCTGCTAACCTTCAAAAAGGTTAACAAAAAAAAACAACAAAAATGTCAAACTGCTAAACAATCAATCTCCTCAACCCCAAATACATATGATATTGTCACTAGTATAAGCCCAAGGATCTTTGGCAATTGACTTATGTAATGAAAAATAGGTGGGTGTATATAACTAAGACAGCCTCCAACTTCCCTTTCAGTTTTCTACAAAAAAACCACCTCTACCTCTCCTGCACCAGAGAGAAGACACCTGCTATCTACAAAACCACCAAGAATGTGGATCTTAATAAGTCACAGTTTAACATGCCAGACAGATTTTCACTTGTTAACTGTCTAGCACCAAGTTAAGATGGATAATGATACCAACAAACAAAAATAGGATACTAACCATTGTGACATTGCCACTGCTGACAAGGTGTGTTATGTCTTGAAACAAAGACTCTCGACTGGCACACTTTTCATCGACTGTCCCTCGTTTAAGGATAACAGCAATTGTCTGTAGAATCTGTTCTCGCACATAGCTCTGTAAACTACAAAAATCTCTTTCTTTGATATAATACTGATCAGTACCATACACACATCATTTAAAATCTGTAAGTCATTTGTATTTTACAGTAATTAAATTAAGTAAAACAAAAGTTGAAAAGCAACTTTAACATCTGGAATGTAATTTAGTCCTTGGAATATAATGTTTTACCAGTCCTCTTTATTATTCTATTTCAGTGTCACATATATCACTTGGTGTTTGTTGCACAGTATTCAAATATTTTTTTTTAGAAACAAAATTAAATCAAAATGTAGCATTCAACATGTTTATAAAACCAGTCACAACATATTACTTTAAAGAATTCACACAAAAAACAGTCAATCAGTTATGGACAAATTAAAGTGAAAATACCACTACTTTCCAGTGAGCATGAATGCTAATTATCCCTCCAGCATTATGATTATAAAAGATTTTACTTAGCCAAACATTATTTTTTGAAAATAAACCTTGGCAACACTCTTCATTCCTTTCTAAAATTTTTAAAAGTCACCACTTTTTCATGCACATAGTTGAGCATCTTTGTAATGGAATTCAAGAGTAAGATTTTTCAATTCATGAAACCCTTAATGTCAATCATGTGCATGTGAAATCTTATTAGTAAGATTAAAAGTTTGATTTTGAATAAATTTCACAATTTCTTGTGTTGCTGTTGTTACTTTTACCTTAAAATTCAATAAATAGACAGTCATCAACTTTGAATAAAGTTATTAATCAGGAATAGATTACAATTTGCTATTAGTATTTCACCTCAACTAAATTTTAGGTAGTGAAAGCTTGCCTCTCAACCAGTAGCCAGCTACTTCTTGATGATATTATTACTGCTAATTTCAATTAAACCTGGAGTTTTACTTATTCAATGTCTGATAGTGCATGCAAAATATACCAAAGATTGAATACTGTATAGCATACATTTACTATGTGGTTTTTTCTTTCATTTTTAACCTAAATTTCTGGAAATAGTGCAGAGATATTTGTGCATGCATGAACACTTATTTAGAATCTCTATTAGTAAATAAATTAAGTCAATTTCCCCACATTTTAGGAAAATCTCTCAATTTGAATGCCTGCTTGTTATGTGGATGCATGTCCCAATTTAGAGATCTAAGGATGTCTCATAGCCATGAGCTAGAAGAGGAAGGTCTGTCGTATAAGTCTTGGTGACCAAGCAAGTAGTTACCTAGGCATGGTTGGGGCTCTTGAGCAAGGGTTAAGGAACAAGTGTGGAACCTCCCTAACAAACCAAAGAAAAAAACCCTACTAGAAATCTTTATTTTTTAGATGTAAGACATGCCCAGAGGAAACTCATGCTGCTGAAGAAACTATGCCAAACTAAGTCAGTCCTGAATGAGATTCAAACTTGGGCCATCAACCTTAGAAGACCAGGATACTAACCACTAAACAATCACATCACCCTTGACTTGAATAAAATGAATTTGTTCAAAAAGGCTAAAATATTTAGTAGATTCTGGTTAAATGCTGCCATCAGCATCACTCTGGTTGTAATCAATCACTGCCATTATTCAAATTTTGAGGTTGGTAAGGCCTGAACATCCAAATTCTGACCAACTCAGCATTCTTTTAATTATATTTTACATGCAAAATTTCAATACAAAAATCAATTCAAAAAATTCACTTTCAATCTTAAAAAAATAATTAGCAAAAAAAATTTTAATACTTTAAAATTAGTTTACTTTTAGGTGTGAGCTAATGTGTTGTGCTCTGTGACACTGCATCAAGATATTGAAGTTAGTTTTGTTAAATGCTATTTAAGTGAAGGTAGTAAAAATTAGACAATGAAGCAGAATTACTTCCAAACCCTTAAAATCAACTTGCCTGATATGTTGAGTGATGAATTGAAGTAGAAAAGATCGGAGAGACTCTATGTCATTGGAACTTAACAGCAGCCATTCCCGCACCACGCCTTCTTTGATTGTTGTAGCAGCTTGGAATAAGACATAATCACAATTGCTGTTTTCTGTAAATAACAAGATTTCACAGCAAGACAAAAAAAAAAAAAAAACAATCCTTCACCTGCATTAAATATATTAAACCCCACACTTGTTTTCAATATTTTAACTACCAAAATTTCTCCTGCAAGACTTGATTAGATTCCAGATGAATAAGTTATCTCACTCTACCACAATCACTCTCTTGCAATTTGAATTTGTTGCAACTGCACTCAGAACTGTTTGGTACCTGACTAAACAAATTAGGGTGGGTCCTGGGTTTTGAAAGTAAGCTTATTGCTATTGACACCCACCTGTCAAGATATCTTTAGTTTTGCCCATAAACTAGGGCAGCTCTGACAGGTTTTAACAATGTGCATGAAATACCTTGCACCTAACTATTATTAGTCACATCCCTAAAGTGTGTCCTAGGTAGTTCTTCATTTTAAAGTCCACAGTGTGTCTTGCTCTCATAGAACAAATAGGTAGTCTATAATTGAGAAGTTACAGTACTCATCTACATACCAGGTCACAGGCTTAATCCTAGAACGTAAAAAAAAAAAAAAAAATAATACTAATGTTGGATATGATACTGGCTATATCAGTCCTTTGTATGCAGTAGTCATGAAAACAAGTCTTCTCTGACAATGCATCACCACTAATGGCATGAAAAGTTTCATTATAGAAACTTTACTATTTTCAACTCTTTACTCAGATGACTTTCGAAGGCTCTGCAGCCCTTTTCATCTTACCTAAAATATGTCTGCAAGTTGAGTAAGGCAATTTGGATTTTCTAAAAGTCAAAATAACGTTTTCAGCAGCTTGTCTTTGTTCTGCTGTGACAACATCTGGTGGAGCCTGTGGAAAAAACACAAACAACATTAGGTTGTTCATCTCCTCAATGTCATGTTGACTATTAAGTTAAAATAACCTTACTAGTGCATATAAAATTTTAACCATTAAATTTATTATATATATATATACACATACACACAAAATTCTGTTTTGTGATATGTGATTTGTCAAAAATAATAGATAAAATATAGCATTTTAATACATTTTTCTTAGAGAGAGATGTATTAAAAAAACCAAAACTAGCAACATTTGAGCAGAAAATGTTCATTTCTGTGAGACTCTAAGGTGATCCAAGAAACAAATCGCAAACAGGTACAAGATTAATGGGTAAAGAAATTAACAATATCCATTGATTAAAAAATAATCATGAAAAGTTCAAACAGATCAATCAGCCCTCACAGTATCAAGACATGGCTGTACAAAGAATTTTGCCTAGAATTTTCCCCATTACACATTCCAGTTAAACTATCAGTAATGGACAACGAACAGTGATACTTTTGCCTTTATTACTATAAGCAAATTGATCAGGCATAGTTTTACCTGTGTTCAATATTTCTCTTTTCTCTTCTTTCCTTTGTTTATTTACAACAAAGTCCCCCCCCCCCATTCCCAGCCTGTAAATATCCATGAGACTATTTCTGTTAAACACTTGTGGTATTTATTACTGAGTAGAGAAGCCACACCATAAAGACAATTTTCAAACTATTAATTTTGGGGGTTCCTATCCAACCTCATCAAAGAAATTTATCAAAACTGGGTGGCATGTTTGCTTTTAACATTAAGTAAATACTTCATAAAAAAATCCACAAATAAACCTTGTAGTAAAATAAACAAACATCCAAGCACAATCAATATTAAAAATCCTTTTCCAGTAGTAACATGAAAAAAAAAAAATGCTTTGACTACTTTAGCTAGCAAACTGGTAAAAACAAAATGTGGCAGTGGTTTAAAAAAGTTTTAGACCTATTTTAAGGTTAAATAATCTGAATGGAAAGGTAAAATTTGTATTGGTACCTGTCTTAACTTAAAAAAAAAAGACCCCACCTGGTGTAAACTAACTAGTTTTGTTTTAGTTTGATGACCCCAAACTGGTTTCCTATACTTTGTAATTATTCTACAGCAAGATTTCCACAGCCAATCTTTGCATAAAGCTGCCTACCTGCCATACCTAAAGTGTAATGTTGAAATCGACAAATATCCAACAAAAATAACATACAATGACTTTTTTCAGATACTTCCCTTTAGCAACAAATTGCTTTTTGCTCCAGGTTCATAGACTCCAACCTCAGTTGTTGTTTTTTCTTTATTCTTGTAAGATTAAAATGTATTTTTTTAAAAATCAAAACATATCTTCTTTGATAACTGTTGATCGATAATCCAATTGCATTAACTCAAAAGTGTGTGTGTTTCGGTACACTAAACGGAGTAACGTTTCCAATGGTAGGACAGCTCAGTTGACCACAGAACAGAATAAGCTTTAATAACAACAACTGGTTCACATACAGCAATCAGGTACCACGTTTTAACATGGTCAGAGTATGATTGAATGACCAATCCCTGATGCCATTACTACTTCTAGCTACCGTTCCTCAGGCTCCCCAGGAATACTCCTGCACGGAGTATAAGATCAGGTGAAGTGTACAACTCAACAGAGTTGGTAACAAATAATAAACGTACAACGTTTTTTTTTTAAGTTTAATTTCAATTTTTAACCCACTCTAAAAAAAAAAAAAAACAGAAAGAAATCCCAGCAAATATTCTTCGGTTATTATTCGATTTCTTTATATTTCAATGAAAAAAAAAACCATACAAACCAAAACGATTTGGGCAGCTTGCTCTAACTCAAACATAGCATGCTCCGCCATTATATTAATGTCGTCTGAAACAGCTCTTCTTCTTAGAGAGCTACTTGGTTCTAGTCTCTGTACTATAGCCGCACTTTCGTAAACAAGATGCTTTATATTCCGCTTAAACCAGCCACAATAAGTAAATCGTTTAGCGTGGTTTTTAATTATTGTCTTTCACATTGAAACTATATGCTTATATGTCGCGTCGATGTTACTGTTAGCAATAAAAATGTAATGTTTGATAAAAGCATAATCTATATATTCTTAAAAATAATTAACGTTCAACTAACACCTTATTTCACCTTTTCTTGTACCTTATTTTTTGTTTTATCGTCACATTATCGCAATATCTCATTTGTTTCTTTCTTTAAAAAAAATTGTTTTCTTCTTCGTGGGTGAAGTAAAAAATATTTTCCCAATCCAATCCGTTCTGCTAAAGATGGATGTCTAAGCAACAATGACTATCATTAAAAGGTATTAATGGTTAGTGACACAACTAATCCGATCCCTAGGAGATTCATCTCCACATATCTTCTAGTACAGAAACACCCCATATCTACACTAGGGTGCTTTTATAAAATGAACTTTGGAATTCGAATGTGCAGACCCCCCCCATTTTTTTTTTTACATTTATCGAAAAAGTAAGTTATGCAAATTTTTGTTCAGATTAAATATTATTTTGAGGTTGCTCAAGTGTTTTAAAATCTTTACATTTTAGGTACATTTTCGCTTATTTAAACTTTATTAAAATATTTTATTTGAACTCTAAATCATTCTATTTTTGTTTTGTAGATATTAATATTCTAATTTTATTTTAAAAATGGCCACTGCAAATTGATCTAAAAAAGAAATATGGTTCGTCGGATCACCCAGTCCATCCCTTCCTAGTAACAAGTTTCCTTCCAGAGGAAAAATTCTAAAACTATCGTTTTATCTTCACTGTGAAGAAAATAAAAATTTGACGAAAAGCATCAAAATAACAACAATCGGAGTGATGGAAATATGGCAAAACGAAAATATTCCAACGAAGTACGAAGCGGATGTTTGTAAGCATATTCGTCATCTTCATAAAGAACGGCAAAGTCTCAAAAAATATATATCTAGAAAGAGTGAAACGAATGTACGAAATCAAGAGAAGTTTAAAAGAAGTCTTAACGAACTCTTTGAGCGGTGCAGTTTCATCAAAATTTCTGAGGATAAAGAGTTCTTAATTATTCTCAACGTGAACCAAGCCGGAGAGGGAAGATTGGACCTTTGGACAAAAAAAGCAGCTCAAATGACATTCAAGAAACAAAGAAGGAAAGAAGCAGAGAATAATAGGCGTGAAAAAGAAAAGAAAATCGACATGAAGATATACCACTGTAAATTTAGACTCCTCAACATTATCCTCGAGTAAAAGTGAACTGTTAAATTCTGGCATTCAACAAGAGTCAACAAGACATCCAAGAAAGTAAATAAGAGGTAGTACTGCAATAAGTATGGATGTTGCAGCAGCTCTGGACCGTACACAGATAAGTGACAGGAAAGCAACCCACATTCTCATTCCTTTTGCTCTTCAGATGAAAAAGAATGCTACTGAGTTTTGTCTCAGTCCAAGAGCCATTCGAGCAAGACGGCTTCAGAACGTGCTGCAGAGATCAAAGCCTCTTTTAACTCAGATACCCCACTTTTTCTTCATTGGGATGGGAAATGGATGCAGGATTTAACTGGAAAGGAAAAAAAATTGATCGCTTACCTATTATTGTCTGGAAATACAGGGAGAAAACTTCTTGCCATGCCAAAGCATCCAGATTCTAAAGCAGCTGGGTCTTCCCAAATCATCATTGAAACATTGGATGAGTGGGGTATGCGAGAAAAAATCAAGGCCTTGTTCTTCGACACAACAAATGTCAACACAGGAATTGGGGGAGGGTTTGTGTTCTAATTGAACAAACCATTGGTCGTAATCTAATTTATTATGCTTGCCGTCATCACATATTAGAACTTTTGCTTGAAACAGCATTCTCGGAACTTGTTGCACAAGATCAATCTAGGATCCCCTGCATTACTATATTTGAAACATTCCGAAAAATCTGGCCAACTTTAAACGTTCGAGACTATACGACAACAGGACTCGGAGATCCTGATGCAGCAGTTCTTCTCCAATCATGGTCCGATGAAATAATGAATCACGCACAACATCTTCATGAGAAACATCCCCGAGATGACTACAAAGAATTATTAGAACTTGTGATTATTTTCCTCGGAGGAATTCCCTATGGAATAAATGATGTGTGGTTCGTGGCCAGGAGCACTACATCGAGTACTATGAATGGCTCGCGCCATATATTCTTTAAATATCTGAATGTTTCGTAAGCAACTTTTTCATGCGCTTTCGCAAATACCAGCTACATCTGTACGTTCATCACAGAGTGAACTTAACTGGGAAGGACTTAAATACTTTTGCCTGTTCGTGGCAAAGCATTATATTCGCAATCCAATACCCGCTCCAAAACAGGTTCTCTTACTCCCCAAGTTTGGGAAAATGTGAGATACTGCTATTCATACTGCTGGATTTAAGAGTTTCAGCCGTCATCTCTAGTATCTTTCAGACGTTAACATTGCATCGGCTCTATTCGATGCGTCCGTGTCTATAGCAGATCCTGCTCGGCGTGTAATACCACCCATTGCAGTGTGAAGGGCCGCAGGAGTCGAGACGACTGTCGTCGCATTTCCTGCCACCATCACCACCCTTTTACGTAGGAATGCACCCAAAAGACGATCGGGACGACAAGGACGGGGCGATCCCGTTGTCCCGACAGAGATCGCCACGTGAAGAAAAAACAACAGACTTACCTCCACTGGAAGCGGTTACAGGTCGCATCGTCGCGGTCAGAAGAAAAGAAGCCGTCAAGGCAAAGCGACGAAATTGCTGGCACAGCTATGGAGAAGGTTTCCCATAGAAAGTGGGATTAGACCTAAGATGAGGTTGAGATGATAACTGGCAGGTGAGGGTAGACTGTGCGGTTGCTCTGCCGGAACGAAGAAGGCCAGACTGGCTCGATGATGACCGGTAGGGAGACACTGAATGGGGGTATAGTAGACTTTGGAAAGGGAGCTCCGTGCTTAGCCCATTTCTGCCCGGCCAGAGAGCGGATTGGCTTAAAATCATTTGAAACATTTTAAAAAGGGGTTAGAAACCTTCAGATGCATGCTCGAAGGATGCGGAAAGTTTTAAAACCCATTCGAAACTTTCCATCGCAGGGCTGCGCGTAAATATTTATTACGACAACAAAGCTGTGAGGATCAGGGGCATATCGGCCGAGCAACAGGCCATGCAAATCGTCTGACCGAGTCCCTGTCTATGCCGCGAAAGGGCAGGTTGGTTTTATCTCGGATTATCTTAAAAGGGGCAGCATCATCAGTGGTGTAAGCAGTGTCGGCCTTGAATAGTCAAACGACGCAGACGCCAGCCATCGAGATCGTTTCGGACGCCGGACGCACCTCGTTGTGTAACTGGCTATTGCCTAGCCACTCTCCCTTCTCCAAGCTCTTGGGTGTTCTTTGGGGCTCAATGCTGCACACGGCACAGCGGGTTGTTTTAGCTCGTGGGTGACGTCCACTAGTGGTCCTGACGCTTATAGGCTACGAATTTCTGAATGGCGACGCCTTCCAAACCGAGCCAGATACTCGACAGTGGGATATGCCCGGGTCAGATCCACTCGATGTAGCCATGGCGGTGCCCGCAACTTTCACCATCGTGTTTTGAAGTTTTTGACTTGGCGGAGCAGCGCAACGAGGCTGTCTGCAAACTTCAGCATTAGGGACGGCCACAAACAGCAGTGCGAAAGACAACCACGAGATCAGCCGGAAACCGGTGATTCACAGAGCGATCCAGGCCTAGGCAGGCTGGCAGAACCTCGCGCATGAAATGGCATTGGACCTTTGATGATGAACAACTCTAATCCCTGTTGTCAGGAAGCCGGACCCGCTGGGTTTCGAAGAAGATAATGGCTTCCGTAACCGCGAGACTTTCCAGGATGTTGTTTCATACCTTGCATTTGAGATGGGCAATTTGAGTGAAGTCCTGTTCTTCCAATTACTTGGCAAACCATGTGGGGATAACAGGGTGGCAGTTTCTGTTGAAAGTTCGCTGACTAGGGGAAATCCTGTTGGGTCGTTTTGTGAGAGCCCTTTGGTAGCAATTCGTGTTATCTGGCATTTACTATGTATAAATGTTGTAAAACATGACTGTGCTTCTTCGAAACCCAGGAAATTTGCTGGGTAGAAACTCTTTATGCCAGTGTTGATGATGTCATTGATGGGTTACTGTTCTAAACTCCACAGGCAAGCGTGGCCATACACAGCACTAGAGTTTGTTTACATCCTCAGAGAGAGCAGCTGGGATGGATTTCTACCTGTTTCGGTCTTTGTCTGTTGTGGTGGTGGAGTGATTTTTGTCAACCCCAGAGATTCAGGGGCTTTTTGGTGAGAGGGCCGCAGGCATTCATATTTCTGCCTTTGCTCTGGCTGGGGCCATTCTGGCCGGCTGATAGCGGCTTGTCACTCCGCTAAAATTCAGACTGCTTCTGGTTCATTTTGGGTGGCTTCCCGGACGCCCACCAAACATCGCCCCCCTGTCGCGGGGTTGGGAAGTACAGGTCTTTGGAACAAACGTGGCCGCTGTAAACAATCAGCTCTGTCTTGATACTTGCCGCTGCTGTAATTGTCCCGCTTGAGGACCATTTCCCCCCGGGTCTACCTCATCAGCCATAGCGGATTCTCTATCATAAACTTTCTTTTTCCGCTCAATGATCATTCGATGGCGGTTTTTGAAAAGCCCCGTCCTCTGAGAAAATTTTCGAAATGGTCGTCCACACTCGCTGGGCCACAGTTTAAGTCGTGGGGCCGGATCGCCATCCCTAAGTGGATAAAAGCCATAAATAACCCACCCTACTGTTACTGGATCAGCGTTCTCCTGGTAGGACTTGTCAATCCCGACAAGAACTCCAGGGGGGGGCGTTTCCCTTCTCTCTGTTGGTTCATCCCACTTCTCACAGCCTCAAATTTGTCGTCTATCACCCAGACCCTTTAAGGTCTTGAATTTGCTCATGGAGAAACTTCATCCGGAATATGAACTCGCCATCTGGTGGAGGGTTTAAGTTATGGTGGCCCTGAGCTCAATGTTGGAACCCTCCACATGAAGAAGGCTGCAGCAGCAGCATCAGCCCGACGTGAGAGCGACCTCCCGGGTCCTTGGGGCCCCCGGTGTCGGGTGGACGAACGTCTCTCAATCACGAGGAGGACCCTTGTTCGGAAATCCAACTCGCTCAACAACAACAGCAGCAGCATCAACCTCAAAATTGCCTTGACATCGGATAAAATTCCATCCCAGTTCGGCAGGAAGAGATACAAAGGAAGCTACCTGGATATTCGTATCGATAATTCGCTGTTGATGAACCGGTTCAAACTCTGACAAACTTTCTTTGATTAGGTCATTCATAATTTATAGCTAAACCTCTGATTAAGTGTTTAAACCAGCGGTTCTCAACCGGGAGCCTTATGGCCCCCTAGGAGGCCATGTCACATTGCTGGGGGACACCTGAAGGAAATAGTATATTGGGGAGCCACAGACATATTTTAATGGGCCATACCAATTTAACTTTTGGGCGTTAAATTACTTTGTCATAATCCTCACATTGCATTGTGTTAATTTCATGAGCAATGTTATTCAACATTACGATTGGTCTGCTTACGTACTAATTAGCAACGGTTAATTATTCCAACGCTTATTGCTGTAGCCCGCTCTTGGAACATTCAGCAGTGAA
This sequence comes from Nautilus pompilius, assembly GCA_018389105.1. Lineage (NCBI taxonomy): Eukaryota > Metazoa > Mollusca > Cephalopoda > Nautilida > Nautilidae > Nautilus > Nautilus pompilius. The sequence goes on along the minus strand of JACATO010000351.1, from coordinate 358,417 downwards.
TGATCTTCGTCTGTCATTGACAACGCTGGAGCCAGATATTTAAAAAACTTACGGATCTGCATCAGCCACAAGGATCGCATTGAATGAATAAACAACGATAAAAATGTTTTGTTTCAAAGATTTCTTATGAATATAGAGCGCATTATAATAGGTCTTTGGCAGTCCTCATACGCTTTGTAGGTTGTGCTACTAGTGCACATTCGTGTTTCATAGAATTTCGTTTGTTAAAATATTAGTTTATTTGCATAGTATTGGCTGTTTTTCTAACATAAAACAAATATTTTTATTTTATACAATACAAATGCAACTCATATATACTGTAAATAGTAAAATAAGCTCTCTCTTTTTTTAACCTTTAACGGCTATGAAGGGGCCACCGAAGTAAATTACGAGTCAGAAGGGGCCATTGACAAAAAAAAAGGTTGAAAACCACTGGTTTAAACCATTCAACAGCTATTACAACATATTAGTAAATTGTCGGCAGCCCATTTCTCAATGTAAACGAGTTGATGTCAGACCCAGTCACTGCCACAAAGGACACCACCGAACGTCCCATTGCGGGTCTTTTCACAAGCGCGACAGATAAGAGATAAACCACCTTGCATTCGTAATCTCTGAGTTTCCTTTAAAAATACTGGATAAGTGTACAGCTAGCGAGACACCATGCCTAAATTGGTTTACTTACATGAACCTTTATGAACCGACGACCCCCGATCGCAGCAGCGGGAACGTTCGTTTCATTCCGGCGGCTCTCCAATTTTTTTGGATGGGTACGTTCAGCAATTGCTCGCGTGAAAAGGTAAGAATGCAAAATTACACAGTTATCCCCCCTCCCCCCAAGGAATCGTCAGTTAGGTCAAGGGCCTTGCTGCGACTTCAAATGTGCCGTTTACATTTAGTGAGGCAGACAGGGCTAAGTGTGACTAGACAGACATCCAGCTGCCGTTACCATTTTGTGATGTACTATTTAAACTATTAAGCAACATAATGGTCATTTCTGACAATTTCATCTTCGTTCGGGACAAGTCAGATATAAAACGGTGTGAATAATTATGATTGTGGTCGTAGGAATCATCTCGCATTTATCTTTTCTCAATTTTTCTCTCATTACACAAGGGTCCTGACGTATTATTGCGAATATTTATACAGATTTTATCTCGTTTTCTCAGCTCCACAATGCTCGCCACTACTGACTTTAGAAAACCAAAACAGTTAGAATCTTTCTTTTTATTTCAAGCTGATAAACCTCATATCAGAACATCATCATACAAGTGTTATGCCAAAGGGAATTAACTCTTAATTCCAGAACTATCTTACACTATTTATTTACTGTCTGTCGCGGTGCTCTACAGAGACAAACAAAAAGGATCGGACTTTCAAGATACTAATACAAACGGATGAAAAGCTGTATCTCCCTTTTCTTTTTTTTAATTTTTACTAGGCTACAAGTTTTAAAATTAAAGTAAAACTTATACAACAGTAATTAATACCAACGCGACAAACAGTACAAGAAGTTAAGAGTAACTTCCCTTCGTATAATACAAGATGAAGTTTACCAACTGAAAATAAAAAAAAGAATCCTGCGATAATCTTCTAGAGGACTGGACAGAGACAGTAATCAATCCGTTTGTCCGTCCAATCGCGCAGCCAAACGTCTAAACCTACTTTGGACACGTCACTTGGCCGATGTCGTGTTAAACTGAAAGTAATAAACATGAAACACGTCTTTCTTTTCTTCTTAATCACTTTGGGGATAACGAGATAAAATGCTCATAAATATTCAGAATACCATGTCATGATTTTCAGTGCACGAAGAGGGAAAATTCGGAAAAATGAAGATATGAAATGATTCCTGAGCCCAAAATTTTTAAGAGGTCACAGTTTACTTAATGATGGCGAGAGAAACTTTGGGAAAGTAGAATAATAAAAAGATACATGATTATCCGCTGGTCGATAAACTCACTGCAAGACTAATATCTATTTGTATGTGACCAATATTTAATTACAAATTAATTATAGGCAATTTTCTATTATTATCATTATTATTATTATTATTATTATTATTATTATTATTATTATTATTATTATTGATATTCTCTCGTCGCAGAAGGGGTCTAGCTGCAGCAGATAACTCGACCCATTTACCAAAAGTAAGGGAGTTGTAGCACATTCCGAACAATCCTGGCAATTCCAAGGGGGCTATTTTCTGGAGATCTTTTATCCAGATGCTTTTGTCTCTCTTCCTTATGTAATCTTTGTTTCTCGTCCCTCCTCAACCCGCCCATGGCTCCGATCACAAATGGTCTCACTCTTCCACTCTCTTAACTTTCCGCACCTTTCCTTAGACCTTTGCACTTCATTATTCATCATTGTGATTATATGGAGGGAGATAACGATCAGTCTGGGAGCGGGCACAACACACGCACGTGGGCACAGTATGTCGTTGAAGTCGGTGATACGAAAAGAAATTCAGGATTGTGTCACAAACCGAAACGGAAGGGAAAAAAAAAATCAGCCGGAGGTAGAGACTTGGAGAGAATTCGTGGCATTCGAGAAATCTCGCCGAAATCTGATCGATAAACAATGTGTGGCTGATAAACAAGACAATAAAACTAGCTCGAGTTTCATTTTCAAGAAAATGACAAATAAGACAACGACGAGCCGTCTGTCCGTCCGTCTTTTTTTTTGCCTTTCAGCATCGCCACCCGAGGCGGGCTCTGGAATTTATATTGAACGCAAGCAATCAGGCTGGGCGAAGAACCTAACTAGGGGAGATAATTAGTTATTTTTAATCATTTGTCCAGATAGCGTTGTTGACAGATCACGACTGGTCGGAAACTAAAGATTTGAGTATCGAGTCTGAGTGTTTGTCTGCTGGCCTTTGGAAAACTGTTCAGGTCTTGCATAACATGGCGTCTGGAGTGGCCAGGGAACGCTACAGCTGTGGACTGTTTATCAGTCTATCGGTACTCATGATGTAATATGATTTTGTTTAAATTAAAATTTTATTTTAGTAAAATATAACTCCATATATTTCATCATTTTGTTTTGGTTTTTTAAATTCTAAATTAAATCTTTCTTAGTTATGAAATGCTTTGTTAGTTTAAATCTGAGTTTATTACCATTATTACTCTCTCTCTCTCTCCATCTCTTTCTTCATCCCTCTCTTAGCCTTAATGATAGAAACAAATATTGGTTTAATTTTAAAATTTTACTGTAAATTTTTCTTATCTTTTAATATATATAGTTTTTTTATTAAATGTCTGCTATAAAAAGGAAAAAAGAAAAATGGATGAATGAAATCTACAGGGATTTATTGGGTTGTGTTTTTTTTTGTTTTGTTTATCTGTTGTGGGAAATGTTGTCTTTGTATGAAATACCAGTGATATTCCATTGAGCGCCGGCCTGGAACCGCTAGGTTAACCGTGTAGTTTGCAGGGATACTGCTGCTGAATGACAGCATTCACAGCTCGTCCTCGCTTTTACAGGGTTGTGAAAAGCTTTTTTTTTTTTTTTCCTACAAAATATCGCAAACAAACGAATTCCAGAATAAAACTGGAACGGAATGGAACTGATCCAATAAAAATGTTTAACAAATTCAGATTTGCTTTCGCCTCCTACAAAGTTTGTCCAACCAACGTCCCCTTGCCGGGTCTGTTATCGTGTGTTGCCTCTCTCACTTCTCCTGCGCGTGTGGTCCTCCATTCCCCTCCCGTTTTTCATCTTTCTCTTTTTGCTGATCTAATGTTACATTTCTCTTCTAGTGAGGACAGCTTTTTTTTTTCTTTACTGTATTTATCCACTAATAAAGGGGTCCTGATTAGTCTTTCAGCTGGGATAAAAGCAAATATCATTTGGAAGGGATGGAGCAGCCAAGCAACTTGCGCCAGACACTTGTACCTGCGTCAGTACGTGCACTAGCTTTTCTTTCAGTCACTTTCCCTTTTTCTCCTCCTTTTTCCTTTTGTTTTTTCTTTGATTCTTTTTTTACTGACGTCATCCTCTCTCTCTCTCTCTCTCTCTCTCTCTCTCTCTCTCATACACACACATTTATTCGTTCTCACAAGCGCACAACAACCGCAATTCTTTTTCTTTCTCTTGGACTGAATTTTATCGAACCTATTATTTTCGGAAATAGTCGGCGACCACGAGCAGCAAGCCGCTGATTATCTGCACGAAGCTGTATCCAAGAGATAAGGTATCGAGCATTTTATTTCTGAATGTCTCAGTAAACAGCGGCTTCAAGTTTCACATATTTTTTCACTGTCAGGTTTTAAAAGAATCTGCCCTGGTTTAAGGGAAGTCAGCCAGAAGTAAAGTGATGCAGTAAATTTTACTGAGCTAGTAAATCTTCAAACAAGGAATTAAATGTTAAACTATGTGTACATAGTAAACCATCTTTAAAAATATAAGAAGTGAAGTACGAGTGTAAAAATTGATTCAAGATGCAAAATTTAAATATAAAAGAAATAACAACAAGAATAACGTTACGCCACGCAAAGTAGTGCGCATCTAATGATAACCTGTGACTATGAGTGGTGGTGGAAGTTGCTCCTCTCTGGATTGTATAAAGAAAAAAAATTTTTTAAAACGTTTATAGTTTATATTTTATAACAGCTGGCCAGTTGTTATCTCATCTCAAACAGAAGAACAAAATGATCTTTTGCATAAAAATGCGTCGTGATTTTTGCGTTTCTCTATTTTTAGCTTTGATATCGCTTTGTCAACTTTGACTCCGCACCATAAAAATATATATCCAGCGGACGCCCAGCCCGTGAGATAAACGTTCAATGGAAACAATATTCGCCAACCATATCAAAGTACACCTAAGAATAGTCTCTGAGTATCGCCAGCGGGACAGAACTCGGTCATAGTCGTGTACAATCTTTCCTACCATGGTGCCGGACTTCCCTATTCTTAGTTTGCCAGCGAAGCAAAGCTCTCTCTCTCTCTCTCTTTTAATGGAGATAGAGACAGGTATACACTTTGTCAGTTCAAGCAAGATGGCAGCCTCGGCATTATATCATTATGGCTCTAGCGCACGGGTCGAAATATCAACCATTTCGACCTTCGCTTCAGTTCTAGGAGAGTTTCTGTGGTGATTTATTTGCTTGGTTCTGGTTTTCCATGTGACGTAAAATAGAGAGCAGCGTTGGTACTGATCTATTTCTCATCGTAGAATAGGTATGTCAGCTCCGTGGCACTGGTCGTAGCATCGCATCTGAATGCGTGCGGATATACTATTATGAAATTTTTAAGTGCCGAGATATTTTTTGAGAGAGAAAGAGAGAGACTAATGTCTGTAATGAGTATACTAGAGACCACAACTATAATCATCCTCGTTGAGTCTCTAACACATACTGTATATACTACTCATTATATGGCAGTGATAAATTGTACTACTCCACAGGGGTGTGGTAAAAGATAAGAGCGCTCGCGGTCGTAGAGGCGCAAAGTAAAAATGTTACACATCATTAAAGCTGACTTCTACCTTTGAGAGACATCGGTCGCCACACAGATTGTCCATCAATTAGTGACACTAGAGCTCAACAGGAATTTTGGCGCGGCTTTTAATAGACTGGACAAATATGTACTGGTTCGCGTGTGAGAACTGTGCGATTTCGATATTTTTCAGCTACTCTGCGATGTTGATTACGTTTTGGTCCTTTATGATGAAGGAAATCGCCTGTATATTTTAATGTTGAGTTTAAAGACATGGAGACTAATCTACGCACTATTTAACGAATTTATCTTAAAAGATCATATCAGTGATCTAGCTAATAATCTATGAAAGAGTATGAGATATAAAGTGTTACTTAACACTTCGTCTTGTGTAGAACTACTTGACTCTATTTTTAAAATAAGATAACTGTTTTAAACATACAAAACATAGATAAAAGAGGCACAACTGATCAGAAATGTTGTATTTGGTTTCATCTACATCCAGTAGAAAGTGAAGACATCCGTAGAGAGAAGGAAAATATAAACCATTTAAACGTGAAATAAATATGAATGAAACAATTTATCCTGTAAACAAAACATCAAAATCGGAAGAAAATAATAAGCATTTATATATCGGTTAATGTTTATTTGTATAATGTAGATAACAAAAAAAGTTGTAAAATTTGTGTAAGTCTCTTAGTACAAGTGCAAAGGTTCATTATACTTTAATAAGAGATTTATGTAGACTAGTCAGATCTCAAGTATTTATATTTGTAGTAATTGTTTGATAAATTATAGAGATGCGTACAAAACATTAAAGGGCATATGGTAAAATAACCTCAGTTTTATCTAGTATGTTTCATGATAAGCTAGAATTTAACAACCATTTTGAAAAACTTAGTACCCTTTGCAATGTATGCAGATTTAGAAAGTTTTACTGGAAGCATCTGGTCAAATTAAAAATACGAGATAGTATAGCTGTTATCTTTTTGCTATTGCATTACATCTGATTATGCAAGATATGAGCCTATCTTGTTTAGAGCACAAGCCAGAGGGGCAAATACCTAAGATCTTTATAGAGTAGCTTAGGAAAGCAGTCAATAATATCGATATTATGTTATTAAACTCCAGACCGATGAACTATAGTACACAAATAAAGATCATTGCCATATGTGTGAAGAACGTTTATTAATGAAGATCAAAAATGAAAAGATCATTTTCATCTCATCGGTGACCAAATGAGTATAATCTAAATTTCAGATACACAAATCACACACCTGTAATTGTTCGCAATTGCTCTAATTATAATGCGCACCTTCCTCTGACGATATAGCTGAAGAAGACCAGTTCTATATTAAAAAAAAAAAACCTTTTGGTAGAAAATTTTAAAAAGACGAAGTAAACTAAATCTCTCGGGATCAAATTTTTAGGTTCTTTTATATTTATGTATGGGAACAAGTCTGGAGACCTGCAATTTTTCTAATCTAAAACCAGAGCAAGGTGTGCACACAACCGAAGAAAAAGCGTCTTTCCATATTTCTTTATCAGTAACTTGCTTAATGTTTCCCCGACGTTTCAGAGTATTAATTAATCTCATTATCCTCCCTAGAGACGGCGATTCAGCCTTAGAAACGCTTTTTAAAAACGTTAAACCAACAGTACAATTTTTGAGGTTAAATTGCCGTCTCTTGGGAGAACCATGAGAGTAGCTAATACTCTGAAACGTCAGCAGGGGACCAGTATGAGCGAAGCAACAGCCGCTACGCTATACGATTAACATAGAAAAATAAATAAATACATTATTAATCGCCAATCAAGTTTTATTTCACTTGTACCTATATATTTATATATTAAAAAATATATTCATATTGGCTTGCCTTTCACTCCAGAATTGTGTATGGATCCAATGAGGCAGCCGGAAAGACTTTGATGTCTATCTTCCTCATTAAAGTGACATGATCCTTCTCGTATAATCTTTTAATCACCCTGCTTCAAAAGAAAGCGTAAAACTAATAATTTGTGGAGAAGAAATAGAAGTACCCATGTTTGTTTTTCGTTCTTTGACAGTCATGAGTTGACTGGGAAGAGTCATTAGCTAGTAGAGTGTTGAACAGTCTTATTTAATCGAAATAAAGGTAAGCCGGAACCTTCCGAAATATATCGGCATTTACCGAAATCTGAATTAATTTCATGTGTTCAGCATGTTTCTCTAATTTAGCAAAATCTTACATATCTGAATTAGCTTTTTTAAAATTTTTTTCATTTTTCAAAAAACAATAATTTACAAATTACGTTACTCCTGACTGTTCGAGTAATTTCGGTACTTCTCGAACGGAAGCTGCTATGAATTTTGTCCCTAGCAGAACGTACGACGACTTCTGTCAGACTTAACACGGTTATATTGCACTTTACGAGTTCTCGTTCCTGCCACTATGTTAACTCTGCCTAACTAAATATGGAGTCGCAGTAACGGATCACAAGGTTTGGCAGCAGTAGCCGGCTGACTCGCATCTGCAGTGAAATACTTCATCGATTTCCAACTATTTTGGCGTTTTTTTTTATTTTGATTCTTTCAATCATTCTAAACCAGGTGACATATTTTTCTAAAAAACACACACACACACAATCGTCACTTTGGAATATCAGATACAAAGTAGATTAACTTTTTCTCCCTTTTCTCTCTCTCTCTCTCCTCTCTCTCTCTCTCTCCTCTCTCTCTCTCTCTCGTGTTTTTATTGGGTAGAATTTTCAGGGAGAAATCGCAAATGTGACCAAATTCACTGGAAATAACTCGCTGGAGGAAATTATACCGGGATGTTTCGGTACTTCAAGAAGTTCCCTGCTCCAAACCCCTCTGAAAAAGATATGCACAATGGTTTGAAATTGGAAGAGTGTTAAAAGGCGCGTCGCAGACGATGCTTGGATTCCATCTTTATATGAGGCATTTAAGAAAATTTCAAGAAGCGTATGACTGAAGGAGACCCTTTAATGAATTTTTTAAAAAAATATGTTGCAATAATAAAGGAGCAACAGTAACAAATATTAGATTATATTTTTTTAAAGAAATGGTGGCCAAAATGTTTGTACTGCAGGGAACAGGATTCTTAGAGCCGAGAAGCTCGGCAGAGTTCTGTATTACATCGTCGGCTTATCGGCTTCCGTGCTAGTTAACAAAATTAACAACGGTCTGGGAACTTCGGGATATTCACTTCCTCCTTCTCTACCTCTCGGCGGCGATCTTCGGAACTACTTTCTTCTGCTCGCTGGCGGCGTGCGGATTTACCAACCGAGTCACCAGGGGAGTTGGGCTGGCATTTCACGAATGTCGACCACACTGGAAGCTTTGTCACTCGGAACCGCAGAGGGGGGCGGGCCCCGTCTCCCAGCGGGAAGGATTCCCATTTGTCTTTTTTGGGGGACAATAGAGAAAATCCGCTCATCGTCAACGACTTTGGCGCTTTGCGAGGGTCATCCTACCCCCCCCCCCCCGGGACGGTTTTCACAAGTGCCAACACAATCGCTCGAGGGAGGAGGAGCGAGTCAGTTTACGACACTTGGTACTTGTCGTGCAGGATCAGACGGAAGCCGTAATTTTGCACTCCCGAGAATCTCTCGGAATTCGCTGCAGCAGCCAGGAACATGGGAGGGGGCGAGTTATCCATGTGAAATACATAAAGAATAAAGGGCTACTACGGCCGTCTCTATTTGTGCCTCCATATCCAACTTACCCGACTACCTTCAAGTGATAAAAGTTGCTGTGACCTTTTTGGGTCCTCGGCTGAACTTCCCGACCCCTCCACACACACACACACACCTCGAAAACGGCTTGCTGTACAGGACGCTGGGAACCGGCGTAATTAAAGCAGGCACGCGTGAACGAGGTGAGTAAAGGTGTTATATACTTGGGCCCTGAGTCAGCGCTGAAGAATGTCTGAGGCTCTTGAGTGGTGGAACTCGCTAGTTTGGGGGGGTAGATTCCTGGTGGTTGGATGCTTGGTGGTGACGGCGAAAAACGAATAAATAAACTAGTTGAGAGAGATTTGGTAGAGGTTACAGGGCTGACAGATCGGGAATGAGCTGATGGCTGGAGAGAGAGAACTGCAGTCAGCACGGCAGGGTCGTTCTTTTGGAACAAGGAGAGCGGAAGGGGGAGGGGGGGGGGGAGACGATACAAAGGAGGGAAGAATTTACGTGCACCCCGTGTGGCGCCTAGAAATAAGTCGAGTCTTTTTTTCGGCGCCCCTTTCCACCTTCCACGCGTCATTTTGGTTGTTGCTGCTGCTGTTGCTTTGACATGGAGCCAAGGCACAATCGAAGATATATATCTGTTTATCTTATCTCGTTAACCGCGACTGCTGCTTATCCTGTTTGCTGGGACGCAAACGCAAGCCGCCTTTTAAAAGCGTTGCCTGGACTATTCCGGCCAAATCGGTCCAGAGGGAGAGAAGAAGAGGAAATCCATCAGAACAGATATCGCTAAATTTTATGACGTCACAATCCTAAGAAATTGTCCACAGCAACAACAACAACAACAACAACGACAAGGGCCGACACCCGCTCAGAAATAACGAAAGCTACTTATTTACCTGCGGATTTGAGGGAAGGAGAAAAAAAATCCGTCAGTTTTCGTTTTGCGCACGAAAATGACCGAACCTTTACGAATCATTTTACCGTCATCCCATTCCAGTTAAAACTGTTCTGTTTATTATTTCCCAAGACTGTTTTTGCGCTAAAACTTTAAAGGAAAACTTTGCGATGTTTTAGCAGCAGTTTTATCTTTTATTTTTTCTTTGTTTCGATTCCACAATTTCCGAATTCCACCGACTCGCTCGACATTTGGCCGCCATAGATATCGGGGATAAAGTGGTGCCCATTACAGTGCCTGTCGGGTTATAGACAGGATGGCAGCCACACCTGTGTACTCGATAGGCACGTGCGTGTCATCTGTTTAGGGGGAGAGAATTCTGCCTCTGTGAGGTAAACACCTCTTTCTGACCGACAGACAGACAGACCATCTGGTCCAAAGATGTCCGACCAGCTCGTGTTTTCAGCAGCTGCTCTCCTTTTTAAAAACTTTTCGCCACTAAATAAAGGGAAAGACGGCATCATACCGTTCTTCCTTCCTCTCGCACCTGAAAGGTCGCGGCTCCTTTCTCTGGCGAGAAAACCTCCACCTCGACGATTGTTCTCTGTCGCCGTCTAGTTCGGGAGGGGTGATCAGGCAGGCGCCCGCCCGTCCCCTTTTCAGCCCAAGCTGGTCCTGAACCCCCGACCTACTGGTTGCTGTGTCCTTTGACGTATTTTTCAGACCAATGCAGACCGATAATAAAAACGATTCAACCGAAATCTGCTCTACAGTTAGTCCTAATCAATGCGATCTATTCCCGTTGATTTTTTTTTTATAGCTAAATCGAAAGCGATCTGAAAACTTTATCCTGCTCAGTTCTACAAGAAACAAAATTAAAACTGGTTCTTACTTAGTTATTGTACACCCTCCTTTTTCGTTCTCTCCGTGAATTTACATCTGTCCCCCGTCTTCAACAGGTAGGACTCGCAAGATGAATATCTGCCCAGTCTTCTTTGATTTTGGACACTTTAAAGAAAAAACAAAACAAAAATAAGTAAAATGGTTTATCTTATAAATTTTACCTCCACTATTTTATGTTCTTTATTGACACAGATCCTGTCCAGATGTTTCAATAGAGCAGGAAATCCAAATATAAAATTAAATAAATAATATTTGATTGTTACCGGCGTACAGGTTCAAAAAGGACATTGATTTATTAGAGTTCAGCACAGACTTACTAGAAAATGTTTTTTTTTCCCTAGGGGCCTATGGGCGAAATATGATGGTTTCCGCCTTCTCCCAACTACTATTTGCGAAACAAATATATAGCAAAGCGCATGCGCGTACTCTCCGGTACTTGGAAATTCAGCTACATCTTGGCGATTTCGTAGACGTATAGCAGCAGTCGACTTGCAGCCATCGTATTACAGTTTTTGCAAAGCAGAGATGGAGATAATAAGATTCTCGTGGGCGGAAATCGCAAAAGAATCCTGGGTAAATTAAAGTGCTATGCTATAAACCAGACACTGACCAAAGATTAAATGGCTTCCAGCGAACAACAAGCTGGAAAAACAAAAACAATAATACATTTGGTTTTATTTTGCTTGCTAATATATATATATATATATATATTATATATACTCAAATGTACTGGTTATACATTATTTTATTCATTTATACATTCTCGCTTTATCCTTTTGTGCGTCACGTCTTTGGTCCGCATTTTTATCGTCTTCAGAGCTCCAAAGAAGGGACCCTTTGGGAAAGTCGCCCTAAATATGAAGTGTCGCCAACAATCACTTATTTGCTAGCCAAAGATTCTGTTGCGACATTAAGGGAAAAAAAATGTCATGAATGTTTAAAAGAGCGAACATCTTTTTATAATGTAACTTTCTTTTAAAAAAAAAAAAAAAATATATATATAGAAGTAAACGAAAATTAATTCCGGCCTCGTTCTTCACTGATACCGTTCATTGCAAACCCAGCAGCTACTAAGATTGCTACTCTCCATCTGTTCTTGCTGGCTTCCGGGTTCTTTCTGGTGCGTGCGTTGGTTGCATTAACAGCATCCTGCTGTGAAAAAAAAAAAAAAATTTGCCGATGATTTATAATATCGCGGAACTGTAGGAGCGACAGTATGTAGCAGTCACTCCTTCCGAAAATATTTTGCTATTACTGAACACTTGACTACTGTATACAAGGGTGAGGTTGGATGGTACTGATCAGTAAGACAGGGGCTTAGAACATCAGGGGCTACGTGCTCCACCACCTGCGATCTTTTACCTCAGGTATCCATTAGCAGCTGAACCAACTAGATTCCGACATCCGGTCTCAGAACTTGTGGCCAAACATTTGCTTCAGGTGATTGTAGACCCTAACCAGCACTCTACTAAATAATAATAATAATAATAATATTTTTAAAAGCTATGTTAGGGAGTGCCAGACTTTAAAGCTACTTATGTTTAAATAGCGACAAAAGAAGGCCATTTTCTGTTAGCCGCCTAACTCCTCTATTTAACTGTGGGTGGAAACCGTAGTGGCCGGGATAAACCCACACAGACGGACCGGTACAGCAGAGGGAGAAGAGACCGTGCTGCTCCGCCAGGCGGACTTCGGTCCTCATTTATGCCAGATTGGCGCACTATAAACGCAGCCATCTGTCGCCCACGTATTAACTTTAAAACCATAAACAACTATATCACTAATAGTTAAGTCATTTTCGTGTCTAGTAAAATCACAACTTTAAATTAAAGCCAAAAATTCAGGCGTACAGTGGCAAAAAATGTAAGAAAAATAATATTAGCAAAATATGGTTAGTTTTGTGATGATGTCACGCCATCTGGTGGATCTAAAAAGAACATGGTTGGCACTCACGAACGAGCGCAAAGATGGCTGATTTATTGGAATTTTTATTATTGAAATAGTTACAAACTATCAATTAAAAATTTTAAAATTATTTATTCATTCTTTCTAACGTTTGTGACAGTCGGTAAGATTATGAACTAGGCATTTTAAAAGTCACACCTGCTAATTAAAAATGTTACATTTTGCAAACAACTAAATGGTGTGAAGAAACACAAAACAACCGACGGTCGCTGGTGAGGGGCGATACAGAAAGTAGGGGGTTCGTGTTGCAATATTAGAATTAACTAATAAGCCGTCGTTTCGAAAATCATTCCCCGTCGCCATTATTTTGGTCGAGTATCGGGGAGAATCTCTGATCCTGTAAAAGTGGTGGAACTACAGGAATGGCACGACAGAGTAACTAATACCAGGTTAACATTCCTGTAAAGTCGCTATTCTCTATGCGTGGAACGAAACCCCAATATATTCAACTTTTGTTCTGCTAATGCATTCATAAAAGTTGGAAATGCTCGTGGTACTTCACAAACATTTTCAAGAACTTATTCATATCCATATTTTTGGTTTTTCCTCGTTTGACAGACATCATGACAAAGTTCCTGTCATTGTTGTTTTATTGTTCCTCTTTGTGGACGATAATTTCTGTTAAAAGATGAGTCACAAACGGCTGTCGAACAGAGCAACCACGTAATGAACCCGACTGTCTCGCACTTTGTATAAATGCTTCCTGATGCTCGAATGGGTTTTCAAGAACTAAATTCGCCGTTGCGGCGCTGAAGGTTCATTTCCCGCTCAGATATCGCTTGGCAATTCTTTCTTTGAGGAACTGCCAATACCAAGATTTTACAATGGCATCAGAGAGTCGCGATCCAAGAATGTCTTTCGTGTGGGTGTGGCATCCTTGATTACGCTTAGTAAATCATGTTGGGAGAAGCACAGTTGCAGTCCTGTTATGACTGTATCGATGGCCTGATAAGATGCTTCCTTACACTTTTCCGTCACTGTCCACGACACCAATCATCTCGCCATCGAAATCCCGCTAGCTCTCAACCTCCGAAAGAATTTTCATAACGGATGCATCCTTTGAAAATGATTTCCTGGTAACTGCTAGAAAACAAGACCAAGTGGTTTCCAAAATAGCGGAAAATTCCGCGCTGATCAAAATAGTGCTTGATATCTACAACAGTTGAAACCAAGCACACAATCGCTAGACGGATTTTATCGCTATAACGATGGATGTGTGGGAATTTACGATTGAGTTTAGTTTGAATTAACGTTTGGACGCCTTGTTTTTTCCCTTCACCGCACTGGCCATCGTGAGATCGTGCGAAAGCATTTTCAGATCCATTTCGTAGTGATCCAGGGATTTCAAAATGACGTCAGTCATATTCTTGGCGTTCTGTCTTTTTTTTAAAAGAAAGACACTTATTTGCAGGCCTTTCCGCATTCCACAAATAGACGAGTTCTTGGCGGGGCTCTTGTTTCTGGTTCCCTCGATTGTTTAGGAACATCGCTCGTTTTGCAGGCATCAGTCGCAGCCGTGGAAACCTTTTCTGACCGTGTAAATAAATAAGATCCTTCTGAATCCCCGGTGGCTGGAATTTATTTCTGAGTCGCCGCCAATTCTATGTGAATTCCAACAAGTTCCGGAATATCCCCGAGTAACTGTCACCAACTCTGAACCGTCATTGTTTGATTGGACAGTCGTCGTCGCGTTCGAATGAGTATTCCAGCCATGGATCCTTATTAGAGCATTCCACGTGAAACGGTCGCCTCTTATCATTCGGCGGATAAACCTGCAGCCGTACGTTCTCTGATAACATCAGATGGCAGGGAGTTGGGTGGCGTCTCAAGTAAGTGCTGCTCCTCGGTTCCAGGGTCTTGGTTCGACAGACTCCAGGCAGCTTTTGGTCTCCGAGGGATAAATCTGTTAATGGCGTAAATGCGGGTTTAACCAAAATAGGAATACAGTCCGGACCGGTGAAGTGGACACTTCGATTTTTATAACTACAACATTCAATTCAAAGTTAGTTAGTTACCAGTTAACAGTTTCCCTTTTCCGTCAGCATGAGAATTTTATGCATAACTAATAACCAATAAACACGAGACGTGTCGCCTGATTTATAAATAGATTTGCAGAGGATTATCTATTAGTAAGGCATAGTTTTGTATTATAAGCCAAAGCCACCAGTTGTGTTATATTAATCGGTCCAGACAGGGAAATAGAATCTTTGCTTAAGGGTTTGGCTTCTTTTCGCATCATAAGCAGAGCAGTAATATAGATATTTCTTATTGTTTACTCGCTGTCTATTCCCTCTCTGATCCGATAATTTTCTTAAGCCGAAAATATTTAATATTTGTTGTAATTAAATCGGCGAATCATCATATATACTTTCGGTTTCTCATTAGGGGGCCTAATGTGTAATATTTTGAATTTTAGTCGGTGCATACGTATAAAATGTATAAAAGCTAGCCAAATAAAGGGGCAAGGGAGTTCACAGGGAGGAGGGTCTACCCCATCTGGCCCAGCTCCCAAACACACAAATGCAACTTCACACACACCCCCCAACATCAGCACGACACACACACAAAAAAAAGAGTCTTTCTCTCTCTCTCGTGTATGGGCCAAAAAACAGGGCAGGTTGCAGGTTTTTTTTTTGTTCTCGCTGATAGCTAATATCTTCAGAGGTGAAAGTTCATCTGCGTTATTTTATTAATATCATTACTAACCAGCGAAGGGTGCAACTAGAAAGTCTTTCTAGCGTTGTCGACGTCTTTTTTATGCAAATAAATCATGATAACACGCAAGAAAAGTAAATAATAAGATTTCTTGTTCTTTTTTCCCCAGAAGGTAACGTGACCTGTTGTCGAGACCGGGTAGCGAGTGACCAGATCTCCGACGTCTGCCCGAAAGTAATCAGCGATAAAAGGTTAGACAGATATAAATTCGAACGTCGCCAGCAAAGAACTGGTTTCTCAGACCGGAGATGACGGTCCGAGTCAGTATTTTCGAAAACATCGACTAAAGAAAATCTTGGTTGTCTTCCTTTGTTTTCTTTGAAAAGCCGGAGGATGGACCATCTACCTCCATGTTTTACAAAAGATGGCGGCATCTTTCGCGTGTCTGTCAGCGGCGAGGGCTTCCTTCTTACGCCTACTGGTATTATTTGAATGTGGAGGGAGGGATCTGTGTGACGTTGCTGGTGGACTAGTCGAGCGATTTGATGTAGTCCGTTATTATTATCTTTAGATAAGTAAACCTCAAAATAGCGCATGGTTGGGGGGAACGGGCAAAACAAGCAATCGAGTACCAAAGGACCCGCTACTAAATAGAATTATCACCCCTGAAATGTAGATGGCGAAAGCTGTTAACTATGACATGTGAAATGGAGACGTTCTTAATTTATTTCATATTTTGTTAAAAATATTTGTGGCATCGAGACAAAATACCTCAAAAATCGCTAAACAAATTTAAAATAATTTTTAAAAAGTTCAATGGAAATTCTTTTTTTGGCCCGCTTTCTAAAACTGTGAAGCTTTAGATTCTGAATGAAGGTTCCGAGAAACGTTCTTGGCGAATTTTAGATGGGAATAATTAGACGCGGGTTCAAAGAAAAGTTGCTGATTTTTTCAATGAACCCGCAGAGATTCTGTAATTATCGGCCTGAAGTCGGCACCAGACCTGACCCCAGTCTGGACGTCCTGTAGAAGCGGTAGGGTGGGTTGAGGTCGAATCATCCGCGCTTTCTCTTTATTCTTTTCTGGTCTAGACCCTGACCTTACTAAGCAGGAGTCTGGAGATTGATTCTTAGAGAAGAATAAAGACTATTCTGATTTCCATAGCAAGTCGGACTCAAAGCGAGATTTGTGAAAATAGTTTGTGCCAGCTAAACACATTAGATTGTTTGTTTTTAAATTTAATCTTCAATCTTTACAAGTAAAAGAAATGTTAAGATTTGACCTGCGTAAAAAAGTGACGACGTCCGAATGATAAGAATTTTGTAGTAAAGAGCTAATTTTTTAAAATAAGATTTTAATATCCCAGTTAGCTTTCTCTAAATCCTCATAACCTATGCAAATAATTTTAAAAAATTGTTTGAACCTTAAACGAAACTTTTAAAAACATTATACTGATGTCGTTCCCTAATAACTATTGACACGATGAGTTATTTTAAAAAGTTCCTTCATACTGAAGAGCTCTTTACATAATAAAGTTTAAATACCTATGTGGTTCTCTAGAAAGTGTTTATACACCAGAGTGATTTTATCTAAAAGTGTCACTTTAATAAGCGCAGTGTATGTTTAAAACGAACGGAATATCTTCCAAAAAAAGAAAACAAACAACATTTTTAAAAGATTTTTTATTGGACCGAAGATAGATTCTTATGTCGCCAAATATTAGAATTTGTTCATGTCTGTGCTTCAGCTAAAAAAGAGTTTAAAGGAGACGACAAAAAACTAGAGATAGTAAGTATGTGACAATTCAGATGTACCGCTAAAAGCCTGAGTTCAGCCGATGCAAGGTATGAGAGGCCCTGTCTAGAAACACAGATGATAAGTTAATTACCTACAATCCATAAATCATATGCAAAAGGCCGCTTAAAACTCCTCAAAATATATATAATGTTAGCGAAAGCCATTTTAGAGAATTTTAAAGAAATCTCTCCCGTTCGATGATTATAAAAAAAAATGTATTATTTTAATTTTGAAAAAAAAATTAATTATTTTTTGATGAAAGAATGAAAAACAAAGTCAGAATGAAAGATGAAGTAGAGTGAACGTTGTTCGTAATCGATGCCTGAAGCCGGAGTGAAAGAATACAGAGCTCTTCTTGCACAAAAACAACTTTACTTGCTTCGGATAATTGATGTAGCTTTTACACAGGTTAGGGACGCTGATTTATTTAGCATCTAATAGCATTGGTTATTAAGTTTGTTGTTATCTTTTTTCAAACGGACACACAGCAGTAAAAGGAAAAGAAATTCCAAATTCCTAAACGATCAAATGGATGCCATTTGGTGCACCATCTCACATCGTAGCGGGAAACATGCAAGGCGTCCTTCTCAAGGCCGATAACTTTTCTATTCTTGTAGCGTTGCCAGTTTGTAAATTCGTTATACAATAACCGTTAGCGACTGTATGATGGGCTTTGTTTCTACTTATTTTATTTTCACCAATAAACTAAAAGAGAAAGAAAAAGGAGAGGAATAAAGATTAGCGACAACTGGAGAGGGTGGTTTGCATATTAAAGAAAATGGAGATTCTTGAGTATAGAGTTGGTCAAAAGTTACCTGATAAAATCGGTACAAATGAGGTCTTCACAGCAATAAGCTTCAGCCAAAGAAAGGGAAAATCTTTCCTTACTTCTACGTTTCTGATAGAGTCGCTTTTAATAGTTTCGATACCGTCGTGTTGGAAAACCAAGCAGGTCTGTGCGCGCGGTGTGCTCTGGGAAATATTTTTTTATCAATGATATCGTCACCTGTTCATATCTTATGGTTTTACCCAGCACATTTTTCATTTATAAATTACATTGCCCAGCTTAG